>OW152820.1:992056-1693336 GCA_933534255.1 Iphiclides podalirius
TATTCAAAAAATCCCGTTCGTACCATCAAACATTTAAATACTTCATTTTTTTTAATATTTAGTAATGATATTCATGCTCCAACCTAGATTGCAGTGGTACGTGAGAGAGATTTACTACGTCTAGTCTTAGCTAGTCGCTCCCAATTACCGGAACTGCGAAAGAAACTAGCCGATTTGCTGGAAACTAAAGATCTAAAGCTGCAGATACACGACGCACCACACTCTACTTTCTACGACAACGCTGGGTGAGTGATTGATTTTTAATTATACTTTACTCTAACAAAAGAATCGATAAAGATACATTCGTGCAACAGCCGAAGTTGTTGCGTGGCCTTATAGTTAAATCCATTTATCTTACCAACTTGGGAAATAGTTTTCTCCAAGAGTTCAATTTCGATATTTAAAGTGGTAGGACCACGCAACAGTTTTCGCTGTTGCACGAATAGGCAGTTCCGTCCGGGATAGTACCACGACGTCACAGAAGACTGGCGTGAAGTAGAGTAGTAGTTTTGCACTTCTGCGTTTCGTCTGGTGAGCGAGGTAGCCGGGGCCCACATTATAAAGAGGTGGCAATGCATCTACAACCCTACGGGTGTTGCAAATGTCCATGGGCAGGGGGCTATCACTTGACATCAGGTGAACCGCTCGTTTGCCACTTTCACACATAAAAAAAAACTTGAGATTTGAACTGAGCGCCGTACGAGAAACTGTCTTTTGTTGCGCAGGCCGTGCTTCCAGCTGCGGCGGCGAGGCAGCGGTGAAGCGCTGCCGCCGCGCGCCATGCTGTCAGCGCTGCGGCAGCTGGGCGGGCCGCTGCAGCGCGTGCTGGAAGCGCACGCGGTGCACAACATCACGGGCTGCGGCAACAGCAACAACAGCCCGCGCTCGCCAGCCGCCGCAGCGCTGTTAGCGCTGGCCGCAGCGCTGCCGCCCGCTGCGCTGCTCGCAGCGCTCGCGCTGTGCTGCATGCACGCCGCCGGTGCGACACACTACTTTACTCCCTCCTTCATCCCTTTGTTTAACCCTCGCTTCTTCATTATCACTCCCTGATGTCTTCACTACATAGTATAAAACAAAGTCGTCCCGCTGCCTGTCTGTCCCTATGTATGCTTAGATCTTTAAAACTACGCAACGGATCTTGATGCGGTTTTTACTAGATAGAGTGATTCACCACCACCAGTCACCTGTTAAGCTTTCCTATTTCCAAACGGAGTGACATAACACATTCACGCGTTTCTGGTATGAATGAATTCTGGTATGAATTGCGCTATCCTGTTCATGGTATGAACAGGATAGCGCAATTAAAGCAATATTGATTTTTAATATTAATTTGATTAAAATTCGATTTAAATTTGATTAAAGCAATATAATTTATGTTTTGTATATAAATTATAATTTTTTCGTACCTCGTTTTGTGTACAGTAAAAAAATAAACAAGAGGACGGCATGTGTTTGTCATTTTAGTAAAAAAATCTCGAGGGCTGGTTTATTGTTTCCCACGAAAATGTCCCAATTGGGACCCCCACAAGTATTGCGTGACCTACAGCTATTTTCTTCTGATCAGCGTTTTTGTTACCATGGAGGGTTGACGTCATGGTCAAGAACGTACCCAAAACCACTTAGGACACGATTCGCATATCGTGCCCAACCTAGGTGGAATACAGGCAGAAAGATGGATGGTTTACATTAACAACCCTCCGTTCCAACAGCGAAGCGACGCGCCCGTGCCGGTCTACTGAGCGCGCGCGAACTACAAAGCCACGCGTCGGCGCCTTCGCGACTCTACGCCGAGCCTCTCTACTCAACATAGACTCTACCTGTTTCTACCGTGCAAGACTTTACTGCAAAACTACCCTATTCTACCTGTTTCTACCGTGCAAGGGTTCACTGCTAAACTACCCCACTCTACCTGTTTCTAGGCTTCACCGCAAAACTCCTTCACTCAACATGAATACTCACATAAGCCTTCCGATAAGCAAAATTACTTGTTCTCTATCTATATTTTTGAACCAGTTGTTCAAATTTTTTATAACGAACTCTAATCGAGATGTAATAGATGTCCTAAGGAAATACAAGGATATATGATCGAAATGTATATAATAATAATTTAAATTTCACGCTTTCACACGTGCTCTCGCGCCACGGGACATAATAAATCCTAGAGTATTTCCTAAAAGCTTTAGATTTTAAGAAAATACAAAGTAATTTGCAACTATTTAGTTCTATATTTTATTGTTTAAATCACAACTCCGTCCATTCACAGCATTATTATTTATTTTTCTGTATCGTTTTAAACGACATCGAACCAAAATTATCGTTAATAATACATTCGTTTCTGCATTTGAAACAAATGCTCTATTTTATTATTTGTTATAAAAAATACCTATAAAATGATATAAATAAATTTTTTTTACGTATCCATTTAAACTAACTCAATACTCGCGTGAGTGTGTGTACAAGAGTGTGTGCCAAAATTATTTTCACAATATTTTTCACACAAATAAATACCTCTGATAACACGATGGAAACTGCCATTTATTTTTACATAATTAAAAAAAAGACTGACAGGCACACAAAGTTCTGAGAGGCCAAACATTCTTCATATTACCCATGCTTCATATAATAATAACTAAATACGATTTTTTTTCATTCTTTTAAATAAAGTTGTGAAATATTTGTACAAATCCAAGTAGTAACCATAACATTAGTCAAATAAAAACTTAGTTTTAATTAATTATAAGCCCAAGTCACAACGAGTATTGACAAAACATAAAAAGAGATTATGTATTTATTATTTTAATGTTTTGTACATAAATAAATGAAATATTGGCGTTTTATTGCTCTTTATTTTAAAATCCTAAGACTCGTCAAGAACCTGTTATTTAAATCTAAATAGTGCTATTTTTAGATTGGACGTAAATAAAATAAATACATAGGTACGTAACATGACATATCCTAATAATACTTAAAGTCCCTTTTTGTTTTTTTTTTTATTTTTATTTTGAAACATTTGTTTACAAAAGTATAAAAATCTTTACGATGAAAAATAACACGACATTATGATTTAAAAAATATGATTTATACCCTAGACTAATTTTTAACTGTCGATTTAATTTCGAATTAATTTCCTATATTACAAAGTACGCTGTGATTTAATTCTCCCGCCAAACTGACATACTTATGACAATTACTATTAAATATTACGTCTATGGTTTGCGCCACAGATAAATGTTTTTTCACAGTGGTAATAATAAATTACAATCGATAAATTATCGCATTAAATATGTGAAATATATATTAATTGCAAAGTAATTAGGATAAATTTAAAAATTACCAGTACATAATTACAAAGTTATGATATTATTGCTTGTGGAATATTTAAAACAATGTTTTCATGAAATTACGTTTACTGTTCACACTTGGTAGTGTTCTTGAAACGAAACACTAGTGTGTTGGTCTATTTTATTTGAATGTTAAGTTAAAATATTTTGTTATGATGACTTTTACGTTAGTTGCAAATTTTCTAATGATTCTCGTTATGTTTAAAAACTGTGGTGGACACGGTGAGTCGGAAAAATTTAAAGTGAGTCATTTTCAGTTAAGTTCATTATATTTTCTTATAGATTTCACTTTTAATTCTGGCAATTCTTAATCCAGATTTTACAAATTCCTTATATATAATTACGTTAACAAATAAACAAATTGTATTACTACTCTGTTTATCAACATCGCTACATAGACCAGTAGAGTGCCCATGTCAAGGTGAATGCAGTTTATCAATGACCTTAACCTGTGCAATTTCTTCGTTCGCAAATAATCAATGTATGAGGAAAAAAAATAATCTGTGTATCGTATATTCACACGAAAGGAACTATCAATCGCAATATACGATAGCGTTATCTTAAAAAAATAATTAATGGCGATGTTATGTTTATTTTTTAGACTTCGTTATTTAAAGCAATTGAAGAGTTTGTTTGTACTAAATTCAAGAAATCAAAAAAATTATGTTAAATCTGTGGTACTGTTGATTGAGTTGTGGGATAAATAAGTAAGTAATAAAGCAGACCCTTCAAAACAAGTTGTTCTTAGCAACAGGACCATATTCATTAATGATCAATTTATTATTAGACTTCAAAATTACGCAGCGTACCTATATGCGACACGAATTGATTGGATTTTAATTTTATATCCGCTTAGTTATTATAATATGTAGTCATTATTTTTTGGATTGTTCTTAAAAGTCATGTAAAGTTAAAACTTCTTTAAATAACGCGCGAGAAATTTAGACAGTTTTAAATAATATGTGGGACAAGTATGGAATAGACCCTCTATCTACAGACGGTATTTTCGATACATATTGATCCTCATTGTATTGTTCCACGTTATAATAAGGTCCGTTCAATTTTGGTCTAGGTAATCTGATAAATTTCTTAAAATAATGTGATAAACTTTGTCATATTTATTTTACCACGGGTGTTAAAATCTAGGAGAAATAAACAGCTAATTAAGGTCACCGACCTGGGTCCAACGTGGGTGAACTGTTTGTCTCGAGTCCGCAGGTGGTTTCCTTCTGGTCCTCTTGCAAGAAAAACACATTACTTACATTAAAAGAAAAACATGCCGTCCCATTTCCAGCCTAAAAGTAGACAACAGTCCGAAACACGATTACTTTTAACGTGTATGGATTCTATTGTTCTATTTCAAAGAATGAAAACTGTTTGTGTTTCGCAGTCCAATCCAATAGTTACAGTGAAAGAAGGCAAATTAAGAGGAACAGTTGCCACCAGCGTTGATGGATCTAAGTATTACAGCTTCAAGGGCATTCCATACGCACGAGCGCCTTTCGGTGAATTGAGATTCAGAGTGAGTTTAATTACACATATTATAATTATGAATTTTATAAAAATATTATCCATATAAGCTCATCCAATAAGTCAATTTGATCACTAATCATTCATCAATAGCATGGCATACATATGATATACCATGACAGTAACAAGGTAAACAAAATACATAGTACCTTCTGTGATTGCAGATGATGATTAGTATCTTACCAGAGAAAGTGTCCGCGCAGCTACTGGTAAATATGTTAATTTGTTTCTTGCATTCCAGGCGCCTCTTCCACAGCAGCCATGGAAAGGGGTCCGGGACGCGACAGAGCACGGTCCCGTTTGCACCCAATACGACCTATCCGTTTCTCAGCTCGTGGAAGGAAGCGAGGATTGTCTGTTCGTCAACGTCTACACCAAGTCGCTGGACCATGCTGCCAAAATCCCCGTTATGGTGTTCATCCACGGCGGCAGTTACAGCTACAACTCGGGGAACTCAGACACGTTCAGTCCCGACTTACTTCTGCAGCACGACGTCATCCTGGTGACGATGAACTACCGGCTGGAGCTGTTAGGCTTCCTGTCCTTGGACACTCCCGAGGTGCCGGGCAACGCTGGCATGAAGGACCAGGTCGCCGCGCTGCGTTGGGTGAAGAACAACATCGCCCGGTTCGGCGGGGACCCCGACAGCGTCACGATCTTTGGCGAGAGCTCCGGAGCGAGCTCCGTCACATACCACATGCTGTCGCCGATGTCTAAGGGCTTGTTCCACAGGGTGATAGCGGAGAGCGGCACGTGCATACACGACTGGGCGATCGGAAGGGGTTCTAAGCAGAGGGCGTTCAGGGCCGGCAAGGTCTTGGGTAAGGACGCGAAGGATACGAGAGAGCTGCTGGAGTTCTTGCGCAGCGTCAGACCGATACGACTCACGAACCTGACGGAGAGCACGCTGACCCCCGACGAGAGATACAGAGGCCTCCCGGAAACCTTCATCCCGGTCGTCGAGACCAAATTCGACGGCGTTGAAGCCTTCATCGACGAGAGTCCCGTCGAGATTCTGGCGAAGGGCAAGGCACACAAAGTGCCGCTGATGCTCGGCTACAACTCAGCGGAGGGGATCATCATCGTCAGCGATCACGTTGGAAAGCTCGACGTCTACAATCGAAACCCCTCCTACTACGTGCAAAGGGAGATCGCGGAGAGGGTCTCCCAAAAGAAGCTGAAGGAAATCGGCGATAGAGTGAAGAGATTCTACTTCGGCGATAAAAACATAACCAAGGACAATCCTCAAGTCATCGAGGAGATTCAGAGCGACATACATTTCGTATACAACACTCACAGATTCGCTCATCTGTACAGCGCGTCGCGCGAGCCGATTTACATGTACCGCTTCAACTACGACACCGGCTTGAACATAATCAAGGTGTATTCGGAATACTCGTTCTTGAAGGGCGCCTGTCATGCGGACGAGCTGTTCTATCTCTTCTACAACTCCTTGAACAAGAAGGTGTACGACGAGCAGCAGAGGCTCAGGAAAATCGCCTTTGACGTGACGAAACTATGGGCTGATTTCGCTAAAACAGGGTAAGTACAGTGAGTGAATTATGATGAAATTTCTTTCTTTAGAGATATTTGCGAAACTGACAAGCAGACAAGCAAGACTGAAATTTGACAAGCAAGCAGGCGGTTCACCTGATGTTAAGCGAATGCCACATCTGTTACACCCGAGGGTTACAGATGCGTTGACACCCTTTTGAAAATTGGGCCAAACATAAACAAAAATTTTAAACAAATCATCATTCTTCTCCCACCCATGCCCACTTAAGGTCGGCACAAAGTAAATCATTCTGTCCGTGGTATTGGCTATTCAGGTTGATTTACGCCTTGCCGCCTGTCCGGCGTCAACTCTCCATGTGAACAAACACTCAAATCGGGAAAAATTATCTGCAAGCTACAAAAATACTTGTCCCGGGCAGTAATCGAACCCACGACCCCCAATGCCAAAGTCAGTAGCTTAGTTCCAAGGAATTAAAATGACACCACCAAGGAATAAAAATTAAAAGAAATAAACGTTAAAAAATAAACGTAATAAGGCAATTATTTTAACCTTATTATGATTGAAAATGCTGGTTACTGGTCAAAGAGTTGACATGGAATACGTCTACTTCTTGACGGACGACAATGATAGTAATATTTAAAAAAAAAGTATGGGTGTACTTGTGTACACACGTTAGAAGTAACTTCTTTAGCGTAACTAAATAAAGATAACTAATTTTACCTCCTGTGCCAGTAATCTTTGTTTGTAAATACATTTAAATGCAATTGTTATGCAACGGCTTAATTAAATAAATTGGAATTATAGGTAAATGTCAAAATGTTATTATTTTATGCCATGGTAATACCATGAAATTGGTCGGTTGAAACCAATATCATCACGTCGCTATCGTAAAAATTTTATTCTCATATTTTTTTCCAAACGCACCAAAAGAAGTAACTTCAAAAAAGGACAATATAGGCAACGATGACAAAAAACTAAAATTTACAGACGAAAAAACTGCAAATGTCTTAATCAATATATCTTTTACTGTCTAATAATGGTGCATACGATAGACATTCAATCAAGATAACTTTGCAAATATTTTGCAATCTTTTCCTGTCTAAAGCACGGACATACACTAGACATTCTATCAAGATAATTGTAGTTACCTACAACGATTTATTTTGTATCTACTCCAATACTACAATCTGTACATTGTTAAATAAAATGTTATTAAATACTGTAACACCTACTGCGTAGATCCGATAAAATAAATTATTTTAAAACTCGCATTAATAGTGACATTAGGACGTCTGACATCTCCGTGACAAAGAATGCTAGAAAGTATTAGAAATAGACACAAAGAAAAGTTTCATTATATTTACTAATATCCTTACTAATATTATAAACGCGAAATTTTGTGTGTATGGATGGATGTTTATTAATATTTCACGCAAATACTACTGAATGGATTTTAATGAAAATTTGCAATAATATGGCTTAAACATCATAATAACAAATAGGCTGTAATTTATATACATATTTTTATGTATATCTGTCTCTCTGTCTGAATGTTACGCCTTCAGCCTATTCTACGCGGACGTAGTCGCGGGTAGCAGCTAGTAATGAATGAATATTCAGCGCAAGACTGTTCCTCTGGCGATAAGGAAAGATCGTCTTAAACGTGTAATAACAAGTGTCTTTTCCTTAAGGTAAATTCAATCCGGGATTTTCTGAATCACTTGTCCACCTCGGAACGGCCATTGTGTTGCCGGAGGTATTTATTGAGTGGATTCATATGTTTATAAAGCGTATAAAACTACGCAGTTAAAACGTATCTATTCGTGGACTTGCCAGAGAAATTATATAATACTACACACATGACCACATGAGTTACTTTTGCGCAGCAGAATAAATTTAGATTAGTTTGAGTAGAGACTTGGTTGTGGGCGCAATTTGATTCTTCCCGGCTCTGCACTTATGACTTATTTATAACTAGCGAATAGACCCGCCCCGGCATCGCGCGGGTGCAACGTATTATACATATAAACCTTCCTCTTAATCACTCTATCTAATAAAAATAACCGCATCAAGATCCGTTGCATAGTTCTTAAAGATCTAAGCATACATAGGGACAGACAGACGCGGGGCGACTTTGTTTTATACTATGTAGTGATTCTTTCGCATCTAAGTACGAGCGATCTCACCAGATAGTGTTACTGTATGCATTAAAAAAGCGTTAACGGCAAGAGATTTTATTCCATTTATCTCTCGTTTTTAATTAAAATTGAAATGTATAAACAAAAATTGCCAATAACAATTTATTGTGTGACGTATACGAAGAAGACTTGGTACAGTGGTGGCATGACTGGCATTAGACGTTTATTCATGAACATAGATCGCGAATTTAAATTCTACCTTACGTGTTTTCCGTGGTTCTGTTAAAAACAAATTATTACTGTTTAATTTGTTTTGTTTTGATGAAAGTTTCTCCTAACATGTCGGTTTTAAAGTATTTTGCTTTCAAACTTACTGGTGTTGGCGATGGAAATTGACACATCATTTTTTTACAAAATAAAAGCAAACTTTGCTAACATTACCCTTTTACCTGTAAACATAAACGCAAACGGTGAATTACGAGTTGAATGATTTAAACTTTACGACATTGGTATAGCGTTCAATTTTATAAAAAATCTTATCATAGGTACAAATTCATATCTTTAGTCATTCCTTCTTATCTATTCTGTTTAATGTCTAGTCCGGTCAAACACCTTTAGTTATTGTATTCCGTCTTAAACGACTCGAAAGTAAGATTTAAAGTCATGTTTAGATGAACTAAAAATTGCTCGAAGTTCTGTTAAAATAAACTAGAATTTATGCGTTTGAAACTTATAAATTTTATATGTTTAAAAAAAATAAGCCATGGTTCCTCAGTGCCCAAGGCCTTTATTCAGAGCATTCCAGTAACAGAAATTATTAATAATAATTTGTTAGTTTTTAAGAGGCTGTTACATTTTGCCGATAACTGTGATAGCTCAGTGTCCGAGCGCTCGCCATTAAATCAATATACTCGAGCAACCTGAGTTCGATCCCTGATGCCGGCACCAATGAAATTGTTAGTTTTAAGTGCTGACTTATCACGTGCTCGACGTTGAAGGAAAACCTAAATAATAACAAACATTTTCTTCGAAAATATTTGAAGTCCGCCAATCCGCAGTGGGGTCGCGTGGTGGACTATGCCCTAATACCCTCTTTACAGAGAAAGCGTTTGCCCAGCATTGGAACATTTATAGGCTCTTACTTTATTTTTATTTATTTATTTAAACTTTTACACAAAAAAAATTAGCATTGTGTATAGGCGGACTAAATGCCTAAGGCATTCTCTACCAGTCAACCTATGGGCGACGCAGAGACAAAATAGTTTTACTTTACGTTTTGCCCACAGGAACCCGACGCCCGGCAACTGCTTTGGAGTCAAATGGCTGTCATTCACTGCAGAAGGCAAGGAGTACTTGAATCTTCAGGAGAATCCTTCCATGGGAAGATACGCTCAGAAGGAGCGAGTGAAATTCTGGAACGAGATCTACAAGGAAGCAAACGTTGCTTACATCGTTAATAGTGATTGATTTATACAATAGCTTTTGTTATTTTCATGTAGTTATTATCACGATATTTTTTAAATGCGAAAATTCGTGTAAATATGAACTAATCGACAGACGGTTTATTTTATTTATTTATTCGGGAAAACAACAGCATAATCACAATATGTTTCCAGATTATCACATCTTAAAAATAAGATACTATAACGAGCCTCTGTTATGTATAGTGCTTTTCCGTTATGTATGCTCGTTCTCTTTTTCGATAGGTATATTATATGAGTGTGTCATTATCGTGATAGATGTAAGCCGATTTTATAGTTGAACATGTTTATATTTTAGTGACTCGTTATAACAATAACTGTAAACAATTGGCTGTAATATAACTTTACATTGTATTGAATATACCCAATAAATAAATATTCACCAAATAAATAATAGGTTCTTTAAATAATAATGATAATAATATGATTTTATTAATATGATTAATCAGTACTTGTTTATTTTTTCCAAAATATGTAGGATACATTTTTAAATGATGATATTTCTGTTATCATATAAAAACAACATAATAGCGAGACTCGGCATCGGATGAGATAAATTGGAGAGCCAAAACCTTAGCATCTATGGTTTTGGTTGGGATTCGAAGCCCTGGTATACTTGTGATGCTAACTCATGTACTAAGCTGTCGGATCTGAGTGACCAGAGAACATTACTAACGGATCATAATGGACAGTAAAGCGCGGCATTCTGGCATCAGCCGCCGTCCACACGAGTCGTGAATTTGTAGACAATGGCCAGGTGGACAGTGATAGTAACGTTTATATGGATATCAGCAGTGTGTTGTGAAACTGATGATAATAATGCCACAGTAAGTCCTATCTCACTGTACAATTATTTATATAAATAAGCGATGGCAACGCAGCCGCAGATAATAAATGCATTATCTCAGTTAAAACCTTGCCTTTAAGGCTTGCGTCGTCAGATTTTTCTATGCTATACGCCGTAGTACATAACAAAGCGAATAGCATGATAAAAGTACATGGAATGTCAACAAAAAATATATGGAAACGTACGACTTACGCAAATATAACTTGGCAATTTTAACTTGGCTTAAGGGAGCAAATAGTTGAAAATCGTTTCGTTTACTCGTATAATCTGTAGGAATCGAAAACCATAATTATTAATTTCCGTATAACAACAGCAAATATATAATAGCAAACAAATATACAACTTTTGTTTATATATTTACGGGACAAACAATTATTAACAAGTATCACAACTAAACACATAATTATGCGAGCATTTACATTTCAGAATCCCATAGTAACCGTTAAAGAAGGAAAGTTGAGAGGAACTATATCGAATCTTTTGGACGGATCAAGATACTACAGTTTTAAAGGAGTCCCTTATGCACTGGCACCATTTGGCGAGCTCCGATTTCAGGTACCTAGAATCAAATACATAGGCGGGAAGATTGTTATGGGTTACACTTAGATATTCGTCGTATTAATCCTGAGACGTTTAGTCACAACTTAGTTTAATTCTCAACTGCAGTGAGTGCAGTGAAACCAATTTAATTCCGTGACCTGTAAGTCGGTGACCCAGCTGATAGCAATCACTTCTTGTATCAAATTTATATAAGTTATTCGTTTAGTAAATTTTGTGAAAGAATCTATACTTGGTTTCACAATCAATTATTTATTGGAAAACTGGACTGAAAAAAACTGTTCATTTTACTTACTACTATAATACTACTACTTACAACTAAAAACTTGCTGCATTTTATATTTTTCATTTTAACAGCAGGCAGTTCGAACCTGTGCCTTCAGACTGCATATCGACCTAGTCCCGACCGACACCAACCGCCAACTTCATATTTGTTTATCATTTTCACAACTTCCAGGCGCCATTACCACCGAAACCGTGGCGAGGGATCCGCGACGCTATCGATCATGGTCCCGTCTGCACGCAATACGATCTTTCGACCTCGCAAATAGTCGAGGGCAGCGAGGATTGCTTATTCGTGAACATCTACACGAAATCCTTGCGAGCGGACGCCAAAATTCCCGTGATGGTGTTCATCCATGGCGGCAGTTACAGCTTCAATTCCGGCAACTCGCAGACCTTCAGCCCGGATCTGCTGCTGCGGCACGATGTAGTTTTAGTTACGATGAATTACCGGCTGGAGTTGTTGGGTTACTTGTGCGTGGACACCCCCGAGGTGCCTGGCAACGCAGGTATGAAGGATCAAGTGGCGGCTTTGCGATGGGTCAAGGCAAACATTGCTAAATTCGGCGGCGATCCTGACAGCATCACGATTTTCGGCGAGAGCTCAGGTGCCAGCTCGGTCACCTCGCATTTGCTCTCGTCTATGTCCAAGGGTCTGTTCCACAGGGCGATCGCTGAGAGCGGGTACTTGCATCCAGGACTGGGCGAACGACAGAAACGCTAAGGCCAGGGCATTCCGAGCGGGGAAGCTTCTAGGAAAGGATACGAACAACACCAGCGAGCTGCTTCAGTACCTGCGTAGTCTCAAGCCCACCAAGCTCACGAATCTCGCTCAGAAGACCATGACGAACGAAGAAATGTACAGAGGCCTGCCCGATTATTTCGTTCCGGTGGTAGAGAAGAGATTCAAAGGCGTTCAAGCATTTATAGACGAGGAGCCTGTAGATATGCTGGCCAAGGGTAGAGTGAACAAAGTGCCTCTGATGATCGGCTACAATTCGGCAGAGGGTTTGACGCTGATAACGTATCTATCGCAGAGGCTCGAATTCTACAACGCAAATCCTTCTTACCACGTTCAGCGGGAGATAGCGGAGAAAGTGTCCGAAACGAAACTGCTGGAATTCGGCGACAGAATAAAACAAATTTATTTGGGTGGCAAGAATTTAACAATGGACGATCCTCAAGCGATCGAACGCATCGGTAGCGACATCCACTTCTTTTACAATACTCACCGATTCGCACATCTTTACAGCGCATCTAGTATGCCGGTCTACATGTACAGATTTAACTACGATACAGACTTGAACGTCCTGAAGAAATTCTCAGGATTCGCTCAGCTGGAAGGCGCTAGTCACGGCGATGAGCTCTTTTATCTATTTTACAACTTCCTGAACAAAAAACCCTACGACGAACAGGAGAAACTGAGAGAACTCTCCATGAAGGTCACCACTTTATGGACCAACTTCGCCAAATTCGGGTAAGTGAAAGTACAAAATGATTTCTCTTTTCGAAGAGACAATTGGTTGAAGGTTTGCCGCCGTTCATCGTTCTTAAAACGAGATGAACCGCCAAACCGTTTTTGGTTTGGCGGTTCATCTCGTTTTAAGTGACAACCACCAACTACTGACATTTGTAACATCCGTTGGTTTGCAGATTCGTTGCCACCTTTTAATAAAGTCGCCGCCTCTGCCTGTGGACTCTACCTTACTCACCACGAAACGCAGAAGTATAAAATTTCCACTTGACGCCAATCTACATAATTTGAGGTCACTTATGTAGGAACTTGGAAGTATAGCACTTCCAATTCACGCCAATCTTGTGTGAGGTCGTAATACTTACCCGAACAGACCTGCCCATTGATGCAACAGCGAAGAGTTTCGCTTGGGTTTTATATTTATAGGTAATATTAATGTTTGAATACTTATTATATATTCCCTACTACGCTACTACACTATTCTTTTTAATTATCTCTAATTATCTTTTCAACTCTTGATGTGTCGAATTCTAAACCAGTTTTAAAGTTCTGTGACCATAGATAAATACAGTTTTATTGAACCAAAATCCTTTTTTTTTTTTTTTTTTTTTTTTCATTTTATTACCTATTGCAACAATATGACACACGCTCAGTTTTCCTCATTCCGCTATGAGGAAAACGGGTGAAAAGCGATTTGTATAGTTCGGTAATTTTCTGAGTCAATTGAGTGAGCAATTGGTGAGGCTTAGTCGAAAACATCGTTTCATAAATATTCAGAGAAACGACAAAAATATTAGATACGCGTGTTACTCATTCTGACTAACGTCTGTTTTAACGGTTAACTTTTGTTTTATCGGTTAACTTCTGATAAAAAAAGAAAAATTTTTCTACAAAACTGTGTGAATCTCCTTTATTATTACATACAGCAAACGATTGGCAGGGGCAGAATTATCTGTATAGGTAGTATCTAAGGTTCTTATTCCACTGAAGTGCACCTGTCTTGAATTTTTCCCTTTTTAGATTTCTTACGTACAAAAATCACTGTTTTTCTGACTTAAAAAACTCAGGTGTTTTTTTTAACTTGTGTTAATGAGTGTTGCCAACTGTAGTTATAAGCCCCATGATTTGAAGACATAATTTGGTTATCTAGATTTAACGATGTTTCGTAATAAATCATGTAATATTATGTTTTATTTTCGCAACAGAAACCCAACACCGGACAACAGCTTGGGGGCAAAATGGCCTCCGTACACGAGATCCGGGAAAGAGTATTCCAAAATAGAAGATAAAATGGCATTTGGAAAATATGCAAATGGCGACCGCATGACTTTTTGGAATGATGTTTACAGTGAAGCGGGGTCCCCTTATATTCAAGACAGTTGTTAATTAAAAAACTTTACTTTTTAAATAAATTTAAATGATATTTAAGACGTCATTTTTTTTTTAGTTAACTGAACAAAAACTTTCGGCGCTGTAAGATTCGAATCTGAGCCTTCAGGGCGCGCACACTACCTAGATGGCAATAAAGAACGAAGATATCAATATATTAACGCCGTGAGGTCATCGACCGCTTGGCTTAGTTGGTAAAGCTTTTGTTCATTTATGTATCTAAAAAAAACAACGCGACTAGTACTAAAAGTAAAAAGTAACGGCCTATACAACAAGCCCTACAGCTGGGCAAAGGCGTCTTCTGTACGAGTGACTCCATTGCTGTAGTGCAGACTTCCCAATAACTTTGAAATAGTTTTATTATTATTGCGAAGATGTACAGGTTTCCTTATTACCTACATGTTGCTTTACCAATGAGCACATTATGAATCTAAAGAAGTAAACACTTGCACACATTGATTCATTTATTTAAGTTTGAGGGATTCCTTGATTCAACAACTTCTGATCAACTTTTTATATTACTAGCGGATCGGAAAGACGTTGTCCTGAACACGAGACTTAAATCCGGCAACAACTTATAAATTAAAAAAAATTGTGAATCTAAACCAGAGTTCCCCAAACTTTTTTGTGTCGTAGCCCCTTTGCCATGTTTTTCCGTGTTGGGTAGACCCCCTACTTACCTGATATTGATTTCCTGTAAATTTCTAACTGTAGTGAAATTTAGTGTTAAAAACTTAAAATAAAAACATATGTTAATTTATACATTTATTAATTGAATTTAAATTAACTACTCAAAATAAAATTTTGTATCTGTTATTTAATGTTGTAAAATAAATATTTTTTTAAAATATTTTCTTTCTAAATTAATAATTATTATTATTACCTTTCTACTTAATATTGCCTTTCCTTTTCAAGATTCAGGAAACGAAAAAACGTATTTGTCCCACATTCGTATTTATAGAGTGACGAATTGAACAAGTCAGTGCAAGGTAGCGAAGCTCTGAGACTGCGACTCTCAGGTTTTTACAAGTTCAAAATGTATTGCGACCACAAAGCGAATACCAACATCCTACAACTTACACAATTTTATAAACATATATAATAAATTTTTTACTTCATAGGTACTTTTATAAATAATGTATATGTTTTTACATTATAAAATAGTATGATGTAAGTAAATAGGTACTATCAGTGTATGTGTTGAGATCCACTATCATGGACCCCCATTTTCATTTCATGGAACCCCAAATTTTTTTTCGCTGACGAAGACCTCTCGCAGGTTGTCATAGACCCCTAGGGGTCGATTTAGATCACTTTGAGAACTGATCTAAACCATTCTCGAATCGACCTGAAGAAACAAAAATTTCATTAAAATCGGTCCAGCCGTTTATTAAGTCCAGACATAGGTGCACACGTACAGAAGAATTATATATATAAAGGTATACAAATATGAGATAGATATGACACTAGCGCATCGAAACTGAGGCACACAAATCACGCCAATTGGTGTAATTAGATTGCAACTCGATAGATTGCTATCTCTTTCCGTATCATACGTTCTATCATCATCTGTCAAATTCACTTACAGAATTATGTCAAATAAAGTAAAGCGGAGCAATTTTTAAACGCCGCGCAATGTGGACACGCGTCATATATATTATTAAAATGTAAATAATATAAATAGTATAAAAATGTACGTATGCTACTTTGTGTACTTAAGCCGAAACTTAAAATCGAAATCTGAATAAATATTATCCAATTATTATATATTTAAGTATGTAATGATTTATCATTATTTGAAAATAAATGAATTAGACTTAATTATTTATTTTATTCGCGTGTCACTACGTGGTTTCATAATCAGATCACCCAAACTTGCAACATCATGGGCAAATATTAGTAACTAGTAAAAATTGAACTCGACTCGCTGAAGGTTTGACATTGGTACACTCGAGAAACGATTGTCGAGTGTACAAATGTTCCAATGATATACGAATATGATATAACTGTTTGTCCGTCGACGTTAACTGTTATTAATCGTTGTCTAAACTAACGGCGTGTTTAAACGGCTCGTTTTCTCAACGCTTGTCTCCACAATAAACTTGTTCGGTGATTCAGTCATTCAGTGTGGATCTCGATGCGATAGAAACAGCAGTGTAACAAACGTTACCTAATAATACTTTTGCGAACGACGATGGTGAGTTTAAAGGGATTTGCAGGTTTTCTTATTTTGTGCTTGACCATACATCGCTGTATTAGTGGTGGAATAAAAGAAAAACATGTTCAAGTAAGTTGCTAATAACTATACGAAACTTATATATGAAAAATAAGTGTAACTTATATATATTTTTTTAATTACATTTTGCCAATTACGACTTTTTTATATTGTAAGATGATTGGATAGAAAGCCAGTTTCATTAACTAATTTACTAAAGCATCAGAGTTCACACTTTAACACAAATATAAACATGAGTTACAAAATGATAAGTGGTATCTAAATAATATGCGAAAAACACTGCACCAGAAAGACACAATAACAAAAAACAAAGTCTCTTTGTTATTTGTGCACTCAATGTAAAAATAACACCTACAAGATTATTTATAATATTAAGGTAGATCGTCTTGAATGTTCCTATATGAGTGCGAAATAGTTATGGACTTGTTCGCTCGAAGAAATGCTATGGGCTCACGGGAGATCGTTTCGTATTTTAAAGGTTGACAACTCAACCCTAAGGATTTAGTGTATATCTATGTACTGTGCATAGATAAGACATATATACTTAAAGTACCCGGAGAACCACCGTTTGCTCGGTTTGTTTTTTTTTTTTTGGTAAATCGTGTGTTTTGGAAATATCATTCACATACAAATTACTGAGTAATGAAATATGCATTATATTTTTCGATCTTACCGACGTAATAATAAGAAAATATGAACTGATGTTTTTCACAAAAGAAAGAACTTGTACTGTGCATAGACAAGACATATATACTTAAATACTGTTATTTACCACTGTTCGGTGGACCGCCCGTTCCATATGCCAGATGAAAAACATCTCAGATATAAGATTTTTTTTTAATTTTTTTATACAAGTGATAACCGCCGCCCATTTAAAATACCCGTAGGGTTTCAAATGCGTACCACCTTTCAATTAAATTCCTGATTACCTCACTCACCAAACAAAACGCAGAAGTATCACTTCCACTTCACGCCGGTCTTCTGTGAGGTCTTGGTACTTGGCCCGTGGTCCTTCCTCAGAACGTTTAATATAATATACTAACTATAAGTACAATATATTTGCGCAGTACAAATTGATGCGGATCTTTGGTTTAATTTCAGGGAAATCCTATAGTGACTGTAAGGGAAGGCAAATTAAGAGGTGCCGTGGGAACTCTATTAGACGGATCTAGTTACTACAGCTTCAAAGGCATCCCTTACGCTCAGGCGCCGCTCGGCGAAGCAAGATTCCGGGTAAGATATTCGGGATTGTTTAATGTACTCAGTACTGTGTGAAACTCATTCCGTATTCCGTAAACTTTCCGTTTTAAGTTTTTTATAAGGCGTGAAAGTATTAACAAATGTTACAACTCCTAATCTAATATATAAAATTCATCTGTTCTCATCATTCTGCGAGTATGTCACTGAACTCCTCCTTAACGGCTGAACCGATTTTAATGAAATTTTTAGTGTCCGCAGATCGATTCGAGAATGGTTAAGATCCACATTTTTTTATTTTTTTTTTTAAGTTATCGGATTTTAGTCGCGTGTACGGTCCGCTTGTTATGAAATTAAAAGCATTATATTAAATATGTACTACAAGAATAAAATGTAATTGAGTGTAAAATTCGAGTTCTGTGTCGCTTAATGGAAAACGCTTCATGTATTTAGACTTTATTGAAAATAGGTAGATTGAAGATTGCTAGTGGCGTCAATATCTTACAGAGGTTAGCAAAAGCTTTTTATTTTTTTATGTGAAAAGTTGCCAAACGAGCAGACGGTTCACCAGATGGTAAGTGAATACCGCTGCCCATGGACATCTGCTGCACCCGAGGGTTACAGATGCGTTGACAACCTTTTGAAAATTGGGCTCCGGCTACCTCCTTCACCAGACGAAACGCGAAAGTATTTGTCATACTTCCACTTTACGTTGGTCTTCTGTGAGGTCGTGGTACTTACCCGGACGGGCCTGCCCATTCGTGCAGCAGCCGAGGCTGCCGCGTGGCCCTACCACCGTAAAAAGCTTAACTGAAACAATTGAATATTTTGTGAAACAAATTCTATCATCCATGATCACGTCGGGAAAATACTGAAATATTTCTACCCCCCAAACTGTCGTCAGACATGAAACATTTTATACAATTTTCCATTTCCCAGGCGCCATTACCGCCAAAACCTTGGCAAGGTATCCGAGATGCGATCGAACACGGCCCCATCTGCACTCAATACGATCTGTCCATTTCTAAACTGATCGAGGGCAGCGAGGAGTGCCTGTTCGTGAACGTCTACACCAAGACCCTGGACCGCAATGCCAAGACCCCAGTGATGGTGTTCATCCACGGCGGCAGCTACAGCTACAACTCGGGCAACTCCGAGACCTTCAGCCCGGATCTGTTGCTGAGACACGACGTCGTCCTGGTCACTATGAACTACCGCTTGGAGCTGCTGGGATTCCTGTGCCTGGACACGCCCGAGGTGCCCGGCAACGGCGGCATGAAGGACCAGGTCGCCGCACTGAGGTGGGTGAGAGGGAACATCGCCAAGTTCGGCGGCGATCCGGACAACGTGACGATATTCGGCGAGAGCTCGGGCGCCGGCTCGGTTACTGCGCACATGCTGTCGCCTATCGCGAGGGGGCTGTTCCATAAGGTGATCGCGCAGAGCGGCACAACCATACACGATTGGGCGGTCGACAGGCGCGCGAGGGAAAGGGCCTTCAGGGCGGGGCGACTCCTCGGCGTAGACACGAACAACACCGACGACCTACTAAAGCACTTGCGCGGATTGAAGCCGACGCTGCTCACGAACCTCGCGCAGAAAACGATGACGTACGACGAGACGTATAGGGGGCTGCCCGATTACTTTATACCGGTCGTCGAGAGGAAGTTCGACGGGGTGGAGGCGTTTATGGACGAGGAGCCGCTGGACACCCTCCGTAGGGGCGCGGCCCGAGTGCCGCTGATGGTCGGCTACAACTCCGCCGAGGACCTGGTCCTGATAAACTACCTCGCGGAGAAGCTGGACGTGTACAACGCGGAGCCCTCCTACTTCGTCACCAGGGAGCTGGCGGAGAACGTGAGCGGCGACAAGTTGAGGCAGTTCGGCGGGAGACTGAGGCAGTTCTACGCGGGCGGCGGGAATTTCACTAGGGACGACCCTGTCACCATCGAGAGGCTCGGCAGCGACATCCACTTCTTCTACAACACGCACAGATTCGCTAGACTGCATGCCGCCTCGAGGCAGCCGGTGTTCATGTACCGTTTCAACTACGACACGGACCTCAACATCATAAAGAACTATTCGGGTTACGACCACTTGAAGGGGGCGGCCCATGCCGACGAGTTGTTCTACATGTTCTACAACTTCCTGAACAAGAGGCCTTACGATGAGCAGCCGCGGCTCAGGGAACTGGCGCTTAAGGTGACAACGCTGTGGACGAACTTCGCTAAATATGGGTAAGGAATCGTGAATTAATATTTTTTGGATAAAAGCAAAGTAGTAAAGTAACAGCCTATACATGTCCCACTCCCACTGCTGGGCTAAGGCCTCCTCTATACAGAGGGTATCAGGGCATAGGCCAAAACGCGGCTCCACTGCGGATTGGTGGACTTCACACACCTTCGAAATATATTTTTTTTTGTAATTTTTTCGAAAATATGCAGGTTTCCTCACGATGTTTTCCTTCACCGCGGAGCACGTGATAAGTCAGCACTTAAAGTTTAAAACTTCATTGGTGCAGGCACCGGGGATCGAACTCAGGTTTCTCGAGTATATTTAATTAAAGGCGAACGCCCGGACACTGAGCTATCACGGCTCATTTTTTGGATACAACATTTTAAAACGACACTATCCTGTATTGTAAAGGAGTTCTCCAAGTCATCATAAAATTCAAACGCAATAGTGTTTGCTCGCCATTTCACGCTACAAAGGCCGAACTAAATTTAACGCAATTTAGAATAAAGATACGTAATTACGTTCAAAGTTGAAAGATTTGCAACCCATGTTATTGCGAATAAAATACCGATTTTTCTTCTTACCATGCGGATAAAGAAAGTACATTAATCTGGTAATACTGGGAGCGCACATAAAAATTTGTACCAACAGTCAGAGACCTACACGAAAAGTAACAGAACACATGAATTAAAGTATTTAAACTGGGTGCATTGATTGATTGATTGATTGATTGAATATTCTTTCTTGCACATACCATGGTAAAAATATAACCTTTGGATGGACTTAACATGTATAGACTAATTAAGGGGTGTGGGTAAAGTTTCGCTAAATTTATAAGATAAATACCTTATTTACATACACATACTTAATATATTATAATGTAGTACCCGGAGGACCGAGCTTTGTTCGGTTTGTTTTTTTTTTTTTTTGGTAAATCGTGTATTTTGGAAATTACATTTAGATACTAATTACTGAGTAATGAAATATGCATAATATTTTACGATCTTACCGACTTAATAATAAGAATATATGAACTGATGTTTTCTCAAAAGAAAGAACTTTAAAAAAAAGGGAAAAAAAAAACAAAAAACAAATCGACAAAAAATTAAAAATAAAGAAAGCAATGATCTGGAATCGAAAAAAACGTAAAAAATTTATGTGTAAATGATCGTGACGCGAACCACGGCCGTCTGTTTTGGAGCCGCCCGATTACCGACCGAGCTATTATGACATTTTCTCTTGTGGCGAAATTTACCGTCATATTCGAATTATATTTTTCATTCCCTGAAAACAGGGATAAAAGGCCATTTTCTAAAAATGAAACCTAGCTAGATCGATTTTTCGCCCCCGAATCTACGCACATACTAAATTTTATGAAAATCGCTGGAGCCGTTTCCGAGATTCCGATTATATATATATACAAGAATTGCTCGTTTAAAGGATAAGATATGGGTCCATGTTTGTAATAAACAGGGTTTGAACAAATCTTTCATGCCTTTTCACAGCAACCCAACACCTGACGATCGCTTGGGAGTCCAATGGCTTCCATACACCACGCGTGGGAAGGAGTACTTGAAGATCGAGGAGCCCATGTGCATGGGGAAATACGCTGATCGAGAAAGGATGCAATTCTGGGACGAGTTGTACAAGGAAGCGCACCTACCAAATATCGGCTGCGATTAAAATAAAACCTTAAATGGGTGGTAACTACTGTTCCGCAAACCTTACCTTACTCATAATTTTATTTTATTTTTTTATGTGAGAAAGTGGCAAACGAGCTGGCGGTTCAACTTTGCAACACCCGTAGGGTTGCAGATGCGTTGCCACCTCTTAATAATGTGGGCCCCGGCTACCTCACTCACCAGACGAAGGTCTTCTGTGATGTACTTACCCGGACGGACCTGCCCATTCGTGCAACAGCGAACACTGTTCAGTCGCCCTACCACCGTAATATAATTATCTGATATTAAATGTATCTTTAAATTACTTTATTTTTAATTTACTATTCTATTCATTCATTAAAAAAACATGAAATCTGCCCAATCTGCCCCTCCCATGAACAAATAAAGAAATTTTGTGACATAAAATAATTACTTTAAAAAACTTTTAAGTTAAACCGTTTTATTTTATGTTTTTTTTTTGTAAAATTTTTTTTTGTTAATATTTTATTGTCATCTAAATTAAATGTGTGTACCAAATTTCAGATCAATCTGACAACGGCAAGGTGCTTAAATTTCAATTTCTAATTTTGACCCAAATAAATAAACAAACAAATTCCGTACGGGTCGAGCTAAATAAAACCGTTTAACAACGTGATCTAGTTCCAAACTAAGCAAAATTATACTATGGGTACAAAGTTACTGATAAATATAATTAAACGGACTTTTTATGAATAAATTTATAAACATATTATATTATAGATATACAGCGTGTCGTTACCACCGCGACAATAAATGAACACACACATAGAGGATAACTTTTTAAAATTGTATTAAACATTTACATTCTTTAAACATCAATATTTACCGAGTTATTAAATTTTCCGAAAGAAACAATTTTAGAACACCCTTACGTATAAAACTGTAACGTAAAGTATTTGTATAGGTTACAAATCATATGAATGGGTTGAACGAATTTAAAAGAGACAAAACATACTGTTAGGAGAGACTTGTAATGCGACGCTGTGGCGCGAGTTGTATAGGATGTTACAAATTTTGTTTCTTTTTTTACTTAATTAGTTTGTTTGAAAATTTTTTTTTCAATTATGGATTTTGTTTAACGTTAATGTTTTTTTTATAATTTTTGGCAAGTAGCGTTAGACGTGTGTTCCTTTATTATCACGATGGTAACGACACGCTGTATATAAACACCCCTAAAACCAGAAAAACACTGTGTTCGTCACACAATATTTCTCCAGTAGTGAGGGATTGAACCCACACCCTCAGGCGCAACAGATAGGGAAACTATCAACTAAGCCAATTGGGACATAAGTACAGCGTGAAAAATTCCTTTCCAAAGGTACACAAAGAACTTATGCCCTCTTTTACGACGGGCAGAAGAAATCTTAAGCCTTTCTATATACCCCAGATTACAAGGATGGTCTTTGCCTACAAAACTGTAAGAAAATATAAAAAAATATCTATCTTTCTGGCCCTCTGTCGTTTTTGTACTCGTCAAGTTTTTCTAAATGAAATGCAATAAATAACGTAGATAGATGTCGAGATTTTCGCGCTGTGACGTCACCGGCCGCTTAGCTTGTCGTATAGCGGCTGGGCGCGAAAACAGAAGACACAAGTTCGAATCCCACAGCGCCGAGTGTTTGTTCATTTATCTATAAAAATTTAGTTTTATATTATTGGTACTACAGAACCGCCGAAAGATTTTGTTCATTTATCTATAAAAATTCACAATTTTAAATTTAATAGTGCTTACAGTAAACCAACCAACTATTGAACCAACATTTTCAGTGAACAATAAATGGATATCGCTTAATAAAAAAATTACACAAGCATTATTACAAATATTTATATAAAATCCCGTTATTCTTAAACAAAAAATATATAAATAATATTATCTATGAAACAATGACAATATATTCACGTTTGTACTATTTCACAGTACATAACAATATTTGTACATATCACATTATCACATCACATAATAATACAATCTATATACATTTTCATATATTTTAATAAGAACAATGTTGCACGCGTGAAAAAAAAATGTTATGAATAGGTCTTAATTCACTTATTCACCTTAAACATAGTTGTAGCAATTGACAGAAGCATGGAGAAATAGATTCTCACAATTAATGTATTTATAAAGGTCCAAATGTGTAGTATCGTTCAATTTCACATCAACATAGGCCAACAGCAAAAAAACGGCCAAGTGCGAGTAGGAATCGCGCTACCGTTATTTACAATAAACTAATTGTTAAGTACCTATAGGTTGCCTAACAACCACCTCACGTTAGTTGTATAGGAGTCGTTTAAATATTTTTTATTTTATTCTATTTTTAATATTTCTTATTATAGCGGCAACTGAAATACATCATCTGTGAAAAAACAAATTTAACCATCTAATTATCGCGGTTCATGAAATACAGCCTGGTGATAGACGGACAGACAGACAGACAGCGGAGTCATAGTAGTAGTGTCCCTACTTTTTACCCTTTGGGTACGGAACCCTAAAAAGAGAGAAGATAAGAGTTTTAAAATCAAGGTAACGCTTTCTTAGAACTGACTTTGCACATTCTGTCGAGCCAGCGACAACTATTGTCCACCCTATTTATACTGGCAAAGTATCTACAGCTAATCCAAAACCCACAGACGCTACAATTTACTCGAAGCAATAGCGGGTAACCCCGCCTCCCTGTACAGTCTGTTCCAAAACTCCACTCGCTCCCTCTCCGCGTGCGTGCCCATAGACAATGTCTTGTCTATGCTCAAGTATTCCCTCCCGCTGGCCGTGTACGGGCGCCATTTTGTTTTCGCCGAGTTTTCTGGTGTCGGATCACTGGATGATAATGGAAGGCCACATCAAATAATGCATTTTTTATGTGGGTTTTTATGGTGGTGTGTTATAGGTTGCAAGCGAACAGGCGGTTCACCCGATGTTAAGTGATAACCGCAGCCCGTGGACGTTTGCAACAACCGTAGGGTAGCAGATGCGTTGCCACCTTTTAATAGTTATGGGCCCGGCTACCTCACTTAGACGAGACACGTCTGTCTTCTGTGAGGTCGTGGTACTTACCCGGACTAGCCTGCCTGCGTGGTCCTACCACAGTCAATACATACAAGCATATCGATTACAAAGATCAGAATTAACATGGAAGGACCATTGCTTGGACCATTTCTTCCCCCTTTAATAGTGGTATGGCAAGTAACCATTTTTGAGACTATTGAAACCTTCAACTAGTACGATATGTTTATAAAATTATCACTATAGCCCAGGTACGCTAAGATATTATAAAAAAAAATCAACGCCCCCTCATGGACGGATCGACAAAAACTTATTATACATATACAGCGTGTCGTTACCATAGCGACAATAAATGAACACACGTCTAACACTACTTGCCAATAATCATAAAAATATATTAACGTTAAACAAAATCCATAATTAAAAAAAAATATTTTTCAAACAAACTAATTAAGTAAAAAAGAAACAAAAATTTGTAACATCCTATACAACTCGCGCCACAGCGTCGCATTATAAGCCTCTCCTCGAACTTAAATTCATTCAACCCATTCATATGCTTTGTGACCTTTACAAATGAACTTTATGTTACAGTTTTATACGTAAGGGTGTTCTAAAATTGTTTGTTTTGGAAAATTTAATAACTCTGTAAATATTGATGGTTGAAGAATGTAAATGTTTAATACAATTTTAAAAATTTATCCTCTATATGTGTGTTCATTTATTGTCGCGTTGGTAACGACACGCTGTATATGATCAGTTATATGTTACGAAGAAATCAACCAATTCAGATCATACAGACCCCGTCTTGGCGAAATTGGTCCACAGTTTAGTAACTTTGTCCACAAGAATCCTTAAATCCTCCCTCTCATAACAATCCCGGTTCAACGGATTGCTGAAGAGATAGAACAGCTCGTCGACATGGCTGGCTCCTTTGTAATCCGCGTGTCCGATTAACTCCTTAAATCTGTTCAGATCGGTAGCACAGTCGAACCTATACATGTAGATTGACCTGTTCAACGAAGAGTAGAAATGGCAGAATCTATGGCAGCCGAACCCAAAATGAATATCAGACATCAAATTCGTTAGGAGTTCCAAGTCTTTGTCATGGAAATCCCTCCCGCCCGCGTAAAACCTTTTAACCCTCTGACCGAGTTCTATCAAAACCGTTTCGGGGACTTTCCGGGCGATCTCTCTGGGCACGTAGAACGAGGGATTCCTGTTCATGAAGTGGAGCTTCTTCACTTGGTGCTGCACCATTATCAGACCCTCGGCGGAATTGTATCCGCACATCAGGGGCACTTTGTTGACGTTGCCGGCCAGCAACGCATCCATTGGCGCTTCGGTTAGAAACGCTTCCACGTTCCGAAAGCTCCTTTCTATTACCGGCGCGAAATGGATCGGCAGCCCCCGGTGTTTCTCGTCGGCCGTCATCGACTTGAACGTCAGCTTGGCCAGCTTGTCGACTGGTGCCGTTTGGAGGAACTCCAAGAGCTGCTCGCCATCGGAACTCTGGAAGCCCAGAAACTTGGCAGCTCTGGTGGCCCTCGCTTTGCCTTCCGTGCCCTGGGCCCAGTCGGATGTGCATACGCCGCTTTGGGCAATCGCTTTGTGGAAGAGGCCCTTCGACATCGGCGAGAGCATATGGAAGGTGACCGAAGCCGCACCGGCGCTCTCTCCGAATATTGTGACGTTCTCAGGGTCCCCCCCGAACCGGTCAATATTGCTCTGCACCCAGCGTAGAGCCGCCACCTGGTCTTTCATACCGGAATTGCCCGGCACCTCGGGAATGTCCAAGCACAGAAAGCCCAAAAGCTCCAATCTGTAGTTGATGGTGACTAGGACCACGTCGTGCCGGATAAGGAACTCCGGCCCATACATGTCCGCGTCACCGGAGCCCGACATGTAAGCGCCGCCGTGGATGAAAAACATCACGGGCATTCTGGAGTCACCCCTCAAGGATTTCGTGTAGACGTTCAGGAATAAACAGTCCTCGCTGCCTTCCACATATTGGCCCGTGTTCATATCTACCTGGGGGCATACTGGCCCATGCTCGGTGGCTTCGTAAATACCTTGCCAAGGCTCAGGTGGAAGCGGTGCCTGAAATGATTTATATAGCTATTTACATTTAGGTAAATAATTGAATTTTTTTTATTGAATATTAAAATGATTCCTTTAATTATACATATGCAATGCTTCAAATGCTTTTTAGCATTAAGGCCCTTAAAAAAATTGTTTAATGCATAAAAAATAGTTAAGCATTAACCAAAAAAATATTCAAGCATAAATCAATATAAATAATGAATATCGTTTTAGAACGTTAATTCGTACGAGAGATGTCGCCATTGCTTTTTAGAAATTTAATTTTTTTATAGTGCTAAAAAACCGCACTTAAGATTAAACATTAAAGTTTGTACAAAAACTACGAAAAGATTGTCGCTGCCGTGGGAATCGAACCCACGTCTTCGGGATTCACGTCCAGGCGCTTTAACAATTAAGTTACACGGCTGATTGCCTCATCGACGAAAATCTGAACATCTTTTAATTACATTGTTTTTTCACGTTTCAAGAACTGCTTGCATCCATTGTTACTTTTTAACTGTGGTAGCAGAAAGGAACATGGTTTAAGAAATTGTTTAAAAAGAATTATATAATCAGTTACGACTACCAGGTTACGGGCGCCATCTCAGCAACATCAGATTTATATCAAAAGTATCTCAATAGAACTGCTTGAAAGCAACTATAAATATAGACTTTACCATCAGATTGGATGACAGCAACATGCATGAGTTTGAATCAAAGTTGAAGCAGAAATGCCAATTATATTATACTCATTTGTGTTGTCCAATAATTGGAGCATTGATAGTTGATCATAGTATATTAAACTAATGTTTAAGTATTAGGATATGTCGGTTGTTACTTGTATTGATAAATGAATGTCACCTTGAACCTCAGTTTGCCGATGGGAGGTTTCGCGTACGGGATCCCTTTGAAACTGTAGTATGGAGTGCCATTATACAATTTCTTTTTAGCACCTAACAATCTACCTTGTTTTACTGTTACCACTGGCTTACTCTGAAATAGAAATACAGTGTGACTATTTAAGATTTCAGTTAATTTTATAATTTATATATGGATATTTCTAGCATCTTTGGTCCAGAGCATACGCGTTCAGAGGTTAACAGTCTAGTGGTTACTGATGAACACACTAAGATTTGCCCAAAAGAGTCCATTATATCCATATATTACATCATAATATAGTTATGATGCAATATATGGATATAATGGAATTGTCGATATGCAATATTATCACGGCTGATGACAAGAGAGCTGGTTCTTTTCTCACCCAAAGGTTAAGCATAACTGTTCAGCGAGGAAATGCAGCTAGCGTTCTTGGCAAAGGTTGCCTGGAAGAAATTACTCTTAATAATAAGGCCGCCCATTGTACCCATCACTTCTACATTCAAGTTTTAATTTTTGTTTGTTTTATTTTTGGTGTGCAATAAAGTATATTCATTCATTCATTCATTGGCATCATGCCACATGGATTAGGTTTATTAGATAATATGTAATTTTAGATAGATTTAATCACTGCTTGTACCTATACCATAACCATATCTTATAAGTTTCACTGTATTTATTATTTGAATCACCAAATTTATAACAATACTTATGTATGAATTTGTATGTATGTGATATTATCACTTCTTGTATCTATACCCCAACCATATCTTATAAGTGTCACTGTATTTAATATACAAATCATTAAATTCATATCAATACTCATATTTCCATTTTTTATTTAAACACATTTTGGAGAAAAGCATTTTGCATTGTGTTTGAAATTCTTTGATATATTATATTTTTAAAAGGAACATATGCATGCACTAGTAACAGCTGCATCTCCACACCACCCGGTGGAATAGCAATCAAGAACTAGCCAGTTCATATAAAAATATGTTATTCAGAACAAGTATAAGTATAGAAATTGAAGTGTAGTACACTTCTTACATTTTACCACAGAGCTGGTTTGTATATAATTATATTTGTCAATTTTTTTCAACTTTTTGTGTTCTAAGTATGCAAATACAGGATAGTTTAAAAGGACCTATGTTTAATCAAAGAATCAGAAAGGAAACAAATACCACAAGATTCTTTGGTGATAAAAGAATTACTCTAACTTTTTGAATTTTAAAATTATTCATATCAAATTTGAATTGCAAGACATGTGATGGTTTACTGTGCATTAGCATAGGAATGCTGCAAAATTTAATCTATGTATTGTACGAAAAATAAAACTTCTTAATTGAGAAAAGTTTTTATACATTTTCACACTAATAATGGTTTAGTTGTTTCATGTTTTATCTAATCTTTTAAGATATAAAACAACAAAAAGGTGTATATTTTATTTATTTCATTAATAAAGAAAAACTCATATTCAATATAAACATACATATGTATTGCTGCCATTTAAGAGGAAGATAAAATAAAACAAAGAAATAAAGAAAAAGTAAATTTTTGATTACACAATTAACACTGTTATAAATGAAACTAATTTTACGGATTTATCGCATTTATTTTTAATTTTAGTTCCCGACGTTTCGAACCCTTTACAGCGTTCATGGTCACGGGACAGACTGAGATGCAGACATAGATCTATGGAGAGGGAGCAGATCGGATACAAAATCAATAATACAAAAACTGACGGTAGCCTGGGTTAACTTTGACAATCAGACGTCTAACACCTCAGTCTGTCCCGTGACCATGAACGCTGTAAAGGGTTCGAAACGTCGGGAACTAAAATTAAAAATAATCGCGATAAATCCGTAAAATTAGTTTCATTTATAATGTGTAATGGCGTAAATACAAGAAATTATTATTAACACTGTTGTTATATTTATGTTTCATAACAATTTAATTTTTATTTACTTACCATACTTTTGGTACTTGAATTTCTTCTGAAGTGTTTAATCACGTCTACAAACTTCGAACTAAACTTTGAACTAAAGTTATGCATACTATAATTGCATTCACAGAACTAACATTTTTTTTGCCATCATTAAATGTACTTAATACCTTTGAACTGTTGGACGTGTACTGTGTATATATTACATTTGTATTCTTATCATTTGATATAGTTTTGATAACAATCTGAATATAATAATTTTTCACCAAAAATAATCACAAAATCTTTTGTGGGATACAACATTCGCCAATTAAAATTCTGTAATGAACTAACATTCAATTATTTCAATTCCGATATATCTGTTAACATAAAAGTTACCTAAAAAGTGTTTGTAGTTATGAGAAATGTAATGTTTAATGTTTACTATTTACATTTTACAATGACTTTGAAGTTTGAGTTGACGTAAAGTCATTGTTGTTTTTTTTTTTGTTTTTTCACTTCATTTATGTTATGACAAATGGCTTATTGACCTTTGTGCCAAATGTTATTTTTAAACTTAAACTATAGTTGTTTTCGCTTCATAAAATAAGTTTTCTGTGTACAAGGGTATTGCCTCACAACAGCATCTGCTTATGCACGAATGGGCCGGCTCGTCCAAGCCAGTCAAGGCCTCACAGAAGACCGACATGAAATGGTAGTTTATATAAGTATTATATATTTTCGTGTTTCGTCTTGTGAGTTAGAATCTGAGGTCCACTATTTTAAAAGTTGCCAACGCATATGCATGCTCTGTGTTATAGACGTCTATAGGTGCAGGTATTTACTTAACATTGGGAGAACCGCCTGACCGCTTGACAACTATTAATAAAAAGTTCTAATCCTATTTTAAATTCATGAAGTTTTACAAAAGACACAGCTCTTACAAAATGTAACATGAGGAAACTTCTTAGATTATATGGAGTCTAATTAGATGGAAACTGGCCATTAAACAGTATTTTTATATTTGTTAATTTCGGACTCAATGCTAAAGGATAAGACTTAAAATCATTTCTGATGTACACATTTTTACTGTGTATTGATAATCACAAAATAAATTCTTTAATAATTGTAGTAAAGACTAGTATCCATAACATAAATTTTCTTGATGCTAAACAACGAAGGTGGATAAAAACACTTTTGCTGGTATATTAATTATATGTAGACTAGATGACCTGGACGTGCTTGGCTGTTGCTGAATTTATTATATATACTAATTATAATTATAATAATTTATAATACAACGTGGTGTTACTACCGCGACGTTAAATAAACATCCATATAGATGATAACTTTTTAAATTGTATTAAACATTTACTTTCATTGCTTAAAACGAAAAATTGGAAAATTTTATAAAAATTGAATTGAAAATTTTATTTGAATAGAGTTATAAAATTTTCCAAAACAACACTACGGGTGTATAAAACTATAACGTAAAGTTCATTTTTAAATTTCACAAAGCATATATAAATTGGTTGAATGAATTTAAAAGAGATAAAACATCCTGTTAGAAGGAGATACTTGTAATACGACGTTGTGGCAACGAATGAAAGTCTGAATATATGAATTAGTCAGTTGTTGTTATATAGGATGTTACAAATTTTCTTTTTATTTAATTAGTTTGTTTGAAAAAAAATTTTTTCTAATTAAGGATTTTATTAACGTTTATGTTTTTTTCATTATTGGCAAGTAGTGCCACTAGTGTGTGTACACTTCTAATGTGTTCATTTAATGTCGTGGTTGTAACATCATGCCGTAGACTTTTCAATACAGCCACATTTTTTTTTTAAATTCAATTTATTATTTTATTAAACACTAGCTATTCGGAACCAATGACTAATTCATTACTAATCATTTTCGACATTAGCTTTTAAAACCACTTAAAGGAGCAGGTGTTATAAAGATGAGGGACCAAGTCATTGCAATATTTAAACGCAGCAAACTAAAGAAAAGAAACCATAGCTATAACAAAAAGGTCATTCGGTATAAGCATGTCCGCTTGATGTTTTGTCCCACAAATTATTACAGTGCTTTTTTTAGATTAGGGATCAAATTATGTCGGTCAGCCCAGGCTACAAACGCCTCGAGGTCGTGTTGTACTACTATAAACAGCTCTGAAAAGCTACGTTGGCCTTCATAATCAACCTTTTGGACGATGTCGCTCCGGTTTATGAAATAGGAGTTAAACCAGTAGAGCGCAGATGTTGAAAAACTGAATTAGTGCAGTTTCTGTAACAAGATTAGGATCTAAGCGCTGCCAAAGGATAACTAAATTAACTAAATTTATAAACTAAATTATACGATCTTAGGATAACTAAATAAACTAAAGGAATACTATTATTTTCCTGTAGGAATGGTGACATCCGAGTAAGCATACATTTCTCAAGTAATTTTGTATCAAAATAGTATTTATAGTTTTTAATTTTTTATAGTTATTAATTAAAAGAGAAAATGTGGACCTACTAATATTGTCAGTATATGATGCCGGTTTTTTTTTGTACTCTTAGTGAAGAAAATATTAAGTTGGTCCCCTGTCATCCTTACAACAAGAGCATTGGAAATGTTGTTACCAGAATTAGGTCTTATTGATTTGTTGATCATATTCCATGTAAATGAAGTCTCATTGTTTTATTATTTTTTTAATACATATTTAAAATATGAACGTTTTTCTTTTTTAGTAATTGAAATATAGGAATAACTTAGATGTCTATAATATTAAAAGTACGGTTCGTTCTTATAGCGTTATCAAGGATAAACAGATTCGTGTATAGAGCGTAATTACACGTGGACAAGTTTTAGGACACTTTACTAAAACTTAACCGTGGTAACTTTAAATTGTTTTTATAAATTACCTTTGTAGAAATGAATTTTAATCGGAACTTAAAAAAATATGTCGAGAAGTGTTTAATTTTCAGGTGTTTTTTTAAATGTTGTTGTGCATATAGCACTTAAAATTAAACATTAATCTCTTCGTAAATCGAATCGAAAATCTTAACGTCTTTTATCTACATTGTTTTTTAGCATTTGAAGCATTTGAAGGCGTATCCATTGTTATGTCCTTTCCAGCACACAAACAACTTCTCTGTTTGTAGAAAACAAGAAACAGAGAAATTATTTATACAGCGTGTCTTTACAACCGCGACAATAAATGAACACACGTCTAACACGTAGCGTTAGCCAATAATCATAAAAAAATATAAAACGTTAAAAAAAATTATAATAAAAAAAATTTTTCAAACAAACTAAGATACGATCATTAGATCTCAAAAAAAAATATTTGGTTATTAAATCTGTAGTGTTGCCAAAAATAGACCACTATAGCTTATATGTGATATTTGGATAATAAATAGAAGACAAATTTAATGTAATATCACATTAGATAAATCTCAACAAAAACGATATAATTTTAGTGTAAACATTTTCCTTTACAAAAAATGAAATTTTGCTTGCGTTTCTCATCGTTCCCTCCGGTCCGTCGTAGCCGATCGTAGGCATATGATGCCGTAGCGTCTCTACGCCGGGCGCCCTTTCGTGCAGTCCGCGTACATTCGCGCTTTTGAATCGCAAAACGTGTACACGTGCATTGTCCTGCAAAGGCAAATAAAACTAAACTAATAGTAGAAATGATGAAATATCAATCTGTTTGCACAATTGTCGGACGCCGTGCGGATATCGCGAAAAATCACCTCAAAAAAACAACTCCTGGCCACAATAAAATTGATAATCTGTCTAATCCATGTTTGCACTGAGGTGTGTGAAGTGGGTGGACAGATAAGGAAGCAGCTAGGTCTATACAGGCGTTTCTATTGGTCAATTTTTGCGTTTCTATCACCAGGAGAGGCGCCCCCACAGGGCAGGACTTTGTCGTAAATGTACTATCATTTTGTTGGATAATATTTGAATATTATTAAATATAATCATACGGATATTTGGTTTAATTTCGGTGGTAAGTCGAGATTACGTTTATTTTAACAATATTGCGGGCTAAGACACCAAACGTCGCTCGTCAGCGGCACGCATCGACAGTTAACCGAACGACAGTGGATATTCAAATTAAAAAATTATAAACTATATTTATAACATATTTTGTTTTCATGTTCCAAACGGAAGACGCGGAGAAAGCTCGTCACTATCTATCAGACGCACTTACATAATGTCGTAGATAAATCAAACCACGTTACGCAGGCACCTTGATGATATGCTTAAATAGAGACTAAACTATTAATGATAGTGTTAGAGTTAATGGTGAAGAACACGTTTTTATCCATCGCTATACTATTTTTATTGGAATATGCATTAACAAGTTATACAGTCGCGCGAAATACTTTCTCTACAAATCAAAAGTTTACAAATCAAAGATGGGACGAAAAAAGTTTGAAGTATCACAAAAGCATGTTTCTGTTTTTGTTTAAATGTTAAGATCTTTTTTTTTTACAAATTGCATGATCAATTGAAGTTTCTACCTTTCTCAATTTCCTGAGGTTTTTAGGATCCCGTTACCCTTTGGTTACGGAACCCTAAAAATTGATACAAATTTGAGGTGTGTATTATATTCTCTTCATTTGTTTTCATTGAATTCTTTAAGAAACCCAGGGTGCGTTAAATATTGAGATGGGAAACATGGTACATAACTTATTTGTTTTTAACTCCTATTGGACGTCAAAAAACTACCACCACACCGGTTCACTAAACTAGACCTGTCCAGAGAAGAACCAGCAAGAAACTATGCGGTCTCTATTCTTTTTTTTAAACTCACACAGCAATCATTTATTTGATTAACTGACTAAGTTATAAATAGTGTAATTAATACTCAGAAATATATTGTAACTTGGAAGTTCACACCTTGCCAGGAGCACCTGGGCAACTGCCCTACTCACAACATCAAATGATTCACAAATGAGAGATGAGCCGAAACATCGAATGATTTTTTGAAATTCTTATCAATCAAATTAACAATAAATAAATTATAAACACAGTCTGTTACAATATATAATTGTTACAATATATAAATGTTAAAATATATAATTGACTATATATTTTTATACATATACTAGCGGACCCAACAGACGTTGTCCTGTACACGATTTAAATCCGACAACTCATAAATAAAAAAATAAAAAAGACAGTTGTAGTGTACAGAATTGTGAATCTCAACCATCCTCTAATCGACCTGAAGATACACAAAAAATTTCATTTGTCTGTCAGTAGTACTCGGCCAGCGCACTGTGTCTAAAGAACTGTATACTAGCCATCTTTTCTCTATGCAAGTCCTTAGAAATATTGGGAAAAAATATTTAGTATAATAAGACGGTTTAGTTATAAAAGGACAAAAAAGGTCCATGACAAATCAAATACAATTCCATATAAAGTCCCAAGTCTTGAATAAATAAAGGAAGTTTTCTTTTTCTCTTTATTTGATAGAGGGGGACAGTTTACATTCGAAGACGTAACCCCAATAATAACGACCAAATACAATATTTAATAACATGATAATATTAAACAATAGCATAATCAACAAGTATTTACAAGGTTCTTTATTCCTATTTGTGTCATACTGTGCAGTAATTTGGTTTCCGCTGAAAGAGGGAGTGACAAAACACTGTTACACCAGCCAACATTAAATAAATTATTATTTAACTAGCTGTTAACCGCGGCTTCACCTACGCGGCCAATGGGAATTATCAATGAGTTTATTATTATACACCATCTGGCAGATGGCTGAATTTTTTCCTACTTAGTTGACACATATCATTACTTATATTTTGGAAAATTCACACAATATCTTTATAAATTATAGCCTATGTGTTAATCCTCATGTATAATCTATCTTATTGTAAAGTTTCATAAAAATATATTCAGTATTTTTTGCGTGAAAGAGTAACAAACATCCATAAATACAAACTTTCGCGTTTATAATATTAGTAAGGATTATTAGGAAAGGCAGAAATATTTGTCTCCTATACGGCTCGTTTCACACACACCTCATCAAAATATAGTAGACATCTTCGACTACTCCGCACTCGGAACAAAATAAAGGAAGATAACGCTTAAATTATCAACGGCACAAGCCAAACTCTGCTTAAAGAGATTACTGCAGAGAGAGAGGTCAGTTCCAGCTTAAAAATTAATATCAATAATTAAATGAAAAATGTCAGTAGTTTACTCTAGAAAACCTAAATTGATTGTATATTGACACAATAATTACAACTGATTAATACAGATCTGACTGAATTCAGACTGATCTAGCTAGGTTTCATTTTTAGAAAATATCCTTTTGTCCCTGTTTTCAGGGAATGAAAAATATCATTCGAATATGACGGTAAATTTCGACGCAAAAAAAATTTTTATAATAGCTCGGTCGGTAATCGGGCGGCCCCAAAACAGACGACCGACGGTTTTACACGCTTATTTTCTTTTACTTTTTTTCGATTCCAGATCACTGCTTTCTTTATTTTTTTATTTTTTGTCCATCCACATGATTTTGTAATTTTTCCTTTTTTTTTAAGTTCTTTTGTGAAAAACACCACTTCATATTTTCTTATTATTACGTCGTTAAGATCGAAAAATATTATGCATATTTCATAACTCAGTAATTTGTATCTAAATGTAATTTCCAAAATACACGATTTACCAAAAAAAAATATCCTCCAGGTACTATAACTAATATATATAAATATCAATAAAAAATAAACGTGAATTATAAAAAATAAACAGTATTTACATCGTATATATTTTGTGCATCACCCTTTTATAGCGCATATTTTGGCATTATAATAGTGTATACAATCCGATGTCTAGTAATGAGTAATCTTAACTTCAAATCATTCTCAGTCGACATTTTATAAGACTCATATCGAGTTATTGTTGTAAAACGTTATTTGAAATCGCTTGAATGCTGTAAAAAACGGAACATTAGATGCGCCTAGCATTCAATGCTTACAAAGCGAAAAACAAATGTAGATGAAATACATTGTTTTTCGTCGGCGTGGAAATCAACCGTTTAGCTGGAAGCGAAGAAAAAGCTTCTCGGCGCGATTCCAGCTGACGCAGGTTCGATTTCCGCGACTGCGAAAAACTTTTCGTCAAATTTTCCACAATTTTTAATGAATGAGTCATGCACCAGATGTTAATCATCTACAAGTAGTATTTGAGGATGAATAAATACCCTTGTGCAGATGTTTTGATACCTTTTCACTCTACAGGCTTCTTATAATCTTTGCCTGTAAATCGTAGGCCTCGTTCGTGGTTGTGAGTTAGAGCACTCTATAACTACGCTGCCACAGGTAATCTTAGCACTTTGATATCATATTAATATGCTAGATGGGACAGGTCTGTTTTGTAAGAATTTTACCCCAATGACTTATATTACGGATTACAGATACCAAAATTGATATCAGCTCCATCCAGGCTCCCATACGCCACACGTTTAAATAACTACTGCAAGACTATCTTGTTTTGATCGTTCCGTTATTAATCATACAATGAACCTTACCCTTTTAAAGAAATGTACAAATTTCCATTAACGTAAGCGGTTCGGAATGTACCGGTCGTTGTTTAAACAATTCTTTATTGCTTTTTGTCGAATGTGCGGCAATCGGCGGCGAACATGTGCCGACTATGGCGAACAAGTGACACCGCAAACGGTAATATCACTGATTAAAACCTGACACCCTACATTAATATGGCCAGAGCAATGTTTACAAAGCTATCCTAACAAGCGTTCCTAAGTTAATCACGACGCGCAATCACGAAATCGAAATCAACTATAATAACGCCGCGTCCACAAATCGACAAACACAATACTCATTGCGAAAATTAAACAAACCATATCTGTCACAGTGACAGCTGACGTTCTAGAATATTCTCTCACGTTCTTTTCGACCGCATATTTGAAAGGAATCAGATATCTTTTGCCGAATAAATATGAATCACCAACGTCAACTTGAAACGTCAATGAATCGTAAATATAAATCGACTTATATTAAATAAATGTTCACATAAAATATACTATACTGCATATTTTCATGTACTTTATATTTCAAATAATAGCAACAATTAATTTGGTTATAATTTTGATTTCCTGAAAACAGACGCGTCTTTCTGTTTTTTTTTTTTTTCTTTATAAAATGTGTACTTTTTTTTGAATCGTGTGTTCATTCATTCAGTTTTCGACAAATTGCCGACATTTATATACCTACTGCAATATTAAATCTAACAAAGGTGACTGCAACACTCATAGTCTGAGGACCGTCGAGATAACGTGAGGTGCATCCTGATATGGAAATAAGGGTACCCAACATAATGCAATCGATATAAAACACTTTTGTTAAAGACTATTTTCGAAAGTTCATTTAGAAATGTCCACTAATTTTCTCAGCGCAACACAGATCGACACAGAGACTGTCCTGTCTGTGGTAGGACCACGATAGCCTCTGTATATATGAATGGGTAAGATCGTCAGGGAAAGAACCACGGCCTCACAAAAGACCGTTTGTTGTTCAGTTTGACCTGACCTGAGAGCATTTTTCTTCATCGCTAAAATGTGATGAATACTAAAGTACTGTAATTATATTGTAATCTTTCTAGATTGCATGACACTTTTATTTTTAAAAAATTTTGCTCTCAGTTTCGTTATTATTTATTCCTATTCACTCATTCACAACGAGTCTTGTAATTTTTTACCGATTGGCCACTCAAAGGTCGCGCTTTACAGCCCCAACCAAGGGCGATCGTTTAGTTTCCTGTGAAGTTTTGTATCGTCATTATTTACAACCCTTCCGCAGCGCCCTTGACAACAAAGCTTTTAACATTTTAAAGCTGCGACCCACAATGGATGATGTATAGGTTTTTTACTCCGACCTGCGCGGATTATTGCGCAACTTTGCTCCATAAATGTTTCAATGTTTAAAAGATTAGCGTCATGTTTGTATTCTTGGCTTTTAGTAAACATTTTGCGATTCGTCCGTCTGCACGTTTGCACAATAGATTTGTATTAAAAATCGCAGGTATCAAATATTTGGGGTTTATTCGTTGGTGTATATTTGTTTACAATACATACATATTATGTTAGTTTTACTTCTCAAAGTTTAATATTTATTAACAAATGTCCGTTTGTGCATTGGACTAATGACAATCAAAGCAATCGTGATAGACACGTTTCTCACTTTGTTTTTCCAACATATCTTCATGCATGTAAGTTACTAGCTGTTTCGCTTTTAGTACCCATTACGAACAATGAAACAAGACATGTTATTAACGCTTTCTGTTTAAAATTCTAAAAGTATACTGTAATTAACTTTGGAAAATGCTATTTATTCAACTACGGTGTTTTTATCCCATTAAAAGTAGTTTATATATGCCGATAAATGCATGAGATGAAACAACGTCTATTGATAAATTTATAGACAACATTAAATTGTCGCTAATGGGCACAAAAGACAACGGTCATGAAATGGCAGACGAAAATATTTAATTTTAAAAGTTGCAACTAATTGTTTACACGGAATTCTTATAAATAAACTCAAATACTAAATATGGCTAAATTAAAACTATTTTACTGTCTCTATCGCATCTCTATTCTGTTTTTAAATTATTGAAGAATATACTGTCTTTTGTTGTTGCTGCAAAGTTAATAATTTACAAACAAAACTAAGCGGTACAATCCGTGATATTGGTGTTATTCAACTAATTGTGAGCACTGTTTAGTACATTTACATGATATCTCCAATTGTGCGTCAGTCTGACAGCTAGCTGAATGTGTACTGGCTAAGCCTAAAACAACCAAACAAGCAAATAATGACGTTCGTCGGATGCTGAGCCCGCGGAATTATGCTCGGTGGCGGGCGGGCTGTTTGGCCAGCGCTAGGGGCGCATGCGACTTTGGAGGGTGCCGCCTTAGTGATGTACCCGAATTGGCCATCGTATCGATACTTAAAATAATCAATATAAAAAGTTAGTACATATATGTAATTAGCAGGCGTACGGGCCATGCAACAGAATGTGCAGGTCCGTTCGGGTAAGTACCACGACCTCACAGACTACTGGCGTGAAATGAAAGTGTTACACTTCTGCGATTCGTCTTGTGAGTGAGGTAGCCGGGGCCACATGAAGCCTATACTAGTATAAAGTGTTACAAGATTTAGCGCTTAACTTCAGAAAAAAATATATTATTCCAAGAGAATAGATTGAATAGTCGATATGTGTCGAAGTGTAGTAGTGCAACGGCGGATCACACAAGAAGAAAGATATCGATTCTGTTTGAGTTGGGTTAATAAGACACGTTAAAGAAAGAGCACGAGTGAAACAAGACTGACTTTTCGGTATTCAGTTCGAACGATATGATTTGCACATACCCGCATGCAGTTACGTAATCGAAATACCTACAGATTCGACATCGATATCGATGTTTTCCGTAAAGGTGCAACATTTTCAACCCTTCAACGCCGCGCGGAGGCGAATTTAATGCATTCATGGGCTCTCGAGCGTGGCGACTGCGAAGTAACTAAACGGCCCCACGCCACGCGTGCGCGCTTTTTTTTATTTATTATTCTAAACGGCAGAGTTATAATTTTCGGATTTGGCAGCGAGGGTCGACGTTGCGCGGTATTTGGGACCCATTAACGCACCTGTCTTGCTTTGATTGTGAATCTAGGCGGTCATAGCATACCTTTATAACACTTCTTAAGGACCTATAATCACACTATACATTTATAATTCTTCCCAAGTCAGAATTTAAACGATGTTTCAGTTACAGTTCGCTCTAAGCTATCGTCGTCAGAACTGCTATTTTTTGTTACAGATTATAGATAAAGATCTAGTTTCGTTAATTATAAATTTCGTTAATTATAGTAAAATATAGCCAGCAATATTCAAAAACTCTCAAACGCAAACGTATTATTCCTGACTTGTTCAAAGCCATAAAATATGTAATTCAAATCATAAATTGGTTGATTGTTTTAAGGGTGCTAATTCAATGTTTTATCTTCAATATTGTTTAAATATTGGTATGTAAAGTCATGTACATAGAAAATCATAAATCGTATACGCTTCTACAACAAAACCCCAGTACAAATCGCAAAGCCTGTCTGGTAGGTTAAAAAAGTACCAGCGATAGATGAAATATATGTTCCTTATTTCTAATTTTTTTTTTGGAAACAAAAAGTGCCGTGCCGCGAGAGGTATTTTTGAATGTATTGTAAATAATTGTTTATTACGTGAATAAATAAAACTGAATTTCAAATGAATAAAACCGAAATGAACTCAATAATGCCTTAAAATTTAAATGCCTTCAAAACTTCACGAAAAATACGTTAATGTTTTACATTAACGTATTTTTCGTGAAGTTTTGAAGTTATACTTCGAAAATGATCCACGGTGCCACGAAATTCGTCGATGATATAAGAAACTGACACCATGACAGTGTCGATTTCTGTTCAGTAGGTCAAAAATCAATAAATTGTTAAAACCTCTAGTTATTCAAAATTTGAAATATCATCCAAACCACCACGATTTCCAGCGTTCCATAGCCAACCATAGATTTTTAAAACATCCTCTGCCTCGCACAACCACTCTGTGGAACCAGCAGTGTGTCTTTCTGAACTATTATGACCTTGGAGCCTTCAAGAAGAGAGCACATTCTTTCCATAGGCCGGCAACGTGTTTGCAAGCCCTCAGATTTGCAGATTTTCATGGGCGGCAGCGATCACTTTCAATAAAGTCTCCTACTCCTTTGCTCCGTTTATGTAATAAAAAGAAATATCTTTTTTTTGGAGTTATTTTTATTACGTAAAAGAAGTACGACTTCTTACGTGTGCACATAGGTACGCACGCGATTTTTTTTATTGCAACAGTCAAAGGTGAATGTAACATGCTCGTTGCTAATGGTGCAACATTTATTGAACCCTTTCCGCCCATAACCGTGACGCAGTTAGTCAATATTTCACAAGAAATCGCCGTTGAACCGTGGCGGCAAACATTTGGCGTTTAAACGGTCCTTTGTACGCCTTTTTTTGTCAATCGATCGACCAGAAATAGTGTAATCAATCGCTGATTTATGTTTTGGTGACCTTTCCTGGTGATTGCAGACAATAAAGATGACACCTCTGTGTACTGACATTAAATTCTACCCTAACGGTAGCCCACGAATACGTTACTTTTTCTATTTTTTATCTATAAAAATATGCCTGATAAATATTTAAAAATAATAAACACTTGTACAAATTATGAAGAAGAAAAGAATCGGCAATTGCGAGTCGAACTCGCGCACGAAGGGTTCCGTACTATTATCTACAAAAAAGGCAAAAAAAACATCATGTATTTGAGCCTCACTTAAATAGGTTTTTATTCTGTTTTTTAGCTTATTTGTTGTTGTGAGAGAAATACATCTGTAAAAATTTCAACTGTCTATCACGATTCATGAGATACAGCCTGGTGACAGACGGACAGACAGACATCCGCTATTTGTCTTAGTAATAGGGTCTCGTTTTACCCATTGGGTACGGAACCCTAAAAATATAGAAAAATTAGAACTTAATTCAACATGTTTTATGATCAACTGAAATTATAACTTTTTTATACAGTCATTTTTAATCTAATTTTAGTATTCGAATTTGAAAGAGAAATATATACAAATATACATATATTATAATAAAAAAAATGCATCCAGGGTCATAAAAATCCGTTACGAGCCCGTGTCTGATCAAATATTTATGTTATTTATTGCATTGCCAATATCGACAAAGGGTTGGCTCGTAAAAATCGTTGCAGCTTTTACGCACTATTAAATTATTAGAAACGAGCGTGGAATCTACAGGTTCCTTGCTAATGTACTAAACTAATACTTTATAGGGTACATGATCACAACAAGATCATGCCGCATTAATATTGCATGTTAACACAGAGTATGTACGTGAAGATTAAATCAAAACAATTCAAATCATATGTATCATCATACATATGTTTATTTTTATATCTGTATGTGTTTTATTTTCCATCTTTTATAAGTAATTCACATGTTAGTAAAGCATATTATGGCTTTTATGTTGCTTTGGCAGTCTCAGTGCAATCGCATTCACGCAATGTTTGATAAATGTTTTCTATACTAATGTCATTGGCGAGTAAAATTCGTTCTTTTTTTATGAGAAAAGTTGCCAAAGGAGCAGACGGGTCATCTGATGTTAAGTGAATACCGCCGCCCATGAACATCGGCTACACCCGAGGCTTACAGATGCGTTGACAACCTTTAGAAAATTGGGCTCCGGCTACCTCACTCACCAGACGAAACACGAAAGTATTTGTCATACTTTCACTTTACGCTGGTCTTCTGCGAGGTCGTGGTACTTACCCGGACGGGCCTGCCCATTCGTGCAACAGCCGAGGCTGCTGCGTGGCCCTACCACCGTAAAAGTATTTACTCTATTTGTTAGCATAGCCAGCTAACAATAATAAGCATAGTGCAATAAAGTAAAGAATGCGAATATAACAATATAATCTATTAATGTAACGACTGATCGTGAATTACTTGTTTTTATTAAAACAGATATCATCCCTGTTCAACAATTTCTATACTAATATTATTAAATAAGTCAAAGTGTTGACCATTATAACGAAATGTTATACATTTGTCGTATGTGCATTATTTATACGTTCGCCTTACCTAATTTGTGACACAGCACATCTAACGTAATTTAAATTTTCCCGTGCTTGTTTCAAAGTGTAGGTGTAAAATGGAGAAGAGAATATCTCCACGAAATAAGTTGGGCAGTCATTCATAGGCTTAAGTTTGAAAACTGGCCGAATTGGACCGCAAACGGGGTCAAAAGCGGTCCTTAAGTGGTGGGCGGGCCCTGAACACCCCCGGCGCAGGGCTCTCCCATAAAGCGGGGAGTCGACGCGACGCCGCCTCAGTACGCTTGTCTCCACCGGGACACGAGCTCGGGTGTTCCGACAAATCTGTGACGTCATGTGACCGTGTCCCCTTAGTACGCAGTTGGGGCTTTTTAAGTGTGAAACGGTACGTTTGCCGAGTAACAAGGCGAAATTAAATGTAAGTCAACGGTGTTGCTACTATCTTTTTATTCATTGATCTGTTTCTAAATATTTAAATGGATACCTGTATATGTATAATTTACCAGCTGACTCGGCAAACGTTGTTTGCCATATAAATAATTTATTGAAAAAAAATTTTCGGAACGCACCCATAACATGTTTGACAGGTAGGAACAGTTTGTGTGGGAAAAGGGAAAATAAAATTGTTGCTATTTCGATTTTTCATGCATTTTTTCCATAATTTCTCATCGTTCAAACCTTTCCTGGACTGCCACAAATATTTCAAAACCAAAATCAGCCAAATGGGTCCAGTCGTTCTCGAGTTTTAGCGAAACTAAAGAACAGCAATCCATTTTTATATATAAGATTAGTTATAAAATTAATTTGTTTTATTCAAATCCAGTAGAGTTTTCACAACTTGACCCTTCTATATAGAATGACGTTTTAAAAAGAGTAACGCTTCAAAAAATACCACAACCGTCCATTGAATTCGTTCAAATACATTGAACTGCTTATGTTAAAAGTTCTACGACGTAGCAGCTTTCATAGGCACACATTAATCTTTAGCTTACAGTCTGTTGTTTCTAACTTTCACGTTTTAATAATATTCACTTGATTACGAATAAAGTTACGGTAATTGCTACGCAGTGTGCAATCGCTCGTTAATATTTCCAGGCTCGTAAAATTGATAAAAATATTTTAAAACAGGACCGAGCAACTCCAGACTATAATTGTTTAATATGATAATACAATAACGATGTAATAAATTGTACGTTTGTATGTAATAGTGTAGTATGACCGGACATTCGTTTAAATATTGATAAGACACAATGCTCTTTGCGTGAGGTACGTTGCAATAAACATTGGGTATCTTAACCCAAAAAACCTTATTACCGGGTTACCTATTGACGTTTACTTTTAAGACTGAATCTAGGTATTTTAAAAGCCAGCGAGAGCAATCTAAGCACTATCCGAATGTAAAATTCAATTAATTAAGACCGTTAAAATCTTCCCGCTTAATCGGCTAAGTTACATGTAAATAGCACAGGTGGCCCATTTATTTCCAAGCTGTGGATTTATATCAATTCCTTGATTACAATCTTTAGCCAATACTCGTATTTTTAAAAATACGCCGTCTGAGTGAACATATTTTCAGGCAAGAAGGCGACAAAAAATATACTTCTACTTATTCGTCACTCTCGCAATCCTACAGAACAGCAAATTTTCGGGGTTTTAGACATTACGATAATGACGTTCTCCTAGTAACGTTTACATCCTTACTTCCTTATTAATATTACAAAGACGAAAGTTTGTATGTTTGTATGTTTGTAACTCTTTCACGCAAATACTACTGAATGGATTTTATTGAAACTTTACAATAATATAGCTTATACATCAGAATAAGACCTAGGCTACATACGCGGACAATTAGCGAACGCACATTAATTAGCGTAGGGCTGCAATTAAATATGAAACACGGGACTCACAGTCGCGTTCGCATTAATTCAGAATGCCACGATCCGCCAATCCACGGTGCGATCGCCGTGAATTATGCCCCGATACCTTCTTTACAGAGGAGTCCTTTGCTCCGCAGTGGGACGTTTATAGGCTGATACTTTAATTTATATACATATTTAATGTAAGACAGATAGTCTTTCTGTCTGAATGTTACGCCTTCAGCCTAATCTACGCAGACATAGTCGCGGGCAGCAGCTAGTAAAAAAATAAAGTAAAGTAACAGCCTATATACGTCCCACTGCTGGGCAAAGGCCTCCTCCGTATAGAAGGTATTCGGGCATAGTCCTCCACGAGCTCCCACTGCGAATCAGCGGACTTCAAATATCTTCGAAATATTTTTTTAACTATTTTAATTTTTTGTAGTTATTTTTCATTTATTTTTGGTGCAATACAGACATTGAATTTTTCGACTTTTCTCTAAGCCTTTCTTATAAACTTGAATCTCTCTATCAAAAGATCTAACGTGCAAACATCGGGAGCGATGTTATTTAATACTATGTAAAGACGAAATTTCACCGCATATTCGAAGATGGCGGACGAGCTAAATTAATCAACAATTAAAAATCTAATAACGCTACAACATTTACGCGGAGTAATTCTTAAGCCATTGTGTAGCTAAATAATAACAGTTACTTCTTCACTTTATACGAATATAACTACATGTTTCACAAATTAATCGACAATTAAACACCTATTAGGGCTAAGATATTTTCACCGAGACATTCTATAGCCAAATGATAGCAGTTACTTCTTCGCTTTAAGACAACCCAACAAGTCGTTCTACAAATTAATCAACAATTAAACACCTGTTAGCTCTACAACATTTGCACGCAGTCATTCTTTAGCCATTGTGTAGTGCGGTCAAATGATACGATCGGTACCCGCCGCCACGCTCCGGCGAGCGACACGTGCCACCCACAGGTGGCCGCGTGGCAACATACGCGGACAGTTAGCGAACGCACATTAATTAGCGTAGGGCTGCAATTAAATATGAAACATGGGACTCACAGTCGCGCTCGCATTAATTCAGAATGCCACGATCCGCCAATCCACGGTGCGATCGCCGTGAATTATGCAACGATACCTTCTTTACAGAGGAGTCCTTTGCCCAGCAGTGGGACGTTTATAGGCTGATACTTTAATTTACCAAGCATCATGACGATACCTGAACACTTTCGAAGTAATAATAGGAAAAATATGTTTCAAAAATATGTAAGCCTGCCAATCCGCAGTGAGTTCACGAGGTGGACTAGACTTAGATTTGATATTTAGTCTACCCATGCGAAGCCATGTACAATATAAAGGCCATTTATATTGTACATACAAAGATCCAATAATTATTTAGACGGTAATTTTTATAAGCGCTTATTTGTCCTAAAGTTAACAATTTGTGCCAAAAAAAAAATTGATCAAAATGCATGATATCACCGCAAAATGTATAGGACGATACTTAAACTAATTTTTAAATATTAAACGGTATTACTTATTATTATTACTTATTAATTATACAAGATTTTTTCTAAAATTAATTGTTGATTTTCAAGAAATTTGTTTGTTGATTGTTTGTTTTTTTTTTTTTAATTATAAAATAAAAGTAAATGACCGAGGCATTCTCACATCAACGCTAGCTAGTCCAATAAATGAAAACGTAAAACTAAATCCATTTAAAAAGGAACAACATTCTTTTCCATATGCCATGCTACGAAACCGGAAATCACAGGCCGGAAGTGGAACGTGATAAAGTTCAATTGACTTACCGTTACACGTCAGTCACGCGAAGTGCCAACGCAAGGGGTGGATTAAAGCACATTGAGTTGAAGCGAACTAACCAAATACAAACATAATTTGATACAGAAACACGAAAATTATTCAAAGTAAACCAATTTGATAATCCACCCATTTACCAAAACAAGTTTCAATTAGGTACACTTAATTATTAAGTTATTCTTTTTAGAATTTTTTTACTGAGAAGCAAAATTTTATTACTTTCATATTCTGTATATATTATTATCAATTTTATATACATACTCTCGTAGCATTAACAATAACAATATAATGATATATGAAAATAATGCAGAAATTGTTTTCATCCTTTTTTCTTTCATGACCGCTTTATTGTTTTTATGTTTTTTTCTATTTAACTTGTTTTTATTATTTACTTTAAAGTTCTTTGTTATATTCACTGCTTAATTGTTTTTAAGTTTTTTCTTTCTATTTAACTTCAGACTTGTATTATAAATAATAATCATATTTTAAACTCTCCTTTTTTCAGGTACAAATATGTTTAACACGGTCTTCGAAGAGTACTGCGACTTCAACGACAGCATATGCAGCAACGATTCTGGTTTCGACAGGTCTTATGCCGGCTCCCTCGCGACACCCAACTCACTGAACAGCACACCTTTGAAACATGACGCATCAGATCTTGGCATATCGCTAACACCCACTAAAGACAAGAGCGTAAAGAGAAGGCTGTTCAGCGATGAATTCGGTTACACTTTCAACACGCAGATAGAAGAAGTAAAAGGTTTCGATGATAGTCTTCTACCCGGCGACAACACTTCTACACCAGTTAAATCGAAAGAGAAGAAACCCAAAGATCCGAATAAACCTAAGAGGAAATACGCCAACGGAAAGAACAGAGTGACAAGATGCAAAAGCCCCACTCAGATAATGCGAATCAAGAGGAACAGAAGGATGAAGGCAAACGACAGAGAACGTAACAGAATGCACATGTTAAACGAAGCTTTAGATAGGCTGAGATGTGTTCTACCGACATTCCCCGAAGACACAAAATTGACTAAAATAGAGACACTGAGATTTGCTCACAACTATATATTTGCTTTAAGCCAGACGTTAGAGTCGCTAGACAATATTAACTCCGGCCAAATACCACCGGATAACTTCTCTATGAGTTACGATAAGCTACAAACTGTGACAAGTGATAAAATTAACAAGGACGCATTCAGAGAGATATTTTTACTACCAAACAAGACTGAGGAGTATAACCCTGACGGCAGTTATAGAAGTTTCCAAGGATTCAGCAAGCCTTTTCCCAACGGCTCGAACTTCTTGCAAACCCCCGAGGGGGTGTTGATTAACGTTGGAAATGTTACCGTATCTGTTAACAATAAAGGCGGTAATTGCATAACTTCGACCACGGGCAGTGGTTTCTTCACTAACCCGTCCAGTTTCGGCGACGATGTGTTCCAACAGAACTATTACAGTCAGAAGCCTTTCACGCCTTGTCAAAACTACAATGAAGCCAGTTACGAATCGAGTGTGCAGAACGAGCCTGAAGAGTATTTCAATCAGAAAAACTACGAAATTTTCAAGAGCGCCTTCGAAAGTGCAAAGAATAAGAAGCCTCCGAAAGTGCAAGACCACTCCTCCTTCTATGGAGATTACGCGAACAGTATGTACAGTTGCAATGAAAGGTATTACACGAGCGACAGTAACTACACGCAAAGCCATTGCTATTTCAATGACCAAAGATATAGGGATCATTACAGGACCAGTATTGTGAATACTCAAATTTGATGCATCATATAGCAAGAAATCTAGTCACAATGTAAAAAAAAAACTATTTTTATCAAACTATTTACAACTGTAGCTTGTAATTTGTAAATTATTTGACAATAATATACGATGCGCCGACAAGGTTAGATTTACCAAAGTTTATGTCTAGTCATACATTTATTTTTATTATAAGACATAATTGTGAAACAATGCGAAAATATATTTTTATACTTTTTCGAAAAGCGTACATTTCATTATCCTTATTATAAGTTAACTTTCTATAGCGTACAGTTTTACTGGTAACAAATTTAATAATTAAAATAGCAAAAGAACTAATCAATAGTAGTTGCTAATTGTAATAACTCCATTTTATTTTTCAAGTTAATACATTTAATATTTACGAAATAATTAAATTAGATAATAAGAAAAGTCAAATCACCTTTTAGTTTTAAAAATTTTATAAAAGTTAAAGGAGCTTGCGTTTCTCAAAGTCAAAGTATCTTTATTCAATATAGGCTCAACTTAAGCTCTTATTGAACGTCAAAAAATCTACCACCGGTTTACTAAACTAGACCTGAACAAATAAGAATCGGCAAGAAACTCTGCGGTCTTATTCTTTTTGTTATTTTTTTATTGTGATGCTATTATACAAACTGATTTAGATATAAAATCTTGCAAAAGAAGAGTCTCAGCAGACTCTCAGAAAGAGTCATTTCCACACATCCTTGTCCTCAATGTATTCTTGGACATTATAGTAGGCCCTTGCCATTAAGGTAGCTTTTACAAATTGCTTGTTTCTAAAAAAGTTATGTAGTTTAAGTAACACGCAGAAATTAACTTAGGCTACATTCGATATATCCTGTGGGACTATCGAGTAACTTTTTTATTTTCGGACATACAAATAGATTTTATTAGAAATACACCTCTACGAATATTTACTCTACATAAAGACTACGACAAAATTGCTAATCCTAAATTGCGATATCCTAAAAGATTTCACATGAAACCATTATACAAACATTAAGTGAAAATATTTATTCGGGTTTATATTATATATACATAACACTGCTGGCATAGAGGCAAAGTTTACTTAGAGCAATTGCACTCCTGGTTATCGGGAACAGCCGTTACATAGCTAAATGTCTAGTTCTGTTCTCTGATAGGAATATAAAGAAAATGCTTGCACTTGATTTAGCGCCGTTGGAATAATAAAAGCGCGCGCAATGAATATAAATCAAATTGGAACAAAGCCGTTTAAAGAGCGAAAAGTTGTGAATGCTTCTACGCACCCCTGCGCAGGAGCATTGTTCGCGATGCATTGAACAATCGCCACTTTTATGATGCTATTGAGCTTCACGACTATGCACTCTATTACAATAGACGTACGATGTGCTTAGAAGTATTTGTAATTTGGTAAGTTAAATATGGGGGCACCCGTCGTATCGGGTAGCGACGCTTAATGTTTACTTTGGAAATTCGTTACGGCCTATTTTATTTGGTACGTCTGCATTCGTCTCTATCAATCTCGTGTTGTATTCCATTGTTGATATTTCATTGTGATTTTCACTAGGAGATCGTGGTTATGGCCACCCGACATCTGCTCTCTTGCGAATTCTTATTTTAAAATAGAATAAATATAGTTTTTAGGATCTAAATCGATTATGTGAATTAAGATGTCGATACAGAATTGTTTGTTTGTTATTGTTTAAGTAGAAGCTCTCATTTCTCAAACTAGAACGAGGTGGACATGTGCAAAGATATTTTGATCTGTGATGATAATTCATAATTTCCTTATACTATCTTCAGTTATTGCAACCCGTAAAAAGATCCGGATGTTAAATACTATATAGGCGGTAAATTTATACGGTCTGGTTTAGGAATTCAAAAAATAGGCAGCTAGTATTGCGTCCCTAGAATATACGATAGTCCATTACAAGGTCACGACTTTGATTCCTTGTATTTACGAAAATGTACATATTGATAAAAGAAACAATTTTAGACATATTAAAATAATGAATACTGTAATTCCCGACATTTTGCACTCTTCTACAAAATAATAATATACTCAATGATGTTTTAAATAAAGACTACGAATGTGCATACTCGTCGGCGTTTAAAAATTGTTACGCTTTACATTATATAATATACATAAGTGAAAGTGACAGATGACATAGAACTTATACTTATGATACGAAAAGAGATAGCAGTCTATCGAATTGCAATCTAATTACACCAATTGCCGTAATTTGAGTACCTTAGTTTCGGTACGCTAGTGTCGTTAGTACTGCCTTCACTGTTATTTTTTTGTTTATAGTTTTTTATAAGTAGATCCAACATTGTTTTTGCTTTCTCGAGGGCTGGTCGGAGGGCTGCAGGGTCGGACATGACGACAAGGTTTTAGAGAGGATCTTTGAGCTGTGAGAAAAAAGCAATGAATAGATCGGACTGGAGAGATTTACCTGACCAGGCTAAGACCCAACCGCGGCTGCAATGTCTGAGATAATGATGAACAGTTTTATATAAACAGTTGTGAGATGCTAATAACCTAAATATCAAAAAATTTAATTCATGGTCATATACGCCATCGAACCACGACAATTTGAAAACAAACGTTTTATTTACCATGGTTAAAGTTTATAGTTTCCGTACTGTTTTATTTTAACACCTGTCGGAAGCAACAATACACAACAAATCAATGCCATGCGAGTATGGTTGCGAGCAATTATTTTTAATCTGTCATTTGTTTTACCCGCGCAAACAGGAAATTAACTTCCGAGAGCGTAAAAATTGATTTCATGGGGAAATTAAATCGTAAGGGTGTTTGTATTCCTGTTATATGACTCTAATGTCATCTGATTTTGCTTTTACATTTTCTGTGGCATTATTTTAGCATTGGAAGCTTAAACTTGTAGTGTGTATTTGTTTAGATATTATGAAACTCAGGACTTGTTCCAAAGAAGGTTAGTGTTGCTTACTTTTGGTTAAAAGGTGATTATATTGTCCCATAAATAAATATTGTTTATTTAACTAAGCATTTCGTGATCAGATGATGCGTCATTACTGAAAAAGTAGAAAAAAAATGTTGTTATATGTAACCGTTTATCATCGTTTTGTATATAGATGAATAAGATTGAAAAATAATATAGACCTCTTTATTGCATTTTACTTTAGGAATCATATAACCTTCTGGTTGTGACCGGCAGTTTGGTTTTTTCCAAATTTATAAAAATGTCTGTGTAGGGCCAGGCAAAGATCATCACTATTGCATGGAAAAAGTCCATCCAGGGATTGCTGCACCTGCTGTCTTCGGCTTTCTTCAATTATTTTTTTTTTAAAGTAACAGTTTTATTAACTTCCACTGATTACATTACTTAAGCTAACGTACTTTATTGTAGATAACTACAGTCGCGGGTTGGAATTATAGATGGGGATGCGTATTGTGATTTCACGTAAAAAAATCCAAACGAGAAGCGACCACATGTTTGATATCGTATGCCGGCAACTAGCCGCGGGCAAATTGCTTTTCAGTTTGCCTGTCTGTTTGCTCGTCGGCCCTGTTTAAAATTCATCTGAGTGGTCCTCCCCGAGGGACAGTGTTTGCTCAGTCCGCTAAACCAATAGTGGAGCTTGTTGATTTTACTTTTTTAAATTGAGTCATCTTTAGGGGTCTTTCATTAACTAAAAATCAATTGAGTTGCTGTGGCATATTACTGTGTTAACTAAAATATTATGATTGCTATGAACTCTTAGGTATTGATGTCAAAATGTATTTCAAGCAAATTCATCTGGCCGCGTTTGCCACTAAGAAAATAATATAGTACACTGCTAGTAGGTTAGGAAATGAACACAATATTAAGTTTAAAAATAATAAAAAGAAATTTATCTTGATATATTGACCACTATGCACAACACACATTCCTAAAGTTACTCTGTTTGATGTTTGTGGGGGTTCGAAATTGACAGATTTACTTTAAAAAGTGTACATGACCTAGACATAAGCAATTGCGATGTCGAACATTCCATGTATGTCACTGCTATGTAGCAGCGAACAGTAGCAGCTAATCCAGGGTCAAAAGAGTTTTCATATTTTTTTATTTTTTTTATTGGCTTAAATAAGCCGACACAGAATTGCTGGCACATAAATAAGGAATATTTCAAATTGAGAAGTACGATATAATATTCATCGCAGTTCCGACCGCACCCTCAGCACTAATAAAATCAATTCCTATTCCTCTAATACCCGAAGATGAATTGGCAGCACCGCAAATTAGCTCAACAGCTGACATTCTGTATATTTACACAGTACGTGCAAACAATAATGGCAGTTCACTCTCCACAAATAAGCACTACAATTGCATATTGTCGAAAATGGGGTGTCTCTACAACTTATTTAGAGAGACTCCTGGATCCAGTGAATTATGTTACATCGTCGCTTAAAAGCATCGCTGTAACGGCTCTTATTGAACTGGTCGTATGAACGACCGGTTTAGTGGTAAAACTCTGCATTTGACCGTGAGCAAATATTGTTAATAAATAATTTATGACAGCGATATCCATGATGCATCTGATGTATTGGTTTTGTCATAGACTCTGTAAATATTCGATATTGCTTTTCGAAGTTTGTGATTCGCTTGCACACGATTTGTTACTTTTGCAATGAGCGAGTTATTATATTGAATGATGCACTATTTCCTTGCAAATGCCAAAGTGTTGTTCGTTGTGGCGTTCTAAGGTGGAAGCCTGTGGACGTCTTCCGCCTGATGAGATGATGATGACGACTATTTCCATATAGTAAAAAACAATGCTTGAATTAAAGATGTAAAGTGATAAGGGTAATTACTAGACCATTTTTGTGTGTAACTATCACATTCTTGTCTCTGCCACTGTCTTTTGTCAGGCAGTGGTACTTCCCATGACGAGTCTGGCTATTTGTGCAACAGAAGAAGCCGATGCGTGATCATACCACAGGATTAGAGATTCTAATGCAATCCTCACCATATTGTCTACCACCTTACCGACACTATAATCATCTATTTGCCCTAGACTATGTTTTAAGCGTTCTTTAATGACTCTGTTAGTCACTTTTACACAATCATTCCTTCGTCGGATGACCTCGTGCATGTTTCTAGATGTCCGTGTATATGTATATGTTCTGCGATTCGTCTGGTGAGTAAGGTAGTGGGGGCCAATTTTATTATAAGGTGTTGAAAATGTCAATGGGCGGCGGTTATCAACTAATCATTCATCACCTTTTGCATTAATGGGCACGCCCGTCCGGGGTCCACGTCCACGTCATCGCAGAAGTCTGGTGTGAAATGGAAGGATTATACTTTCGCGTTGCGTCTGCTGAGTGAGGTAACCGGGGCCCACTTTTCTTACGCAACGCATCTGCCTCTGTGAGGTGAGGTGTTGTAGATGACTATGGGCGGCGGTAATCACTCAACACATGTCGAACCACCTGCTCTATTGCCAACTTTTCACATAAAAAAAACGTCTACAATACGCACTAACATTTCTAGCGTGAATATGGTTACAAAACGCAACAAGTGCCCCAATTGCGGGCATTTGTGTTTCCCTGTGCAAGGGCGGACGGGCCGCCTCTTCAAATTGATTGAAAACCAACTGTATCTTTGTCCGTTTGTTTGTGGAGATAACAGCACTGACGTCATTCAAGTCGAGTGCCCATCTGCAGTCTTAATTCTTGTATAGGATAAATAAGTACTCATTTCGAAATTAGTTAAGGGTAACGTGGTTGTGTAATTACGGACGAGTTTGGGTTATTCGGTAAAAGACAACATATAGTTAACGTTTACATATTTAGTTGACTAAAGAATTATCAATATTTGTACAATCTTTTAAGCACAGTTGGTTACAGTGGGTTTGTTCGAAACTAAGAAAAATCGTGTTTCGAATCCTAGGGGCGCTTGTTTTTTCGTTCATCCTAGGGGCGCATAAAATTTAATAAATATTTTTTTGTGTAAAATCATAAAATCCTATATATGTCCACCTGCTAGGCAAAGGCCTCTTCTGTATAGAGGGTATCAGGGTATAGTCCACCACGCGACACCACTGCAGATTGTCGGACTTCACATACGTTCGAAATATTTTTTTTATAATTTCGAAAATATGCAGGTTTCCTCGGGATGATTTCCTTCGCTGTGCACGTGACAATTCTGCAATTAAAATTTGCAATTTCGGTGCCGGCGCCGGGGAAAATCAATTATAAAATGGATACAGAGCGAGATATTTGAAGTCGGTTTTGTTTTTCGTTAATATAAAAATGATTATAAATATAACATATTACAGCGTGATAGCTCAGTGTCCGGGCGCTCGCCTTTAATTCAATATACTCGAGCAACCTGAGTTCGATCCCCGGTGCCAGCACCAATGAAATTGTCAATTTTAAGTACTGACTTTATCACAAGCTCAACGGTGAAGGAAAACATCATGAGGAAACCTGCATATATTCGAAAAAATAACAAAAAAAAAATATTTCGAAAATATGTGAAATTCGCCAATCCGCAGTGGGGCCGCGTGGTGGACTATGCCCCTATACCCTCTGTAAAAAGTGGAGGCCTTTGCCCAGCAGTGGGATATGTATAGGCTGTTTACTGTTTTACTTTACTTTTACGACATATAACTTATCTAACAGCTTATGAATATAAGCATTTGTTATTGATAATCAACGTACAGACCACAATGTGTTCCCGAACCCATAACCTCGATAGAGCACCGACAATCTGACACGTGCCAACGACTTCCAGCATGTTAATATTTTAAGCCTATTAGGCCCACTACAAACTATCACTTAATAGAGCTATCGAGGTAAGTGATTCCCTCACCATTCGCGCTGTACCGTGTCGGTCGTGTGTGTGCCACGTGCCCATCGTCGCTACACAAACTTCAAATAAAACGGAAGGCGTTAGGTCGCAGATAGCGTTGAGCTTTTTATGAAGAGAATTTTATAACTCGAAAATTATCTATTACAGTTATAAAATATAATGGTGTGATCAAAAACACATTGCATCCTCGCATTGGGAAATTATTAATTGGTCTCTTTTTTAGGCTCCCTATTACTAAGGCTCCGCTGTCTGTCTGTTCGTCTGTCACCAGGCAGTACCGTTATAATGAGACAGTTGAAATTTTCACAGATGATGTATTTCTGTTGCCGCTATCACAACAAATACCAAAGAAACGATATAAAAAAATTAAGTGGGCCTCCCATACAACAGACGATATCTTTTTATATCCGTTTTTTTTGTCGAAATGCGCGAGCGAAATCGCTAGTGTGGAAAACGAATTGCTTATTTCTTTTGTGAAAAAGTTGATAAGTGAGAAGGTATTAGATATGGTATTAATTGATTACCAACACATGAGAGTTTGTGGATGCGTTTGCCAACGTTTAAGAGACTGGCCCCGGTTACATCATACACCAGACGAAATGCGAAATCATAAAACTATATCTTTACGCCGGTCTTATATATTGGTATTTCGCCGGCCAAGTCTGCCCAATCTTTCAAAAGCATAAATTGCTGCGTGACTCTACAACTAAAAAAATAATCTTGTAGTTAATTTTCTTAACACTGGAATGATTAAATGTGTAGAAAAAGTACGAAAATACTGTCGAAATCGAACCCACGTCTTCAGCATTCGCGGCCTGACGCTCTAGCCACTAAGCTAAATGGCTGATTGGCACAACGACGAAAATCTTAACGCCTTTTATCTACATTGTTACTGGAATGATGTTTTTACAATATAGCAAGTTTTGTGTTTAATTTATGATATTTAAAAATTCTCAATTTTTGCTCTAATAGCATAAAATTGTAAAGAAGGAAATAAACAAGGTTTGAATGTTACCATTCGCATAAATAATATTATAAAAAACTTCACACGCTCATCGAGTCGGTAGACCGTTAAAATGTAGCATTGAAAAAATTAAAGAGGCTTATTATAACGGAGTATTGTGAACTTGATCCCACTCAAGGAAGCGCGTGCCATTTTATGATAATAATTTGTAATGATTATTTAATCCTAGAATGGCATGTGGTGACACTGACCCCCTTATTAGGTACGCAACACATATACTGTTGTAAAAGTGGTCATATGAATAAAAATGACCAGCCCAATCGAGACTTCAGGTGGTAATTTTTTAAAAAGTGGCAATGCAACACTGCGAGCTTTGCAAATGCCAATGGGCGACGGCAATTGATATCAGTTGAGCTGCCAGTTCGTTTCTTCTACCATCTCACATAAAAAAATACATTAATTTAACTATAAGCGTCATGGTAATTTAATCCTCTAATGGATTTCTTCTCAACGGATTCTCACCACTTTAATATCCATTGATCTGAGGCGGAGACGATTGTCTGATAAAATATAGCCCGTAGTGATTTTTTGAAAAATATGGATTACAACTACTAAAATCGAATGAAGTCTATTTGTAGAAGATGCGGTTTTACGGTTAAATACACATATCTTCAAGACACGGCTATCTTAATAATTTATAATTCGCTTACATCTCTCAACGCGTAGATTTTGGTTCTGTCAAAAAATAAGCTCTGCAAATATGACGTCGACGATTTTTCCGAAACTCGGTCACCGGATAATCGATTTACCATCTAATTGTACATGAATGTTTGTTTGGTGGCGCTTCGGGTAAGTGGGAATGCATGACGATCGCGTGCCAGCCACGTGTCGTTAACAGCAACACGCCACGCTTTGCGGGTGTCAAAACAGCTTTCACTCGCATTTGATATTGAGTTATTTATAAGGATAAATCAGGGTAGATTTTTTATTGAAAAAGGAGCGGGTTGAGGTATCATTGCCACCCATTGATACGAGTACTTACAACACTGGAGGTTTCACAACTACGTTTCCGGCATTTGAGGTAGGGTGCCTACTCCTATGACACCTCTTCATGAAGGTCACTAAGTAGTAATAGAAAATATCCGTTAAATGTTAATAAACACTATACATTAATAAACATTATACAAAATGGTAACGATGGTATCTTAAGTAATAAACGCTCGCATATTAACCAAATGGTCTTCCGTTTGGTTAATATGTAAGCATACATTCTTATGTATGCCGAAAGGTGGTAGGTCCACGCAGCAGCCTCGGCTGTTGCACGAATGGGCAGGCTCGTCCGGGTAAGTACCACGACCTCACAGAAGACCAGCGTAAAGTGGAAGTATAATACTTTCGCGTTTCGCCTGGTGAGTGAGGTAGTCAGAGCCCAATTTCCAAAAAGGTTGTCAACGCATCTGCATACCCTCGGCTGTAGCAGATGTCCATGGGTGGCGGTATTCACTTAACGTCAGGTGAACCATCTGCTCGTTTGGCAACTTTTCACATAAAAAAAGGTATTCTAATCCCTGTTAGCATTGTCATTGTCAAGACAAAAAGTAATTATTTCAATAGAGTTGTCCGTAAATTTTATAATAGCAGACAATGCCAATCATGGTAAAGAATTTGCGAAATTTTATGGCTTAAACAACAGCTACACTCCGTAATTGAGCAAGGCTAAATGTTGCAACTGGAAAATAACCTTTTATTGTTGTTTTCTAAACGGGAGGCCTCTGTTTAAGTCTTCCGGCTGACGATAATAATGAGGATGATTATGAATTGTTGTTGACTATGATGTTGACTATATGTTGTTGACTAATGAGAACTGAGAACGATTTAAGACAGACGTGCCTTATTTTATACGGCACGTCTGTCTTAAAAAGTTCTCTCTACTTATCCTTTAAACGAGCAATTCTTGTATATATATATATAATCGGAATCTCGGAAACGGCTCCAGCGATTTTCATGAATTTAGAAAATGTCCTTTTATCCCTGTTTTCAGGGAATGAAAAATATCATTCGAATATGACAGTAAATTTCGCCGCAAAATAAAACGTTATAATAGCTCGGTCGGTAATAGGGCGGCCCCAAAACTAACCAATTTTTTATTTCCAAAACACATGATTTACCAAAAAAGGTCCTCCAGGACGACTGTCCAACCACTACCCAATATACGAGTATTACACATATCGGAAGAACAAAACGTTAACTATAATATTATAAAGTTGCAAAGTTACTACGTATTTTTATTAGTGCATTTATTAATCACATTGGGTTCAACGTTTTTTCTTCTTTTTATATTAGTAGATGGCAAATTTTTTGTGTATGTATTTGGTGAACATTTTTCTATATTTTTCATTTTTTAAGGTGTATTAAATTATCCCTGTGTCCCAAGGATTTACAAATATTATTATTTGTGGACCAAACTTCAGTTTGAGGATAGAACCCTCAAAACGACGCATATTCGCAGTTGGCGTGCTGCCAAATCACTACATTGTAGAAAACAAACTCGTCCCGCTGTCTGTCTGTGCTTAGATCACTATGCTTAGATCTTTAAAACTACGCAACGGATCTTGATGCGGTTTTTTTACTAGATAGAGTGATTCAAGAGGAATGTATAATACATTTCACACGTGCAAAGCTGGGGTGGGTCGCTAGTAAAAACATAAACGGATAATTTTTCGTGTTAAACTTTTTCAATACCTGTCCATTACCGCATAACACTGTTCCATCCAAGAAACCGTTATTCGATAAAAAATTAAAACTCCATCCAATTAGATATTCAATTTAAATACATTTTTTGAACATTGGAGCATTACATCCAATTATTGATTGTCAAAGTACTACTAGCGGTTCTGAAATGCAAAGTCACTGGCCTGAGAAGAATCGGCGAAAGAAACTCAGTGGGACAATTTGATTTTAATCAAAGTCATTGAATATTTCGTTCGAGTCCACTGGTGGAAATAGGCCTTAATAATAAATGTTCTATAGTTAATCATCATCCTCCTGTCCTTATCCCACCTAGGTGGGGTCCGCACAGCATGTGAATCATGTTGTAAGTGGGTTTGGCTATTTTTATTACGATCGGCCGCCTGTCTGACTTCAAACCACCTTGGGAAAAAACACCCAGATCGGGAACAATTATCTGTGGGTGACAGATAATTGTCACAAATATCTGCCAAGTATTTGTGAACCGTGTGGGAATCGAACCGACGAGCCCCAGCACCGAAACCAATAGTTTAGCAACTGCGCCCCGGAGTCACTTCGTTTGATATTTATTAAGCGCGATAAATAGTGTAATACAATTGCCTCTCAATGTCCTGGTTATGGATTTTGTTGTAAAAGTTCCCACGCATCATTTAGTCCCACGCAGCTCTAGCATTACCATAAACACTCGAAAACTGAAACGCTTTTAAACCATTTCGAACGCGCAAAATCGTCCTCTATAAACAATATTGACAATGATCCCGATGAAATTATGACTGTGGCAACGGGGATCGCTTTTTAAATGCCGTGTAATTGTCACCATTATCCCACTCGAGGATGCGCGTGTCGTTATAAGTGGCCAAAAAAATGGCGCGAAAACTGTTTATTATCTGTGGCATATATTGTTTTCGTAAGCGCAAATAAGTTTTATTGTAATCGCATGCCATTTATTAAAACATTTTACTTATGATTTTTAAATAAATTAGATTTTATTAAATTATTTAAATTACTTATATAACTAAGTAAAACGTTTTTTTTTAATTTAATAATATATACAGTTCCTGTTATTCAAGTAATTCATAGAAATAAGCATTTGTCTGTTAGAGAACATATATAGTTTGGGTAGCAGATTATAACTTTATTTCAGAGGGATATTAAGTGAGGTAGCGGTTTACCTGATGAAGTAGTAGCCACCAATGGACACTTACAACTCTCTCAAGCTGTGACTGTGAGCCTCCGATTACCTCACTCATCGGACGAAATACTACGAATTGAATAATTCACGCCGGTCTTCTGTGTTTGTAAGCTGCAGTTACTGTACCACACATGAATACAGATTATAACAACTATTGAGAAATGTAGAAGTGACAAAAATTTAATAACTGTATTCGTATTTTTTGATTTTTTTTGTTTAATCTAAGACTAGAGCAACTGTTCGTTCCATTGATAGACGTCCTACTATTAAAAAAAAACTGGCCAAGTTCGAGTCGGACTCGCGCACGTAGGTTTCCCTACCATTATCTATAAAATCGTCAAAAAATCATGTCTGTTGTATGGGCGTCCCACTTAAATATTTTAGTCTTTGTTTTAGTATTTGTTGTTATCGCGCCAACAGAAATACATCATCTGTGCCTTTTTTTTGGTATTGGGGGGGAAATCTTCGTAAGATACCCTGTCATTCTATGACATGTGGGGTTCTTACCCACTCCTATTCGGTGGCCAGCTTCCGTTTGGGGGACTCCGGGAACTACGGAACGCACCGATGTCCCTCGGTACTGGGCGGGCAAGCCGCACGATAAACCTTCCCCTATTCCCTCACCATATTGCAGCAGCTCGAGGCCATTTCGTGATGCTGCCAATCCATGTCCCCTTTTAGTCGCCTTTTACGACAGGCAGGAGGTACCTTAGTCCTATTCTAGAGCCCGGGACTACAGGGCTGACGGGGCAGCACGTCTGCCCCTGCCGCCTGGCGCCGCCGTCTCCGAGCGGGATCGGCCCTCTCCCTTTCCTACTCGGCGATCTCCTTCTGGAGCATAATAACTTCACAGAAGGAGACCAGTGCCCGCCAAGCAGAACTCTCCGCCAGCCCACCTGCTATTGCTGCTGAAGGAGAAAGATCGGACTCCCATGCAGGACACTCAGCGAGTGTATGTTGCGCGGAGTCCCGTTCCCCTCCACAGTGGTGTCATTGCGTCGTCGGTTCGCGTCTAATTCTGTTTAGGTACTCACCAAAGCACCCATGGCCGGTAAGTGCCTGCGTTAGCCGAAACGTGACGTGCGCATACCCCGTCGTATTTAGCCAGGCTTCGAAATTCGGCAGGAGCGCGCTGACAACACGCTGGCGCCTGTTGCGTGGCTCCTCCAGCCGCTCGCGCCAAACCTCCAGCGCCCGTACGCGCTCCTGCTTTCGCACCTCTCCCGCATCCAGGGACTTGGTATCCTCCCATGAAGAACGGAGGCGAGTATAGACTCGCGCATCCAATTCCGCCAGAATGTCCAGTGGAGGAAACCGAGCTAGGATAGTGGCCGCCGAAAAGGATATAGTACGATATCCTCGTGCAATCCTGATGGCCATCCTTCGCTGCAGACTATAGATCTTGGCTCTGCAGCGTCGGACTCCCGTTAATCGTTGAGACCATACGGGCGCACCATAGAGAGCCATCGATCGCACAACCCCCGCATAAAGGCGACGGACTCCTTCCCTGGGACATCATCTGTGCCTGCTGACAGACGGACAGATAGACAGACAAACAGACAGCTGAGTCTTAGTAATATGGTCCCGTTTTACCCTTTGGTTACGGAAACCTAAATAAATGTTCATTTGACCGTAGACTTCCTTCACACTAATGGCCTGGCACTTATGAACTGTTGCTGTGTTACTTCAATAAAGCTTGAACTAAACCGTAAAAATAACGGAATTTAATCTATTTGTGAATAGAATAACTAAAAATGAATTGGAAATTATCAGAATGTTTTTAAACTCAAGGCAAATCAAGTAATCAATATATACATTTTCATATTTATTTTATATACAATACTACTGTGTAACTAACAAAATCAAATTCTTACTAAATTACATATTACCTAATAGTCCTACTCTTGTGTATGGCTAACAACCTTTAGCTGTATTTCCTCCTTGAATAGTTATGTTTAATCTTTAAGCGAGAAAAAGACCAGCCCTCTTATCATCAGCCGCTGTGTTAAGCCTAGGATGTAAAACTTTCAGAAATAATAATACCAGTAATTAGTTATATCATGTCAGCTTGGGGGAAGCCTAGTGGCGTTTTCCCGGTTTAAGATAGCATCTTTGAAGTACTTTTGTGTTTGGGACTATAAATTCGTACCGGAATGTGAGAGTCGCGACTGCTTCGGTTGAAAAATTGTTATGATACCATTTTTTTATGTTAGGTGCCAAACGAGCTTGCGATTCACCTGATGTTAAGTTATAATCGGCGCCCATGGACATTTGCAACACCCGTAGGGTCACAGTGGTGATGCCACCATTTAATAAAGTGGGCCCCGGCTACCTCACTCACGTTGCCCTACCACAGTTAAAGTAACAACGATACCGCGTGTTCAGCGGTTTTAATTAACCAGACAATTAAAACCGAAAGCCCATTTAACTGCACGTCAAACGGTCTGTCAGTTAAACGTCAGCGTGAATTAAGCCCCGGATATTGGATTCAAGAATAACAAGCGTTAAATAAGCAAACTAATGTAAATACGAAGCTTGTTACGTCGTCCCCCCTAACTATTGACGCCAACTCCTACGCGTGGCGAATCATCCATTGCAGGATTTCACGCTTTTCGGTATAGTAATTAATGCCGTAATGGGAATTACACAGAATTGTGTTTTTGTGTAATGTACATTACTGCGTAAATGAGATTTATATATATTTTTTACGTTATTTTCGTTTTACTATGTCGGTGTTATTATTTTGACAATCAATAAGTAAGTGTGATAACGTAATGCTTTAAAAATGAATTTGAATTTTACGATCATATTTCTTTTTCTTATGTGAGAAGGCGCTAAACGAGCTGACGGTTCACCTGATATTAAGTGAAAACTGCCACCCATGGACATTTGAAAAACCCGTAGGGTTGCAGATGCGTTGTCGTTTAATTAAAGACTAAATGCATCCATTATTACATCCCACGGATCAAAACTTGAGTGTAGATATGGGCATAAATAGGTAGTTTCCCTGATTGTTTGCATTGTACGGTATCCTCAATTTGATTTGAGACATACCAAGCAACATATAGGGTAAGTAATTTATGGCTCCCTATAGTGACTAGGATGAGATAAAACCACGCTACTATTTCATTTAATATTTATTAATAAACTAGATGACTCGGCAAACGTTGTTTTGCAATATAAATTATTTCTAGGGAATTTGTGAATCTGAACACATAGAAAAAGAATTTTCGGAACGCACCCACAAAATGTTTGACAGGTAAGAACAGTTTGTATCGGAAAATAAAATTGTTGCTATTTCGATTATCCATGCAATTTTCCCATAATTTTTGATCGTTTAAACCTTCCCTCGACTGCGAAAAATAATTCGAAACCGAAATTTGCCAAATCGGTCCAGCCGTTCTCGAGTTAAGCGAGACTAACGAACAGCAATCCATTTCTATATATAAGATGTACAAACATGACAGTGAGCGTTCGCTAGCTACCCGCGATGCGTACTGCACTGCAAAATGTAATGTAGTGTTCGACAACAATACCAAATTACAATGTGTCGCCACGATATAATCATCAGGTCGGTTTACGTTCATAGAGCACAAATCCAAATCCAAATCATTTATTCATCGAAATAAGAAATATACATTTCATTTATCGATAGTCATTTATTTAAATCTACCACCGTTTCGTAATGAGGTTCCTCTAAAGGAGAAGAAACAGGCGAAAGAAACTCCGTAGGTATCCTCTTTTTTGTCATTTTTTTTTTACTCAACAAATACATAGTTATACAGTATATATACATTTTTTTTAGAAACAGCTTAGGAGCGATCATCTCATTCCCAGGGGTTATTATCGTTAATGTATTCATTTATATTACAATAACCCTTTCTAAAAGTTTTTCTTTAATAAATTTCTTAAACCTGTTAATAGATAGGCTTTGCACATTGACTGGGATACATATATAAGTAGAAGGTCTTATGAAAGTTGTGTGCTAACAGAGAGAATTACGAGTGTTAACGATTGTATAATTGAATCTGTTTTCTTGGTCGCGAATACTTTCGCGAGTATTGCCAGATTGCCGATGGAAGGGTTTACCGCATAGCCGCTCCTTTGCGGTATAGACACGCGCTCCTGGGCAGTTCGGCGCGGTGTCAAACAGTTTACCCTTATCGCTTGTTCCCGGCACCCGAGCCATCTGTCGCCAGCGCGTTGCACCCAGAACAATGCGTGCATTCATGCAGTCGGGCTCTTTTTATCGAAAAAAAAAACGAATTTCGGCATCGGAAACACCGTTTATCGGGAAAAACGGGATCACGCGTCGGTTTAAGGGTGCGGGTGGTGACGATTAATGTATGAGCACCGGTCGATAAAGATTAATAACCGCTCGCAATACGGTTCCGATATCGTATGTATGAAACTATGAATGCATTACATTCATAGTTTCATACATACGATATCGGAACCGTTATGAGATTAAGGGTCTGTTTCACAATGTCCGAATAAAGTGTTGGATAACTAACTGACAAAGAAATTAACTACCACATAAAACTTCCTGTTAAAATAGTTTGCGTTTCACAAACGTCTTACCATTTAGTTTATGTGTCAGTTTGTTACTTGTAAGATAGAGATGGCAACGTCGCATTTTGGCGTTTCGATTTACGGGAAATGTCAGAACATACAACATTTTTTGGAACGAAGTTCCTTACGGCAGGCTTGGAGGGGATAGGGATTTTGCCGCGCGACCGAACTGAAAAAAAAAATGTGATAGTAAAACCGTAAGAAAAAATCCGTGGAAAAAAGTGCGTGGAATAAAACCGTTAAATGAGACGTGCGCAGGCGCGACAGTCGCATAATTTTATGTTGTCAAACAAAAATAAAGAGACATAATTATTTTGTTATTTTAGTTGATAATTTGAATTACGGTGTTTTTTTATTTTAAGTAATTTATTATTTCCTAAAATACTGAATTTCCTAAATACTTTCTTGTACTTAAATAAAAACTAATCAGCAAAATTTAAGAGAAAAATCAAGAAAACCTACATAAAATTGAGCACGAGTTTTTTTTTTGCAATTTGTGTCGATTCTACATTAGCCAAACGAACTTCGTTCCTACCTGGTGTCCCACGACACCACATCATTGTTTATTTTAATCACTCTTGAAAGCATTCATAATGCATTTTTTTGCATTATTTGGTGTTACGTATTTATATACCTGAAATACATACTCTTAAATAATTATAATGATACAAAAACATTTTTAGATTAATTGCAATATTGTGCAACACCACACATGCTACAATTACAGACTGGACACGAGACGAATGTACCTATTTTTACAAACAGCGTAAGTCCGCTCAAGAAGATTCCTAACTCTTATTCGTTATAGAGATGTTCTGCTGGTGTAACAGGATTTTGAAGTGGAGTCAATAGATAAAATGTATTTTCTTAACCTTTATCACCAATAAATACACTATTACCAAATTCTCTGTTAAAAAATCTTTGTTTTATTCATCATCATCATCATCATTTCAGCCTGTCCGAGTCCACTGCTGAACATAGGCCTCCCCCATACACTGCCATGAAGTACGATCCTGAGCCACCCGAAGCCTACGACTTCCCGCACATTTGCACAGGTCATCGAAATACCGAGCATAGCCCGCTCCATAGCTCGCTGAGCGACTTTGAGCTTCCTCATACGGCCAGCAGTGAAGGACCATGTCTCGGTTCCGTAGGTCATCACTGGCAACACACATTTGTTTTATTACGAATCTTTAAATATTGTTTGGTCGTGTGTGGCTTCAAGCCATCTAGCCACTATTTCCATTATTTTCAAGTCTGAACTAACTATTGTTTGAAAATTGAATGAGAATCGGCGTTTTCTGTTCCGACAGCTTTCTGCATTGTCACCACCTGTAGATTTTATTGGGACGTGGGTACAATGAATGGCACTAATAAGCCTTGGAAATCTAGCTATCTATATAAGGAGACATTAAAGTCTCCTTATAATTCAGTAACATCTTCTGGGAACTTAACAAACTGTACGGACTCAGTTCAATTTCGTGCGATTCATTGTGACACCACATTCACAATTCGACAAGCTGATGACTTACTCACTCCAGTAAAATCACCAAATACGTTCAGAAAACTTCCAGTTGCATAATATTGCAGTGTCATATCCATAGATGATATGGCATAATAATAATCCATAGATGATATAGCATAATGCCTGAAACAATGATTGTTCAAGAACCTTTTACAAACAACATGGATATTAAGTAGTTTGACATTTCACTACATACGTTATTTATAAAAAAAAAATACAATTACCTTTCTGCACTGCAAGAAATTATGTCCTCAATAAGTGAATGGAGATAATAAACAGTATCTTTATTAAATTGAAATTGAACTCTTAAATTCCTCATCATCAAATGTCTCCATGTGATTAGAACGTCGTCAAAACACAGGATCTCTGTGTGGCTCCGATAAACGATAAAAAAATCATCTAATTCGTCGTCCAAGGCATTAAATAAAAACATTTTTAATATTTTTCTATTTCACAACATACAAAATACGTATACTAATTCCTTCTTGAAAATGACCTGTCAAGTAACAAACTATCAAATAAATTCCTTATCTGACAGATGATCTAACCTATAATTTACTTCGAACTTTATTTGCCAGATAAGCTTAACAGAAGATTGTGAAACGCAAAGGATGACTTTATTCGTTAGATAAGTAGCAAGTAGCTTATTCGGGACTTTATTTGGACATTGTGAAACAGACCCTAAGGGTAAAATTTACGTTTCTACTTTATATTATTATTTCTTGTATTCACAAACTACAGATTATAAAAGATAATATAACTGTAATGAAATATTAATACTGACACTTTTATCTTTATAGAAAACTGAAACAAAGGTTAGCCAACGATTTAAATGACTACCATTTTTTTTTATTTATCTTTATTATTATACCCGTAACTTAGTCATCGTGCTTCACGTTATGGAATCAATCTAACCTGATATCTCTTTTGCTGTAATGTAGTAAGTGTAATAAGAGTTTTAAAATGTTGCCAAAAACCGATGGTAATGCAATAATTCTTAATCTTATGATCACCCCAGGATCGGCAAGTCATTATTATAACTGACCCATTTTTTTTAAGATCAGGAAATCTAACCTATTGACCTCGAACACTGATGCCTTATAAAAATAAATATTATAATATATCATACGTTTGTTTTCTTGAAATGGATTTTTGGACATTTACATGGGTAATTTTATAAGCATTTTAAATAAATGTATGTTTTCTGGTTATTATCGGATGCCGTTGGATATTGAATATAGAATTATGTCTGTCACGTTAAAGCAGTTTTAATTTAATTTTTAATCTATTACTTGTATTATAATTTTTTTTTATTTTTAATCTGTTACTGTACGTTATTTTTGAAAAATTCTGTTGGTAACATTGTGAATGGATCGTTTTGCGCATACATGGGAGGCACCTGGCGTTGCCCGTCCCTTGTCCCCTCTCTTGTGAGCCCTTAGCTCCCTCAAGATTTAATTACCGCCCTTTATGCTCGCCGCTACTGTTTATTTTTATTATTCCTTTAACGATTATTGCTTTTTTTTTCTCCACTGCGTCAATTTTAAAATGCTGCTTACTCGTCAAAAAAAATCATTCCACGTCTCTCCAGAGACCGTGTAAATTGTTATGTACCAGAAATATCGCCGTAAGGTTTCGAGTTAAAAATTAAAAGTTTACCGTCATAAAATTTGTAAACTATTATTTAGCAATATTGTTAGTGAGTTTGAAAGAAATAATTATGCTGTTTTTTAGTTTTATTGAGTAATTTATGCATTTAAAACTAGGTATTAAATCAACCCTCTAAACTTACTTTCTAAGACTAAACTCTTAAGACTAAACTTTTCACAATTATACATAGGTTGTACCGTACTCGTATTACAATCACTCATTGTTTCGACCACACACATATTATAAGTACAAGTATCAAGTACAAAAGAGCTGGTTTTTTTCTCGCTCAAAGGTTAAGCATAACTATTCAGCCAAGAAATGCAGCCGCATTCTTGGCACCAGGATTAGGTTTATTAGATAATATGTAATTTTAGCACGGAATTAAATTCAGAACTTACATTTGGGCATTTAATTATCATAGCCCCTTTTGCTTAATATTTCTCCCCAATATAGCATCTGATTTTAAGTTCTAGCAAGAAGAATAACTCAGGGCTCTTCAATTAGCAACCCCTTGATGTAACACATGTAATAAATAATATATACCTTGTTATAATTAGAATATGCTCAATTAACTAAAACACGTTTACTCTTTTAGTTGCGGGTGTCTTTTATATAAGTAGAGCAAGCATAAATGATTTGTACTAGGATCACATAAGCAACTAGACGTCCCTGCTTCGGCGAAATCCCCCAGCATGAGCACGCTCCCAAAATCCCTCGCTGGCCGCGGGGTGATCATGAATATCAAACGGGCATCGCATTAGGGTTCCACAGTTATCTGATCCGGATTAAACCGGTAAAAAGCGCTCATTATTCCGCCTCCGTTGGCTAAATGGGATTTTTTATTTTGCCCACACCTCGGGCCATTGTCGCGCGGTGTCATGCCACCGGGCCGAGTAATCGCACGGCGAATTTGTGCACCGCGCGGCGTTGTATTGAATTTCTGCGACGTCACTAGGAAATTTTTTAACGGTATCATTTCTCTTATGGAAATGAAAGTTGGAAAGGCGGCAAGTGTGAAATGTGTGTGCGTTTCACAGTGCGCCGTGGTTACTTTCTTGTTGCGTGGTTAAACCAGAAAACAGTTTCTTTGCAATTTTATTAATTACGAGCTAACCCGGCGAGCGTTGCATAAACTTGGCTGCAGAACTTTTTCTAGCAGATACTTCTCTGGGCAAATTTAGCAATGATATTATATACAAGCACGAGGTAGGTATGACACTAGAGCACTGAAACTGAGGCACTCAAATGACGCCAATTGGTGTAATTAGAATGCAATTTTATAGACTGCTATCTCTTTCCGTATCATACATTCCATATAATCTGTCACATTCAATTATATTATATTATAGGTAAATGTAAATAACTTTAACTCCGGCGTAATTCAAATCAAATAAATTTTAAACGATAGAGAAAAATCACTTATGAATTTATTAACAAGCAGAATACGGCGGTCGCTTATAGTTTTCGAAAAAATAAATAATGAAATAGTGTGATTTTTACTATAGAAATCCGCCATTTTTTTGTTGTCAATATGTCAATTCAGCTCGTATTTCTTGGTGGTCATAAAAAAAAAACCTAACATCGAAGGTTAAGGCGGGAGCTCCGCTCCCGCCTGAACCTTCTAACCTAATCTATCCGAGTCGGATTCGCTCTGTGTCGGTTCTGTGATTCATTAAATTAAAAAAATCGGAATATCGATACGTGTATGATGTCGCCCGCTTCCTATATTTATCGTGTTGGCAGAACTGTGTATTGAGTTTTTGAAGTCAAACAAATAAAATGGTGGATTTCTTAGTACAAAAACAAGTTTTAAATATTTTTTTTCTCGAAAACTATAAGCGACCGCCGAATTCTGCTTGTTGATTAATTCATTAGAGATTTATCTCTATCGTTTAAAATTTAATTTAATTGAATTACGCCGGAGTTAAAGTTATTTACATTTACCATATTATATTATATTATGTCAACTAATGAGGAAAAGCGGAAAAATTTTTAAAAGCCACGCAATATGGATATTCGTCCTCTTTATAAAAACATCATTGAGATTTAATGTATTAAACTGTTACTTTTTGACATTCCAATAAAGATATTTTGACTTTGACATGTATGAGGCAAAAGTGAAAAAGATGATGAATATGGGATAGTGAACTTTTTGCTACCCTTCTGGGTGAGTTAGTGTTTAGGCATTTGTGAAAATTTAAACGCACTGAAATAAATTTAATAATAATTAATAAGATAAAATCAATATTTGACTTATTATTTTGATTAGTTTCTATTGCGTTTTTATTGTATCGATCATGTTATAAAATTAAAGTGACCATAGTAATTGTTGTTATATAGTTTGTGCTGAAATGTTTATCTGAAAAATATGTCAACACTTAGTCAAAGGACAAATCAGTAATGGCTGCTAAGACGGATTAGTTCTTCATTGCAAACATTGAAATCAAATCGGATTCGAAGCTAAAATGTTGCCATAAAGACCGAAAAGTGCGGCGTTGGGTACAGCAGGCTCCCTTTAAGATGGTATCTGGCAGCATTAGTGATAATTGTGGAGATACGAATCTCTCTTCCCCATTGTGTCCGCTTTGATCTACCCTCTCCCTGGCCGACGGTTATTTGTCTAAAAGCTGTCAAAAATCGTTTGAAATTCTAGGACAGTTTCACAATATACCCATTTTGTTTACTACAAGGACATGGAAATATTTTATACATAAAAGTGTTCAACGTGAACATGAATTAGTAATTGTAGTTTTAAATTTTGTCTGAACAAAAACTAATTATTTATCTCTACGAGCCTTGCTATTAAGAGAATTGAACAACCTTGCAGAAACAATTTATTAACTCTCTTACATTTAACATTACAATTACAAATAATTTCATTCCTAAGCTTCTTTTGATTCTTACGCAAAATTTTCTTCTTCAAATGTTTTTCCACGCAATTATTTAATTATTTTATTGAAGTTACGAAATTTCTTTAGCAATATATTGAAGAAAAAATAAATTGTGTTCACGATATTTTTTACAAAAATATTTAAATTGAAAATGCGAACAAAACAACATGTCGAGTACTACTTATATTCCTGTCAAAAAAAATGGGCACAGACAACATCGCATAAACCGTATGAAATGCATTCGTTTAATTATGGAACTTCACGCGGGCTTAGTGATGTGTGTTCATCGGTAAACCGCGACGAAACGATTGTGTCGCTCTTTCATATTTTATTTACGGAGCGATGTCACAATGTCACGCAATTAAATATTCAAAATACGGACACTTGGGCTTTGAAGGGACGCGTTTAATTTTTGCATATGAATAGATGTTTACATGAAGCTACAATGGTGGAGTGTGACGGAAGAATTAGGTGTTAAGAACGTCCCTTGCATTGGTAATTTGTGTTACGGATGTCCCGATTATAACCTAAAACGTCACTTGTAAAAATATAGCACTAAAGTAATCTTAAAGGGTAGCTGCAAAAGTTTTTGAACATTCATAATATTATGTGTGTTATATAAAACTATTACATATTTTGCATGAGCAAGTCAAAGCTTACCTGTATTAAATTAGATGTGTCCAATTTCTTATTATATTTACGTGCCAGAAATTTGATATATTATTTTTTTCAAATCAAGCAACAAATATATAAAATAAATAAAACCACAACGGCACAGCATTAAAAATGAAGTAGTATAAATATGGTCGGCGTATTTTAGGCAAAAAAAAATTATCACATTATCAATTCAAAGTTTTTAGACAAAAAGTCCGACACTGGCAGAAGGCACCTTGTACAATTTCCAGAAGTTATAAAATTCTCTCTAGAAAGAAATGACGTTTCAAGTCAATATTATCATAATAACTTCATCCTTAGGACTATAGATAAAATAAATAAATTTTTTTTTACTAACGAAAAACAAAACCCAATTCAAATATCTCGCTCTGTATTCATTTTATAATTGATTTTCAGGAGTTCCCTACGTATCTCTGAAGCCCAAGATCTAATACCAATGAAATTAATATGGGACCACATGGGAAGCACCAGCTTTCAAATAAAAGAAAAGAATCATCAAAATCGTTTCACTCAGTCGAAAGTTCTGAGGTAGCAAACATAAAAAAGTACAGTCGAATTGAGAATCTCCTCCTTTCGGAAGTCGGTTGAAAAAATTCAAAGACGCTACTAACAAGCGGCTATCCGATAAGTAATAACCAGAATAATCACAAAACCAGCCACCCTAAAGAGACGGGTAAACAGAAAAATGCAAATTATCCGACACCGGAGCACAGAAGGGAGGTCGACTTGTCGCCCAATCGGGGGTCCAATCGATTCGCCATTGTGCCCTAATGGTCCGTCAGGAGGGTTGGCACAACCACCCTCTAGTTAGAGCCCCACTCGGCGCACCCGCCACCCTCCTAGTTCGCAGGTTTAAATATTTTCTGCGGATTGACCGTATCCAAAGTTATCAAGTGCTTTGGACGATTGTTACCTTTGCTCTTCAACTCGTAAAAGTTAAGAAGTAAATCCAAAAGTCAACATTTGGCGTAGCTATTGCGACAGTTTTTAATGAAAATCGAGGAATCGATTATCATCGGTTCCTAATGGTTAACCTCATTGATAACGTCATAAATACTACGGTCTATGTTAAAACGAATAAGTTACAAAAGTTTGTTTAAGCGATTGAACTTCAAGTTAAATATAAAGCAAACTGAAAAAACTGGCCAAGTGCGAGTCGGACTCGCGCACGAAGGGTTCCGTACCACTACTATCTATAAAAACGAGAAAAAAATCTTGTCTGTTCAAATTAAAAAAAAATCTGTTTTTTAGTTTTTGTTGTTATAGCGGCACTAGAAATACATCATCTGTTAAAATTTCAACTGTCTAACTATCGAGGTTCATGAGATACAGCCTGGTGACAGACGGACAGACAGACAGACAGACAGCGAAGACTTAGTAATAGAGTCGCGTTTTACCCTTGGAGTGCCGAACTTAAAAATGGTTAGATATAAAACCTTTTGTGTTTTATTAAGTGGCCCCTATGTTATATGTTTTGCTACTAAGTACCTACACAGAAAGACAAAGATTTTGGAAGTATCTTTTCCAAAATGAATTTGAAAGTCATGTATCAGAAGAGAAATATTTATATTTATACTTAAAATCCTAACTTAAAAGTGCATATTTAATTAAACGATTTACAATATTATTTAATCAATTCTTTTTGTTTATGATTGTAGATATCCCAACTTTTTATAAGTTTTTCGTATCAAATCTTTTTTTACAAACACTGGCCGGTTAATATTTTTTTGGCAAAATATGAAATTGTTATTCAAAACTTCGAATTGTTTGGAACAATATATTAAATCGGCCCATCCGTAGGGCGCAGATGTGCAGTTTTTTTTTCAAAATTTTAGTCCGTACCAAAATTTATGTAATTTTGTGTTGATTTACAAGCTTTTTATACATCTTTTTACAACGGATTAAGAAAAATTCTTAGTAATCATTATGGTGAGTATAATTATACAATTAGATATGGAATAATGTACCACGTGCCGGTGGATCAGACAAGGATTTCAAGTGTTCATTGTAATAATAATTTCTCCTTGCACTCGCATTAAAAATAGTATTTACGAATATGGCAATGTACCAAAAATTTTGTTCCTCCTAAATAGTTTAAAAATTTGCATGCAAGTCATTTAATAAACCATTTATGATCATTTGTATGCCAAGTTGTTTTTTGTTAAAGTTAAACTCCATATTAAATCGTGTCTTATTATTCTCTAATCGCAATTTTCCGTGATGTTAAATCGTCTTCCCATCTAGCTAAGATTCAAAGAGTAGCACAAAAGAGGATAGAGTAACAGCGTCTTCTGTCGCATGGGGCATCTCAAATGGGGGGATGGATTGAAGTACTCATAAGTCAGCACGCACTCGGATTGTTTTGTTTATTAATTATTTACAATCTTACGCGAAGTTTTTTCACTTAAATGTTTTTAAACAAATTCAGATATCTTTATTCAAAATAGAAGCATTACACTTGCTTTTGATTGTCAAAATTCTATCAGAAAACGGCAAAAATAAGCTACTGATTTCCGAAGAACCGGTGAAAGAAACTGGACGGGAGTCGATAGAAATCGATAGTCGACTGTTTCCTTTTGTGATACAGATTGCACATATATATGTGCGAAATATTTCTCCTCTTCACAACAGATTCTAGTGCGCGGTTATAGGAACTTCGAATGACTTCTCTATCAAAGCACCGTTTGACTACTATCCCACCTAATGGTTTTCGGCTACGTAGCTTGCTAATCTAGAAGTAGGCAAGGCTAGAGATGGTCAAATAAATGAGCAGCAAGATCGTCTTAGAAAGTACGGCCTCAGAATACCGACGTGAAATGGAAGTATTGTACTGTCACGTTTCATCCGTTGAGTTGGGTCGCCGGGGCCTATTTTCTCAAAGGTTGGCATGCATTTTCAACCCATCTGGTGCTGTGTGGATGTCCATCAGCCACGTTAATCACAACACCAGGTGAAATCATGGTAATAGGGCCACGCAGAAGCCTCGGCTGTTCCATGAATGGGCAGGCTCGTCCAGGTAAGTACCACGACCTCGCAGAAGACCGGTGTAAAGTGGAAGTATAATACTTTCGCGTTTCGTCTGGTGAGTGAGGTGGCCGGAGCCCAATTTTCAAAAGATTGTCAACGCATCTCGAACCCTCGGGTGTAGCAGATGTCCATGGGTGGCGTTATTCACTTAACATCCAGTAGACCGTCTGCTCGCTTGGCAACTTTTCAAATAAAAAAACGCCTGCCCGCGCGCTAACTTTCACGTGAAAACGTATCCTCTCGCGCGGTGCAGAGGGAGTGTATCTCCGTGCACGTGGGCCAAGCCGGGGTGCAGATGGGCGTGGCGTGCTGGCAGCTGTACTGCCTCGAGCACGGCATCCGGCCGGACGGCACGCTGCCCTCTTGCGAGGCGGACGCTGGCGCGGCGGACTCGTGCTTCAATACGTTCTTCTCGGAGGCGGACCGGGGCAAGATGGTGCCCCGCGTGGTCATGGTCGACCTGGAGCCCACCGTGATTGGTACGACCAGTGATGTTATATACAGATAGGAGGTAGATATGACACTAGCGCATCAAGGTGAGGCACTCAAGTTTAACCAGTTGGTGTATGCAACTTAATAGACTGCTTCTCTTTCCGCATCGTACGTTCTATATCATCTGTCACATTCGAGTGAATGCGACGTGACAAATTGTTCCGCTTTACATTATATGTCGTATAATGTAAAGCGGAAACATTTTTAAGCGCCGTGCAGTATAGCCATGCGTCATCTTTATCAAAACATCATTGGTTACAACCCTTTTATTGCATCCGCAGTAGTCTTTTTATCTCTAGAAGGGTTTACCGATCGCTTGTGATATCTTCACTACGTTGTTCGTCTCTAAACATAGTTTTTCGCCTTACAGTGGACAAATAATTATACTTGCTGTAGGCGTAATCTCAGGTCCCACGAATATCCTCCAACTAGTTTGTTTTCTTATTTCTCTCTGAATTTTCGATCCTGATCTAGTTTGAGACGTCTGCGATGACTAAATTGCATATAAGCTCTGCGGTATATGAGTGTACATTGTTTTGTTATATTTAAGAAAATTGCGTGTTTCACAATGAAAGATACAACATCTCATTAAATCCCTTGGTGATATGGTTTCAAATAAAAAAAATATATATTTCGTATTAAAACTTCATTTAAACACTCTAGCACCTTACATACGATAGTGTATTAAATGGGCTAGGCGTATTGCTTACTTTTTTATGTGAGAAGGTGGCAAGCGAGCTGGTGGTTCACCTGATGTTAAGAAATACCCACCACCCATGTTCGCAACACCCGTAGGGTTGCAAATGCATTGCCACCTTTTAATAAAGTGGGCCACAATTACCTCGCTCATCAGACAAAATGCAGAAGTATGACACTTCTACTTGACGCCGGTTTTCAGTGAAGTCCTGGTACTTACCTGGGCGGACCTGCCCATTCGCTTCAACAATCAATAAAAAGTATCATTAAAAAAAAGTTTATATAAGTCGTAAGGTACCACCGGTTTGGTTTCAACAAAAACTGCGTTAGTTTCTGTTGAAAAGAGGCCGGCAAGAAACTCTACAGTTGCTTATTTTTTTAAATATCAGTGTTGATATGCTTTGGATTTTGGTCTACTTTTAATGGAGAGTTGATTGTACATGTATTACGATAATCGCGTCACAATATCGCTCATCACACAGACGAGGTTCGCAATGGCGAGTATCGACAGCTCTACCATCCTGAACAGCTGATCACGGGAAAGGAGGACGCTGCCAACAACTACGCGCGCGGGCACTATACCACAGGTCGCGATATCCTCAGCCCCGTCATGGAAAGGGTTAGGAAATTAGCCGATCAGTGCACTGGCTTACAGGTGAGTTTCTTTATATATTATGTGCTTACAAGTCGACGTATCTCTATTATATTGTTACGATTTAGTTACTTGGTAGTTTGCTTTCTGTTTACCAGATTGTTTTCAAACCTTGATTCGTTGTAATGTTATTTTGTTTGCTGTAACCTATGCTATATTACCGGTATAATTACGTGTTAATAAGTATGTATCGTGCAGTAATTGTATTTATTATATAATTTCGATATTTATATTTTTACGTATTAATGTATTTAATAGATTTATTTTAATGTCTTTTTTCTTTATTTTTATATCTATTTTAGCTCTGCATATTAGATTATCGGGTAGAGATTGTTAAGACCGCATATACTCAAGATTTCTGTAAAATTTTAATAAGTAACTGAATAAGTAAGCAGTGGGTGGAGCAGTTTTGAAGATCTTTTCTTGAATTCTTGGGAATGATAGGAATCTTATTCACTTGCTGCAGGGTTTCTTCGTGTTCCACTCTTTTGGCGGTGGCACTGGTTCGGGTTTTACCTCCCTTCTAATGGAGAAGCTCTCGGAGGAGTTTGGGAAGAAGAGTAAGCTGGAGTTTGCGATTTATCCCGCTCCTCAGGTAAGAGGATCTTGTGCTCCAACCGTCTCTTATTGTTAGTATCTAATTTAAATCCTAAATGTTTTCTAATAATTAAAAAGGAGAGTAAATAGATGGGGACTAAATTTTTTATCTTTTGTATTACGGACGATAAGCAATCAATTTCATTTACGTTCAGTCTCTTCTCTATATTGAGGAACTACTTTTTTCTCTGAATAACGCTGTGAACATTGCTGACGGAAACCAAGCAATATTAACTTAAATAATAAAATAGTTGGTAAGTGTAAACAATTTCAAATATTTTATAAAAGATACCCTAATGGATAGGGCCTATTGTAATGTCGAAGATGTCGGAAATTACTTATTCTGCACTTGCAAGTCCCCTGACTGCTATCGATGTTATAAATTATTTTATCTCAATAATTTTGTATTATTAAATAATTTAAAAAAACATTGCAAGACCACAGAGTGTTTTGCCCGTTCTTTACTGGACGTTTTTGACGTTCAATAAAAGCTTTTAAACAAGCACATATTGACTAACTAAATATATTTCTGCTATGACGAGTATTGTTTTTACCATTTAGCAATAAAATTCTAGTGCCTTTTTCGTATCCTTTCCTTTACTTTTAACCACTAACGAGCTAGTTCTGTACTTGTTATACGTAACTGTCGTTGTGGAAGTCTATATGTCACTATGAACTCGTCTCTGAATAGGTCTCAACGGCGGTGGTCGAGCCGTACAACGCTGTGCTGACGACGCACGCCACCATCTCGCACTCCGACTGCGCCTTCATGGTGGACAACGAGGCCATATACGACATCTGCCGGCGGCGGCTCTCCATCGAGCGGCCCTCGTACGCCAATCTCAACAGGCTCATATCGCAGGTGAGGTAGAACGACGGCCTCTGATGTTGCACGAATGGGCAGGCTCGTCCGAGGAAGTAGCACGGTCGCATAGAAAGCGCTGTGTAATGGAAGTATATAGTATACTTCCAATTTGACTTCTCGTCTAGTAAGTGTGGTAGCCGGAATCTGCTTTCTTAAGAATTGCAACGCATTGCATAGCATTTGAAATCTCTCAAAAGTGTTCATGGACGTGGTTATCGCTTAGCATCGGGTAAACTGTCTGCTCGCTTACCAGCGTTGATATCAAAGAGCGGACTGGGCTCTGTTGGTAAATGGCCAGTTCCTGAGCGTCGATACAGAGGTAGTGTAGTGTTCGGGCTATATAGAATTCGTTACCGATCACACACCTAGGTAAATTGTTCCACTTCTTGAATGCAAACGTTACGAGTGATGAAACGACTTTGTTTGCAGGAATATCTATAACAAAGAGGTGTAACTTGTGATCGGATCTAATGCTTCGTCGAAATATCAAATAATATCTTTATCGAAAACTAACCAATGCAATGTACAACTAATATAACCTAATTTTGAACTAAGCGTTAACGAAGCACTTTGACCAGGTTGTGTCCTCGATAACGGCGTCGCTGCGATTCGACGGCGCGCTGAATGTTGACCTGACGGAGTTCCAAACCAACTTGGTGCCCTACCCGAGGATCCACTTCCCGCTGGCAGCCTACGCGCCCGTCGTCTCCTCGGACAAGGTACGGTGGTTATTTACGAAGGTTATTTTCATCTAAATTCTGTTGTTTCCTCTAAGTGCTTTTCATGCACTGCATTATAAAAATTTATTATACAATTCGAACGCCATTTTTGTCGTTCGAATTATCGTTTTGACGTTGCATTTTTTTTTTTTTTTTGTGTAAAGGACATAACAATAGATGCGCCAAGCGTTGCTTAAAATTCGATAAACACTATATATAAGATATAGTTGAGATTGTCAATTGGCTGTTTAGTTTAGTGGTTACGAGTCCTAAAGACGGGTATTCGATTCCCGCAGCAGGAAAAAATTTTTCCGTTCAGTTTTTCTACAAATTTTCTACAATAAGAAATTTGTGATATCTGCTAATTAAAATATGTAGAAAATGTGCGAAAAGGTTGTCGCCGCTGTGGGAATCGAACCCACGTCTTCGGCATTCGCGGCCTGACGCTCTAGCCACTGAGCTAAACGGCTGATTGCCACACCGACGAAAATCTTAACGCATTCTTCTACATTGTTTTCTTAGCATTTGAAGCAATGCTTGGCGCCATCTATTGTTATATCCTTTCCAGCATACAAACAATTTGGAATATCGTTTCACAACGATAATTCGAACGAGATATGTCGCCATTGCTTTTTTAGAAATTTAAATTGTTTATAGTGCTAATCTTTGCACTTAAGATTCAACATTAAAATATGTAGAAAATGTGCGAAATGTGCGAAAATTCTCTACATATTTTAAATATCTGCTAATGTTGTATACAAGATAACAAATTTCAAATAGGCATTATAAAAATTAATAGTGTTGCCTTCTGATGAAAATAGTTCATCTCGTTCTAAAAGTATTTGCCAAGTTAAATGAACGTCGAGACTTTTTGATAACGACGTATTTAACACTTATTGTATTTTAGGCAATTTTACACAAAAATTTTATATATTACACCTAAACCTTAATTTTCCTCATGAATTACTCCATTCTCATTCCGTGATAATCATCCTATAAAAGGCGTATAGTAGTTTTTAAGATCATAGGGTTTTGATCGCTTCCAAATATACTGGGACTGAGGTTCTCTCTCTTCCAAATATCCTGGGGGTCCCTTACTGTCCCTTACTAATAAACACACTCGGGGTCACTCGCTTGCAAATACGCTGAGGGTCACCCGCTTCCAAATGTACTGAGGGTCACTCACTTTTCAATGTAGTTATTGGTGACCCCTCAGGCGTACCACGAGGGCATGTCGGTGTCGGAGATCACCGCGGAGCTGTTCGAGCCGCAGAACCAGATGGTGAAGTGCGACCCGCGCGAGGGCAAGTACATGGCGTGCTGCCTCCTGTACCGCGGCGACGTGGTGCCCAAGGACGTGAACGCTGCCATCGCGAGCATGAAGGGGCGCGCCGGCATCCGCTTCGTGGACTGGTGCCCCACCGGGTTTAAGGTTTGCAACGTTGCCAAGTGTGCCAAGTCGCGGTTTTTGCTGTTGCAGATACGTTTACCATTTACTAAAGTGGGCCCCGGCTACCCCACTCATTACTACTACTACGCAGGAGGATCTCTTCCACTTCACAGCGGTCTTCTGTGCGGTCGTTGTACTTGACTGGACTAGCCTGACCATTCGTGCAACAGCAAAGAATGCTGCATGTTCCTGCTACTTTTAAGTTTGAGAATATAGACAGCCTTTTCGGAGTTGTCCGCATTATCGTCTTGGCCGTATATTCTGATTAGAGTTGTGGTGCTGTGGTCGCAGGTGGGCATCAACTACCAGCCGCCGTCGGTGGTGGCGGGCGGTGACCTGGCGCAGGTGAAGCGCGCCGCGTCGATGCTGAGCAACACCACCGCCATCGCCGAGGCGTGGGGCAAGCTCGACCACAAGTTCGACCTGATGTACGCCAAGCGCGCCTTTGTGCACTGGTACGCTGCTCTCTTCTGGCCTCTTCATTTTACTACGTTTTGTTATACACTTCACCTGGAATTTCAATTCCGTACCATCATCATCATGGGCATATGCCTCCTCCCCCTTGTGCCGTTTACATTTTATTTTTCCCGATGAAACACTGAACATAGCCCAATTGAAAAATAATACATGGCTCAGATCTCAACAGTACCAATAATAGCTCGGTTTCTGGTTTTGACAGCGCGATTCTCGGATAAAACAGCAAAAAAGCAAAGCCGCTGTTCATAGACAAATACATACAAACACAAAATGGTCTCATATGAAACCCCTCTTGTAATAAAATAATTTTTCGGGCTTATTTTTTCTTTTACAACCTTGGTTCAACATTTAATATAATTTTTTTTCCTAATCTTCGTTTTCGTTTTTGAACTTTCTTGCAAGACTCTCTTACTGAAGCTGTCCATTTGTGCTCTTCAAACTTAACAGTTCGTAAATTTTGATAAACTCAAACAGAATAAAAGTACAATGTTTGCCTTAGAACTAGGCCGAGACGAACATACTGACCTAAGAGACGCTAGTCCTATGGATAACTCATAAACATAATTTTTATAATTATACAAAAACCTAGATACTGGCGACCACTTCACCCCACAAAAATGAGAACTTCGCACACACCCGTGGCGTAAGAGACAGGTTCACTATCCACTAGGCCAATCGGGGTCGTTTAAATTAAACGTCAACAATGTTCCAACAGGTACGTGAGCGAGGGCATGGAGGAGGGTGAGTTTTCGGAAGCGCGCGAAGATCTCGCCGCTTTGGAGCGGGACTATGACGAGGTTGCCGTTGAGAGCTCTGACATGGAGACTGTCGAGGACGAGCTGTGACGTCAGTCCGTCCACCATCACCATCACCATCACCAGCACCAGCACCAGCAGAGCTCTGATCCACTATCCTCCACCCTCCGTTACCCGACAAAAGATCTAGGCTGCTACACTCGTCTTTAGCCGCTGAAGTTGTGAATTGTGGATATCGCAGTGATTGAAATTGTTTGTTGACCACACCTAGTGCCTCGTTGGGGGCGACCGGGCAGGCGTTGCAGTCGCGGGGGGCGACACAAAACCGCGGCCCCATTGCATTAATGTTAAATATGGCAGAACTACGGGAAATTAATTAAAGGTTCGAAAATGCCCGCCCGTGGCTGCGACGCGCCGTGCGGTCTCTCAAGGCGCTGTTTCGCCTTCGCCGTGTTATGGTTTCTACTATTTATATATTTACGTGTTAATCTGTTTCATACATCCTCATAGCATTAAGAGTACAGTCCCTCGATATTTACATTTCCATTATCTGGTGAATGCTAGACAGAATACACTGTTTTTTTTTTTTGTAAAAATTTTTGACGTTCGTTTGATCCTAGTGCCGTGCTTTTGTTTGTAAGTGTAATTGTCCCGTGACCCCTTGTATACGTGTTGTGACAGTTTTTACGTTTGATAATAAATATAAATTGTTTCCATTAAGATTTTTCTTTTGGTAGCGTTTAATAGCGTTGTGGTTTGTTATTTTGTAGCAAATATCACAAACCATCGTAAACTGAAAGTGTTGTGTATTTATTATTATTATTAAACAAAAAAAATTCCGATTCTTCTGTAAGTGTGTGATAGGATTTCCAGGAGGTATCCACTTGACTTAGTTAACAACGAATCTGTAAACTTAACAAATATTTCAGATGTCTATGGGCATTAGTAATATGTATAGATAATCATTTAAAGCAGAGTTCGCTGTTGAAAATACAACTCGCCAACAATCACTACGAAGCACGACCCTGACCCACCTGCATCCATCGACTTCATCTTTGAAGTAACAGACATAGCTCGTTGCCTTAATAGGCTGAAGTGGGAATAGGCCCGCCACATGGCTCGAAGAACCGATAGCCGATGGGGGAGAAGGTTCTCGAGTGACGGCCCATCTTAATGTGGGACAACCTCTCATTAGATGGAGTGACGACTTGTGTAAGTGTGCAGGTCAATGGTAAAGTATATGTATAGATCCTTAGTTCTCAAAGTGGTCCGGATGGACTTCAGAGGTCCACGGGGGACTCCTCGCGGGTCAACGTTAGATCTAATCTTATCATTTTTTGTCGAGGTTTGGGAATATGGTAGAAGTTTAGCTGTATATTTGTGTATTTATTAGATCTTTGTAATTATAATTATAACAGATTTGAATCATTTACTAGCAAAAATACATGTTGTTGCTCCAACACAGAATCTCCAAATAAATTAAACACTCAGAATATATCTGCAGACATGGGAAGTGACCTGGTCATACAGAAAAAACGCAATCAGCCATCATATAATAAATTTGAAAATAAATTACATTCAGTTGTCAAATCATCCAATATCTCCAATAATAAACATAGTTATAATTGTAGCGGATAATATAGGACAAGGTTTTGGTTCTTTACTTTCCAAACATGTAAATAATGTATATAATATATCTTCACCAGGTGCCAGTTTTCATAACAATATTAACAAATTATTGACATTAAATTTAAATGACAATAGTACTATTGTACTATTGTTATTGTACTTCATGGGGATAGTTCATCTGTAAAGAAACAGGAAATTGTTAATAATATGGAAATATTACTCAACTTACATTATAAAAATAAGTGCAAATTTATAATATGCTCATTTCCATATTCCTCTTTCCTTTCAGAGGAACAAAATAAATACATATATAGTCTTAACATGACTATATATAACATAACTCACCGTCATAGTGACGCTTTCTTTTATTTTGACTTAAATAATTTTATTAAATCTAGTTTTAAGGTGACAAAAAATACTTTGTATATGCCACTATATTATAAGAAACGAATTGCTACTCTAGTAGCCTATAATATACAAAACCCAATTGTACATAGTACAACCAAGAATATTTTATTATGTAATAATCTTTCAGCAAACAATGTTAGTTTGAACTAAACATTGAGACAACGCCTAGGCCACTTAAATTAAATATTGTGCATCAAAATATACAAGGCTTAGGCGGCAAAGAACCCGAAATTGAATTGTTCCTTAGGAAATTTAATATACATGTCATCTGCTTCACAGAGACATGGTTACACTGTAATATTATTAATATAGAAAATTATAAATTGTTAAGTTCGTTCGTAAGAGTAAATGCTAATCGAAGTGGCTCTCTTGTATTAGTTAGAACTGATATAGTCTGTAAAAATTGACAGGATATAGTGGCACACTCTGTCGAACGTTCTATTGAATTATCCTGCGTTGAGAGTCAACAGTATATTATAGTATGCGGCCCCCCCTCAGGTGATTTCGATCAGTTTGAGTGTGTAATGGATGAAGTTCTTAAAAAACTATGTCCAAGTAGTAAATCATTAATAGTTTGTGGGGATTTTAATGTGGATTTATTACAAGTAACACAACTCAGTAAACGACTTTTAAATTTATTTAACTCATTTCAACTTAAAAATCTTTTTCATGAACCAACTCGTGTTACTAACTTATCCTCCTCATGTATAGATAATGTATTCTGTCACAGTGATGTATATGATAAATATGTTATAAATCATCTGTGCTCCGATCACTTTGGGCTAAAATTTTCAATAAATGAAAAAGGTAATACAAGCAAACTTAAGATCAAGTGTAGACCAGTCACTACTAATAGAATAAATGCTTTTAGAGATAAAGTGGAACATCATATGTTAAATAAAGATATAGGAGTCAATAACCCTAATGACTCTTATAGATCAATGGTTGACTTTTTCATATCTTCTTATAATGATACTTTTAAATCACGCACAATTGTTAAGAATTCAAAATTAAAATTTATTGACTGGGCAACAGTGGGTATATACAAAAGTAGGGATTCATTGTATGAATTATATAGTATGAGGCAGTGGAATCACGATCCTAACTTCCTTAAACGGGTACAAACATTTTCAAAAATATTTAAAAAAGTCTGTATTCAGGCAAAATCTATTTATATAAGAAATAGCATAATAAATTCAAACAATAGAACTAAAGCCACATGGGACATCATTACCCGTATATCTGGAAGAACCAAGATATTCAGGGAACCTATAAAACTAGTTATAGGTAATACTCCCATAATATCAGATAAGGAAATTGCGAGTAGTTTCGAAAGCTATTTTTCAGACATTGCGGTTAATGTCACACGTACATTAAAATCATCTCCCGCAGACGCAATTAATGTTTTAAGAAATAATGTTACCCCTTGCCTACACACATTTAAATTTAATCACGTAGATACTTATGATATTATAAAAGTTTTGAATTCTATTAATCTTAAAAATACAGAGGATTTATGGGGTATGTCCATAAATTAATGAGCACAATAATGCCATATATTGCACCACATTTGGCTTCTATTTTTAACAACTGCATAGATTCTGGAATATTTCCAGATCTTATGAAATTTAGTAAGATAATACCTGTCTACAAAAGTGGTGATAAAAATGATCCAGGCAACTTTAAACCTATTTCCATATTGCCATCTCTTAGTAAAGTTTTTGAAAAGCTAATATTAAATCAACTTTTAGTTCATTTTAATGTGAACAAAATCTTTCACGATGAGCAATATGGATTCACTAAAGGCAGATCGACAACAGATGCGGGAGTCGCACTTGTCAAACATATTTATAACGCCTGGGAAAGGTCACAAGATGCAATAGGTGTCTTTTGTGACCTTTCAAAAGCCTTTGACTGCGTAGACCATAAAACTATCCTTCAAAAACCACTCCACTGGTTTACTATTAATAATATGGTATTAAATGCCAAAAAACCAGATGTATTCTTTTTACCCTTCCCAGTATAAGAAGGAAAAGTTTTAGTTTAATATTAAATAACGTACCCATTAATCCAGTTGAGTCTGCTGTATTTCTGGGAATTACAGTAGATTCAAAGCTCCAGTGGAGTCCCCATATATCATCTCTTGCGATTAGGCTGAGCTCCGCGGTTTTTGCGATTAGAAGGGTTAGGCAGCTAACAGACATCGACACTGCCAGACTTGTTTACTTTAGTTATTTTCACAGCATCTTGTCGTACGGCATTTTGTTGTGGGGTATTGCATCAGATATAAATTCTATATTTATTCTTCAAAAAAGAGCTGTCCGAGCAATCTACAATATCGGAGCCCGGAATTCACTCAGAGATCTTTTCAAAGAGGTTAATATACTCACTGTTGCTTCTCAGAAACTTATAGAAACCTTCGTCGGAAAACGAAGTGAGATCTGAACCCATGACCTGGTCACGAATACGAGGACAAGGCACTGAGTGATTAGAGAAAAAATTCTGTAGTAGCCAGATCTAAATAGGCCCATATCTTGCATCATAACCCAACTTTTTTAATGACCATGAACCATTTTCCTTCAAAAATTTATCACATTTTCGAACTAAACGCTAACCTAGTAAGTCTTGTAGCCTACTCAATAGTAAACGTAATGTATAAATTAAAAATTTTAAATGTATATTCTATAAATTATTCGGGAAATTCAACTTGTTGCAGTAGATATTATAGTTATTTCTACTACAATCCCCCTTCAAATTTCAAGCGTTCCCCTCAAGCACAACAACAGGGTAGTCAAAGATAGGCATCAGAAATCTTACTAAGTATCTTTTTGTTCATTTTTCCTTTTTTTTTCACTAATTTTAGTCTCTAATGTAACAAGTACGAGTCTTCTCAAATTAAGGTAAGACTTTACTATACGAAAATCATGTCACATGTGAGTATGCACATGTTTTGTGGCTTCGCGGAACCCCAGGGTTCCTGTAGAAATGTCGCCAAGGTTCCGCATTCTTACTTTTCTAGATGTTTTCTGTGTGTTTGAGATCATTGGTGAATCTGAGAAGGCCGTCAATTTCTCGAAAACAAAAAGAACCCCTGGTTTAACGGCTTAATTGGGAAAGGGATCAGTAGTGATGCTTTATCAGGAACGAACTACTGTCAGATCTTCCAAATAAAAAGTCTACTTTAAAGAAAGATGAAAGGACCTTTACGGAGCCAAGTACACTTACTTCCTAAGACTGCATAAATGCTTAAGACATGACAATCGTAAAGAATGGGACATGACAATCAATTAGATCATGACAATCATAATCCTACCAGTTAAGTAATTCACCTCTAACCAGTACCAATTAAAACAAAGATCTTTTAAAAAAAATCCACTTGACAGATACAAACTGAGTATTTACATCAAAATGGTTGAATGGACGGAAACTACAAGACTTATCACTGGGGTTGTGACAAGTGTCCTGCCGAGGAAAATGGACAGTTTGACCGGAAAATTAAAAAAAAATAATATTAAATATTATAATTTCCATATATTACATACTCTAGAATTTTATACCAATACTGTTTAATAATATAAATGCCGCATTTCCGTACTGCGTGGCGTTTAAAGATTGTTCCACTTTATATTATATGACATATATGTGGATGTGACAGATGAAACAACGTATGTGAAAACTATAGCAGTCCATAGAAATAAAATCTTACTACACCAATTGGTGTAATTTGTCTGAGTGCCTCAGTTTCGATGCGCTAGTGTCATATCTAATTAGTATTTATATATAATATCATTGTTTTATGCAAATAGTTGGGTTTAAAATTGACGCATCAATTATTTCGTATTACCTTCGTATAAATAATATATAATTAATAATATATAATTAATTTCGTATATGTAATTAATTAATTTTCGTATTAATTATCTCGTATTACCGCAAGACGCGTAGTCTTTCTTTATCGGCCTGGGCCACTGGCCCGCCGTAGTATCACTACATAGTATAAAACAAAGTCGTCAAGGTGATTCAAGAGGAAGGTCTCTATATATAATACATTGCACCCGTGCGAAGCCGGGGCGGGTCGCTAGTTTGTACATACGCAGAGTGCAATGGCATAGGCGATAGGCCCGTGTTATGTAATAGCGGCAAGTAAAAGTGCATGCGCCGAGCTGTCGTTGCGTAAGCTCGCAGATAAACTTACCACTGTAAGAAAATTTACCCGATTTTAGGCAAATTTAGTATCGGCAATTCTAATGGAGCTCTTTAGAGTGCTGCTAGCATTTTGGGGACAGTGTAGTTTATCTTTATAACGTGAATATCATTTTAACGTTTTTAATTAAAACACTTCGTATTTGAGTGTAAGTCTATGGAACGCAGAAGGAACCTTATTTTTTATTTTAAGTAAAATATCTATGTACATACATATTTTAAACACATTTAATAGACAAATGTGCATTATGTCTGTAAAAAATAATAATATGTATAATATTTCTTGTAATGCGGCTGTGCATTGTGTGTGTATTCATCTCGATTCGAATTACAGAGCTCGCGTCATAATGATTTTGTTTCCTATACTTAATTTTTGTTATCGTCATCATAATATAAGATTTTCATATTATTAGAAAGCTAAGGACATCTCGATAGCAACACATTACCAAGTCTATAGGCAGGCCATGGCCAGCTTCTAAACGCCGATCTAAGTTCGTTTACTTTGCAGTTTGTGCTAAAATACATTTTATGTATGTTCGAACTGCAGTGTTCACGATTCACGCCTCATCAGTTCTGATGATTAACGAACAATAACGTGTTCTGCAGAGGGTACCATTGCCGAGCAGTATTGGAGCGTTCGCATCGAAATGCTCGCGGTTTTGTACGTGGTCGTTGTGGTGGTTCTACTGGCTTTCATGGTGGGTATCTACCAGAAGAACACTAACGCCATGTGCAAGTCGAAAAGAAAGCTCGACGGCAAAACTGCGGTCATAACAGGTGGAACCGCCGGCATGGATCTGAGGATTGCGATTGACTTTGCTGACAGAGGCGCTCGAGTTATTGTCGCCTGTCCATATCCTGAAGAAGGCGTCGCCGCTATAAAAACGCTCGGGAGCTGACCCGTCGCTTGAGCGGATCTAGCGTCGTCATCAACACAGTAGACCCAAGCGCTGTGGGAACGGACATATTCAACTGCATGGGTAGCCTCAAAGGGAGATTCTTAAGGTTTTTGTTTCGGAACGTGTACAAAACTCCGTGGGAGGGGGCACAGACGGCTGTACACGTTGCGCTGGACAAAAGGGCTGGTGAAGTGAGCGGAGAGCTGTTTAAAAACTGCAAGCTGATAGGACACAAGCGGGGTGAGCACAGCGGGAAAGTGTCGAAGCAACTGAGGGAAGAGTCCGTGAGGCTGGTGAAGATGAGCGGCGAGGAATTCGATCGGTGCTTCACAGTACTATGATACTTTGAATGACAAAGCTAAACTTATTTAATTCATTTTAGGCTTCTCTTGAATTCTAATGTTCCTTGGAAGGAAAAATCGTTTCAATGATCAAGACCAAACCTGAGAAAAACCAACAGGTGTGTATATATTTTAGAATAGTACTTGCGTTTTTTTGCGAATAATGTTTAAGATTTACAAATAAGTGTCGACCGCTAAAGTAGCAGACTACGCATACAATCGATTATAAAACGAAACGATAGCGATGAATTCTAACTAACGAGCAGATATATATACTATTGAAATGATGATCTATAAAAGTTATTTACCCCATGGGAACTGCATATTCATGATTTGGCTGTTACTCTATTAAAAGATATACATTGTGGCCTAAATCCCCAAGAAATCTGTTATTTGAGATCGCGAGTTTCAATCCAAGTAAGGTAACCAAAAAAGGTATCTCTTTTCGGAACTTACGTGCACTACTATCTTACGTACACTATCTTTAACTTTTGACCACTGTCAAGATCTAAGGTTTCTATGTAGATAACGGTTTTGTTACTGATAATCATGACTAAAATATTATTTTAACTATATATATGTCATGACTAGGGAGCCGAAGTGCTATACCGTACCTGATGTGTATGATGATGATAATGACTTTCCTGCATTCGATTGTAATTATTTACAACTATCTACTCGTGTAATTTAATTCTTTTTATTGTTACTTATATTGAATTCGGTCAAATTGATGATTTAAATAAAACAATACGAGTAACGGCTATAGCTTAGCAGTGATAGGGCCACAGAATAGACTTTGCTGTTGCACGCATTGGTAGGTTCCTCCGGGTAAGTACCATGTCCTCACAGAAGACTGGCGTTAATATACTTTCACTTTTCGTCTGATGAAAAAGGCAACCGGGGCCCACTATTTTCGTAGTGTGTGTAGCCTTGTGTATCAACTCATGTTTTTTCTTTCAGTCCCGAGACTATTAAAGCTTCATCTGACGCAGAACCGGTGGGCTAGCCAGAAGGGTTTGGGGTTTTCATAGTTGACAACGCCTCTGCTCTGCTAAACCGTGAGGTGTTGATGTCCATGGGCGGCGGTAATCACTTAACATTAGGCGAACCTCTGCTCGCCTGTCAACTTATCACAAACAATGGCTAAGCAAATGACTTCTCTGTTAGGCAAGCGTGCAACCTCTAACCCCGTGTTTTTTATCGTTCGTTTTTTAGAACGATAAAAAACACGGCGTTAGAGGTTTCCTCTGTGGTCGAACTTCTTGAAAAATTTAAACAAAAGTAGTTATAATTATGTAAACTGTTCGGGTGGGAAATTACTAAGCCCAACCTTGGTTGTGATCTTTTCTTCATTTAAATATTTCATATAGGCAACAAAAAACAGTGTAATTTAAATAAACGTGCCTTCTTTCGTAACTAGCAATATAATTACGTAACAATAATTAACTTGTTATGGTGTTAATGCAGAGAATATATAGTATACTAAATATTATCAGTTCTGTATGAAGTAACGAAAAATATCAACTGATGCTTCCTTCATAGGTATCAAAAATAAACTTACTCGTGGACCTAACTTATTGAGTTTTTCATGAATTAATGAATTATTTGCACCCTTAGGTTCCAAGTAAATAATTTCCATAGCTGTGAATTGAATTTATTTCAATACTTCGGTGTAACGGGTTTTTGGGACAATTTTTTAAATTAGCATGACCTGCAGGTGACTGTTTAATTAATATTGTCTTTATACTGTGAATACGATCGTATTCACAATATAAAGACGTTTAAAAGTAAATAATACAATTTATGTATCATAGATAAAAAGTTATTAAATCGTGAAGAAATTTTTAACATAACCAAGTAAAACATGGTAGTCTAGAAGCTGTCGAAATGAAATTTAATTTGGAATAACAGGTGTATTGGAAAAAACTTGTTCATTGCTTAAATCAACGATGTCACGGAAGATGTAAATGATATATATAAATATAAACTTATACTTAGTGGTTCAATTGATTTTACACAATGCTTCCTTATTAACTAGTTTATTGATCCTGTCTTATAACAATACAATCATAACCAATAAAACATAATAAGAAACGTTCTTCAAATTTGTTATATCTTATATAATAAATCAAAGTTTTTTCTTGCTTTTTCTGTAAAATGTTCATTATCTTATACTGTTGTTTGCGTAGCGTGACGGCTGACCGCGAGGCTCTTTAAAATAAACGGGCGTCGTACGTTACCCGACTCTTCGAAGCAAGCTCGGGCCAGTAGCACGTTGTCGCCGGAGTTCTAAATCAAAATGATTCTGTACTTGGTGGCGGCCGTTGTTGCCATAGCGGTTCTTATCAGCTTTTATCAGAAGAATACAAATTCGGTATGCAAATCGAAAAGGCGCCTGGATGGCATAACTGCCCTCGTCACGGGCGGCACGGACGGCATGGGCCTCCAGATAGCCATCGAATTTGCCAAGAGGGGCGCCAGGGTCATCGTCGCCTGTCCGTTTCCCAAAGAAGGGGCTGAAGCCCTGAAGATCATTGTCGAAGAGAGCGGCAACAAGAATGTCGAGTTCAAACACCTCGATCTTGCTTGTTTGAAATCAGTGAGACAGTTCACATCAGATATTCTAAAGAACGAATCGCGTCTCGATATTTTATAAACAACGCGGGGACAGCGGCTAGGGGTCAGTACAAAACGGAGGATGGAATGAACTACGTAATGCAGGTGAACTACTTCGGACAGTTCCTGCTGACCATTCTGCTGCTACCGCTTTTAATGAAGACCGGAACGCAACAGGAACCGAGTAGGATAGTGAACACAGGATCGATCTTACATCACGTAGGACATATCGACGTTCACAACTTGAACGGAATATCGGCAACAAACAAATGGCTGCTAGCTCAAGTATACGCCAACAGCAAAATAGCTTTACTGTCATTCAACTTCGAGCTAGCCAGGAGGCTGAGGGCTACTAACGTGGTGGTGAATGCAGTTGACCCTGGACTTGTGGGAACGAACATCTACTATGGAGTCAACTCATTAGTTGGAATCGTGGCAAAGTTCTGCTTTCGTAACATGTACAAGACCCCATTAGAAGGCGCGCAGACTGCTATCCACGTGGCTCTGGACGAGGGGGCTGGAAAGTTGAGCGGAGGGTACTTCTCCAACTGTAACGTGAACGTAGCTAACCGGCGTGCTTATGACGAGGAGACTGCACAACTACTGTGGACGGAATCCGCCAGGCTGGTGAGCCTGACCGACGATGAAATCAAACATTTCATGAATGGAACTCTTTTGGAGTAAATTTTTATCACTAACTGTCTTACGTTAACTACGATTCCGCCTGACGGTAAGTGGTAGCATTAGTACCGTTAAAAAAACTAACTGCTCGCTCGGTTTCTACTCATTGAAGCAAAACATGACAAGACGCTGGTTAAAACAAATGTCACAGAGAAAGAGGGACACGAACATGTTATTTTAAGGTGACGTGGAAAAGCGTCCTTTAATGTTTGAATAATTAATAACTTTATACTGAAGGAGCGTTATTAAAATTTCATTTCGACCCTCACAAGTGGCGATGCGAGTCCTATGGGGGTTCCTGACTATTTTCAGGAATCGGATAGAATATAGCATTAGCGTGTATTGTATTAAAGTATTCATTGCATTCTTTATTACATCTCGTATTATATAATAAGTAATTCAAGTGATATTAATTTAAAGACCGTATTATTTACTTACCGTAGTAATTTTTTCGTGTAGGTTGTTTATAACCTCGATAGAAATTGTTTCTTGTTCTTCACCTTATATTATTGTACCTGGAAGACCGAGCTTTGCTCGGTTTGTTTTTTTTTTTTTTTGTAAATCGTGTATTTTATAAATTACATTTAGATACAAATTACTGAGTAATGAAATATGCATAATATTTTTAGATCTTACCGACGTAATAATAAGAAAATATAAACTGGTGTTTTTATATATATATTCTGTCATTTGCATTAACTATGCTGTAATTAAAGTGAACTGCAATAATAAATATTACAATTAATTTAGAGTAATTATGTAATTTCTAGCTTGACGGAGGCTCATTAATCAAAGACATAATATTCAATAATAACATTTATTCAATAAACATACATTTATTATAATAGTTAAACGCCACAAACAACTTTTACACAGCTAAACGTATTAAATAAAATAGAATGAATACACTAAATTTCCTTAACTTTTTTTACATAATTTACAAAAAAAAAATAAAAAAAATCTGTCGACATATTGAAAACAGGAAAGCGAAAGGAAATTAACACCTTTAGGTACGAATTTATTAGCCATTTGCTGATGTCAAGTTTCTTTCCTTCGTAATTATGACAACATGAGAATGGAATGGCTCAATACCAACAATTCCTTCTCGGGATTCCATCGCCCATATGAAATGTACGCTTAAGAACCAAGCTCTTTTCAGAACAACATTTAGTTTTCCATGGTAACTGTTGCAATGTCGGGCCCTGATATGAATATGATACATAGTCTCAGTATAAAATCGAGAACTATATAAGACACAAGCAAATATACATAACGGTAAGAAATGAATAATGCAATAGATAAACAATCAAACAAAGGGCAATCGCGAAGGTCTTAAGAATAGGAAACTAATGAGCAGTTTTATAAGAATTATTTCTGGACGCTTTCAATTTGTAAAGATGTTTCTTTTAACTACTGGACAAAGTGCTTTGTTGATTTATATAGGTTGTTTATGATAAACAAGTTTCCGTCTAACGAGTTAACGATGATTATTATCTATTGTGTCCTTCGTACTACGCTCGTTTCGTAAAGTTAGCAAATAACCTTTGTTGAGCAACTTAAAAATGTAAAGCAATTTAATAGAATGTTTTAAAAAGAAGAAATATAAGTGAACTGGAAATATGTGTAAAACATTTTGAGCGGAAAAACTGTAACTCATGTCCTGTCAAACAATAAATGGAATACCGTAAACAATAATCAATGTTACCGAAGACATAGAAGTTATCGTCGAATAATTTATCCAAATAAATATATAAATATTTTCATAATATTTAATAACATGTAACTATTTGTTGATTACTATGATATGATATCACTACTTTCGCATAACGTAACTCAACATTTTTAGCCATTTAACTTTAAAAAAATGTTAGTTTTCATAAAAACCCGTAAATTTTACTTTTATGTTATTGCTGTTTTTCCGACAAAATCGACGATTTTAAGAAAATGTTTTAATCTTCGGTACCATTGATTTTTGAATCGGGTACCCCACACATTGCTTGACAGTTGAGCTATAGTTTCGCCCCTTCAAATCTTTTACACCTATAACCAGTCTCTCTGTATAATTATTGAAGGTTTTTCAATATACGATAACCGAATTTGTATCATCTTTTAAGCAACTCTTTGGTAAAAAACAATCTTATCTAGTATTCACTCATCATGTTCTATTGAACATTATCCTTTTTTGGTATACAGTATAAATAAAATTTTAGTATACAGTATATAAAATTCTAGGTCTCCATATAGGTGCAGATATAATACAAATATAGCACATTATCTTCGTTCAAGATAGCGCTTGCAGTTAGCGCCATGTAGGCCATTTACCCACTGTATGTTGATTAATTTAAACCATTAATCTTGTAAAGATAACTCCTAAATCCATTTACAAAGCTACCTCAACCACCATCTCAGTAAAGGCTTACACGAAGTAAACATAAATAAAGATTAAAAACTTAAACAGTACTTATCATGCTAGAAAGTATAATATTGCACTAAAAAAATTTTACGTAACTGTTGAATGCAATTCACACCGAAGGGGAGCGTCTTACTGAATACACATATCATGAAACAACGCTAATAAGAAAATGTTTAACGGCCGGTTTCAACATTCTATCTATCTGTAGACTTGGTTATTGGAGATATAATTTTGACGTATATCAAATGGAGCCAATGTTAATTACTTATCGCTTGTAACCATATCTACAGATAGAAAGAATATTGAATATGGACGTGAATCGATTCCGATGTGAACAAATACGGTACGCGTTATGCGGTATGACGCCCCGAGGCATCCCGTCCGGTGTGAACGGTACTTAATGTCGCAGCAGTCGCGCCCTCCGTTCAGCGTGAATAGTACCTGGGGGTCCGGGGGCCTAGGGCCTGCGTGGCGGCGACTCCGCGGCGTGCGGCGTCAAAGAGAGCCGCCGGATGTTGGGCCTGTCGTACTCCTCCATCGACATGGCGCGCGACATCCGGCGCTCGACGCCCGGCGGCGGAAGTGACGTCAGCTGCCCCTGGCCCTGGCAGAACAGCAGCAAAGACTGTGCCACCTTCGCCGGCTGGAATATTATGTGCTTAGCTTGAACAGTTCGTGCAAACAGCATGGCAGTGTCATGTCATTGTTTCAAAGTATAATAGGCATGCATAAAAAGTTATAAAACAATATCTGTAAGAAACACAAACTTTCTGCAACACAATATTTTACTTTTGCAAAGATACACATGATCCCCCATGCACGCATTCTTAAAAAGATTAATAGGCCTTTTCAATTACGGTTGCTCTTATTTCCTTCGAAGTTACGTTCATAGAATGTTTTAGCTATTGTTTATTTTTTTTAACATTAAAAAGACTCCTAGCTGTAAGAGTACCAATAAATAGGGGCGGAGTCCCCTATGGGCCAAGGAGGCCCGGGCCTAGGCCGGCAAAATTTGGGGGGGCAAAACTTGGTGGGCTTCTTTTTAGTAGTCGCGCCACCCGCCTCTCGCTCCTTCGCGTACACGATATTCCGTACAAATTGTAATAAATCATGTGACCATGATAATTAAGTACCATTTTCCTTTTTTTTATTCCAATGCCTCATTTAATTTTTCATGTTTTACAGCGAGTAGGAGGGCAGCAATCTTGTATAGGCCTAGGACGACAAAGGGATCAAATCCATCTCTGCCAATAACAGATAAATTCTAATAACTGTTGCTTCATCGGTCACTGACCTAGAGCAAATATTACTTATCATATTTTTTTTGATAATTTTCAATATGAGCTTGTGGATATTTGGAATCAAATAATATTGTAAAAATTTGTTCTGTTAATTTTTTTACTTCTTAACTTGTGTCCTAGTTGTAGCAGCTATATCATTTTATATTAATTCTTAATTAATATTAGCATATCTTAATAATGGTCCTGTCCTTCAGATTACTTTCACTTTAATTTGTCAACACACAATTGACTAAAATATCGTAAATTATTTCATGACAGTGTATTCGTGGTTCCCATGTTTATTTTTACTAACCGTCAACTAATGACTTCTTTTGCATTGTAGATCCTAACTCGGATAATACGAACAAAAGACAATAATCGCGTGTAGCAGCGTCTAATGAGTATAAGACAAATAACTGTAAATACAATGGAGGAAATATTTTTATCATCAGTGCATTCTTTAGCTCTGTAGCCATTTTTTTTTATACAAACAAGAAGTATTCTACACGAAGAGCCAGAGCAAAAAATGCTCTGAACTCAATAATGCTACAAAATTTTCTGCTAATTGGTTACAGTAGCTGTGTACACACATAGGTACTGTGGTCAATTAGGCGAATCAATGTGTTATCGCGAAATCAATGGATTTATTTAACAAATTGTCACAAGACAAGATTAGACTTATCTAAACTAAATTACGGGGCTACAGTCTATGGAGAATGCCTATTAATTCGGACCCAAAAACTCATTCAACGTGTCCAGAATGCCCGCGCACGTTTTTGCTATACAATTCCTCCTAGAGCACACGTAACACCTTACATAAATAAGGCAAACTGGCTGAAAATGAAGGCAAGTGGCCAACTTCACTTTGCCACATTACTCTTCGGGATTATTAAATCGCGAAAGCCCTTACATTTATTTGAATAACTTCAATATTCAACACGCCGTAGTTGAACTGTCTGTGAAAGACTACTTTGCCCTAAACCCTACTCGACAGCAATCCGAGGCAGTTTTTGTTACAGCGCTGCTAAATGTTGGAATAACATCCTACCTTAAATTTGTAGAAAAAAATTCAAATGCTAAATAACAATATAGATAAAAGGCGTTAAGATTTTCGTCGCTGTGGCTATCAATGGTTTAGCTCAGAGGATAGAGCGTCAGGCCGCGAGTACCGAAGACCTGGGTTAGATTCCCACAGCGGCGACAATCTTTTCGTACTCTTTCTACAAATTTAATGTTCAATCTTAAGTGTAGAGAATAGCACTATAAAAAATTTAAACATCCCACCTCCTTTGACGTGATCAATCTAGATACACATTTAAAATTATATAAAAAATCTATCTTCTTTTAGACCAAAATATAAATTAGGTATGTATAACGCAGCCATTTCCTTGTGCCATGTTGCGTTAAATATTTGTATCATAAAATTTTGTTTTTACGTTTCATTTCATAATTACATTAATGTTTTAGTGTTTCCTCTTTATTAATTTTTTATTGATTTGTTTGTATTTTTATTTTATCTTTTATATTAACGTTATGACTCCGAGTGTAAATCGTTACTCTACACGTACAGTTTTTTTATAAGTATATATTTTTCCCCGACTCGTAGTCTAATAGGGTTCACTGAAAACCGGCGATGTGGTTAACCTCGCAGCAGGAGCCGAGTGAACACCCATTTAACATCACACTGCCTGTCGAAATGTATAATAATGATAGTATATTATTTATAATTTTAATGTACTTCATTTTTTTCCTGGATGTCTTATTTTTTATTTTCGATGACGTTGAGTTTCTTTCTTTCGCTCTTTATTAAAGTATTAACCGAAACTTTTTCTTTGAAAACCTTAACGTTTTTCTACTTTTGTCAATGTCGGCAAACATGCTTTTAAGTGTTGTTTGAACCATGAAACTCGATGAAGAATCATGAATGTTATGGCGTACCGACGAAAACCACATATGGGAATTCTTTCAATTTATATAAAAAAATTTTAGCTGCCGTATGTATGTGTTCACAAAACTTAAAAATAACAAGTGAATGCGAGTCGGACTGACGCACGAAGGGTCCGTACCATTATCTATAAAAACGTAGCTAATTTAATATAGTGTTCGGTTCGATGCAAAATAAAAAAAAATTAAGTAATAATAAAAAAAGTTAAGTTTGTGTAGCATAAGGCCGTGAAATTAAAAAGTCAGTAAAAACCGATCGAAGAATTAAGCACAACCTTGGTTGAAATATTTATTATTACTTTCACTCATTTTTTTAAATTATTACTGTGCAATATAATGATATATATTCCGGTATATTCCGGTTATATTAATTCCAATTAAGTAGCTATAAGGAGGAAATAAAATAAAAACTGCGTAATTTTAATTAAAGTCCCTTACTTCGTAAGAATATATGTATATATAATTAACTTCTTATGTTTTGGTTTCCGGCTATACATCTATTATATTTTGTACTATATTCTATATGTCGTATTAGAAATTCGCTAGTAGCTCAGATTTATCATTTAATGCGTCATTCTTAGGTATCAAAAATAAACTTTCTGGTGGACCTAATTAATAAATTTTTTCATTATTTAATGATTTTTTGCAGTCTAGCGACCCAGGTAAATAATTTAGCTGTGTTGAATGATTTTTTTTTATGTGAAAAGCTGCCAAACGAGGTTCACCTGATGTTAAGTGAATACCAGCGCCCATGGACATCTGCTACACCCGAGGGTTTGCAGATGCGTTGTGAACCTTTTTGGAAGGTTATTAGGCTCCGGCTACCTCACTCACCAGACGAAACGCGAAAGTATTTGTCATACTTCCACTTTACGCCGGCCTTCTGTGAGGTCGTGGTAGTTACCCGGACGAGCCTGCCCATTCGTGCAACAGCCGAGGCTGCTGCGTGGCCCTACCACCGATCTGTTGGAATGCCGAATACAAATCAAAGCGGACACCCGGTACGCGTCTATTTGTTCAAATTGCATGACCAGTAAGGTGATCTGGTGTTTAATTAACAATCGTCTTTACACAGTGAATTTATTCAGGTGTTTATCAGTAAATTCAATTTATATATTATACATAAAAGATTATTAAATCGTAAAGGGAATGGTTTAAAATAATTACGTAACATAAGCAATAAAAAAAGCTAGTCTATTGACTGTGCAAACCTTAATTTGGGATTTGAAGATTAATTTGGTACAAGACTAATTGAAAAACCTTATCCATTTTTAAGTCATCGGTGTCACGGAAGTTCTTAATTATATAAATAAATGTAAAGTTATAATTAGTTGTTCAAATGATTTTACACAATGCTTCAAAATAAACTAGTTTATTGATACAACAAAGACTATCGTATTTAATATAATAAGAAATATTATTCCATTTCGTTATTATCTCTATAAAAGCATTAATCTTATTTTAGTTTTATTGTTATATTTACAATGCCAGGAGACCTCGCTTAAATAAATCAATTTTTTTTGCTTTTTCTCTAAAATGTTCATTATCTTTTACTTTTGTTTGCGTAGCGTGACGGCTGACCGCGACGCTCTTTTAAATGAACCGACGTCGTACCTTTGTCAGACTCTTGGAAGCACGCTCGGGCCAGTAGCACGTCGTCGCCGGAGTTCTAAATCAAAATGCCGGTGATTCTGTACGTGGTGACGGCCGTTGTTGCCATAGCGGTTCTTATCAGCTTTTATCAGAAGCATACAAATTCGGTATGCAAATCGAAAAGGCGCCTGGACGGCAGAACTGCCCTCGTCACGGGCGGAACAGACGGCATGGGCCTCCAGATAGCCATCGAATTTGCCAAGAGGGGCGCCAGGGTCATCGTCGCCTGTCCGTTCCCCAAGGAAGGGGCTGAAGCCCTGAAGATCATTGTCGAAGAGAGCGGCAACAAGAATGTCGAGTTCAAACACCTCGATCTTGCTTGTTTGAAATCAGTGAGACAGTTCACATCAGATATTCTAAAGAACGAATCGCGTCTCGATATTTTAATAAACAACGCGGGGACAGCGGCTAGGGGTCAGTACAAAACGGAGGATGGAATGAACTACGTAATGCAGGTGAACTACTTCGGACAGTTCCTGCTGACCATTCTGCTGCTACCGCTTTTAATGAAGACCGGAACGCAACAGGAACCGAGTAGGATAGTGAACACAGGATCGATCTTACATCACATAGGACAAATCGACATTCACAACTTGAACGGAATATCGGCAACAAACAATTGGCTGTTAGTTCAAGTATACGCCAACAGCAAAATAGCTTTACTATCATTCAACTTCGAGTTAGCTAGGAGGCTGAGGGCCACTAACGTGGTGGTGAATGCAGTTGATCCTGGAGCTGTGGGAACGAACATCTTCTATGGAGTCAACTCATTAGTTGGAATCGTGGCAAAGTTCTGCTTTCGTAACATGTACAAGACCCCATTAGAAGGCGCGCAGACTGCTATCCACGTGGCTCTGGACGAGGGGGCTGGAAAGTTGAGCGGAGGGTACTTCTCCAACTGTAACGTGAACGTAGCTAACCGGCGTGCTTATGACGAGGAGACTGCACTTCTACTGTGGAAGGAATCCGCCAGGCTGGTGAGCCTCACGGACGATGAAATTAAAGATTTCATGAATGGTACCCTTTTGAAGTAACTTTTTACCTTATAATGTCTTATGCCATTTCGCCTCATGGTAAGTGGGGCCATAAGTACCGTTAAACATAGAGTAACTGTTCGTTTGGTTTCACACATTGAAGCAAAGCTGGACAAGGCTCTGGGTGAAACAGTTGTCAAAGAGCAAGAAGGAGGCAAAAATAATCATGTTACGTAGCACGGGAAAGTGTCCTTTGATGTATAAGCAATAATAATAACTTTATTCTGAAGGAGCGTACGTATTACGTTTTAATTTTTCTCTGACCACCACACTAGGCGATGCTACTCCTAAATCCATAAGACTTCTCGAAGACTTTCAAGAAACTGATAGAATATAGCGTTAGCGTTTATTGTTAATAGTTTTCATGTGTTTATAGTTCATAGTATTCATTTTCTTGTATTACAACAAAATGTGTTTAATTAGTAATCCAAGTTTAATAACCGTATCCCCCAGTTACGGTAGTGAATGTTCAGCGTAGATTTTTTAGTCTCGATGGAACTTTTTTCTGTATATCAACTTATAAAGAAAACGTCGATAACAACTTATTCAGCGATATTTATTTAATGGCGTATACTTTTATGAAGAAAAAGACGGTTGTCTGTTAAAGAGGCATTTCTTCGAGTACTATACAGTCATTTGCATTCAGTTCATTTCTTAAACCGCATTATGTGGTGCCTATATAAGTACATTCCATACAATTTAATACTACAAGGTTTTGTTCCAAAACCTTGGCTTTACACGTGATATCTGAACGATATACGTTAGGTGTTAGTACTAAATGTATGTTAGTACTGAAAGACATCTTAATATCTGGCGTACGCTTATGTCAGAATAATACATGTGCAAATTTTAAAACAGATGCGTATACATAGACATTAATGTACAGTGACAATTGATTGAATTAATGTACAGTGTGTAAATTATTTTTTAAGTGTTGGATACAAATGACAATGTTGGTATGTTGACTTTTACTTTAATAATACTATTACTAATATGAATAATTCAGTAGTTCCTAAAAAGATCTTGGGAATGGCAAAACTTAAAAATTTGAGTTAAAACACAGTAGTAAACACGTTATGGCTGCAGCAAGCACTCGAAATGCGAAAATTAGTGGTTTTTGTAACAAATGCCGTATTTATAACAAACGCGCTCGGAGAACAAATAAAAAAAAATATTCATCCAAATTAGTCAGACAGGTCTTTTTCCTCATCCTCAGTGAATAGTCGTATGAGAAAGTAAGCTGTAAGCTTCGATATGAAAGAATGAATAAAATAATATGCCTTACTGTACACCAGACAAAACTACAAGTAACAAAAAATTACATAAAGGTACAATTGTATATGATATTATCATAATAAAGATAATAAGCAATACAGTTGTCAAATAGTTTTATCTCTTGATATTGTATTATAACATAACAGCTGTCTTATGACAAAATAATAAATGAACGTAAAGTAAGTTAGGATTCTACGACTTAAAAATATATTGTATATAAGCATCGTACTGTCGACTTAAGTAAGATCAAAATCTATTGCAGCTCTAGAACTATGTCTGTTTTTTAATGTGACAAGGTGACAAAGGGGCAGGTGTAAAACTTGCACAAAAAGTGCATGCCAACTGATATTTAAACTCGTATGAAATAAGGCTTATTTGAGTTAGATAATTGATCCAACTATCACAACGCTGTTGTGACACGTTGATCATAATTATGATAATTGGTCCCTTGCTAGTTTAAGAAAGTTCTCAAGCAAAACTTTCCATTTGAGATTATTGCAAGGTTTTACAATACAATAAATGCTTGCAATAAAGAACTCATTTAATTATGTAAAGAAGTGTGTGACAAGGACAGTCAAATAATATGTACTTCTTTTACCTCTATCTTTACAGTGCGTTGGCACGCTATTAGTAATATAAATGAATATATTTATGTATTAAGCTCTCTTTGACGTAAATTTTAATTCATTTAATGACAAAATGTTTACCTCCACACGGTTAGACTCGTAACATTAATAGTTAGATTCGGCAGTGAGCCTATTTATGTTAATGTTAATAATTTTGTTTCAATGTTAATTTGGTGGAAACTTACTAGAGGTAGCAAAAATATAACAATTTTAAATATTTATTGCTTGTTTGTTGTTTTGAAGTTATACTTAAGTTATAACCCTTAGTTCATTTGCATTTAATGTCTTTTTCACAAACAAAGAGAACGGGCACATTGGGATAAAAATTTTTGTTATTTTCTCTTGCTGCTTGCGCTAAAGAAGTACATTACGTACACGTTTTTTTTTTTTTCAAATATTTATATTTATTTATAACTATACATAAAAATAAATATAAAAGATTAAAAATATATCTATGTAAGCCAACCCTAATAATGCTCGATTCGTAAATGATATTATTAAATTGATGACTTTTAAACTTTTTAAGAATCGAAAACGAAAAAATAAAAATACTCTTTACATACTCTTTTATCCCGACCAGCCTCTTTAAATTATGATTATAACCTTCTATATATATTTTCACTTAGTAGATGGCTGTCAACTATAAAGATGACCGATAAATGTAGATTGACTAACTATTAAATATGTTGACTTCTACTTGATTTTACGCGAATGTTATACATATTAAATGAAACTAGTTGAACTGTCTGAATTGTTGTTTGACAATTTAGTCTGTCCTGTGACCTTGAACGCTGGAATGGGTTCGAAACGTCGGGAAATTAAAAAAAAAAGACGCGTTAAATCCGTAAACTGTTCTAGCCAAAAAGTTGTTTTTTGTTTTGTTACTTTTTATTTCTTATTTTTTGTTATGCATTTATTTTAATTTTTTCCAAAATTATTTTATAAACTTTGTAGTTATTTTTTTATGTTTTGTTATGTATCCATTGTGCTTAGACCGTGAATATACGTTTCTTCTTCTGATTCTTCTTCAAAATAATTATTAAATAGTTATCTTGGCTGCATTGTCTTTTCCATTTACTGGAATCACATCGTCTATTCTAATTGTATAATGCACGCGACCGCGTGTCAATTAGGCTCGATAAATTAAATGGATGCCGTATTGCGACCTGATTGTAAGCAACAAACTCGGCACGATAGCACGTTGTCAGCTGAACAGTGTAAGAAACATGTTTGTGATTCTGGCCGTAGCGGCCATTGTGATCGCGGCAATATTTATCAGATTATATGAAAAAAATAAGAATGCATTTTGCAAATCCCAGAAGCGCCTGAACGGCAAAACTGCTCTTGTCACGGGCGGAACAGACGGCATGGGCCTCCAGATAGCCATCGAATTTGCCAAGAGGGGCGCCAGGGTCATCGTCGCCTGTCCGTTTCCCAAAGAAGGAGCTGAAGCCCTGAAGATCATTGTCGAAGAGAGCGGCAACAAGAATGTCGAGTTCAAACACCTCGATCTTGCTTGTTTGAAATCAGTGAGACAGTTCACATCAGATATTCTAAAGAACGAATCGCGTCTCGACATTTTAATAAACAACGCCGGAACAGCTGCGAGGGGGGAGTGCAAAACGGAGGATGGAATGAACTACGTAATGCAGGTGAACTACTTCGGACAGTTCCTGCTGACCATTCTGCTGCTACCGCTTTTAATGAAGACCGGAACGCAACAGGAACCGAGTAGGATAGTGAACACAGGATCGATCTTACATCACGTAGGACATATCGACGTTCACAACTTGAACGGAATATCGGCAACAAACAATTGGCTGTTAGTTCAAGTATACGCCAACAGCAAAATAGCTTTACTATCATTCAACTTCGAGTTAGCTAGGAGGCTGAGGGCCACTAACGTGGTGGTGAATGCAGTTGATCCTGGAGCTGTGGGAACGAACATTTTCTTCGGAATCAACTCATTAGTGGGAACCGTGGTGAAGTTCTGCTTCCAAAGCATGTACAAGACGCCATGGGAAGGTGCGCAGACTGCAATCCACGTGGCCTTGGATGACGGCGCTGGCAAGTTGAGCGGAGGCTACTTCGCCAACTGCAACCCGACCGCTGCAAGTGGGCGTGCTTATGACGAGGTTTCTGCGCGGCTATTGTGGGAAGAATCTTCCAAGCTGGTGGGCTTGACTGAAGAAGAATTTCGGGCTCTGGAAGGCGCAGTTTTAGAGCACCGTATGTAATCCGCAATGATTATTGTAACGTATAAATACGTTTCATTACTTCTATGCAAAGTAAGCCAATCACTGCTGGCTTAAGTACTAGATAACGTTTGAAGCGTAATTGAAAGATCTATGGGGCAAGTTATTTAGTACATTGTTAAAATGTTTCGTGTTTAATTTTAATATGCTGGAAAAAAGTATTGCAATAGTTTAAGATCCATTGTTTCGAATAATTTACATTGATAAAGGTTAATTGAGGCATCTGCTGTCGTTGTTTAGTCATATGTTAAGATAACGGTATTTAATCCTAATATTACTAATATTTTTATGTTAAGAATCAAATACGTATACTTACATCATATCTGTTTTGTAAACTATTAAAATATTAAGACGGAATAAATATAACATAGTCTTGATTTTTTTGCCGTTTTTGTAGATAACAGCCCGGAACGCATTAGACCGATTTTTTTTATTTCAGAGCCCGTAATGGGTCCGTTAAATCTAAAGGTCATTAAACATTACGTAACTTTGACACCATGACGTTAAATGGTAATATAAAGGTTGCTTTGATGATGCGGAAGCAAAAAACGTCGTTAAACAAATGACTAAAAAGTTATAGTGGGAGAAGAAAAACTTCACACTTAATAACTGTGGCGCAAAAAATAGATTTCAAAAAAAAAATTGAGTTCTATGATTTTTTATCTGTACAATCATCATTATATAAGATATTAGCAGAGATTGGCGGGAACTGTTCTACCCAACGAACGTTTTATATTGTATTATTTATTACGTTCGATTTTGATTGCACTTTTTTTATTTTTTTAAAAAACATTGCCCTTACTTTAGGATAACATTATCTTGTGTTGTAGGGACGTTTTACAAACATAAATTTCACGCGGACAAACACCCAGATGCGAAACAACTATCTGTGGGTCACACAAATTGTCCCGAGTCGGAATCGAACCCACGACCCCCGACGCCGAAGCCAATACCTTAGTAACTGCGCCACGGAGTCATATTCGAATTATTAATACATATTTCTATAAATAAATAAAAGTTTACAATTAATGGTAATTGCCTCTCACTTTCAATTTATCAGTATGTTTTATTAAGGAATCGAATTGAATTCTTACTCTGAGAGTTCCGTACACATTTAATTATCCCTTACGATGTTAACGTTTCGGATTAAAGCGTTCGCTTCGATTTTTCATTACTTCTTATGTGAAATTTTTGTAAGTGTTAATGAAACCATCACTATGCAGCAGGGTACACTATAGACATATAATTTTTTAAACCACCAACGGATGACAGGAACGTAATTGAATAGATATTATATAATTTCAATATCTACTCGCTACCTCTTCACAGTCTTGGCAAGAAGAGGATTTAACCGTTTTTCGTCTTTAACGATAGAACTTTTATGAACTTAAAAAATTTAGTTTCAAGTTTTTCTCAAGCTCTTGCCGACATTATCACATTTATAAAACCATAATACCATAAACATAAATGAATTTCCTTGAAAGATGTAATTTGAAATAATAATAGATACTATAAAAAGTTCCCTGGACAAACACACAGACATACAACACTTTTATCAACATGGAATTGGGTTCAACATCAACATTATATAAACGGATATAGTAAAACTTTCATTCAACTATCAGTTCATGATTCTCCAATTTTCTTATTATTCCGCTGCTTATTGCTAGTTAGTTAGCTGCTTACTGATAGCTGCTTACCGGAAAACGTTATTACAAGGGACTTGGCGTCCAAGTAAGTGTTGCATAAATGATTATAAACTGAAGGTCAATAAAGAATGGCTTACGTTCAAGGTAAATTATTGACATTTGATTATAATATTAATTATAACATAATATTTAAAATTATAGTACTTATTTATGCCCTTATTCCTTCAATAAGTTCATTGTGCATTCACGTAATATCTGCTTAAGAGATTCTTATATTGTTGTGTGTCTTTTTTTTATTTTGAACTAGCGACCCGCCCCGGCTTCACACGGGTGCAATGTATTATATATAGCAAAAAGTTATTACAAAACGACCAATATTGACATTAATATTTATACGAACGTCACTAACCTTGCCTTCCCGGAACCCCTCCACTAACACTTAAACTTTATGGTAAGGTATTAAAGTTCAAATTGACTTTTAAGTACTATTGCGAATCTTTTGTTTGGGAATATAGAAAAATGTTGTTTTTAGACATTTTCAGATATTATATAGAAGATTTTTCTCTCCGTAATATAATTTTTCTCTCCATAAAATATTAAAATGGATAAAGTGCTTTCAGAATTGCGTGGTTTATGGGAAGGAGGAAGAGTTTCTATTAGCTTCACTCACCGCTTCGGCCAGCACGTCCCCCACTTTATCCACCTTGAGGATGGTGACCTTCTCTTTGTCCAACTCCTTGTACATTTTCTCGACGACACCAGCGTAGGGACTCTGCGTGCCCGTGATCAGCAGAATGTCGGGTTGACAGCCGCGCAGAACTAAGTCCTTACGGCTGAGAAAACACTCATCGTATTGTCACCGACCATTCGGACGTCTTAATGCAGTCACTATTTATTATTATTGTCCTTTTTACTAATTTCAAATAGTAAAGCGTGCGCATTTTAGAGAGATCGTTGTGTTAGTGCAAGTACTATACTTAGGGTAAGTAACCAACCAGTTATTGTAGATACATGAGTGGCGGTGATCAGTAACCATCAGGTGAAGGTGCTGGCTTGGTCACTTTTTAGATAAAAAAAAGAGTTGAGAAAGCTAGTAATTCAGGTAGTGGTGATTACTGCAGCGTTTTTCTTCTTTCTCTTAAGGCCTCGCTTAATCTATCGTTACTTCCATTACGTGACCGTCCATTTAACAGCAGAAGCCAATTTATGCTACTAATACACGTAGTACCATAATGAAAAGCCAGTCGCCTGAACATACTACTCCAGTCTTAGATATAATTTTACCGGTACCCTATTAGATAAATTAAGCGGGCTAAATAACTTTTCTCTTCGATTTGCAAACCGTCTGGTATTGGGAGAATCTGTGAGTGATGATAACTAGAGTGCTTTGCTCTTTACCACCAACTAAGTAATAAAAAGACTTAAGAAAATCCAGAACACTGGCATTCGAGCCTACTCTCAGCTCCTTCATATTGTGACCGTACTCTACAACGACAAACAACTTAAGACAACTCCACATCCTATATTCCAACTATTCCACCAAATGGACCTCGGAAATTATATGGACGGCGATGAGCCTTGCTGGCTTGGATCTCCCTATAAAGAACTCCATCCAACCTTATTAAAAAGTGGCAACGCATCCGCACCCCTATGGGTGTTGCATATGTCCATGAGCGGCGGTTATCACTTCACAGCATCAAGTGAACCACCAACCTGCCACCTTCTCATAGAAAAAAAACAACTACGAAGTCACTTCTTTGATAAAGTTGCACATCATAGATGAAAGAAGAATAGCAGAAGAATCAAAAAGAAGTCCATCCAACTCCACGAAGTATAAGCACTCACTTGATGAAGGCCCTCACGTACTGCTTGATGTTGTGCGTGTTGAGGTTGCCTCGCAGCCGCGAGCGGTACTCGCTCAGTGTGCGCTCCCGCTCGCTCACCTCGCACGACTCGCTGGCGATTTGCTGCCGGCGGAGAGAGACGGAGCTATACACGTTTGGATTGTGCGAGCGGGACGAAGGAAAGCAGAGTTAGCGAATACAAGAAAAGAGAAAAAGATACATAAGATAGATAAGATAAAAGTGAATGGAAAATAAAAACAAGTTAGAGAGGAGAAATTGAGCTTGAGAGAGAGAGCGGTAAAAGCGTCAGGAATTAATTGGACGATATATTATAATATGTTGTTAGTTACATTTGATTGTCACTCTTAATCTTAACTCAAATTGCCCTGTACTCATTGTCCTACGAATAACCACACATTAATATGTTTAAATTAACGTTATTTCGAGTTCTTAAATGTAGGTATGTCTGTTTCTTAAACGCTAAAAGCAATAAAAAGCAATAACTACCGATTTAATTTTATGGAATTTTGTCTTACTAAATTAAGCCATTTTTTAAAGTTTATCGCGTAGGGCACGCAACAGCTTCTACTTTTGCACGAGTAGGCAGGACCATCCGGGGAAGTACCACGACCTTACAGAAGACCGGCGTGAAGGAGAAGTTTTATACTTCTGCGTTTCGTCTTACGAGTGAGGCAGTCGGGGCCCATTTTATTAAAAAGTTTGCCAGCTGCAATCCTACCGGTGTTTCAAGTGTCCTGCAACCCCACTGGTGTTGCAAATACCCATGGAAGGGATCACTTAACATCAGGGGAACCGACAGCTCCTTGCCACCTTCTCACATTAGAAAGAAAACGTTTACATTTAATTATTTCCCGACGTGTCGAATACTCTATATTCAATGTCCTCGGACAGATTCAGGCGTTAGACGTCTAATTATTGATTGTTAATACTGGTCAGGGCTTTTCCGTCGTTTCCGATCTACAAAGAAACTGCCTGTCGTCTCGCAGTAGTAGTTACCTTGGATCAAGATAAAATTAAAGGATCCCAAGCTAATGTTTATAATTTAAATAGTTTCGCCAATCAACCTTGGGCGAAATGTGTGTACTTTTGCAAGGTTCTGTGGCCCATCAATCTGTGTTCATAATAAACTTGGTTAGACTGTCATTACTTTGTGCTATTGAAAAACAAAGAAATTTGGAAATTTAAAAGTACCCTCCTCATAACACTCATTTAATTTTTAAGAAAAGTTAAAAGAAGTCGTACCATTGACGCATTTGTATTATTGGCACAATTCAACATTAAAGTGTAAATAGTGAACTTTTTGTTCAAAATCTACGGTAGCACGGTACGGCTATTAATATAAAACTAGTATTAGTTGATCTTAGAGTAACTAGTTGATTTTATTCTGAACAAAATAAACAAAACCCGGTCTCGGTATGTCCACTTTTTCGGGAGATATCGTGACCAACTCATGAAATAATCCTGACAATTTTAATCAGTTTTTTTTTAAATATCAAAATAAAACTGTTATGTTACGGAATATGAGATAGATTATTTAAACTCTTTTCTTGAATTACATCCACTATGAGTGGATGTATTGTTATCGTATAGGTGCCTATTGGTTGTGGTAGAGGCAGTTTACGAGCAAAAAATTTCAGTAGAGCACAATTAATTAAAGATTGTTAGTTGATGAAGATTTTTAGAAGAGAAACCTCCTTTATGTAATTCTGACTCTCGTTTTATCGGGTTTTTTTTTACAAAGCTAAAATATCCAAATGACGATACACGTCAATAGCCTTTCTATGTAGCTTAAGTATTAGCTTACGCAAACTAATAAAAAATCCTTGAAAATAATTACAAAGTCATTAGCACACAATCATCACGTTCATGTTGAACTCGGCGTCGTCATGCATAACAAATTAAGTAAATCAAAATAAGTTAAGTTATATTTTTTAACCTTTTAAACACAATAATACCGGCTATGGTTACGTATTTTACGAACTTGACAAAATATATTACACGAATAATATTCTTTCTGCGATGAAGTAACATATAAAAGTCTGCCTCTTTTATTTTTCAACAAGTTGGCTGGGAGTTGTAAAAGAGCGGTGCGAGAAAATAAGTACTTATACTATGACATCCCTCTTGAACTTATCAACAGTTCAGAAAGCCAATAGGAATAATCACCAAATATTTTTTTTTTCATTTATTTAATCCAATAATAAAGTACAATAACCTAAATTATTCTCTGCCAAACTGTAATTCAGTTTGTCGGCAGCAGTTCTCGTGAAGAGTTACATCGATTCGACTTCAACCTTACTACTATATATATATCAAGATGTGGTGCCATAATTTGATTACAACACCATCTATTAGTAGGTCTCGGAAACGTCAAGTAGTGCGCTTGAGTAAGGTCGATACAGGAAGTGAGAGAGCGGACTTGACGGTTATGAGTTGTGGAAGTCAATTGACATCGGACACGGGGGTGTGTTCTGGACGTGCTCGGGCACGCCACTTAGAAAAGGGACGGCGGTGCGAACGGTCATCTTCCTATATAATTATATAAATACAATTTCTTAATTATAAGTACCTATAAAATATAAGTTTTTCAATTTATAGTATTTTAAAATAAAATAATCAAACAGAAACAAAGAAACATTAAGTGGGATAGTATAAAATAAAATTAACATTACTGCAAAATTGTAAAAACTAGACACAAAATATGGTAAAATATCTTACCAGATTTTTATATGATAGGTATCAAGGAGTTAAGAAATGAAAACTAGAACAGATAAGCATAGATGAGATTTAAGCACTAACTACTTAGGAAAAGCTCGTATTGTTTCCGAATGTCTTTGATGTAATAGACTACATCTTTGACTTTGATGTAGATCTAAATGAGAATTGCAATAAGTCACGACCAGAACGGTCATGCTCAGCAGTCGGCGATTAGAAGAATTAATTTATATTAATTGGGTGTAGAGATGGACAGTAGATTCGTTAACAATCTATGATGTCGATTGTATTAATAGTTTTGAAAACCGAAAGAATCAAAACCATTGTTACCTAATAGGTATTTGTTGGTACGTGTATTTGTTTTGATACATATGTAAAGTCATCTTTGCAAGAGATGCGTAAGGGATCAGTAATGGGAACGCAATCTTAATATTCCTTAGTAAGTTAAATAATAGGTTTTTTAATGACTTTGTAATAAATGCAATTACTGAAATATTCATGGGGGTGAGAAGCATTTTAAATGTTATAATTAAATTGAAGATATTTCTGTCGTAAAAATTATTTACTTCAATTACTTGATGGTGCAATTTTACACATCGTCAGATAATGAGCAAAAAGACGTAAGACAGATAACGATTAAACACGATTTATTATTCACTTCAGAATAAAGTTAGGTACTTCGCAGCACAATGACTGAACAGCCAAAGAATCTAACATCAAATGGATGCATCATACCAATAGGAGATCCAGTAATAACATAGCTGTTGACACAAGACAAAATTGATAATTCTTGCAAAACCTATCTCGCGCCACCTGCAAGAAAAATAAGCGAGCAAAGGAGAGGAACAAACCTGGTAGCTATAGTCAAGATGGCGTGACACCAAACTCACGTGTCCGAACTTGTGATAGATCAGGAAGTCCTCCTCGGACTGGGAGATGTCGGCGCCGCGCCAGCGGGAGAACCTGCTGCGGAAGGCGTCCGCCACCGAGGACGTGGAGCCGGTGCAGTTGACCAGGATCAGGCCGAGGAGGCGGCGCGGATGGGCGAGGCCGCAGCGCGCCAGCACGTTAGCGCCGGCGCCCTCGCCGAGCCCCACCGCGTAGCGCACGTGCAGGAAGTCCAGAACGGTGATCAGGTCCTCGCCTAGCGTCTGCAGCGAAGGGAACGGGTAGCTGCAACGGGAGAGCGTAGTTTTGATTTTCAATAACACTTCGAAAATAACCTAAAAGCGTACAAAAAGCAAACTGGCTCGAGTAAATTTTATCTCAACCCATCAAGGTCGGGGAAAATTACTGATGCAATGCAAATACTTGTCCCGGTCGCGGAGGCTCCCCGAGGGAAGCCTGTCAAGCCATGCAGTTTTAAGTTGGCAACCAAGACAGATGCCCCAAATAGCCACTCTGCACCTCAGTAAGTAAGCAGTAAGCGGTAGTAGGAAAGTTTGAAGAAGTCCGCAACTTAACAACTACAAACCTTACTTCAAGGATGCGTGACTAGTGCCCAGTTCCTATTTCCAACGAACGGCCGTTAGTTACATAAGTTCGTAACTTTCATAAAGACTTGTAGATTAAAGGAACGCTAGTAACTCACTCTCCGTAGGTAGTGCAAAGACTCGTAAAGAAAGCGCTTCGCTTTGTTAATATAGGAACCGGGCGTACACGCCTTTTATCTACAAGTCATTATGAGAGTTACTAAGCTATTTAACTATTCGTTCCGTTGAATATAGAAACCGGGAATATGTGAGTAGCTCTATGAAACCTCATCGAGCTTATAATATGAGATGTTTGCTTACGATTCGGGAAGATCGGGCGAGTTCTCTTCATGACCAGGCACGTCCACGTGGATGAAGCACGAACGCTCCTTGATCTCCGACATAGCGGGGCAGTTCACGAAGTCGACCAGCGACGTGTCTACAGTGATGACAATGAATCGTATATTATATCTCTTTCTCTCTCCCACCACTCTATTTGTTTCCTTCCCCTATTATGACACAATGCCATACTATCACTCTTTCTGTCCTCTAGCATTCCTCCAAATTGTTTTCTACTTGCCAAGTGAACTGATGGTTCATTTTAAAATAATTTTTTATTACCGACCATGGACCTCCAAAACAGAAAATCTCCAGTAGTTTTTATTCATGCAAAGACGACATCTCTCGTTCGAGTAATCGTTGTAAAACACATAGGAACAGTGGAGCATTCCACTGCTTGGAAAAGACGACTGTACAGAGTGTATTAAAATAGAGTCCAGCACGCGTCCCACTCCGTATTAGCAGCATCACGAATCTTAGAATTTTTATTACTTTTCCTAAAGTATGTGAGTTTCAAATGACAGTACCAAACGAAAAAATGTGGCATTACAAAGTTTTTGGTTTTTTTTTATTCTTTTAATGTGAGAAAGTGGCAAAAGAGCTGGCGGTTCACCTGATGTTAAGTGATAATCGCCTGCCCATGGACATTTGCAACACCCGTTGGGTTGCAGATGCGTTGCCACCTCTTAATAATGTGGGCCCCGGCTACCTCACTCACCAGACGAAACGCAGAAGTGCAAACTTCTCTTGTATCTTGTATTAACTGATGTTTTTGCTTTCAGTCCCGAGACTATGAAAGCTTCATCTGACGCAGAACCGGTTTGGGCTCAACACTTCTACTTTACGTTTGTCTTCCGTGAGGTCGTGGTACTAACCCGGACGGAACTGCCCATTCGTGCAACAGTGAACTCTGTTGCGTGGAACCCAACCACCGTAGTTGTTTTAAAAAATCGGACGTGTTGTAAGGTTCATCTTCGGTAATACGGTACATAAATGGAAAAAAAAACAACAAGTATAAAAACATGTTTATCAATTAATGTTTTTCGTCGAAACTATGGAAAATAACGAGCAATAGAGCAGACAACTCCATATCGAAATGAGGAAACCTAATAATTTATTTTTCTCTGAAACTTTGAAGAGCAATTAAAAACATAACTCTTACTTTAGAATAACTTTATACAGTGTTAAGTGTCCTGTGTTTTTAATTACGTTTTACAAACATAAATTTCACATGGACAAACGCCCAGGCGCGAAACAACTCTCTGTGGGTCACACAAATAGTTGTCCCGTGTGGGAATCGAACCCACGACCCCCGACGCGGAAGCCAATGCCTTGGCAACTGCACAACGGAGTCATTATTACAATTTTATTCTATTATTAGCTGCTGCCCGCGACCACGTCTGCATAGAATAGGCCGAAGGCGTAACATTCGGACAGAAAGACAGATATACATAAAATATGTGTATAAAATATAGCCTGTGTTGTTCTGATGTATAAACTATATTATTGTAAAGTTTCGTTAAAATACATTCAGTAGTATTTGTGTGAAAGAGTAACAAACATCCATCCATACATGCTTTCATGTTTATAAGATTACTAAGGATAGAGCGATTATGTCTTATTACATTCCTTTTTTTGTTTTTTTTTTTTTTCACTGTTAATATGGCAATACTTTCGAAAAAGTTCTGCCATGACACACCTAAAAGGTCTTATAATAATTAAAATGAAGAAAGTTCCACTTACGATTGGTTCCGAGGTCGTGGACAGTGAGGAAAACGCATCTTTTGTCCTGCTGGCTTAAGTCTCCCTGCAAGTAAAGCCAATGGATTAGCGAATTAGAAAAATGTTTTTTTTTTTTTTTTAATTTTTCTTTTGCTCAGGGGTGAGGGCGTTTATATAACGGGCTACGCTATACTAAAACATGTAAGTGGTTGTGTCAAGAAATGACAGGCATTCGTTAGCCGTTGTAGGACCACGTCTTCGAAGCACAGTTTTCGCTATAGCACGAAGGGGCGGATCCCGCCCTTGAAGTATGTATTATATCCTCACAGAAGACCGACAGAGAAGTATTTTTTTTTAATTTAACACACTCTCTTTTTTTTATGCGAAAAGTTGCCAAACGAGCAGACGGGCCACCTGATGTTAAGTGAATACCGCCACCCATGGACATCTGCTACACCCGAGGGATACAGATGCGTTGACAACCTTTTGAAAATTGGGCCCCACTCACCAGACGAAACGCGAAAGTATTTGTCATACTTCCACTTTACGCTGGTCTTCTGTGAGGTCGTGGTGCGTGGTGCGTGGCCCTGCCACCGTAAAAACTCTACAGACTCGTGGTCCGTTCTCTTTCTTGATTAACATTTTTTTGTATGTTATTTTTTAGTTTATTTTTGTGCCGTCACCGCCGCGTACATCAACCGGGCCTGGTAACGGTGCAGTAGTGAGTTCATATTTATTTATTTTTTTCACATATATATATATACATAATTAATTTATATATAAATTTTGATAAGCTTAAATTTAAAGAAGTATTGTACATCTGCGTCTCCTCCGGTGAGTGAGGTAGCCGACGCCCACTTTATTGAAAGATGACAACGTATTTGAAAACCAAAGGGGTTGCAAATATCCATGGGCGGCGGGTATCACTTAACATCATGTGAACCGCAAGCTTGCCACGTTCTCACATACAAAACATGTTCTTCCCATTATAAGTGTACCACATGTAAACGAGTAAAGCTCTCGGATAAAAGATAGGAAATAAATGTATTCGTTAGTCTAGCGTTTTTAGCGATGGCTGACAGGATTGTCAGCAGTCATTAGACGAGTATAACACGTAGTCGTCATATAATTTTTAACAAACAACAACCCACTTGAAACCATTTGAGGATTGCCCTCGATTTCTCTCGGATGCCATCATCGGATCCGGGTGGGATATCTCCTTCCGAACAAAAAAGAATCATCAAAATCGGTTCACAAACTTCGAAGTTATCCGCGAACACACATAAAAAAATAAAAATATATACGGTCCAACTGAACCTCCAGAAACCTCCTTCTTTTTTGAAGTCGGTTAAAAACACTTCAGGACCTCTGTTTGACATCAGGGATTTCTATTCACAACAGCAGATCGTGTCTACATGTACAAATAGCATCGGCAATTGTAAGTGTATTAACGTAAGCAATACCAATTAACTGTGTAATCAATCGCCCGGCCTTGCTCGAGGGCGCGGTAACAAATTGACCACTAAGCAAATTAAGCCCGATCTACCCATTAACAGTTAGTTCACTAGCACTTGACTCACCTCGACATGCTGAGGGACATCTCCCTATTGCCGCGTGAAATGGAAAAAACGATTAAACGTACAATTCATATTGACTTGTCCCTAATGAACATATGTCATGATCGAGTTGGCATCAAACAATAAAAGTATAGATTAAACACAAGTTATGTAGTTTTAGGATTTTTTTTTTATTTTGTACTAATCACTACATAGTACAAAACAAAGTCGTCCCGCTGTCTGTCTGCCGCTATGTATGCTTAGATCTTTAAAGCTAGGCAACGGATATTGATGCGGTTTTTTTTACTAGATAGAGTGATTTAAGGGGAAGGTTTATATTTATGATACATTGAACACGCACGCAGCCGGGGCGGGTCGCTAGTCTCAAAAAAATAAGTAAAGTAACAGCCTATCTATGTCCCATTGTTGGGTAAATCTGCTCTGAGCAGAAGCTTAAGGTTGACCCCAATGGAGTTTGGTTTTCACGTATTATTAATATTGTAATGTATATAATTTATGTATGTTATGTATGTAATGTATATAGTGTATGTTATGTATGTAATGAATGTATCTTATGTTATAATGCGGCACCTGTGGTCGGTGCCGCATTATAACATAAGATACATTTGACAGTCTGAACTCGGGTAGTTCGAGTATACTAAATTAAAAGCGACCGCCCGGCCACTGAGCTAACATGGCCCCCTAATCTGCACTCAAGTTTAATAGATAAAATGGCCGTATCTTTTTCGGGTTGAGTTGTTAAAGCAATTTACATACAATAAGAACCACGGTGGTAGGGCCACGCAGCAGCCTCGGCTGTTGCACGAATGGGTAAGTACCACGACCTCACAGAAAACCGGTGTAAAGTGAAAGTACAATACTTTCGCGTTTCGTCTGGTGAATAAGGTGGCCGGAGCCCAATTTTCAAAAGGTCGTCAACGCATCTGGAACCCTATGGTGAACCCAGATGTCCATGGGCGGCGGTATTCACTTAACATCAGGTGAACCGTCTGCTCGCTTGACAGCTTTTCACATAAAAAAAAACACGTTCTTGACAAGAAACATCATGCGTAGCCGTTTTTTGTCCCCTAGCTACTACACTCGTAGATTTAACATAAAAAATAATTGTGTCTCATTAATTCAAACTATATTACAATTAATGGTGTTCCGCTACGGCTGCAATGGCCCAACCTATCTAACTACGTTAAAGTAAACATATTTAAGCAAGGAAGGGGTAAACGTAGGTCATTGTCATTTGTACATGTAAAATTTTGTGTGCAATAATGAATTAATGGGAGTATGTTCAGTGTCCGAACGAAAATTCGATTTTCGTGTCGGATTCGGCCATTTCTGGCCAACAAAACTAGTTGCTCCGCTTTGTGTATTGCTACCGTGAATTAGTGGCATACTTTATTTTTTAGGGTTCCGTACCCAAAGGGTAAAACGGGACCCTATTACAAATACTCCGCTGTCCGTCTGTCACCAGACTGTATCTCATGAACCGTGATAGTTACAGTTGAAATTTTCACAGATGATGTATTTGTGTTGCCGCTATAACCACAAATACTGAAAAACAGAATAAAAAAATATTTACATGGGGCTCCTATACAACCGACATGATTTTTTGCCGTTTTTATACAGAAAATGGTACGGAGGCTTTCGTGCGCGAGTCTGAATCGCACTTGGCCGGTTTTCATTTGTTCGTGTTAAATTGTTAGCAAAATTAAGTTAAATTACCTTAATATTTAAGACATGTTTTATTTTGATCTACAAATATAAATGCACTAAATAGAAAATAGAGAAAGGATATGGGCAGTGATATATAATAACAAATAATTAAAAACATGAATAGAGTTCATGTGAAAGTTAGCTTGTTCCTATTTAGTTTTTCGAGTTTTCGAAATTTAATTGTCATTCATCGTCTGTTCTGAACCGTTTTTGCTAGGTCATAAAACCTCTATTACACGAGGAGACTAAAAGGGGACACTGATTAAAGAATACACCGAGATTAACCACCGCGATAAAGGCCCTGATCGTTAACTTCAAACTTTGGTTAACTCGAAAACAAACAGCCTATATATGTCCCACTGCTGGGCAAAGGCCTTCGTTGCACAGACGGTATTAGGACATTTGTTTTCCTTCACTGTTGAGCACGCGATTAATCAGCACAACTAACATCTCCATTGGTGCCGGCACCGGGGGTAAAACTCAGGTTGCTCGAGTATATTGAATTAAAGGCGAGCGCCCGAACAATTAGCCATCACGGCATGTGTATATGTCCTGAATATTTATTTTGACTAGAGATAGCCTAGTTGACAAATTTCGACCATAATTAATTATACATAGTAGACTGAGGAAAAAACACATTAAATTAATAAAAAAAAACATTACACATGTATCAATCAATCAATAAAAATGATTTAATGTATGTTTTATGCATTAAAAATATAAGTATTCTGCACTCCTTCTCCATATAAACTTTAAGTGTGAGAAATTTCATACTCCTCCGTCCGCGCAATTTTCGTAAAACGGGGTACAAAGTTTTTGCTTCACGTATTAATCTATAGACACGGACGCGACGGTACACTACGCTTATCTTCCATTGTTTCACTTTGAACTTGTTTCGAGGTAAAGTTCGTGCATGGACAATTTATTTGTTCAATTTTCCCAACTAACAAAAACACGAACGTACGTACATCGAGTCAAAAAAAAACTTATTAACCTGCAACTGTAGATAGCTACCTCTTACTTTACAGGTATGGGTATTAAACGGAAATGTTTATGTTATCATTCCGCGCTGCTTATTTTTTGTTTTAAAAATATCGCAAAAAAAATTAACAATCAATGCAGTGAATTAACACACTCCAATAATTGTGGACGCTAGCTGAACAGAAAACTAGGTAGATTAGTGGTACTTTATAAATTTGTGTCACGTTATAATAATAGATGTAATTGATGTGGTTAAGTTATATATTAAAATACGCAGATTATGTCATGCTTTGGCCTCTAAATTCCTATACATTATATAGCGACCGTTACAAGCAATAGCCTAGACCTGTATTGATTTTATTGTGTTCATGATTTCCATAATAAATCCCTTACATAAAAAAACGGTCATAAAAAACGCCAATGTTTTTAATTTCAAATATGAACTGGCCCTGGTATCCATTAGGACTTCCCCGACCTTCAAAACCAATTTAATAATCTCACGTGGCCCAAATATGAAACTGATATCAAAGTCAATAAACACAAAATAAAAAAAAAACGGCCAAGTGCAAGTCGGACTCACGCACAAAGGGTTCCGTACCATTATCTATATAAACGACAAATAATCATGTCTGTTGTGTGGGGGCCCCACTTAAAATTTTTTTTATTATTTTTTTAGTAGTTGTTATTATAGCGGCAACAGAAATACATCATCTAACTATCACGGTTCATGAGCCTATACAGCCTGGTGACAGATGATCACACAGCGGAGTCTTAGTAATAGGGTTCCGTACCCGAAGGGCAAAACGGGACCCTTTTACTGAGACTGTAAAAAGAATATCGGAGAACTCACCTGCACGTGCACATGAATATCGCCGCTGCGATCCGTGCTGACGACATATTTCTGAAACAATAAAAAAATAGAGATGAGACACCGGTCTTTAAAAAGGTCTCTCAAGGTTAAATAAATAAAATAAATATCTTAGGACACATTTATACACAACGTTCTCTAGCCCCTAACTAAACTGGGTCTAGTACCCATAGTACAAGCGTTGTATAGTTTGTAACTGATAAAAATACTTAAACACACTTCACTTTTGTAAAAAAAATACTAATTATAATACATATATTAACACCCAGACATGTAAAGATTTAAGAACCGAGCCTGAAACATTTTTGGCAAAGAAAACAAGTCGTTATTTCAATATGCGCATTATTTTATCGATTTTATTATCTGAGACGCTGATAAACAAAAAAGCATTTCACCTGATGTTGAATGATTACCGCCGCCTATTCTACAACACCCATAGGTTTCACGTGCGTTTACCGCCTACAAAAGGTGGACCATTCTTACTTCTTATATCTTCTTGATACTTCTACTTCGCGATCTTCTGAGACTACGAACTCAGTGAACAAGTCTGCCCATTCGTGAAAGACCTATCTTTATATATATAATTCAATTGAACGTGTGTATATCACTGAACTCCTCCTAAACGGCTGGACCGATGTTAATGATTTTTTTTTGTGTGTCTTCAGGTAGATTCCAGAATGGTTTAGATTCACAATTCGGTTGTAAATGTTTTTTTTTATTTTATTTTTCTTTATAAGTTGTTGTCGGACTTCACTCGTGTGTACAGGACAAAGTCTGTTGGTCCGCTAGTTTAAATATAAACAGCATGAAACTTTTCTCACATATTTATCCCAAAAGTTTGAGATAGATCATGACTGTTTTCAACTCTTGTTTTACTCCATTGCTGTCATGAATGTCCATAAAAAAAAACTGGCGTAAAATCACGTAAATTTCCCCCTTTCAACTATTTAATACATATTAACATGTGTTAGTCAGAGATAATTTAACATTTCAACAATTTATTTTTAGACATTTCTTTTACTCACTAGTTGTACTTTCAGAGAATTTCCATTAAACTAGAAAGCGGAAAACATTTTTTTTATATTTTCTTTTGTGTTTTTAGTTTTGTTAACTTTTTTCACTGTTTTCTTTCTCCTGTTTGTGATAAAGGCTCGGTAGCTCAGTTCCTAATCTATTGGCTGGAGGTCGTGGGTACAAATTCCACACGGGACAAGTATTTGTGTGACCAACACATAATCGTTCCGAATCTGGTCGTTTGTTTCCCAAAGAGGGTTGTTTTACGTAGGCAGTACAAAAACATAGCCAAGACCGCTTACAGCAAAATGCCCACCCCACTTGGTGGGATAAGGGCAGGAGTATAATGATACTTAGTGATATTTTTTTTATGTGAAAAAGTGGCAAACGAGCGTTCACCTGATGTTAAGTGATAACCGCCGCGATGGACATTTACCACACCTATAGAGAGTTGCCATTTTAGACGAAACGCAGAATTGTATCACTTCTACTTTACGCCGGTCTTCTGTGAGGTCGTGGTACTTACCCGGACGGACCTGCCCATTCGTGCAACAGTTGCGGGTCTCTACCACCGTTAAATAAAGATTTCATCATTGCTTAATGATGGGATCGTGACATTGCATCGCTCTTGGCAATACGTGCCAGGCCGCCAATAACCGCGCGCACCAAAATACGGCAACGCATTGATGTTTACAGCGCCAACGCAGAAATAGAATCCCGCCAAACAACAAGTAGCGAGCGCAGCGAAAATGAAACGTCAAGGTTTCAAACTCTTTTCATGATAACACACGAAAGGTAAACACACAACAAAGAGATCTTGAGTGAAGAGATTACCACTATAAAAAAAAACTTTAAAAACACAACAAAGTTTTATCGTTCATCTGTAATTATAGATGCGAACTTGTTCGTGTATTTTTATTTCAAAATAAGTAAAGTAACAGCCCATACTTAAATCCCTCTGCTGGGCAAAGGCCTCCTCTGTACAGAGGGTATTGGTGAGGATTTGGTGGTTCGCCAGGCGATCCCACTGCCGATTGGTGGACTTCACATGTCTACAAAATGTTTTTTTTATTTTATTTCGAAAATATGTTGGTTTTCTCACGATGTCTTCCTTCAGCGCTGAGCGCTGAGTGATAATTCAGATTTTTAGTAGCTAACATAAATTTTTGGCATAGTTTTTAAAAAAAAAAAAAAAACAGATTTTAAACATAATATTTAGAAGGAAAACATTGTTTTAGTTGTTGAACATTCTTAAATTGTTAGCTTTTTAAAGGACATCACAAAAGATGCGCCGAGCAGTGCTTAAAATGCGAAAAAGCAAAATGTGGATAAAATACGTTGTGATTTTTGTCGGTGTGGCAATCATCCGTTTACTTATGGGTAAAAACTGGGCAGCAGGAATCGAGACCCACGTCCGGATGAAAAATGATTTTTCTATCGTAAATTAATAAGAAAGCTATCAATCACTGCAGCTTCAAGAGTATCAATTACTGGTTATGCGAACGGTACTCACTACAATCAAAAACGGAGAGTCGAATACACAAGACTTGTTTTTACGAGCCTAGCCCGACTTGCCATTAAATGCCTATTTACCTTGCCAATATGTTGCCAATGTTTGCAATGCATTTGACGTAACGTGTTACGAATAGCTGAAATTCCACAAGTCTCACCCAACCATCAACCAAAAGCTATTCTGACGACAAGCCAGAAGTGGTAAACACATTTATTATTTAACGACTAAATACAGAATACACAATACACGCGCTATAACATGGTAGTACCATCAAATTTCATGACGCTTATTTTTGAGTAACTAATCACGTGCTCCGCGGCGAAGGATAACATCGTGACGAAACCTGCATATTTTCGAAATAGTAAAGAAAAGTAATTAGGTTCAAAGAAATATTTATTTCTCAAAAAAAGAATATTACAATATTCACTTAACTTTGGGAAAATTTTACATAGTAAATGTTAAATAACAATTTAAAAAGTGTGGATAATCGGAGTTATTGCATAACTTTCCATTAAAAACATTTTTAATTTTTTTTTTGAAACTCGTTAACGAGGAACAATTTTTGACATCGGGTGGTAACTTATCACATAGGTGAGCTCCTTCAAACTGTATATTTCTTTTTCCATACAAAGTCCTGATTTTAGGCACTTCTAAGTTATGTTTATGTCGTGTGTATTTATGTGTTTTCTTATTAAATATAATTTGTCTTTATGTGATTTGTTAATATTTTTTTGATAAGTATGCATGTAGTATAAATGTATAATTGTTGTATATTAAATATTTTCGTTTTATTATATATGTATTTAGTAGATGTTAGAAACTATAGTTGAACAAAACTTTAACTATTTTACTTCTAGTGTGAATTCCGCCAATCCGAAGTGGGGCCGCGCTTTTTTATGTGAAAAGGTGGGAAGCGAGCATGTGGTACACCTGATGTTAAAGGATTGCAAGTGCGATGCAACCTTTTTGAAAGAGGGAGGGGAGGGAGGTTACTTTTAGACAGTAATAGTCAACTATCCAATTTCAAAAAGAGCCACGCGGGTACGCACTTAAAACGCATTCACCAATAAGTCGACACGAGCGGCCGTCAATTTGAAACGCAATGAACGTCATCGGGCGGCTGACTCAATCAACAGAGCCCTCCTGACCCGCTACTGCGTCTGAGAAACGATGTCGCTTATTTTTAGATGCGCCCAGTTCAGAATCGCATCGATAACAAACCCAGATATTGGTTCCGATAAACCCAACTGCATGTTTGACTCCGAAACGCATTGGTCATTCTAGATTAATAACATTGCCCCATTATAAAGATTTATTACTGATAACATAGGCTGTCTTTGGTCCACGACCTTGTCTGTAAGTATGCTGACGTACAAATTATGAGGCACGTTTTAAAAGAAATTGGCGATGTTCTGGGTAAGAGAATTTGAAAAGAAATGTGAGACAATACATTTGAAAATCTGGCCACCCACAAATGCCCCGCACACGAAGCAAAGTGCCTTTTTTTCTATTATTGATGACTCCGTGGCGCAGTGGCTAAGGTGTTGGCTTCGGCGTCGGGGGTCGTGGGTTCGATTCCCACACGGGACAACTATTTGTGTGAACCACAGATAGTTGTTCCGCATCTGGGTGTTTGTCCGCGTGATATTTATGCTTGTAAAAACGTCCTTACAACACAGGATAATGTTATCCCAAAGTAAGGGCAATGTTTTTTTAAAAGTAAAAGTAAAGTATATCTCACCATGCAAATAATAGGAATCAAATAAAAACAGCTTAATTTAATGTTTAAAGAATAGTTCGTTCAATCAGTGAAAATTGTTAAGTAAAACATTAAAAAATAACCTTAACATCGCACGGGTCGCTATTAGGCATCCGAGGATGTGAGGCGCTGAGAGACGAATGCAGTGGGCATAACGTTTTCTCCTCACGTGATGATTCGAACCAACTCACGCCGTCATAAAATCCTTATATACTTACGGACAAACGTGTAAAAAGTAGTTTTGAAATTGTAATTCTAGACCTTCGTGCCAAATCCACTGCAATTTAGTCTAAGATTTTGCCGGCAATAGAAATCGATTAGTGAAAATCAGCCAAAACCTCAGATTCACATTTTAACACTGCCGTTCATACAGAAATAGCGTGGTATTCATCGGGCTTAGACAAATAGATAATATGAGTTCAATTGACGAGCGCGCACTGTGCCTACCTCTATGCCACATTTATTTTAGACAGATCCATCTATTTATACAACAGATTACACCATTACGTTAATTTATAGGTAAAATAAAATATAGTAATAACTCAACAATACTGCACATTAAAATGTGTAGAAAAAACAAAAATATTGCACATTTTAACCACGGGCTCTCATTCTTTGTTTAAATTAACTTTCAGTGACATCGCTGTTTTGTATCTACTTTAGTTATGATAATGCCAGACATTATTCTAGTATACTTCTTCGTTTCATTAAAACATTCTATGACGCTAGAAATTTTCAGCGGTTCGATTGTACCAATTGAAAACTCTACGCACAATGTAGGTCTCATTTAATAAGCGGCTGAAATGATGAAATTTGAATTCTAAAAAAGTAGTCTGAATTGGTCACAAAATGGTCATAACTGCTCAATGATTTTTAGCAATTGGTCAATATAGTCAATAGTTTTATATTGGAATATCAGGTCATCAGGAGAGTTGTGGCAGGTCAAATTAAACCCAGAGATCGAATCTAAAATTATTTCATTTGGTCACAATTGGTCAATTAACTATGATAATTGATCAATGTTATTTACGTATTAATCAGAAAAATAAAAAAACTATAATTTAACTTTTTCTGATTATTACCTCAAAATAATAAGTTTGCAATATTAAGCAAATATCCTAGAAAGTTACGAAATACACACAATTGGTCAAAAGCTAACAATTATTGGTCAACAATTTTTAGTAATACATCATCTGTGAAAATCACGGTCATAAGACACAGCCTGGTGAAAGACGGACAGACAGACAGACAGCGGAGTCTTAGTAATAGGGTCCCGTTATACTCATAATTAGTATCAGAATAAAGTTTTGGAGTAATTAATTTGAAAAGAAACATCCAAAAAACAACCAGGAAATTTAGAATGGTACAGAAATGGCAAAATTTTTAACCAGATGGGAATTGAAAAAAAAATAAGGCTAATTTATTAGAAGAAGAAACTGCCACTAATTTCAATAGTGACAACGAAGAAGAATAAAGAATAAATAACCCGTCTATTCGATGATTAATCGTTATAATGATTAGACCAGAAAGAGAAGGTGTACAAGTAACAATATCGGTAAAACGGATCGAAATCAAAATCAAAATATATTTATTCAAATAGACGCTTGCGCGCTCTTATGAATCGTCAAATTTTACATCAAAGATTATGTGTATAGGTTCGTAAGGTACCACCGGTTCGGAAAGCGGTTTCTGTTGAGAAGAGACCGGCAAGAAACTCAACAGTTGCTCTTTTTCAAAAATATCAGGGTACAATATAATATACAGGTATAATAGTCTTATTCTAGCCTACGTGAGTATCAACAGTATTAACTCCACACATTGGCGTCGTCGAGATATTCCGAAATGGTATAATATGCTTTAATCATCAGTTGATTTTTAATTTTACATTTAAATTGGTCAAGCGGCAGACTTAATATCGACTGTGGGATTTTATTATACATGCGTACACTTTGCCCCATGAACGACTTATTTACTTTTTGTAGACGAAACAATGGCGTAGTAAGCTTGTCCTTATTTCTAGTGTTTATTTTATGTCTGTCACTATTCTTTAGGTAATAATTAAGGTTATGACGTATATACAAAACATTACAATAAATGTATTGAGAAGCAACAGTGAGTATATTAACCTCTTTGAAAAGATCTCTGAGTGAATTCCGGGCTCCGATGTTGTAGATTGCTCGGACTGCTCTTTTTTGAAGAATAAATATAGTATTTATATCTGATGCACTACCCCACAACAAAATGCCGTACGACAAGATGCTGTGAAAATAACTAAAGTAAACAAGTCTGGCAGTGTCGATGTCTGTTAGCTGCCTAACCCTTCTAATCGCAAAAACCGCGGAGCTCAGCCTATTCGCAAGAGATGATATATGGGGACTCCACTGGAGCTTTGAATCTACTGTAATTCCCAGAAATACAGCAGACTCAACTGGATTAATGGGTACGTTATTTAATATTAAACTAAAACTTTTCCTTCTTATACTGGGAAGGGTAAAAAGAATACATCTGGTTTTTTTGGCATTTAATACCATATTATTAATAGTAAACCAGTGGAGGATATGTGAAAGCGCACTATTCACGTCGTCATAATTTAATACGTTTCGGTCAACTTTAAAAATAAGCGATGTATCGTCAGCAAACAGTACAAACATCACACAACCCACTGGCATAAAAGGGGAGATCATTAATATATACTAAAAATAATAATGGGCCCAAGATTGATCCTTGTGGGACTCCCATTTTCATCTGGGACCCAGTGGAATTAACATCATTTATAGATACTTTTTGAATTCTATTACTAAGGTAAGAGGCAATGAGATTGAGGGCGATCCCACGAATGCCATAATATTCTAGCTTTTGAAGAATAGTTTTATGGTCTACGCAGTCGAAGGCTTTTGAAAGGTCACAAAAGACACCTATTGCATCTTGTGACCTTTCCCAGGCGTTATAAATATGTTTGACAAGTGCGACGCCCGCATCTGTTGTCGATCTGCCTTTAGTGAATCAATATTGCTCATCGTGAAAGATTTTGTTCACATTAAAATGAACTAAAAGTTGATTTAATATTAGCTTTTCAAAAACTTTACTAAGAGATGGCAATATGGAAATAGGTCTATAGTTGCCTGGATCATTTTTATCACCACTTTTGTAGACAGGTATTATCTTACTAAATTTCATAAGATCTGGAAATATTCCAGAATCTATGCAGTTGTTAAAAATAGAAGCCAAATGTGGTGCAATATATGGCATTATTGTGCTCATTAATTTTATGGACATACCCCATAAATCCTCTGTATTTTTAAGATTAATAGAATTCAAAACTTTTATAATATCATAAGTATCTACGTGATTAAATTTAAATGTGTGTAGGCAAGGGGTAACATTATTTCTTAAAACATTAATTGCGTCTGCGGGAGATGATTTTAATGTACGTGTGACATTAACCGCAATGTCTGAAAAATAGCTTTCGAAACTACTCGCAATTTCGTTATCTGATATTATGGGAGTATTACCTATAACTAGTTTTATAGGTTCCCTGAATATCTTGGTTCTTCCAGATATACGGGTAATGATGTCCCATGTGGCTTTAGTTCTATTGTTTGAATTTATTATGCTATTTCTTATATAAATAGATTTTGCCTGAATACAGACTTTTTTAAATATTTTTGAAAATGTTTGTACCCGTTTAAGGAAGTTAGGATCGTGATTCCACTGCCTCATACTATATAATTCATACAATGAATCCCTACTTTTTTTGTATATACCCACTGTTGCCCAGTCACTAAATTTTAATTTTGAATTCTTAACAATTGTGCGCGATTTAAAAGTATCATTATAAGAAGATATGAGGAAGTCAACCATTGATCTATAAGAGTCATTAGGGTTATTGACTCCTATATCTTTATTTAACATATGATGTGCCACTTTATCTCTAAAAGCATTTATTCTATTAGTAGTGACTGGTCTACACTTGATCTTAAGTTTGCTTGTATTAGCTTTTTCATTTATTGAAAATTTTAGCCCAAAGTGATCCGAGCTCAGATGATTTATAACATATTTATCATATACATCACTGTGACAGAATACATTATCTATACATGAGGAGGATAAGTTAGTAACACGAGTTGGTTCATGAAAAAGATTTTTAAGTTCAAATGAGTTAAATAAATTTAAAAGTCGTTTACTGAGTTGTGTTACTTGTAATAAATCCACATTAAAATCTCCACAAACTATTAATGATTTACTACTTGAACATAGTTTTTTAAGAACATCATCCATTACACACTCAAACTGATCGAAATCACCTGAGGGGGGCCGGTATACGCATACTATAATATACTGTTGACTCTCAACGCAGGATAATTCAATAGAACGTTCGACAGAGTGTGCCACTATATCCTGTCGATTTTTACAGACTATATCAGTTCTAACTAATACAAGAGAGCCACCGCGAATAGCATTTACTCTTACGAACGAACTTAACAATTTATAATTTTCTATATTAACAATATTACAGTGCTTATGTAACCATGTCTCTGTGAAGCAGATGACATGTATATTAAATTTCGTAAGGAACAATTCAATTTCGGGGTCTTTGCCGCTTAAGCCTTGTATATTTTGATGCACAATATTTAATTTAAGTGGCCTAGGCGTTGTCTCAATGTTTAGTTTAAACTAACATTGTTTGCTGAAAGATTATTACATAATAAAATATTCTTAGTTGTACTATTTACAACTGGGTTTTGTATATTATATGCTACTAGAGTAGCAATTCGTTTCTTATAATATAGTGGCAAATACAAAGTATTTTTGTCACCTTAAAACTAGATTTAATAAAATTATTTAAGTCGAAATAAAAGAAAGCGTCACTATGACGGTGAGTTATGTTATATATAGTCATGTTAAGACTATATATGTATTTATTTTGTTCCTCTGAAAGGAAAGAGGAATATGGAAATGAGCATAATATAAATTTGCACTTAGTTTTATAATGTAAAATATACGGGTGCGTAATACGTGGCACACGTGCGATTATGTATTTAGTAGAGTAAAATAACTTTACGAGCGTTTATGACATCTAAACCCAAAGAAACTGGAGCACAGGTTTGCACATTGAAATGTGTGATATATATATAAATTAATGTTATATTCAAGGACTTTTGGACCTGCTAAATTATTCACGCACTTTAGATAGTTGCATCCAGAAGAGCTTTCTTTATAAACGTAAACTGAACAAAAACAATCATACGGTGGTAGGGCCACGCAGCCCAAGTCTCAAAAGGTTGTCAACGCACCTGCAACCCTCGGGTGTAGCAGATGTCCATGTGCGGCGGTATTCACTTAACATCAGGTGAACCGCCTGCTCGCTTGGCTACTTTTCACATAAAAAAATACACCCAGAATCTATAACATCTATTAAAGGTTCACGTGATGCAGATGACTGGGAGAGAATGCCCGAAGGCATTAAGTTCGCCCTTTGTAATCCTTGATTAAGGTAATTGGAATGAAGTATAAATAACTAAATAAATAAAAACCTTATTGTACGACGGTTACAAAGAATAAAGTTGTTTAAGATCTAAACAAGACTGAAACTACTAGCGACCTAATTCCGCGCGGTAAATTACCGAAACCCAATTAAAGGCGGTGTCTCTGTTAATTGGTGCACGACGTTTCATGCCGTTCCAGTTTTATTTCCACAACTACTGCGACTCCAGGGTTTTTATCTCTGACGTAATGGCGTTCTGTGGATACAACCTGCACTTAGTAAATCAAGAAGCTTTCTTTATTTTAAAAATAAAAATATATTCGGACACATTTTTTACACAACGTTCTCTAGTCCCAAACTAAGCAACGCTTGTACTATGGTTACTAGAAAACTGATAAACATACTTAAACATACTTTTTTGTACACCCAGACACTGGAAAAACACGATGTCATCACACATTATTTTTCCAATAGTGGGTTCTACTACTCCTCCACACGCCAACCGGATCGTCAAAATCGTTTTAAATTTATGAGTAATCATATAAAGTCAGATTGGGACTGGCCTAAATTGCTTCAGACAAGGTGGTGATGGAGTTGTACCAATTGTTATTGCTACGTGGAGTAACAAAAAAACTTCACTAGTATAACTTTCCAATGACTATTTCTTAATATCAATAACGAGTAATCACGTCAGAAACATAATGAAGTTCATACGTCAGGATTAAACCAAGTCTGTGGAGTTCATAAAGAATACATTTATATTTCGTGCCTAAGAATTTCCGTACATTAAATTAGACAGAGAGAGAGAGAGAGAGCATATTGTTTCAAGGAATAAAATAAACCAGCTGCCGTAAAACAAAAAGTAAATTGGCCGAATGTTTTCAACACATAAAATCAACGCATTTCCCGCGCAAAATTACAAACAACGCTACAAAACGCTGAACGGTCCAAAAATTACTTAGACTAAAATTAAAAACCGGCCAAGTGCGAATCGGACTCGCGCACGAAGGTTCCCGTACCATTATCTAAAAAAATGGCAAAAAAAATCATGTCTATTGTATGGTAGACCCACATATGTTTTATTCTGTTTTTTAGTATTTGTTGTTATAGCGGAGAAATACATCATCTGCAAAAAATACACACACACCACGCGCACACCTCTAAAGAATCCTATTGTTTGTAATTTACAATAACTTTATTGTCAGTATTCTTGTGTTTCAAAGAAGGGAACTTATTCCTGAAAAGTATGGTTTAATACCTTTCAGGATTCAGGGATTCTATGGTTCATGGATGTAATTTTATCATTAAAATTATTATCGTAATAATCGTACCATCGTAAGCATGGAAGACCTTCTAAGACTAATCGATAAATAATCAATTGTGACAAAGTCCAGTTAGACAATGTCCTTACTGCATCCGCTGTTAGTTCCCTATGACAGCTAAGAGGCGCGAAACTGGGGAACGAAACAACAATTTGATTGTCATCACAATCGCTAAATTAACGTTTATGATAGCGTGGGCCTGCGATGACGGAGATCGGCGTAAATCGGACCTGAAATAAATCTACGATGTCTGGGAAAAATAGCAAGAGGTCGTCATTCAACTACATTCTATATAAGATTTCTACGTAGTTATGCACAGGTTTTTTTAAAAAAAAAATACATGAATACGTTTAATTTTATATACATGCCATTTTTCATAACAAAAAATTCACGAAGTAATCTTTACTTACTCTGCTTTTATATAAATAAATCTTGTAATAAAAAAGTGCACATTAATATATAACAATTGGGAAATATTAGTTTATCATATGTAAATACAGGTTAGGCAACAACTTGGACTGTAACCATCTATAATGAACTAATAACAGGTGGAAACTTGGGTTGGAAACTTGAATTATCCTGGTTATAAATATTTTTGAAAATTTGACCGAAAAAGTATTTTTTTTTTTTTTAATAAATCTTGTAAAAAACGGTTCACCTGATGTTAATGAATACCGCCGCCCATGGACAAATGCCAACCCGAGGGTTACAGATGTAAATACACCTTTTGAAAATTGGGCTCCGGCCACTGTCACTCACCAGACGAAACGCGAAAGTATTTGTCAACTTCCACTTTACAGGTGGATCTTGGGTGTGAGAAACGTGTACTTACCCGGACGGGCCTGCCCATTCGTGCAACAGCCGAAGCTGCTGCGTGGCCCTACCACCGTAAAAATGAAAGTTAATGAATACTAATATGTTTTGGAATCCGTTATTTTCAATTTTTTTTATTTGATGTGCAACGGTGGCAAGCGAGTAGACAGTTCACCTGATTTGACCCAACAGCCGTAGCACCCCTACGGCTGTTGGGTCAAATCAGGCCTTTTAAGAAAGTGGGCCCCGGCCACCTCACTGACCAGACGAAACGGTGATCGAACGGACCTGCCCATTCGTGCAACAGAGAAGACTGTTGCGTCGCGTTGCCAAAAATATTCATCAGCATCATCATCATTTCGGCCTATTTGAGTCCACTGCTGAACATAGGCCTCCCCCACAGACATAAATATTAAAAAAAATACTATTCATAAAAATGGTACACGAGCGACGGTAAATCGAAAATATAGAAAGATAAATTTTATTTTTAATCCCCGTCACATCGTTAAGAGTCGGAAGCAAGCATTTCTGAACAAACATATCCATGTTTCAACATTTTCAGGCTGTGTGTTACAAATTCCAGATGCAATTAAACAAAGGAAATACCATCGACAACAACACTAGACGATCAAAAACTGTTTTGCTAGATGTTTCGAAAATCGAAAAGCGATCACTGGTTGGTTGGTAAGCCGAAAAGTTTCGAAATTGTAATCTGCCAATATATAGACGTACCTTTAAGCACTTTTCCTCGTTGCCCGGCATTTTTGCGAAGTGGCGCGTCCGTGCCGCACGGGAGACAGGAATGCAATGGGCCTGGATCGAGACGGGAGCCTTCACGGCTATCGATACTCATATTTAGAAAGATGCGGCCACACCAGGCGGTGATTTTCTAATTGCTTACACGAAATATTTGTTCAGGTTGAATAGTGTCAAAATCCTTACTGGTAACAACCGTAGATAGTAATTATAAAAATGATAACTTACTGACAGTGCAAATAAGCTGAGCCTCAGACACCCAGATTTTGGTCTTTAGTGTCCCGGATTAATCCACAGAATAATTAGTCACTACAAATAGCTTTGTTAAAGGTGGATCGGCGAGGTAATATTTGCTTTTATTTCGTTTGCCGAATCCAAATAATACACTTTCATGCTATAGTGCTGCCGATTTTGCTCTTCGGAGAAGCTTCTAAGTTCATTTAAAGTAAGTTAACGAAAGTAGTGATGTTTTAGATGTTACATTATTTTCTCTCTATGACGATATCGATATCGACGAGGAAGCCGAAGAAGCCAATCGATAGGGTCAAGGATCGAACGTAGAACCTTTTGCTATCACCAAATTTCTGATGAAAGTGATCAAGCCGTATGAACTAATCTTGAACAGACACTGACGTAACCGCTTCTAAACAAGGCAATTCCTCTTTGTGAATTTGTCAAATGTGTCAAGAAAAATGTATTATGTGTTGTCAACTTTAAACTGTGAAGAAATGGATTTCTCTTATAATATACTATTCCCGATAACATTCACTCGGTGCTATCCGATTCTCAATTGCGTTGTGATACGATGTATATTTGGCAGATGGCGTGTCAATGCTACTATACCCCGTAGAAATAAAAGTAAAGTAAAGTAAAGTAACAGCCTATACATGTCCCACTGCTGGGCAAAGGCCTCCTCTATACAGAGGGTATCAGGGCATAGTCCACCACGCGGCCCCACTGCGGATTGGCGGACTTCACATATCTTCGAAAATATATTTTTTGTTATTATTTCGAAAATATGCAGGTTTCCTCACGATGTTTTCCTTCACCGCGGAGCACGTGATAAGTCAGCACTTAAAGTTAAAAACTTCATTGGTGCCGGCACCGGGGATCGAACGCAGGTTGCTCGAGTATATATTGAATTAAAGGCGAGCGCCCGGACATTGAGCTATCACGGCTAGAAATAGAAGTTATTCAAATCAATGAAAACCATACAGCACTCTTGTCATTCAAAGTCATATCTATCTTGCTATTTATATCATCAGAGGTGTAACTATTTACCTCGCCATACCCATACCACATCCACATTACTTGAATAGCTATTAAATGTAATTTTCTCAATATATTTAAAATCTGAATGATATACTTTCGCCTGAGCAGTCCTTTCTTACTTAACAAGAAGTCTAGTCAATGTCCAAATTGGTGTTAATTCGTGATAAGGCTCCGTAAAATATGAGCGATACCTCATTGGATTAGGAATGACGTCAAGCAAAATGTCTTATGCAAATATATGTCAAGTGTTCAGATGACAGCATACTTTTTTAAATATATTTATATCGATATTTAATGCAATAAAAAATATTTTATGCAACGGTATATTACTCCAGCGGCGCGTAGTGTGCCTATGTCCCGATGGACGCATAAGCCGATAGTTTTGCTTATAAATTAAACTTTTAAATAATGAAGATAATGAATAATATAATAAAATGTATTAAACTTTTTATAATGAAGAGTTCTGGGAGCTAACTTTTCATGAAAAATTCGCCCCTTTTAAGAATATTTATTTTATTTTCCCAATTGCTAATAATTTTTTTAAATAATTATCACAACCATTTAGGAGCTTTATCAAGAATAGACACCAATTTGAACTTGACCTAAGCTTTTATATTCGCAATAAATAATTACATACCAATCAGTGACAAATTTTTTATCACTGTGATTATAAATTTCTTCATGAGTCTTTCGTATTTATTCCCTTTAGTATCCCGAAGATTAATTCGAATTTTGATCCTTCAAGTGCTGTTAGCGACAAGCAACACAGCCGGGAAACGTATTTGTGATATAAACCCATCGGTGACCCGACAACTGACTAGTAACTAGATCAACCCCTCTCAGCCCATCTCTAGCGAGCAATATGATTACAGGGTATATCAGATTTCTGTCGGAGCACCGAAGCACTATATTGAACGAAGTTATAAACAAATGGCGTGTACATAATATTAAATTACGTGTTCCTTATTAATTAACATTCTGCTGTTTAATTTTCTCTGCACTTAAGATGTGACTTAAAATGTACTATTGAATTCCGTGTATTTCCGTATGAGTCTTATTTATGAAACCTTTTCAGACAATGTGGTGTTGAGATCATAGAAAATTAGCGCAAAAATTTTTTCTCAGCTAAAAAGATTCTGTTTATATAGTTGCACATTCTAATGGGTAGTAAGACATCGAATAGATAAACAAATAAAATAATGTATATATCATCAAAAGATGTGAGTTAGCGTAAACTACATTATTGCGGAAGAGTTCTATTTATTTTATTTATCAAAGGTTACTAAACCGAATTAGCAAAATCACTACGCACTCACTAAAATCGAGTCTCCAATAGACAATACTGATAAGACAACCGTCAAATACAGTAGTGGTGGAATGAAAGAAGGTCGTTTTCCCAGCGGTGGGAGTCTATTAATATGATAATATCAAATTGTATTAGTTGGGGCATAATTGTATAAAATAAAATGAAATTATGGTATTCGTTGCCTATAATTTGTCTCATTTATTGTTAAGTTGCTGTTGAATGTTTAGTGTGGTTTTATTTTGAGTAAAAAATGCTTAATATCCATGATAATATAGGAAGACATTATTTTTTTATATATGTACTAGTGTTGTTCCACTTGTCGAAATTCCACAAGTTTTTTTAATAAAGATCGGAAAAAGGGGTTAAAATAAAAAAGAAAATCAGTTGACAAACACATAATAGAGTAACGAACAGATAAAAGTGCTGAACTGTGATCTTTGCCTATTTATATGACTATACGATGACTCCGTGGCGCAGTTGCCAAGGTATTGGCTTCATCGGGGGTCGTGGGTTCGATTCCCACACAGGACAACTATTTGTGTGAACCGCAGACAGTTTGTTCCGCAGATGGGTGTTTGTCCGCGTGAAATTTATGTTTTTAAAACGTCCTTACAACACAGGATAATGTTATCCTAAAGTAAGGGCAATGTTTAAAAGAGAAAGATGATGAGAGACGATTATATAGAGACAGCTCATTTCAGATGTAACAGCTTCCCTGGAAATACTGAATTGATTATTAAAATTATTTCCATAGTGGAAAATTTAAGTATTCTTAAATATGTTTATTTTACTGCATTTTTGTAATTCGATAGTATATTTCCGATGCTATAAGGATTGATTCGCCAATGTTAAATACTTCATACGAAAAATAAAATACATCGGAATCTCAATTTTACTAAAATGTTCTCACAAATGAACCACATTATATTGTTTCTGTTTGTCTAATTGCTCATTTGAAGCCCAAAAGAAGTTTTCTCAGAAACTGAAATGATCCGTTTGGTAGAGGAAAATAAAGTTTCTTTGACGTCTGTATACATGCAGTACGTAATATAAACAAATAAGATTAAAATAGCCGAGGCCTTTGAACGACGAACTTTTTGAAAGAGTTAACGACATCGGTGAGATATTTGATTAATATCAACAATCGCTTATCTTTATACATATGTATGTATAATTCTTCTGTACGTATGTATGTCGCTGAACTCCTCCTAAACATCTGGACCGATTTTAATGAATTTTTTAATGTGTCGTCGATTCGAGAATTTTTTGGATTCACAGTTTTTTTTTAAACATTAGGACACATTTTTTACGCAATGTTCTCTAGTCCCAAACTAAGCAACGATGGTACTATGGGTACTAGATAACTGATAAACTTACTTAAACATACTTTTTTTTAAATAAATAAATATTATACATATTATATCCCAGACACTAGAAAAACACTATGTTCATCACACAATATTTTTCAGTATTGGGGATCGAACCCACACCCTCTGGCGCAGGAGGCAGGTACACCACCTGCTACGCCATTCGTGTCGTCAAAAATGTTTAGTTATTGAAAAATGTTTTTGAAATTTTCGAATGTAAGACGTGTGTACAGGACAACGTCTGTCCTGTCCGCTAGTTAATTATAATTCATGATAATTATGGCGGCACGTTTGTTTTTCAGCACTATTGTACCAAACGTTTCACGAGGTTTGGAGTATAAAATAAATGAGCTAATGATGATATCCAAACTAAGCGAGGCTTGTAACTTTGGTTACTTAGTAAGTGACAAAAGTACTTAAACCTACTTTTCTTTCATATTTATTTACACATCATAATATAACATAGAGTCAATAGGGTTCCGTACCCATACTGTCTGTCTGTCTGTCTGTCCGTCTGCCACCAGGCTGTATCTCGTTAACCGTGATAGACAGTTGAAATCTTCACGGATGATGTATTTCTTATGCCGCTATATCAACATATACTACAAAACATAATAAGAAAGTTGTTTAAGTGAGGCTCCCATACAACAGACATGACTTTTTTGCCTTTTTTATAGATAATGGTACGGAACCCTTAGGGTGCGAGTCGGATTCACACTTGGCCGTTTTTTTTGGGTGCATCTTATTAACCGGAATCCCCTTTCATCCAAAACACAATTTAAAATTAACAAACTGGCAGAAATCATCTTTGAACATTCATAAAAATTTGACGTATTGAGAGCTTCTTGAAAGAATCAAGCTGATTGCAAAGCCGTCACATTCTTTGTCGATCCTGGACATCGTTATTATAATTATTTTTATCATGCACCTTGGTGGAATTAAACAGCGTTTGATTATAAAGGTATGGAACCCTTCGTGCGCAAGTCCGACTCGCACTTGGCCGGTTTTAGCTAGCACTAGCTGGTGCCCGGTGCCCTTCGCTTCACGCAGAAAAATGTACCATTTTCATATACAAAATTTCATTAGAAAATTACATAATAGGGATGCCACCATTTTTTTTTTTAAATTTAATAATATACGTTCACACATTAAACACTTATTTTATAGATATAAACTATCGGACCCAACAGACGTTGTCCTGTACACGCGATTTAAATACGACAACTTGGAAATAAAAAAAAACAATGAACCATTCTCGAATCGATCTGAAGACACACAAAAATTTTTAATTAAAATCGGTCCAGACATTTAGGATGAGTTCAGTGACATACACACGTGCAGCAGAATTTATTTACTTATTTATTAACATAACCTTACACTATTATTACAGGTAACTTAACCTAACGCAATAGTGCGGCAATCTACAACATAAAGAAAAAACTACTTATTTACTACATCCACTACAAATCAACAATGCAACCTTTTTGAATTCACTCAGAGAACACAAGAATAAATCTATATCCCTAGCAATAATATTTAAAGTGTGCAGTGCACGCGTCCACGGCGCCTCATTCAACAACTGGGAGCGCCCTTGCGGTACCACAAACAGCTGTGATCTGCGCCGCCGCCAAATGTAATTATTCGGAACGCACAAGCTTATTTGTCCCAATAAGTCCGCATTATGAATATTTCCTCTAAAAAAAAAAGTAAAGTAACAGCCTATACATGTCCCACTGCTGGGCAAAGGCCTCCTCTGTACAGAGGGTATCAGGGCATAGTCCACCACGCGGCCCCACTGCGGATTGGCGGACTTCACATATCTTCGAAAAATATTTTTTTTTTTTGTTATTATTTCGAAAATATGCAGGTTTCCTCACGATGTTTTCCTTCACGGCGGAGCACGTGATAAGTCAGCACTTAAAGTTAAAAACTTCATTGGTGCCGGCACCGGGGATCGAACTCAGGTTGCTCGAGTATATTGAATTAAGGCGAGCGCCCGGACACTGAGCTATCACGGCTCATATTTCCTCTAATTAATTCAAATATGTACACTACCATACGAAGATCTTCTAAGGCTTAATGTGTTGTATCCAACCATTCCCACAATAAATAAAGTTGGGTACATCAACGGGTAAAGTGGATACACCCCATACTGTTTCATGTACAAAAATCTCAAGAATTTATTTTGTACTCGTTCCAACATGAGGCTATATTTAGTTTCATATGGAGCTCAATAATTCCATTTTATTCCAGGTGACTTCTAACCAAAGTATTATACAGCGTGTCGTTACCATTGCGACAATAAATGAACACACATATAACTTTTTAAAGTTGTATTAAACATTTAAATTCTTTATACATCAATATTTACAGAGTAATTCAATTTTCCAAAACAAAGAATTTTAGAACACCCTTACCTATAAAAGCCTAACGTAAAGTTCATTTGTAAAGGTCACAAAGCATATGCATGGGTTTGAATGGATTTAAAAAAGACAAAACATACTGTTAGAAGGAGAGGCTTGTAATGCGACGCTGTGGCGCGAGTTGTATAGGATGTTACAGATTTTGTTTCTTTATTACTTAATTAGTTTGTTTGAAAAATATTTTTTTTAATTATGGATTTTGTTTAACGTTAATATTTTTTTATGATTATTGGCAAGTAGCGTTAGACGTGTGTTCATTTATTGTCGCGATGGTAACGACACGCTGTATAAAGCAGTAATCGCTTTGATGTTTGTAAAACCTTTAGCTGTTCGAAGAATAAGACCCAGGTTCCTGTACGCTTTTGAGCAAACACCTGTTATGTGATCACGAAACGTTAGTCTTGTCGTAAAAATGAACACCTAAGTCCTTGACGTCCGTGGCCACACACGATTGGGTTGGTCTTGCGGGAGAAACTTTTTGTTACGCACATTGAGGTATTAGATTGTAGAAGGTTATCTTTGCTCCATTTAACTACCCTATCTATATCCATCTGCAACCTCTTACAGTCTTTTTCGTTTCTAATTATATATATAAATATTGATTGAATATATATAAAGATTGATTGAAATTATATATATAAAGATTGATTATTACTGTTTTTCAAAAATATTACCCTTACTTTACGATAACATTATTCTGCGTTGTAAGGACATTTTACATACATAAATTTCACGTGGACAAACACCCAGACACGAATCAATTATCTGTGGGTCACACAAATAGTTGTATCGAGTGGTGTATACAAAACAGTCTGTATGTGTGTACTAAACGGGTTTTAGCGAGTACATCTTGAGATGCCTCACTCAATTGCCAGCTAATTGGGTCGACAGTAATTGCATTCCGTAACGCAGTTCGTCCAGCTACGTAGGAGACTAAGCGTAAGATTTTGCTCCATCCACACATATCTTTGCTTGCGTTTTGTAGCTTAGATCTTTTATAAGTTTAACAGTGTAAGTTTGCGACGACGCGCGGAAAAAAAAAATTCCGATCGTCAGAAATTCGAAAAGATACCTTTGTAGTAATGTACAAAATCCTCATCTCACAACGCAAAACGACATTCAAAAATCAAACCAATCAACGGCGATATTAAATCTAAGTATTACATCAAATATTTGCCCTGTTGCGTTCCATAATTTCTTACTCTGGCACTTCTCAAAACTTTGTCGGCGCAAGGAACTTCAAAATTACCGTAGAACACTACCTAATCAAAGTCCTTTCATTGATATTATACAGCGTGTCGTTACCACCGCGACAATAAATGAACACACATATAGAGGATAAATTTTTAAAATTGCATTAAACATTTACATTCTTTCAACATCAATATTTACCGAGTTATTAAATTTTCAAAAACAAACAATTTTAGAACACCCTTACGTATATGGTTTTATGGTAGAGTTTTTTGACTATCAATAAGTAAGTGAATGCTTCTATATTGAATAAAGATATTTGACTTTGACTTTGACTTTATAAAACTTTAACATAAAGTTCATTTGTAAAGGTCACAAAGCATATGAATGGGTTGAATGAATTTAAAAGAGACAAAACATACTATTAGAAGGAGATGCTTGTTATGCGACGCTATGGCGCGAGTTGCATAGGGTGTTACAAATTTTGTTTCTTTTTTACTTAATTATTTTGTTTGAAAAATATATTTTTTTTTAATTTTTTGACGTTAATATTTTTTTTATGATTATTGGCAAGTAGCGTTAGACGTGTGTTCATTTATTGTCGCGATGGTAACGACACGCTGTATAAAGCAGTAATCGCTTTGATGTTTGTAAAACCTTTAGCTGTTCGAAGAATAAGACCCAGGTTCCTGTACGCTTTTGAGCAAACACCTGTTATGTGATCACGAAACGTTAGTCTTGTCGTAAAAATGAACACCTAAGTCCTTGACGTCCGTGGCCACACATATGGGTTGGTCTTGCGGGAGAAACTTTTTGTTACGCACATTGAGGTATTAGATTGTAGAAGGTTATCTTTGCTCCATTTAACTACCCTATCTATATCCATCTGCAACCTCTTACAGTCTTTTTCGTTTCTAATTATATATATAAATATTGATTGAATATATATAAAGATTGATTGAAATTATATATATAAAGATTGATTATTACTGTTTTTCAATAAAATTTACCCTTACTGTACGATAACATTATTCTGCGTTGTACGGACATTTTACATACATAAATTTCACGTGGACAAACACCCAGATACGAATCAATTATCTGTGGGTCACACAAATAGTTGTATCGAGTGGTGTATACAAAACAGTCTGTATGTGTGTACTAAACGGGTTTTAGCGAGTACATCTTGAGATGCCTCACTCAATTGCCAGCTAATTGGGTCGAGAGTAATTGCATTCCATAACGCAGTTCGTCCAGCTACGTAGGAGACTAAGCGTAAGATTTTGCTCCATCCAAACATATCTTTGCTTACGTTTTGTAGCTTAGAACTTTTATAAGTTTAATAGTGTAGTTTGCGACGACGTGCGGAAGAAAAAAAAAAAAAATTCCGATCGTCAGAAATTCGAAAAGATACCATTGTAGTAATGTACAAAATCCTCATCTCAAAACGCAAAACGACATTCAAAAATCAAGTCAATCAACGGCGATATTAAATCTAAGTACTACATCAAATATTTGCCCTGTTGCGTTCCATAATTTCTTACTCTGGCACATCTCAAAACTTTGTCGGCGCAAGGAACTTCACAATTACCGTAGAACACTACCTAATCAAAGTCCTTTCATTGATATTATACAGCGTGTCATTACCACCGCGACAATAAATGAACACACATTTAGAAGATAAATTTTTAAAATTTCATTAAACATTTAGATTCTTTAAACATTAATATTTACCGAGTTATTAAATTTTCCAAAACAAACAATTTTAGATTACCCTTACGTATATGGTTTTATGGTAGAGTTTTTTGACTATCAATAAGTAAGTGAATGCTTCTATATTGAATAAAGATATTTGACTTTGACTTTGACTTTATAAAACTGTAACATAAAGTTCATTTGTAAAGGTCACAAAGCATATGAATGGGTTGAATGAATTTAAAAGAGACAAAACATACTGTTAGAAGGAGATGCTTGTAATGCGACGCTATGGCCCGAGTTGCATAGGATGTTACAAATTTTGTTTATTTTTTACTTAATTAGTTTTGTTTGAAAAATATATTTTTTTAATCATGGATTTTGTTTAACGTTAATATTTTTTTATGATTATTGGCAAGCAGCATTAGACGTGTGTTCATTTATTGTCGCGATGGTAACGACACGCTGTATGTCTAAATATCTAAATTAATTTCAAATAAAGATTTTTACGAATATACCACTTTATACTCAAAAGTAATTGCATTTTAGCATGTAAAAAAGTCCCTGTTGTCCTCTTTTCAACCGACTTAAAAAAAGAAGGAGGTTCTCAATTCGACTGTATTTTTTTATGTTTGTTACCTCAGAACATTCGACTGAGTTAAAGTGATTTTGATGATTCTTTTTTTTTTTTTTTTAATTTGAAAGCTGGTGCTTCCCATGTGGTAACGTATTAATTTCATTAGTATTCGATCTTGGGCTTCAGAGATATGTAGGGAACTCCTGAAAATCAATTATAAAATTAATACAGAGCGAGATATTTAAAGTGGATTTTGTTTTTCGTTAATAAAAAATTGACTCGTATACTCCGGTTTTATCCCCAAGTCCGTTATAGGTACCATCTGTCTGAGAAATCAATTTTCATCCAACTCCAAAATTGCAATGAAGAAAGGTGGGGGCTTTTATTTAGGTAACCGATAACTATTCCGTAATATTTATGTATAAAATATAAATGGACCAAATATATAAAATGTACAGAAATAATGAAATCAAATCAAATCATTTATTAATCGAAATAAGAAATATACATTTCATTTTCGATAGTCATTTTTTTAATCTACCACCGTTTCGTAATTGAGGTAACGGAGAGGAAACAGGCGAAAGCAAACTCCGTAGGTATCCTCCTTTTTGTCACTTTTTTTTCTCAAACTAAAATATATTGTTATACAGTACAATTTTTTTTATTTAGAAACAGCTTAGAAGCGATGATCTCATTCTCAGGGGTTATTATCGTTAATGTATTATTTTATATTGTAATAACGTTTTTTAAAAGTTTTCTTTAACAAATTTCTTAAACCTGTTAATACATAATAATAAAGTTAATAACAAAACTGTATCAGTTTTTTTTTACATATATAAATTAGCTTACAGCGCCATCTAATGTAACTTCTTAGCACTAATACGATTCTGATACAAGGTCGCAGCGAAAGTGTAGATGTAGTATTTACTAGATGTCACTATTACTAACTATAGTATCGTATACTTCAATAACATACTTTTTGCATTCTGCGAATGATATTTTTTATACAAAAAAAGGCATCATTCTTTGAATTCAGATTCTTGGGCTGCATTGAGGCGAATCCTCTGCACATTTCATGTAACCTGGAAGACACTTGTCCATTTTCCCATTTCAAAGCAATGTTAGAGCATGGAGAGCTGTAATATATAATAGCTTTATTAAGGAATATGACAATTCGGTGTTGCATTTTATGTTTGTTTTTTTTTAATTCAAAACTAGCCAGCACTTAACTGCCATCCCATCTTATGGTAGGTGGTATAAATACAAGTACTCGAGATACAATACCGGTGAGAATCAAACCGTTACCCCTAGTGCCGAAAAGACTGTCGCTTAGTAACTGCAACAACGGCGTCAATTACAATTCTTTTTATCAATATAGGCTTGTTTTAAGCTCTTATTGAACTTCAAAAAACTATTACCGGTTCTCTAATATAGATAATATAGATATCCAGAGAAGATCTGGCAATAAACCCTGCGGTCGCTTTATCACCTGTTAAAATGATATATAAAAAATTTGTAAAGCATAATTCAGTAACAGCATTTCCACACATACTTGCCTTCAATTTATTCTTAGATATCATAATAAGCCCTTTCCATTAGAGTAGCTTTTAAAAAAAATTAAATAGCTTAAACTTAGTTGTTTGTTGATGTCACTAATTTTTATTAATTTATGTAAATACAAATATGTTTATACTACACAAAAATTTTACGACGGAAAAATTAGTGAGTGGTACAAACCGTCAAAAAACATAGCAGAACTGCAATATCGGTTTAAGAGCAGCGTTGCGTTACTGATAAAGGACAAGCCTCATCGAGTACAACGCAGTCTTTTATCCAAAACAGGAAAGCCGTACCTAGTTAGTTCAGACTATTTCGCCAAGCTTGTTTCGTTTACTTATAATACTGACGTTTTCTAATGAAGTTCCAATTTCGAGAATCCAGCACAAATGTAGAAATTATTGTTGAATAAAAAAATGGCACATCCTTCTTGGCTAAACTTATTCATAATAACTTTACTTACAAATAGTTTTAACAATACGTAATACATTTTCATAAGATTATGTGCAATTAATAGAACTCTCAACAGTCTTCCTATTTATTGCACCTTTCTTACTTAAAATTAGCATCTCCCTATTATTTATATCAAAATTGTTTCTTTAAATCCATGGATTGAAACAGTTTTAACAATAGAAAATAAAAATGTTATGTGAATACAAACATTATTTAATTCTATCTAAACAAATTAACATTGAACAATCGGAAACTTATTCGTAGCTGTTTCCGAAACCTGTTTCGTTTAATCGCTTTAAGCGTTTGTCTCTCAAAAGCAACACTCGGTTGTTTTTTAAATAATACGAGTAGCAAAATCGTTGTACCCTTTTTAGGGTTCCACACCCAGAGGGTAAAACGAGACCCTATTACTAAGACTCCGCTGTCTGTCTTTATGTACGTCTGTCAGCAGGCTGTATTTGATGATCCGTGATAATTAGACAGTTGAAATTTTCACGATGTTGTAGTTCTGTTGCCGCTATAACAACAAGTACTATGGAATAGAATAAAGAAAAAGATTGAGTGGGGGGGAGCCCCAATTAATAACAGACGTAATTTTTTTGCCATTTTTCGGAATTCTACGTGCGCGACTACTACTCGCACTTGGCCGTTTTCATTATGAAAATTGCGCAGACGGAAGAGAATGAATTTTCCCACACTTATAGTTTATATAGAGAAATGCAGAATGCTATTTTTTTTAATTACGTATAAAAACATTACAAATACATGGTAGTGACCATGTATTTGACACACACACGCATATATACTCTTTAATTTGTTGTGTAGGTATTGTATTTCAGAATAGATTAATATTGTTGAAACTTATAATTTAAATTGATTACGTTCGAATTTCGACCATTCGGCGTCCACTAGTGTTTTTAAAAACGTTCTCGGATGCGCTGGGTATTAGAAAATAATAATTGTCAGTGGGTCGCAAGAAGGCCACAAAAGTCCGACGTGCGACAGAAATAGAAGATAGTTACCGGGTCTTATGCCACCAAGCTGGGCTTACATGCCGCTGGATGGAATTAATATTTTTCAGAAATCTCGAATTCTGAAATATCATGATAACAGCAGTGTACAACGAGGCAAAACAAGTTTGATGAAGAGGCAAAAAAAATTGTCATATAAAATTTTGGTGCCCGGTGTTAATTCCGATAATAACGATATACTTAGCGTAGCTTTCGAGTGTGAAACCAATTCAAAAGCAAAATCGTTATTTTTATGAGTCTAACCGATATTTAAAACATTTACTGCCAAGTTTTAAGGACAAATTTCATCCAGATGAAGGGCAGGCGACGGTTATTGCTGTGATATGTTTTGTATGGTAGGGCCACGAATCAATGTTCGCTGTTGCACATATGAGCAGATCCGTCCGGATAAGTACCAAGACCTCACAGAAGACCGGCGTGAAGTAGAAATATTACACTTCTGCATTTCATCTGGCGAGTGAGCTAGCCGACGCTCGCTTTATTTAAAGGTTGTAACGCATTTGCAACCCTTGTCCCGCCAGCTCGTTTGCAAAAAACAAAAATAAACCAGTCGCTGTCGGGGAATGCCGCGGTAAAGCTATTGCCATAGCATTATTTATCAAGTTATGCAATTATAATTATTTATTTATTCTTTATTTATGCAGTATTTTTTTTTCTTTGATATTAATTAAAGTTACACTTTTTGAGCGTAGTGACCAAATAAGAAAACATTTTGTTTATTGAATAAATGAGAAGTTAATATCGTTTAAAATATTTTTATTATCCCACAATACAATGTAGGTTAGTCAGGAATTCTTATCATTTTAACTTTAGGTTTATGGCAACTGAAATAAGAAACATAAGTTTGGGACTTGATATCCTCTAAATATCATATCATCATATGATAATATAATATCATATTATAATATCCATCCGTGCGAGCTCGTACAGTAGTACCATATACATACACGTTAAGCGAACGCTCAGCCGAGCTACATGGTAGGCGGAGTGGGGGGTGTTAGGTTTTATTTTCGTTACGGAATTTCTTTATTCGAAAAGCTGTTAAATAGCTTAAAAATATTACATGCTTACATAAGAGGTATTGATAAATTGTAAACTGATTCCACTCGGGTAAAGTAAGGAGATTGACAGAAATATATATCACTTTTCAAGTTGACCAAAGTCACAAATGCCAAAACTAAGAGGTTAAATCAAAAATTTCGCTTTATAAGCAAACTTTATAATGCTGTGCGAAATACTGTATCGGTGTCGTTGTTAAATCGAATACTATTCATTGAATCGCATGTAAGCCTCGGCTTATCGCGTTGTTGCTATTACACTCTTTAAAATAACAGAGCTATTAGATGGAAATACTATTAGTAACTCCCGTTTTATACTACATGCTCCCAACCTCCGTTGTATGTACGTAATGCGGGGTCTAATTGAACTGTTGAAACCTATTTATTATCAGAGTAAAAGCTGGCCGAAAGTCGACACATAGCGTTTTCCTTGTTGGAAATCTCTCGGTGCACCTACCTAATTTTCCCTGTACCACCCCAAGATTGATTGGGAGATAATGCTTTTAGCATTAAGTCCGTCATTGTAAATAAATAAAATAAATACACTGAGCAAAAACAAAAAACGCGATATTTTCTACATTGTTCTCTGCACTACCTCACCACAAGAACACACAAAAGGACAGGGACCAAAAAACTTAATTTATATAAGATCTAAAACGAAGACTACCATTCTAGTAGGTACCATTACCTATAAATTCATTATTATGTTATAATGTTGTATATAATTATGTAAAACTTAATGTCCACGATAAAAACACTAAATTTCAATTCAATCGCTTATTCAAAAATATATTTTGTGCCGAAACTATTCCATCGCATTATTCAAACGGAAATGAAAAATGAATTTCCGAGAGTCCTTCGCGAGATTCATAGAATATTGCCACCGCCGAGAGCGTTATGAGTCAGCGATGAAAATTAATAATTACACTGGCGCCGGAACCGGGGATCGAACCCGGAACTCTCGAGTATCCTGTATAAAACTAGCGACCCGCCCCGGCCTCGAACGGGTGCAATGTATTATACATATAAACCTTCCACTTTAATCACTTTTGTCTAGTAAAAACAATCGCATCAAGATCCGTTGCGTAGTTTTAAAGATCTAAGCATACATAGGGACAGACAGACAGCGGGACGACTCGGTTATATACTATGTAATGGGGCGAGTGCCTGGACAACGAGCTTAAATAAAAACTATTCGTACCGTACCGATATCTAACGATTTAAAATACACAAACCCTATGTTACTAATATTATAAACGCGAAAGTTTGTATGTACGGATGGATGTTTGTTACTCTTTCACGCAAATACTACTGAATGGATTTTAATGAAACTTTACAATAATATAGCTTATAAATACATCAGAAAAACACAGGCCATCATTTATATACAATTAATTGATATAATATTTAATCTTGTAAATATTATATCAATAAAATATGTAGAATGAAAATTTTAAAGATAAAAAAAATTATATACATATTTTTATGTATATCTGTCTTTCTGTCTGAATGTTACACCTTCAGCCTATTCTACGCATACGTAGTCGCGGGCGGCAGCTAGTCCCAAATATTTTTTCCACTTCGCTCTATATAGAGCACACCTTATCCTTAGAACGGACAAAAAATTATGTTATTTAGAAACTGGCGGTGGCTCCGGTAACAATGAAATTCAGACGTCTATACGGCCTTCCCGTTACCACTAATGCTTCAAAGCATTCTAAAAACACTATATATCTATCTATCCTACCACAGCTAGGTAGGGCCACGCAGCAGCCTCGGCTGTTGCACGTATGGGCAGGCTCGTCCGGGTAAGTGCCACGAACTCACAGAAGAGCAGCGTAAAGTGGAAGTATTGCAAATACTTTCGCGTTTCGTCTGCTGAGTGAGGTAGCCAGAGCCCAATTTTCAAAAGGTTGTCAACGCATCTGTAACCCTCGGATGTGGCAGATGTCCACTATTCACATAAAAAAACGCGGGGAACTAAAATCAATAACAACCGGTCAAATGCGAGTCGAAGGGTTCCGTACCATTATCTATAATAAAATTATTGGTTAGTACTAAATAACATACGACTCGCGTTTATTGTTTATTGTATGGCAGCCCTCTTTAATATTTTTTTATTTTATTCAGTTTTTAGTATTTGTTATTATAGTGGCAACAGAAATACACCACCTGTGAACACTTCAATCGTCTAACTATCATAGTACATGAGATACAGCCTGGTGACAGACGGACAAACAGAGAGACAAAGGGACAGACTCTTAGTAATAGGATCCGTTTTACCGATTTTATACCCGTTTTACCCTTCGGGTATGGAAATGACATCCGTACAACAAACGCGATGAATCCGTAAAAATAGTAAAATGTAACATTCCCATTCTAAGGAACTAGCTGAAACTCGCTTTTTAGATAAGGCCCAAGCGCCTCCGAACTAAAACTTAGAGGAATTCATTCAACCTTATCCAGTAGTTTTTTCCGTGTTTCGTCTCAATGGCCGATAAAAAGATATATCATAATTAAACTGAGAATCGAACCCAATCCCTCTGTTGTAAGAGACGGGCTCAACAATCAATACGCCAATCAGTTGTATCGACCTGTCAAATATGAATCTCACTAAAGGCAAGTGGCGATAGAAAATGATTTGAAAGCGTTAAAAATAGCTTAGGCAGGTGCATAACTCAACGGACGCTCGCGGTTTTTTGAGGGCGATTATCGTAAATTACGGCATTACGCGCGCCGTAAATCGCGCGCGCGCCGTTTTTCGCGCCAACGTCAAACTTGGGCGTCTAATTGGCGATAAATTATCGCTTCTAGATAGCTATAGCGTAGCCGGCGATCCGAAGCTTCAGCGCGGCGGTAAGCGTTTACTCTGCGATGATTTACTTGTTGCCCAACGTTCGTATAAACATCGACGCCGGAAGCGATATGATGGAAGTGTCTTTAACGTCAATTTTCAACGTTTTCGTTTTCATCCGACATAGATTAGTGTTGATATGGCGTTTTATTTACCAGTCTATTTTATATTGTTTCTCGTGCATTCTGCTATAGGAAGGTGACACAACCTACATGTAAAATATCGGGGGAGATGACTATTTACTTATGAACACATAAATATCAGTTGGCGTTGATTTACTTAATGATTTCATATTTACGTAAAATAGCAACATTGTTTTTACGAATTTATCTCTTTCTATTGGATGTTTGGAGGTTCAAAATGTGTTTTTCCAATTAGTTTATTCAAAATTTTTCTTATTCCTCATTTTTAAAGCCAAATTTGGCTCTAAAACCGATGAAAGTTCAGTTTTAAAAATCTAAGACTCCGATTTAAGAAACAAATTTTGCATTTCAGTATATTTTTGCGGCCAACGAAAACAAATCCTCTACGATCGAAGTCAGGAACGTCAGCTGTCAAACGCTTGAAAATATGTTGTCTTGGATTTTGCAATAAAACCTGGGGAGTAATGTAATAATTCCTATATTTTAACCTAATTTATCGCCCCCAGATATGTATTTATATTTGTTTTCAGCTTCCACGTCCACGCCTTGCTGCCCTGTTCAGAGCCAGTGGTGGGCGTCGCGAGGCGTCCTCGTCGTGCCTTTTAATGACTTTTAGTCACCTTATTTTAATTTTTCAAAGGTGATTTTTAATATTATGAATAACGATGTTCGTACATGCTCTCAAACGGATTTTCTACCATGTCAAAATTGTTCCGACGGTAGGCTTTTTAAAGGTAAAAGAGGCTTAAATATTCACATTAAACGTTGTCATAGTCACCCTGTTGCAGCTTCACAGCCTACCGCATTTTGTAATAAGACTATTAGCGATTATAATGACAAAAATTTAAAGTTGTTTTCGGAACAGATCTATTATTACCATAGCAATGTACCAATACTCAAAAGGATTCCAAGAGGTGCAAGGATGCAGCTTGCCAAGTCATTATCAACCTGTATTCAAAATTGTTTCTCAAATACTGAATCTAGTTGGCATAATTTATTTACCTTTGCGTATTCCCATTTTCACTTTGATAAATCGGTATCAAAATCAATTACTTCTCAGTTAAAGAGCAATTCATTCAAAAATGTTGAATTAAAGACTGCCTCATCCATAACTAAACCCCCCCGTAAATTCGATTTAAAGAGAACTGTAGAGACTAAAGTTATGGATGGTGATTTAAAAAATGCATCGCGCATTTTATTTTCAGACGACATCCTTGCTCCTTATAATGATGAGACTCTAGAAAACCTCCGACAAAAGCATCCATCGATCAATCTTCCGCCGCTCCTACCGCTGCCTCCCGATTCTTCATATCAGGCTTTGCAAATTACCGATAAAGACACTTTCGAGGCAATTATGTCATTTTCAAGTGGCTCTGCTGGCGGCATTGACGGTATAACGCCACAACATCTGAAAGATCTTGTAAGCGTTTCCGCCGGTGATGCTGGCAGAGCACTTCTTAATGATATTACCAAATTATGCAACTTAACGCTTTCCGGAAAAGTAAATCCTAAATTTGTTCCTTTTTTATACGGGGCAAGATTATGTGCCTTTAAAAAAAAAGATAATGGTATCCGTCCTATTGCTATTGGTTCTACCTTTCGACGCTTAACGTCAAAATTAGCATGTAGGCACATAATCTCCGGCCTTAAAACAAAATTCCAGCCTGTTCTACTTGCCTTTGGAGGCAAAGGCGGCTGTGAAGCGGCTGTACATTCCGTTCGAACTTCTTTAAATACTAGTGATTTGGATGTACTTCTGAAGGTTGACCTAAGGAATGCTTTTAACTCCATTGATAGAACGACTCTGCTGAATGAAGTGGCTAACCATACACCAGAAATATATGACTATGTTTGGCAATGTTACCGTGAAAAGAGTAATTTATTTTATGAAGACAATATTATTGATTCTGCTGTCGGCGTTCAGCAGGGAGATCCGCTAGGACCAGCATTATTTAGTTTGGGAATCCATCCAAATATTTCAAAATTGAAATCTAAACTTAATGTCTGGTACCTAGACGATGGGAGGTAAAGTTGACGATGTACAAAGTGATCTTATCGATTTAACTAGACAATTTATAAATATCGGTCTCGATTTAAATAATTCCAAATGCGAACTTTTCTTTTCCAAAAAGATTTCTTTTTCCGACAAAATCATTTTGACCCAAAATTTTAGCTCTATCATACCGGGAATTAACGTAGTCCGTTCAGATTCACTTTACCTCTTAGGTGCTCCTTTGTTGATACCAAGTTTGGAACCTCATTTAAAATTAAAGTTAAGTCAATTTTTAGATCATTTTAATAAATTGTTTTTACTAAGTTCGCATATTGCGCTTACTATTTTGCGACATTGTATTCTTGTACCTAAATTTACGTACCTCCTTCGCTCGAGTCCAGTTTGGAAATGCGGTGACTTTTTGAACGAAATTGATTTCCATCTTAAATCAGCTCTAGAAAAAATTCTAAATTTATCTTTTAATCTTTAATATATAATATCTTTATTCACATAGACGCTTGCGCGTTCTTATGAAACGTCAAAATTTTACAAGAAATTAACACGTTCGTAAGTTACCACCGGTTCGGAAAGCAGTCTGTTGAGAAGAAACCGGCAAGAAACTCAACAGTTGCTCTTTTTTTAAAAAAAATCAGTTTACAATATAATAGTACAGGTACAATAGTCTTGTTTTAGCCTACGTGATAATCAACAGTATTAACCTCACACATTGGCGTCGTCAAGATATTCGGCAATAGTATAATAGGCTTTAGCCATAAGTTTACTTTTAATTTTTCGTTTAAATTCATCAAGTGGCAGACTTAATATCGCCTGTGGGATTTTATTTTACATGCGCACACTTTGCCCCATGAACGACCTGTTTACTTTTTGTAGGCGAAATAATGGCGTAGTTAGTTTGTCCTTATTTCTAGTATTTAGTTTATGTCTGTCACTATTCTTTTGATAATTATTAATATTCTGTTTAACATACAAACACTAAATATATTACAATAAATAGTAGTATTATAGTATTACAATAAATATATTGAGACGCAACAGTGAGTATATAAATCTCTTTAAAAAGATCTCTGAGTGTATTCCGAGCTCCGATGTTATAAATTGCTCGGACAGCTCTTTTTTGAATAATAAATATTGAATTTATATCAGATGCACTACCCCACAACAAATGCCGTACGACAAGATGCTGTGAAAATAACTGTAGTAAACAAGTCTGGCAGTGTCGATGTCTGATAGCTGCCTAACCTTCCTAATTGCAAAAACAGCGGAGCTTAACCTATTCGCAAGAGATGATAGATGGGGACACCATTGGAGTTTTGAATCTACCGTGATTCCCAAGAATACAGCGGACTCAACAGGATTAAGGGTTACGCTATTCAATTTTAAGCTAAAACTTTGCCTTCTTACGTTGGGAAGGGCAAAAAGAAGGCATTTAGTTTTTTTTAGCATTTAACACCATATTATTAATGGTAAACCAGTGGAGGATACGCGAAAGTGCACTAATGAATTAAGCTGGACTCCAGCTACGCTGCCAATTCGTTTTGGTGGTATCGGTGTAAGGAAAATTTCTAGTGTCGCTCTACCTGCCTTCCTTGCTTCCGTGCATAGTGTAAATAATTTATGTAATAACATCCTTAATCACGATTCAGAACTTTCCTATGCAGAGGAGGCAAGGATGTCTTGGCTGTCTATCTGCCCCAACGAAAATATCCCACTGGAAGTAAACCTACAAAAACAGTGGGATGTTCCTTTGGTGCGGAGAGTACAGAGAGATACGTTTCAATCTTTAGAAAGTAATTTAGAGCGTGCCCGTTCCCTAGGCGTCTCATCTAAAGAATCGAGTTATTGGCTTCACGCTTTACCATCAAGTAACTTGTGCACATTACTTGACGATGAAAGCTTACGCATTGCTGTAGGAATCCGTCTGGGGGCACCGATTTGTCAACCACACCAATGCCCTTGTGGTGTCAGTGTAGACAAATTTGGTCTCCACGGGCTTTCTTGTCAAAAAAGTGCTGGCCGTTTTTCCCGCCACGGTTCCCTGACGGTTTAACATTGATCCCTTGGGAGAGAGGCAAAGCGTTTGTTTGGGACGCCACTTGTGTAGACACTTTGGCTGCCTCTCATCTAAGGGGAACTTCGGTCAGGGCCGGGGCGGCATCGGAGGCAGCTGAAGTAAGTAAATGGCGCAAATATGAGTCTTTATGTTCAGATTATGTATTTGTGCCATTTGCTGTTGAAACATTAGGTCCGTGGGGTCCCCGCACATCAAATTTTTTTAAAAGTTTATGTCCTAGGCTTAACGCCGCGGCTGGTGAAAAGAGAGCTGGTTCTTTTCTCGCTCAAAGGTTAAGCATAACTATTCAGCGAGGAAACGCAGCTAGCGTTCTTGGCACCATGCCGCGTGGATTAGGTTTATTAGATAATATGTAATTTTAGATAGATTTAATCTTGTAAATATTAGATCAAAAATAAATTAAAAAAAAGATATTGAAAAAAAATTGAATTGAAGTAATAATTTGATAACAAGGTTTGAATTAGTTTATAAAGATGTTTCATTTCATTACCGAGTGTTGTACACTAAGATGGCACTATTGTACCGTATGTTTTAAATTTCATTTTTCTTTAAAATGTGTAGAAAATTTCATTTTTCTTACAATATTCGCTAGATTACGTTAAGAACCGACTGTTATTTAGTTTTTATTTCTACGTGTATGTAATCTAGTACATTAACGCTATCCTGGTAATTTTATGAGCCCTTATTTTACACATTTTTAAAGAGAATTTTCAGTTACAAAACACGGCAGCGTTATTACAAATCTTCACATATAATAATGTTCTGACGATAAAAGTTATGCACTGCTCGATCAACGATCAAACTTGAATCTTTACAGCTTTCTCAATAAATATTACTACGCGAATGTCAACTTTTTATACACGTATTAAATGTAATATAATTAAACATTAATGCTTTCGAAAGAGTTTTATCATGTAAGTAGTAACTTTATATTGCGCTTATGACATGAGCCATCAGATATAGGCCGTCGTAAACTTAAAAATATAATTTTATGAAACAATAAAAATATGTTTACGGCTTGTGTATGTGTTGCCAGAACTAAAAAAAAGATATTTTTTAAAAACTATGTCAGAGGATGGACCAAGCGTGAAGTAAGAAAGAGTGAACTCACTTTTACCATTCAGCACACAACCATGTAACAAGAATAGCAATTGCTACGGGCCCCGCGCCAAATGCGGCCCTGCATTTTAAAACCCACTCATCTCTACCTGAGCTTTAAATTTTTGAGTGAAACTTATTAAGTGAGGGTATTGAATTTCTTTTTACCAATTTATATTTAAGAATCCATAAAAGAACAAGGTCTGTTTGAAAGAATTTTGTTCGGACCCCGCGTTTGGTTAATCGGGTACTGTAAACAACTAGTGGCCTCACAATTACACATTAGTCCAATCATATCACGAAAACAACGTTCACAGAAAAGGTTGGAGTACACTCGCAGATCCGAAGCCCATGAGGTGGTAAATGGAGTGCGTATGGAAATCTTAAAGGCCAAAATCTTAAAGGTTGCCAGGAACTGTGGTAGGGCTACGCAACAGTCTTCACTGTTACACTAATGGGCTGGTCATCCGGGTAAGTACCAAGAACTCACTGAAGAAGGTGAAGTGGAGATGTTAAACTTCTGCGTTTCGTCTGGTGAGTGAGGTGGCCGGGGCCCATTTTAATAAAAGGTGGCAACACATCTGCAACCCTACGGTTGTCGCAAGTGCCAATGGGCGTGGATTATCACTTAACATTTGCCTCCTTCTCGCATAAAAATAGATAAAAGACCGTATCCCTGTTACCACCACTGCCTTCGGAAAGTCCAATGTTGTTTTAGTGCTGTTTATATGCATTAGCTCTGCAATACGATAACGATAACGATAACTCTGTGTAGTTTAAAGAACACAAATCAAACCGAACAACGTCTACGATCCTGAACAGTTATTTATAGTATAAACAAATATTCGTACGAACTATAAACAATTGTTTTATTGCCAAAGCGTGACGACTGTGCCAATTGAGCGTTCGATATGATTAATAGATTTTAGTAAATTTTAGACATTCACCCATCTTTTATCTTTCTTGTGCCTTTGGGAAGGCTTATGTCCAGCAGTGGACTGCAAAAGGCTGATTGCTTGATTGATTGAAGACTTTCACCATCGTTCGTCCTCGAGATTGCGACTCGCCACCCAATCCAACTCCTCTCTCTTACCGTCCTATTGCAGTAATTTAAATTAATGAGACGGATAGATCAAACAAACCTAAACTACTTGAGAACTTCTTTTTTCATTTGACCTCCCATCTTATTTTATTTTATTTTATTTGATGGGTCTCCCCAGGTCTATAATCTGCGAAGTTTTTCAGTGCATGCACTGGTGACAGGCAACGACCCAGTAGGCCGTTCGCTGTACAGGTCCCTATGCATCTTCAAATCTTATGCATTGATCAGATCACAGTATCCCGACCGAAGTAAACGTAACAGAGAACAGAGGTTATTGTGATGTGAAAAGGGCTCATGAACCACCTTATGTTAAGTGATTACTGCCCCCATGGACAGGTGCAACACTTGAGAGCTAGCGTGAGAGATTGATGGATAGATCAAAATTACCTCAACTAATTGAGGGGTTCTTTTTTCATTTGATCTGTCTGATTTATGAGCGAATGCTGCATGAAAGTCAAAAATTATATATTTTTTTTCTTTATAAAAATATTGAAAAATACTATTTTTCCTACATTATCATGACCAGCTCGTGAGAGAAATGTAAGATTTAAGTAAGAAACCAAGTCATACTTTAAAGAAATATGTCCAGTTTTGGGAAAGTTCACAACTAGCAGGAGTGTTACACCCATGCCTGCCCGCGCCGTGCCTCAGAATCACCGCAATTTCTAAAGCTTCACGTTCAATACCTAGATAGACCTCCTTAGAGTATTCCCTTCGCCTTAAAGTCTGTTTGATCAGTGACAGGAAATTTACTTCAACGGAGAATTTAATCAGGCGAGAAATCCGATAACAGACAATCCATTCAAGTTACCCATTACGATTACATTCCACGTAACTGAGTGTTATAATTAACATTTCAGACGCATGTTGCGTTTATAAAGGCGTAAGGTTCAAAAATAAAAGGAAAAATGTAGTTTGGAACGCATAACTGGGGACGTAGTAGGATATTTTATGATATGGCAAAAATTTATAGAAATGCGACGTTTATCGCGTTCTCTCTATGCTTTGGAAGCATTAAAACATCCGTTATCGTGAGTTATATTAGAACTTAAAACTTCTAAGTTATTCTCGTTTAAGTACCATGCGCGTTTTTTGCGTAGGCTCAAACAAAATTTAATTAAACGTTTCGGAAACATCGAAAATATAATGTCCGTGCTAAAGTCACTGCCTCGCTTTTTTCCTCGAGACGACAGGCTCGCCACCTCTCAAGACAATGCTGTTTTTGAACTTAACACAACGTAAGAAACGTTTACTGCGCAGTTTTTATTCCATACACTTTGGACAAACTCAGATTCGGAAAAAATACCCTCCCATAGTTCATAGCTTAACAATTGCGTCAACTACGCTGCATAAATAGTACACTTTATATCTTTCCAAATGAGGCTAAAACTAAAAACAGCACAATCTAAAACTGCTCGAATCTTAAATGCAGTCTACTTGTCTTCATCAAATGATGCTCACCATGACTATTTTACTTTGTTGATTTTGAGGGCCTGCTAACGTCCTTCAAAAGTATAGAACATAACGCGCCCACTTAAACCAGACGTAGGCTGGTAGACCAAAGAATGTTTAACAACCTTTCAAAGCTTTCACCGTTTCAAAGTGTGCCTCGGTCCTTTAACTCAGCATACAAAACTCAATATTATCTGTCGTCTTATCACTAGGTTATGCGTCACCAACCATTCAAAAGGTTTCCCGATACCTCTGTTAGCTTAGCTCACTAGACGAAATGCAACATTATACGACATCTGTTCACTGAGTCTTCTTCGACTTCTTATTTAATCGCAGCAGGTCCTAAACTTCGTGGAGAAAACATGAAACCCTGACATCGGAACCATCTGCCTCATACAAAACAGGTCCACAACTAGCTCTCAACCTGTTTTCGACAAAGTTTGATGGACCAGCTATTGCTGTCTAGGGCACATCAGAAATTAAAGACGAAGGCTTGTGAATGCGAACATGAACTGAACGCGGCTTTGATCTCGTCGATCGTTTCATCTGACTGAGGGGAGTTAACGCTTCTTTCTATTTGCGGCCCGACACGTTAATATCCCTTTCATATGGTAACCGCACATTTCAGTTTTATGAAACTGAAATTACATCGATCTAGTAAATATAGACCAAAAGCTGTTGCGGGGCATGCGTTATTGTGCTTCTATGCTTTTTCCTCGTTCTTAAAAATACATTGTTCTTTTACCGCGTCAGGGCCACGTGGCAGAAACTGTTGCACGAATAGACAGATCTGAGACGGTTGAGATTGGTAACTACTGAACTTCATAGACCAAACACATCGTACTCACAAATACCTGTGTGTGTACTAACTACTGGGGTATCTGCTTCGAAAAATATTGCCAAATTTAAACTCACTGACAAAGACGTCACAATTGACGTTGCACAAAAGGCATCGTTATTTTGTGTACATTGGTTGTCCTGGTACTCTTTTTTTAGGTGCGGTGGAAAGCAAGCTGGCAGCTAATAAAAGAACGTTTGTGTGTTAAAGGCTACTATAATATTATTTAAATGATAACACACTCTTGCAATGAACTGATCGCTCCAGGCTCTTTCAATCAGTCCTTATATTGTATTTTTAATGAATTCATGTCAAACTGCTTATATTACAAAAAAAAATATTTAAAAAAAAAAGCCCGCTGACTTTCTTTCGCCGGTTCTTCGGCTTTCTTTTCCGAACCGGTGGTAGTGTTTTGACTATCAATAAGCGAGTGTAATGCTCCTATGATGAATAAAGACGAAGATTTTGATTTTGAGCTCACCTGATTGCAGATGCGTTGTCGCCTTATAATAAAGTGGACCCCGGCTACTTCACTCACCAGACATAACGCAAAAGTATAACACTTCCACTTCATGCCGGTCTTCTTTGAGGTCGTGGTACTTACCCGGACGGACCTGCCCATTCGTGCAACAGTGAAGCTGTTGCGTGGCTCTACAACTCTGCCGTTAAATTCTCTCATTACTTTTCTATATATTTGTTGTTACATATAAAGCTTACCAACGTCGATAGCGAATCGTGTACGAGAAATACGCGGGATTAGGACAAGCAGGTACATGTGAAAGAGAACTTGTGTATTAATGTACCTGGTGGCAGCACTGTCTCGGGCAGGGAACCAAATGGTAAATGTGGCTCACCGGCGACAGCGGCTGGGGCGTGCTGGAAGTCCTGAGCATGCTCAGCTTGCGCCGCTGCTCGGCGGTGAGCGACGCTCGGCGGCTCCTGGCGAGTTCATAGTCCGACAGGTCAGCTGAGTCGGTGCTCAGGCGTCGGAGTTTCGGACGCAGCATTGCGTTTTTAACGTTCTCACGTCAGAAGTTAGGGTGACGAGTGTTTAACGTTTGTCGACTGTTACGCTTACGCGAAAGTGCGGCTGAAATTGTACGCACGTTGTGTCTCGTGTTGTGAACGACGCAGATTAAAAAATACAAGGCTACACTGTATAAAATCAATGAGCTGGCCACTAAGACATTAACAGCAAAGGTCGTGAATTATATTGTAGCAAATGCCTTTATAATTCTCTTGTACATTTCGCTATTGTGAATAACAACATTCTTATAATTTACAGTTAAGTGACACTGCATAATCGTTTATTAGACACCGCCGTTTAAGCTGTACAACTAGACTAAGCCACGTAAATTGGATATATATATATATATGGAATGTCTAGGATTGCATAGCTTAATAAATTATCATTAATCAGAAAATCGAGAAATTTACAAATAGAGTAAATCTTATTTAAAAAAAATATATTATTTAAATCATTATACTTTCCTTATTTTAATGTTATTATTAGTGCATGAAACATACATGTGTAAAAATGTTTGTAAACCGTGTTTATATACCGTCAACCTAATGACTTGTTTGCTAAATATGAATATGCTTATATTATTTTATGCAACATGAATTACTATTTCTAACAAAAAGCATTTTATAGCTGAGACAACTTAATCATATTCAGACCACGAGTCACAATCACCTTTTTCGCTCCATCTCACTGTTTGTTCAACGACACATATTTTCGAACGATTTGAAAACAACTGTCGCAAAGCGTTCTTAAAAGTTAACTATTTCACGAACCACGCTTTAAAAACAGATTATTTATTCAAATACCGAACGCGTTCGAAATTGCGCGCGAAAATCGGCGCCCGCCTAACGAGCGTACATAGGACGGGAGCGCGGGAACAAGGAACACAGACTGAGGCCGCAGAAGCGTGTTGGCGGCAAATCGGCATTGCACAATTATCTGTCTGACATTTAAAATTGGACCAGACGTGCGACCATTAGCACGCCTGATGACATACCACTTTCCCCTTTATTGTTGGCTTTATTGTAAGCGATATGAGCCAACATAATATAGGTACAAGAAATGTATATTATGGCCCATATCGTTTACATGGGTTATACGAAAAATGCATTCTATTATTTTTTTGAAAAAAATATCAGTAGTAATTCATGACTTGAGATTTTCCTCTTTTATTCGCGGTTTTATGTGGAGAGTTTTATGAATTTTAATTTTAAAATTCTTGTAATGCTAGAATTTAAATATTCAAAACAGATATTCAGAGGTAATCAAAACAGGTTTTTTTACTCCGTGTCTTCAAATAAAATCTTTTGGTTCTGAAAAATGCAATAATATACAGCGTGTCGTTACAACCGCGACAATAAATGAACAAACGTATAACGCTACTTGCCAATAAGCATAGAAAAATATAAAACGTTAAAAAATCCATAATTAAAAAAATATTTTTCAAACAAGCTAACTAAATAAAAAAGAAACAAAATTTGTAACCTCCTATACAACTACAACTAACTGATATCATACATTGATCTGATATCGTAGATCATACATTCAGACACTTTTTCATTCGTTGCCGCAGCGTCGCATAACAAATCTCTCCTTCTAACAGTATGTTTTATCCCTTTCAAATTCATTCAACCCATTCATATGCTTTGTGACCTTTGAAATGAACTTTACGTTACAGTTTTATACGTAAGGGTGTTCTAAAATTGTTTCTTTTCGAAAATTCAATAACTCGGTAAATATAGATGTTTAAAGAATGTAAATGATTACTACAATTTGAATATGTTATCCTCTAAATGTAATACACATTTATGGTAAGTTAGTAGCGATACGCTGTATATTTTTCAGTATTAGATTGTAAATCATGATGACTCCGTGACGCAGTAGCCAAGTTTTCGGCGTCGGGGTGCGTGGGTTCGATTCGCACACGGGACAACTATTTGTGACCCACAGATAGTTGTTTCGCATCTGGGTGTTTGTCCGGGTAAAGTTTATGTTTGTAAAACGTCCTTACAACACAGGATAATATTATCCTAAAATAAGGGCAATGTTTAAAAAAAAGGAATCAGTTCCTTATCATGAGGGTTCTAAAGGTATTTAGAAATTTTATTAATATTTGTAAACAATCATAAAATGCAATAAGTAGCCATCAAGTCCTTATATTCGATAAATGCGTTGCTGGTATCATCATAAATCTTTTTGTTGTTATGACACAATTAATTATTACGCACTCACAGATATTGTATTAGAATGCAGCGTTAGAAATGTACGCCTGGTTAAACTCTCTGAATTGTTCAGAATGATCTTTAAGATCTTTAAGAGTTTAACTATCCTTTTGACAGCTTAAATAACATTTGAAAATGCATTTGACAGCTGATGAGTTAACTTCTACCATGATCAGTGTTTCAAAAACCGGACGTTAGTCGTTCGTACGTACCCCTTAATTACAATTACACATTAAAAAGATCTTCAATTCGCAATTTCTACTGGGCTGCTGTATAAGGCTGGAAGTTAGAAGCAATCTGGACATCTGTCGTCATACAATTAATAAAAGACAATTTAAATCGAGAAGTCAATGAGACAATTTACCAGTTACAAGTTTTATAGCAACTGATCAGAGACTAGGAAATCTTAGAAACGTTTATTCCAAACATTACGATTAGCCAGTTATCTTTTGAAAGTTATAAAAGTAAAAAGATCTTTATGAAATTATTGCAGTCAATAACTAGCACCGGTAAACTAGTTTTGTCAATTCCTAAATGCCACTAGAAACTAGAATATTGTATGTACAACTTTTAATAGTATTTAATAATAGAATATTCGAATAAAATGGTAATCGTATCGGTAAATACGGTACAAGCTGAGAGCAACAATCACTTTAGAGCGTCATCACAAAAATATATGTAATTGCAAGATTTTCGTCGTTAACATATGATACATTGCCTTAATGTCTATACTTAGCTGTAACATAAAAAATATCCTTCACTTCACTTTTCCTGCCTAACTAATAACGGAGGGAATTTTAGGTAATTTACTTATTTATTTAGTGATCATTCTCCTCGTTTCACTCGTGTTTGTTTCGGCAAAAAGACACAAAGGCCTGACTTGAAAGCTTTAATTAGCAAATCGTGAATACAAGCCACCAAAATAAAATTTTTGGCATGTCTTGTTAGTCAATATCTTGCTACGTTACAACAGGCCTTCTCATTTAGCGAAAACATAAACGCATTATAGGTATACGAGAAAAAATATAAGGTTTTTTTTTAATTTAATTCTTTTCCGTAAAATTTATGGATAGCAAAAAACGAGCTACATATTGAGAATAAGAAATATAAAAAATCTAAACGTTAAAATTTGTAGAAAAAAGTACGAAAATTACGTCGCCGCTGTGGGAATCGTCGAAACCCATGTCACCGGGAGACGTAGGTTCGATTCCCACAGACAACTCAATAATTATTTCTACAAATTTTAAAGTATAATCTTGCACTTAAGACTATACTTTAAAATTTGTAGAAAGCGTTTAGCATTATAAAATTTTTAAAAATCTAAACGTAAAAGCGAGCGCGTAGGAAACGCTAAAAATAAAAAGTTTTTTTTTACTGTCACAAAACAACAATGCGGAAAATCGAGATCACTCCGTTGTTCTATTAGTCTGACAGCTGTGTTCTACCGTATAGTAAGCCGCTGCCAAATTATTTGAGACAAATAAAATGTTTCGCGTCGCAATCCCTCGTAGCTGTCTACTTTACAGCGCGTAAGGTTCTAATGCTACGGAATTAACACACGGCATATTTTCGAAATGGTTTACATACAAAGATTAGAAAGATTATTGACAAAAAATTATAGGTTTTTTTTTTTTTTCAGAAAAACTACGCGTAGTACTAGTGAATGTAACCTGTAATTTTTTTGTCATGTGGTAATGGTCAGAGTATCCTCATAAAATGATATTGAAATTAAAGATATGAGTAACATATACACTTTTTTATAGTTTTTCAAACGTGGAGAGCACTGACCAGTTGGATATAAACCAAAAAAGTCATGTCTGTTGTATAGGATCCCCACTTGAATATTTTTTTATTTTGTTTTTTTATTGTATTTGTTGTTACAGCAACAACAGAAATACATCATCTGAGAAAATTTTAACTGTCTAACTGCCCGGTGACAGACGTACAGACAGACAGCGGAGTCTTAGTGTTAGGTTCCCGTTCTATCCTTTTGGTAAGGAACCCTAAAAAATATATAAACCCCTTAAGATTCTTGTTAGTATAACACCACCGTAGCTAATGTGGCAACGTAGTTAATTTTTTAAAAGCTATGGTAAAATGTTTAGTCTGTAGCCTGAAGTTTGGTTTATCGAAGAGATCAGCTGTTAAGTGCTTTAAGAGATCAGTGTTAACATTAATTTACCGGCATTAACGAGTTCCGTGTACTGGTTATTATGGCAGCTGTTCCTTTAACGAGATATACATCGTGATTTCTTAACGCGTCTCTTTTACAAATGAAACTGCAGATGACAGATTGATCAACAAAATCGAAGAAAATATGTTTATTTGGAGAGGACGGTATCACTTAACATCAAGTGTAACCGCCAGCTCGCTAGTCATGTTCTAACAATACATTAAAAAAAATTAAAATCTACTCCCCATAAAGCATACCAATGATTTTACAGAAAAAAAGTATTTTTTGATAAAATGTGAAAACGGATCTGATATTGACTAAAATTAGAGCGTCATATTTTTCCCCTGAATGGCTTGCAGATGTCGACGGCGAAAATACGAATAAAATTGGGGCTGTCTTCTCGTCGTAATATTAAAGTGCGAATTAACGTCAGCGCAAATTCATAATTTAATTGGCTTGATGCAAAACACCCGCTTGGAAGCAATTAGCAAAGATGATGTGTGACGCTGAGTTTAACGTTGTAAACCAGTTGACATAGTTTTTTTAAATATTGACATGCATTTGTTTTTGTGACTTACTCAAAAACGATCGGTCAAAAAATATGTAAGAAAATTATTTGATAATTTATTAGAATTTATTTTTAACTTTGGGTTACCCAAAGGTTAAAATGGGTTAAACGTTTGTAACGTTTTTTGTTAAACTGTTTTTAGAAGTAAGCATATTTTTTTTCAATGTTGCAAAATAAACATTGATTTGTGCAACAGAAATGTAGTATTTTACTTGATATAATGTTAAACAGTATAAAGCACGCAGACTCACAAGATAGGACAATACTGTATCTATATTATACGGTTAGCCACTTCCCAGCAACTTAACATACGATGCGCCTAAATGTTTTAAACCCAATCACATAAATAAAATAACAACACCAGTTACGATATTGTATGTACATCGTAGCGTATAGTCATCGTAGGTGTAGATGTTCCAACAAGATTGGCTGCCACCAATATTTAAGTAGACGTTAAAATGAGGAAGAATCGTATCAATAATACTCTTTTCTCGTGATTGGGTTTAAGTGACTTTAAATGTACAATATTTAAACATACAAAGACATTGTTCACTCATTCTAAACACATCACAAACAGTTCAAGCTTCAAACAAGCAGGAGTATCGTTAGCTCATAAATAGATCTTTCATCCATTTATGGGACAGGACTTGCGTTCACACACATATATGTACGAATAACAAGTGACAACGAACACACAGAAAAACACAGCTCAGAACAAGCTGTCGACGTGGCGGCTAGGCAAACTACACTACCTGGTGGCAACACATGTATAACAAGCGACAAACGAAGGCACAGAAAAACTCAGCAGAACGAACCGAAAAAGATGTCGACGTGGCGGCTAGGTAAACTACTCTACTTGATTGCAACACATGAATAACAAGCGAAAGACGAACACATAACAAAACAGCGCAGAACAAACCGAACAAGCTGTCGACGTGAGGGCTATTCAACTACTCTACCTGGTTGCAACACTTTCTCGGGCAGGAGACGAGGTGGTAAATGTGGCTCACCGGCGACAGCGGGAGGGGGATGCTCGACGTCCTGATCAGCGTCAGGCGGCGCCGCTGCTCCGCGGTCAGCGACGCCCTGCGGCTCCTGGCGAGGCCGTGGCCCGATAAGTCCGCGGACTCGGCGCTGAACCCTCGGAACAGTTTCGGCCGCAGCATCGTGACTGGCGGACGTAACTGGTGCGCTCTACCGCCGACTGACGCGACGTTCGCGATAGAGCATGCACTTCAAAGGGCGCCCGGATCGATGGAATTTGTCTTATTTCACGATGAAAAAGAACAAAAAACTCAACTGCACTACCGCGGGGTCCGCAATAAACGAAAGCACGCACTTTAGAGGGCGCGAGAGTCGACAGAATTAAGCGTATTTCGCAATGTTGAAAAAGAAACACTCGACTGTCCCACTAAGCTCTGTATTTTGTTATACTATGAATTCATGTAAAAATTTCCGTTCAATTGTGATCGTACCGGTTAAACCGTATCGCCGATTATTGGTTTCATTATATCATGCGGATGTAACTGATGTAAAAGTTCGCGTGATTAGCCTAGCTACTACTTGGACGTGGCCGCGGGCAAAAACTAGTGATTCTTTAATTCGAAAATCGAAGGCTCTGGCCACCTAGTGGGTAATGCAGTTAAATGGCCGCCTCTAATCTTCCAATGCCGCCGCGAAAGAATGCCTAGAAATGACAGAAAGCGAAGCCATAAAACCCGATAGCCGTAAGCAGATTTACGGGTTGGCGAGATTATGGCTAAAAAAACCAGTAAATTAAAACATTATTTCATGTTTAATTAGGAACAGACGTAAACATCCTAAATTGTTCTACTATCCGACGTTGAATTAAAAAAATGTTAATGTTAATGTTTGTCACATTAGCTGACGTAACGTTCAATTTAAAAGAAATATTAATATTATGTAAATTGATTGACATTTTATTAAAAAATTGTCTGTCATAACATTATTTCAAAGTAAATAATTACGGTCGAATGTCGGCACAAATTAAATCATCTGAAATCACTTTTTAATGGTTTTTATGGATTAGGAGTAAGGCAAAACCATATCTTATTGGTCAAAAGAGCGATGCAAATCATACCAAAGGTAAAACAGCTATAAATTATTTGACAGTATAAATACTTTCGAGCGAACATTATCAAGATATATGAAACATACGCACAATTCTATGAAAATGTTATATTAATTGATATCCAGCATTAAAATACTATTTCATTTTAGGAAGGAAGTTAGAACGTGCGTCGTAATTTATATTTTATTCATCTATTTAGAACGAAGCAAAAAGAAATTCAAAGTGCCAATTCAAATTTTACGATGATATGATCAAGCCATAAGGTAATAGAGCCATAAAACATTTTTTTAAATAAAGTATAAAACTGACAGCCAATCATAACCAAAAGGGCCATTCACCTTTTCCTCTCCATTCTGATCTTGAACGTTTCGTTTACTATATTTTTTTAATAGCAACACATAATTATCCGGCCGGTCCTATTACCGGACGCGGGACCGCGAACCGCGAACCCGAACTCAAATATAGAGTTCGAATTTGGAACGAATCGTCCGGCTGGTTTTGCGACGGGCACGCAGCGCGGACTGAGCTGAGATTCGGAGACAGTGCGACGTGCGACTCGTCCGCGATGATACGGCCTTGATTATAAGTAGTATGTTCGACATTTAAAATTGGATCGCGCGCGAATTTTAGCACTGAGGAGGTGACATCTTTCTTCTTTTCACGTATAGGGTGAACGAACCCTATGGTGTAGATAGGGTTAATTTTTTATCGATAGTTGGGGCTATACCAGATGCGTTACGATCTTTAAAATAGTGTTACCATATAAAAGGCTAAAGGATGAATCATTCCTTTTCAGGTCGACCTCCTGTACAATAAAAAACAATAGTACTTTCCAGCCTGCCGCTTCGTGCATCGACAGAAGCACATCTACTATGAGACCTTGTAAGGATTCGTTCACATTTTCCTTTCATACGACGAAATGGAAAAAGCCGGTATTGCCCAAACCCTGAGATGATAACGGTATTCGAATTGTCAAAGTTAATTAAAATTCAAATTCAAAATATCTTTATTCAAATAGGCCCTTGCGCTTTCTTATGAAACGTCGAATTTTAGATAAATACATAATTTCGTGTAAAGAGCCGTGATAGCTCAGTGTCCGGGCGCTCGCCTTTAATTAATTTTACTCGAGCAACCCGAGTTCGATCCCCGGTGCCAGCAGCAATGAAATCGTTAATTTTAAGTGCTGGCTTATCACGTGCTCCGCGGTGAAGGAAATCATCGTGAGGAAACCTGCATATTTTCAAAATAATAACAAAAAAAAAATATTTCGAAGATATGTAAAGTCCGCCAATCCGCGACCGCGTGGTGGACTATGCCCTGATACCCTCTGTACAGAGAAGGCTTTTGCCCAGCTGTGGGACATTTATAGGTTGTTACTTTACTTCACATAATTTCGTAAGTAGTGACCCGACTGCATTGTTATCTAAACAAAATTATTTAGAAAAAACAATGGAAAAAAGTTCAAGTAAAATGTATAAAGGAACATCCTATACAAGCCTCACTGCTGGACAAAAGCCTCCTGTGTACAGAGGGAATAGTCACCACTCGACTCTACTGCGTCTTCAAATCTTCGCAATATTATTTTTTCTTTCGATTCGACTCACGATGATTTTCTTCACTGCTGAACACGTGAATTGAACAATTTTGAATGGTGCTGACACTGGTATTTGAACCCAGGTTGCGCGAGTATGTTGAGCGAGCGCCCGGAACACTGAGCTATTACGGCTACTACGGAAAAATTACGTTATTTTTTTTTGATAACGTTAGATTTCAACGTTATTAATGAACGTTTCTAAAACTTTAAACGTTTTGTGAGTTTAAATTTGCCAGATATTGGGAACTATAGAGCAGGCCAGGATAGACAAGTAAGACGCAGTCAACTATACATATTTTTTTGAATACAAATGATGCCTAGCCTTTTTATTTCGGAAACAGAATGAACAACAACGGTGGTAGGACCATGCAGCAGCCTCGGCTGTTGCACGAATGGGCAGGCCCGACCGGGTAAGTACCACGACCTCACAGAAGACCAGCGTAAAGTGTAAGTATGTAAAATACTTTCGCGTTTCGTATGGTCAGCGAGGTAGCCGGAGCCCAATTTTCAAAAGGTTGTCAACGCATCTGTAACTCTCGGTTGAAGCAGATCTCCATGGGCGGCGGTATTCACTTAACATCAGGTGAACCGTCTGCTCGTTTGGCAACTATTCACATTAAATAAAAACCTTCACTATTAATACGCTAACACGCTAACAATATTTTTTATTAATAAATATTTACATCATACTTAGAACATTTCTTTACAGCTAAATTGTGCCCCTTAACCAGTTTAGTATAATACGTTCACCAAACGATATTTACAGCAATACTATTTCCGATTTCATTGGAAAGTACAAATTTAGCGGAATCATTTTGACACTATGCAAAAAAAATATTTTTTCACTATTTGGCGGCCGACCGATAGTCTGGACAATTGGTTTCTTTTATTATGCAGTTGGCGACTTTTGTCATCAGCTAATATCAAGATATCTTTCATTCTTCTTAGAATGTAAGAACCTATGGATGTAGCCATGTATTAAAAAAATCCAGCAGTTCAATTGCTTACCAGCCGATTGATATTTCTTTGATCTCGCTGTTTCTGTGATCATGGAACAATCACATCTGCGCATCATTTTCGTATAGCAATAGTTCGTATTTTTCGACCGATCTCGTATTATAAACAACGGTTCTTTACGGTTTCGAAAGTACAATGAAGATGAAATTTCGACCTAAATGAGATCGAATCAAAGGAATACTAAATTCAATAACTATGTTCTACCTAATAGAAGTATTTTCCATTTTTGCGTTGTGTCTGGTTAAATATGCTTAAAACTCTTTTAAAACTTGACAAAATATCAATTAAGATGTAGTTGTTTTAAAAATAGCCCTTAAGAATATACGCACAGATTCAAAAATCGAAACAGATCATATCTAATCTACGTTCTAGCAACAGATAAAGCGCGGTGACTACGTTTGTTACATTTAAAGAGGCAATTAAATAAAAGGCGCGCGAATGCCCAGCTGTGGGTATCCTTCTGGATTTAGATTCGCTGAAGCTTGCACGTAAAACGAACATCAGGGGTTTTATTACATATTAACGACTTAAGAGGCCTTAATGGCCTGTTGGTGTTCAATAGTACTCCCCAAACCCACATACGCACATTAATGAGTACAGTTCAAAAACGTACTAAAAATAATTCTACAATCTAATGTATTTTTGTTATTTATTACATATATGTTTTTTACTCGAATAAATATTCCAGCCAGATGTAAGACCGTTTTAATAGTAACTCATCTGTTTACTTGGAACCCGACTTCAAAGTAAGTCATTTAATTAGTCATATAATATACTGATATAAAACAGAGTTGAAGTTTGTTTGTTTATACCTTAAAGGGGATCCCTTGAAGAACACTTTTTCGATTCTGTATTTTTTTTACTTATGCCAAGTTTTATTATCCCAAAAAGCAATATAATTATTTAAAAAAGTTTAAGTTTTTTGGTACACACATTATTTTTATATCAAATCGACAATATTCGAGGCGTAAAATAAATTGACAGTTGCACGCAACTTTTAAACACACGTGTCTGCGTATTAGCTGCGTATGGTTACTTTACAATTTATATGCATTGAACTAATAACCCAGATAAATGGATTTCATGTTTCTTAGCATACAAATCGGATAGTCCAATTCAACAGTCCAATAGTCACGAGAAATTCCAAGTCTCGAAATTGTAATTTAGTTGATAATTAAACTTACTGACATTTTAAATATATTACCATTGAATCAGTTATTTCGTCAGATTTAGAGTGAACTTATCTAAACAGATAAATAAAATTGGAGTGTCTGTTTGTAATATTAAAATAACCGCTTTTTACTAAATGCAATTTAATGTATACACACACGGTACATATAATAAAATATTTTTTTATAATTTTTGTCTGTCTGTCTGTTTTGTTCCGGCTAATCTCTGAAACACAGCTGGACCGATTTGGATGGTACTTTCACTGGCAGATTAAATAAGGAGTAACTTAAGCTACTGTTATTTTAGATTTTTTTTTATTTTAATTTCCACGCGGACGAAGTCGCGGGCCTAGCTAGTCTAGGCATAGGAATGACACATCGAAACAGACTCCTTAAAATTTTCAGCCGTCTGTTAGGTAAGGAAAATATAGCATAATCTACGTATTCAAATTTAGTGTGAAACGGATATTAAATGAATTCTTCAACTTAATTTATTGCTCTTAAATTGCCATCTTTATTGTTCGTAAATATAAATACTTTTTTTGAAAACAATGTGTTATACAACACACTTACTGCTGTCCGTTTATAAAAAAAGAAACAAGAAAAAAAAAAAAACAAAAATATACTCGAACCAGCCGCGGGCGCCCTTGCCCTGAACGCAGCCCGAGAGAAGTTTATTTTCACTCTCGAAATTATTGCCGCGCAGAAAAAGATACTCGTAATATGCTCTAACATTAACGCAGGTAGATTACAAAATTGTATTTTTAAACGTCTAAAATGGGACCGATCTTGTTTGCTTAGTGATGTTTGTGGCTCGGATAGCGTGTTTAGGGAAGACTGCTACTGTGGTGGGAATTAGGAAAGCATTCCATTATAATCTATGGATGGTTGTAGGTCAATGACCTCTAAAAAAGACTGCTTTAAATGTTTTCATCAACACAACCATGAACCTAGATGGAAAATGGGCAAAGTCGCTTTAAAGACTCGTTTCAGCTGCTAAGCCATCAAGTAACAACTTAAAGTTGGTTACAGATAGATTTATCATCTAAAATCAAGCACAAAGAAAATAACCATAGAGCAACTAAAGACTAAATTTTGGCATCGTATGTTATGATGAGAAACTAATTTTATAGTCTGTAGGGACCCTACAGACTATAAAATTAGTTTCTCACGGATGAACTGGCCACGGAAAAACGTTGTACGCCATATCTTTTAGTTGGAACTTATATGAGAAACAGACTCAGCACAGCTTGAATGACTACCTATGGTGCTTTTGGAGTCATTACAAGAGTTCAGTTGAATGCACCAGTGCATCAATGCACTGTGTATGAGTCCATCCAGGGAGGGAGAGATGGGTTTTATGTCGTCTCCCTAAGCCTTTAAGGTCATACGAGACTACTACGTATTGCACTCTCCGCTCGGTTCCCAACCTCAAATGTCTTGACAGACAGGCAAAGGGTATATCTTAGTACTGTTTATATTCTCCCATTGCAGGCCTGGGTATGGTTGCCAACTTTTTTTGAGAAAAATAAAGTATCCTGGGTTTCAAGTAGGATAAAATAAAGTATCGGCAAGAAATAAAAAAGTATTTTTAACAAAAATAATTATTCATTGATTTCTTTTCTTGAAGAAATTGCGTGCGAGAATACTCACAAAAAACAATAAACTCCTCACTTACCTATGCTGAACCGATTGAGAAAATTACATCGCAGAGAATAAATGTTGCGCTTTTTTATTTTGAGAATCACTTGTTATCCAGACATTGTTTTTCCCATCCGCGTTTATATTTTTGTAAGATTTTTGATTTAGACATTCTCGCTTTTTTAGGGGAGTGATCGGTGTGTCACTATCAGAATTACTCAGAAATTGAAAAGATTGGAATTATCATTAAAACAAATTCTTTAAGTAAAAGCTATTAAACGAAAAAGAACAAGGCACATATTATTTCAAATAATTTCGCCGATAGTAACGGTGAACGTAAACGTCAATAATTCGACGATTAGACTCAGACGATTCAATAATTAAAGTGTATTCTTGTTTAATTTTAATTTAATCATACGTATTTTCACATACTTTATTTTTATGTAAAAGTATAAAGTATAATTATCTACCAAAAATAAAGTAGAATTTATAAAGTATGGTTTGCAACCCTAGGCCTGGGTGCTAAAATAATCCGAATTCGATTTTCAAAGATATTTGTTATATCAGGTTATCCATGCTCTTTCGAGTGGACTTCAATACGTTGAAAGAAAGATATTTAATCTTTCTTTGTCAATAATATTACAAAAAAATGTCCCGCTGAGTTTCTTTCGCCGGTTCTTCTCAGGTCAGTAGTTTTCTTATCCAAATCATTGGTAGTGTTTTGAAAATCAAAAAGCAAATGGAATGCTTCTATAATAATTAAAGATATTCAAATTTAAATTTGAAAAATTATTGTAACAATCATCGCTACACTAAACAAAAATATTTAAATTATTCTTACATTTACGCGTACACTGCCCATTTCTAAATTTGCGATAACATAATTTCATTTTCGCAAATTTATCGCTTTTAATAATTCGCTGCCTAAAACTGTCAATGTCAACTGATGTGTAATGAAAATCAGCGTTATGAACATCTATATGGTTCTACATTTCTGCTGAGTATATGCCAGTTCCTAAATTAATTTATATTTATATTTGCAATTAATTTTGAAATAAATGATGTTATAATTATTATCATTAATTTAAATTTCCAAAGTATCCATCACTATAGCATCCATGCTAACAAGACTCTTTTTGACCATTAATTAAGTTAAAATGCATTAATATTTTACTCGTCAATAATAAATTCCTTTTAATTGAAAATTACTTCATCCGAGGAATTTTTCTACATCAAGCAATATTTATATCGGTTCTTTCATTGTTGATATTTTGAATGATATTATGCCGTCGACTATTTTATTTAGATAACCTTGCACAATCACAGAAATGTAATTAAATACTGCACGCATTGAGATTTCTGTGGCTTCGTATCCATTATATGCCACTACATAACTTATTTAAAATACAAGTTAACACGATGAATATGAATTTGGTTGGGAGGTGCAAAACTAGAGGAAGACCGAGAAAGATTTGGATGAACTGTGTGAAGAATTACATGTGAATGAATTATTGAATACAATCACATGTATGAATTAACTGTGAGGAAAGTGGAAGGTCCTTTAAATGTTGTGCCGACCTCACCTAGTGGGGGATAAGGGCAGCAGAAAGAAGAAGACAGGTTCACATAATGTAATATGTATATTAACAAAAATCTAATGGCTGAAGAAAGGTGGTTTCTACAAAAGAAATATTCACATGAAATATTATTAAAATTTACACATATCATTTAATTATTCGTAAGATAACAGTTATATTTATTGAAGTACATTAGATGTAACACAATTTTTTTAAAATTATATCATCAATCACTTATTTTTTTTAGATTAAAGCGTTTACAAATAGAAGACATCTAGCATGTGAAAGAAAAATATAGGTCAGTTATGTCTGGCAACATTTCAAAGTTTTCCTTCATCTTAATGATACTTAGTGGAGATGATATAGACCAACTAGCGGCATAACACTAAAACTGTGATCAGGTTGTAAGTTCGAATCAGTATTAACAGGGTATGTTGTAAGCATTACCTTGAGAGACCAACATATATCTGTATCACACCAATGTAACATATTCGATTTGTTTGTTTGTCTCTCACGATGGATCAGAGCATTGTATCGATATAATTATTGCACAGGGATAGTTTAAAGATCGGAGAAGGGAATATCTACTTTTCATCCCGGATTAGTAGACGGTTCCTTTGGAATGAATCTGGAGCGTCGTTCTAGAATCTAGACACTTATTACCAGGGCACTATAAATTATCGCGAGGGACGTCGCGAGCAGCAACTGGTATTTAATATACATATCAAAAATATCTAGAGATCAAACACGCTTTTACATTCTGTAAATGACGTTTCTTTTTTATATTACACTTCTAAATAATTTCAATAAATTGCATACATAATACAGAAAAGATACAGATTTCGAATACATAGAGATGTAATTCTACTTTGGGTTTGAGAACAAATCTCAGTACCAATTCTCCCCCATTTTTAGTCAATTGGTACGGGAGAATTAGTACTGAGATTTGGTCAAGTCAAATTAGTAACAAACATCGTTATCGTGGAGATATATCACTTATATAGATACTTTATAAAATACCTGATAATCAGGTACCAAGAACTGAGGCAAAATTAAAAAACGTTTTTTGACTCACTACTCTAATCTAGTGTTATTTCTCGGAAGTAAACATAAGCCCAGCAACTACAAAACTACAGGTGACATTAATCATCATGCGAGATGATATATAAAAATTAACATCTGTGTAAAGAATATGAAAAAAAAAATGTTGACAGGTAAATTCCGCTAACCCAACGCTGTATCGGGTCTGAGCTGTGTGCAGAGATGTCAGTACATCTCTGCATAGATTTTCACTCAACATTTGAAAGAGATCCCGAAACCTCTAGCGCACTAGCTGTAGCGACCAAGAGGTTCACTCCTCGTATCTCCCATAGGGAAGACACAGTTCCTACAGGATGAACGTCCTGAAAACACGCGCATTCTAACTCGCCCACTTTATTAAAAGGCAACACATTTGCAACTCTACGGGTGTTGCAATATGTCAATGGGTTCGCCCATCACTTAATATCGGATGGACCACCTTCACGCAAAAATATCCTCACTACATACCCTCTCGAAGGTGACCCTCTGGCGCCGAAAGAACTGCGATATCCCACACAGATACATTGTGGAGCACAGCACTGGACAACAAGATCACCGCACAGCGCCCGCGCTCGTTTAACTATCGTAAATTAATCAGTGGGGGGTGCCCTCAAGACTGACACTACATTTATGATATAAGATGGCGCTCCCGTCTCAGTTATTATTGGACGGCGCAGTAATAGTTCATTACTGGCCGTATACAGGCTGATGAAAAAAATTTTGACAAAAAATTAAAAAAAATAAAAAATGGCGCCAAAACTATTGCATTATACATTACGTCGTCGCTTGTTTATTTTCGCTGTCGTTTATTTGGAACTTTTAAAATAACTGTATCCTCACTTTGCTGTCGGGGTTAAATATAACCATTTAACAAGTTAATGCTGAATTTGTTGAATAGATAATATTCGATAATGTTGTAAACATTTATCGATGTCATTTATATCGTAAAAGGCGGATGTCATCGTGCTCAAGCCTGGATTTTTATTTCAGGGGTGGCAACTGAGCAACCTTGTGGTGGGGGACGTCCATGGACAACACTATAACGCGCTTGTCTTAAATGTCACGAAACATTGAGTGTGGGTCTTGGGTTACCTTTTTGTTAAGAACTGTAAAGAATGTTATAAAATATTTCTGTGAATTAAAAACCGTATAACAAAATAACTGCTAATACTCATGTAACAATCGAGCGCTCAGTTAGTTTTTCAAGTATGAAAAACTATGTGGGCGCTCACAGACTTTAATTCTTACGATGATAATCCGTATTTAAATATTTATTTGATAGAACACAGTAATTGACCGTAAACAATATTTTTAATAATCGATGTCGTTAAACTATCAAGCTGTTGACCCAATAGCAAGCGATAGCATCGTCCAACTAGCTAATTTGTTCATCCGAGCCATTAAAATGGTCGCTCTCCCACTTACCTCAACAGACGCAAAACTATAAATAATTCTTACACTTCTTTTCGCGTTACAACTTGTAGATATTTCTCCATTAAAGCCTGTTCATTATTGAATTCATAAATACTTTCACAATAGAATCAATGTTTATTTTTACATTTGCCCGTCTACGTGCGAAACATCCTGTAGCTCCCCGAAGTTAGTTCGAGCCGGCCATATCCCGCGGGAACCGACGCGCCTCTAATTGTTTACAATTCCCTCCACGCCACAATACCATTAACAGACGCGAGTTGTGAACACGCAGAAGAATTCCCGTCGCAACTACATTGATCAATGCTCGACATACTAGCCGCGCCATGCGGCGTCATCCACGTATTTTAATTCTAAGGTTACATTTCATTCTTAAGAGCGATATTTTCTTTGGAGTTCGTGGTAAATCAAAATTACAATTATCAATTACACAAGGGCGCCCGGGTTTGAACTTGGTTGCTCGATTGTACTAAATTAAAATCGGGCACTTGGATATTTAGATACCGCGACTTCGTGTAGGCTTTATTTCAACTTTACTTTGACTTATTGTCATTTATTGTTGGTAAGATTTCTGCATGGAATAAATATTTGCGTGATGGATGAATAATGGTGCTTTCGTAAAGCTACTCCCGTTATGCCAAGCTTGTTTCGATTAAAACATGACAAGCCTGTTGCCGGCGACAAGTCCAAAACACACTGAGGTTTTAGTAGTCCCTTAACAGTACAGTGGTAACAGTTTCGAATCTGCGACCTTGCATCGCAACTCCGATCATTCAGCCATTGCTGTCTTATCGTCAACAGATTGTAAACAAATTTTCAATAACACAAACATAATATCTCTTATACGAGGTCGCCGACTAAATGGGCAATAAAATGCTGAGATAATTCCAATTACATACAGGTTAAAAAATAATATTTATCATTTACTCAAGTTAATTACTTACTTATGATATCTTTTTTAACTCTTTTAATTCTGTGGTTTATATTATAGCATATCGTAGTCATTATTAGTTCTTTACTCTCAAAGAAAACTGTTCCATAAACACGAACCATTTTTATGTGTCATGAAGGAAATGTATTAGAATGTTAGTTATAACATCAATTAGAATTTAAATATAACTACTTTTAACTGTGGTAGGGCCACGGAACAGCTTCGGTTGTTGCAAGAATGGGCAGGTCCGTCTGGGTAAGTACCACGACCTCACAGAAGACCTGCGTGAAGTTATTCTTCAGCCTTCTGTCGGATGATTGAGGTAGCTGGGACCCACTTCATTAAATGGTGGCAACGCATCTGCAACACTACGGGTGTTGCAAATGTCCATGGGCGGCGGTTATCGCTTAACATCGGGTGAACCGCCAGCTAGCTGTCTCCTTCTCACATAAAGAAAATCTTAGCTGCAGAATTTTTGCAAATAATCGATGCATCGTAGGCTCCACATCAGCTTTAGATATTAGAGGAAATTAAGTCCGCTTTCAAAATTCATGAAATAAAGATATCAGTAATAGAGAGAAAACGTTTTGAACTTTATTTATCCCAGGTAAACGATTATTTACGACTCTTCAGATTATTGTTATTACTTTTAAAACGACCATCTATTCCTCAAAATGACTAAACTATGCGTAAATATATCCCACAACGAAATGGTTTGTTATTTCTCACTCTATACAATTCAAATTGAACTTGTCATTTAAAATAAGCTGTCAATTACATTTCATAAAATATAATTATAACTAATATCTAACGGTCTGTTAGCTATTTAACGAATCTGCAGGGCAGTGTTTAAATGTAACGTCGCACTTAGATAATTGATAAACCATTAGCGTGTTCAGATCACTCATTTTCCTTAACAGTCCATTAATACATTTAACAGGATGTACAATAAACAAACAGTTTGTTTAAATAGACCCTGTCCGCATAGCATATATGTTATTTTATCGATCGGTGTGTTTCTCATTGATTCACATCATTCGTGCAGTACGCCTTCAGGCTGCCCTTCAAGGCCACTCCAGCATCAGCTCTGATGATGGCCTTGAAATAATTGTATCCCACACCGCCGCGCAGGATTATCGGTATCCCATCGGTCGTCTCAATCGCTATGTGCGTTATCTGTGGGCATAATTTGATTAAAAACATGTCTGTACATAGTATAAAATAAAGTCGTCTCGTTGTCTGTCTGTCTCTATATATGCTTAGATCTTTAAAACTACGCAACGGACCTTGAAGCGCTTTTTACTAGATAGACTGCTACTACTAGTGAATGGCCAATACTATACTAATTTACTGGGACCCACACGTGAAACAGTAACTTGTATTTAAAAATAAAAAATATAAAACTGTGCTATTCTTTCATTATCTACTCGTGCCGTGAACATTTTAGGGATTTTATCGCGCTTTATTTCGTGTTCTAAATTCCGTCGTCGTTTCGAATACTTTACAGCGTTCATGGAAGAAAGATAGACGTTATTGTAAAATATTAAATTCAACATGTTTTCAGTATATTCACACAAACATCTATGGATCATTTACCCATTTCCACGCTTATGAGTGCATCAAACTTTAGCACAGATGAATCTATGACAGTACAAAAAATTTCCTAATGTCCAAACAGCCATTTCTTAATTATACATTTTTTGTTACTGTAACTTATAGCATTTTCATAAAAAATACATTAATTAACTTATTCTATGGTTATTACGAACTATACTTGTTTATGAAATGTTTTCTATTGTTGATATTATCATCACGTTGTTTATTACGGGTAAAGTCCTGACAGGTCGGTTAATGGATGTTAGAAACTACGTTTCTGGCACCCGATCAAATTGATTATGGATCTATTCCGGCATCAAAGTCTTATATCAGTGATGAAAACTCAAGTTCAACTCCTATATATCAACAAATCATGTGTAATACTCCATAAGGTTGTATTAGTAACAAAAAAAAGCTTGTCTCAGTAACATAATTTCAAATTATAGCGAATATTAATATCGAACGGAGTAATTATTTAATATTTTTTGTATACACTATGTACATAAATTATTAAATAATATTACGTTTAAAAAATAAAGAGTTGGCGTTCGCATATGAGGCTTATAAGGGGGCATATACACGTGAATCATGCTGTAAGCGTTGGCGTTTTGGCTAAGTTTTTTATGACGGGTCGCATGCCTGATGGGTTGACGTCAAGCAGGCCGTGCTTGGGAAATAAAACACCCAGATCCGGAACAATTATTTGTGGGCCACACAAATACTTGTTCCGTGTGGGAATCAAACCCGAATGTCCCCCGACGCCGAATGCGCGCAACTACGTTCCTGGCAAAGCGATAATCTACACATAGTATAAAACAAAGTCGCTCCCGCCTGTTTGTACGCTTAAAATCAAATCAAAAAAATCAAAATCATTTCATTCATCGACATAAGAAACTTACATTTCATCTATCGATAGTCATATTTTTTTTAAATCTACCACCGTTTCGTAATGAGGTTCCTCTAGCGGACAAGAAACAGGCGAAAGATACTCCGTAGGTATCCTCTTTTATGTAATTCATTTTTTTTCTTAAAAAAATTAAAATATTATACAACAAATTTTTTTTCCTTTTAGGAATAGCTTGGGAGCGATCAACTCATTCCCAGGGGTTATTGTCATTAATGTATTCATTTGTATTATAATAACCCTTTTTACAAAGTTTTTCTTTAATAAATTTCTTAAACCTGTTAATAAAAATAATAAATTTGTTGTAAAAGCGTTTACACCGCCCCATGAACGAGTTACTTACTCTATGAAGTCTAGTTACTGGCGTTACAAGCTTGTGTTTTTTCCTAGTGTTCACATTATGTACATCAGTATTCTTATGAAAATTATCAATATTTCTACGCACATACATAACATTTTCATATATATATTGAGTGGCTAAGGTAAAGAAATAAATATATTATTTATTTCTTTAAACTTCTCTCTCAAAGATGCATTCAAATCTAGATTATAAATACCTCTTATGGCCCTTTTTTGCAAAATAATAATCGTTTCTTTATCGGCCGCGTGCCCCCATAACAAAATACCATTTAACATTATGCTATGGAAGTAACTAAAATACACATTACACACGCTTAGATCTTTTAAACTACGCTACGGATTTTTATGCAGTTTTCAGCAATAGATAGAATGATTCAATATGAAGGTTTATACGTAATATAAAGAAATTGAAAGAAAATTTGTAAAGTCGTTACAAGCACATTTTCGTGCTAAGCGCACAAAAGCTGTCTAAATCTTACAACATGTTTCAGAAGTTCGGATAAATTTTATAAGAGTGATCACTCCATACTGTCCCACATTAATATCTATATTGCGAGCGAAGCCGGGGCGGGTCGCTAGTATCGAATAAAGCTATCCCTTTGGTCTTCCGTTTACCTTGCAAGCGACCATCGCCTCACAGAACACGCGGTGCCCCGACGCTTTGGGTAAGAAGTTGAAGCGCTTTATGTAAATCCTCTTGTCACCCTTTTTGCGGGCGCCCTGGTATATGCTTGCAAATGGCGACCTCACGAACGGCGACGCCGTAGACGCAAGTGGCTCTGGGAACGCATACGCGGCGCTCACACGACGGTAGTTCGGGCTGAATTAATAATACAATTAGACTGGCAATACTATACGAACATTATGTTTCAAAGATTTTTTCGATATGAGAAGGTGGCAAACGAACTGGCGGTTCACCAGATGTTAAATGATAATCAAAAAAAAAGAAAAAGCGCAAAATTATAACACTTCCACTTCCCGCCGGACTTGTATAAGATAGTTGTATACTTAACCGGACGAACCCATTTCTTTCTTTCAACATCGAAAATTGTTGCGTTGCCCTACCACAGATATGAAGTAATAATAAAAATAGAGACTATTTCGAACATTAATTGTACTGAGAATTAAATTGGGAAGTGTTATGTGCAAAAAGTTAGCTATCGCAAACTTGGCATTACATTATGCACTATATGTAGTTCCAAGTTTTACTTGTGCTATACATAAATAATACGTTAAACTGTACATATGATATCTAATTACGAAAACGTGACTACTAAAAGGTTGCGGGCCAATGGTCTAATGGCTGCAATGTCAGACTGCGATTTTGTGGTCACAGTTTCAAATAGCTGGCGTGTTCCAATGAGTTTTGCCGTTTTGCAATTGGATTTTTTTTTGCATTTCTTACTTGTAAGAGTCACTGACTCGCTTTCACACCTAGCAAATACATACATACTTTGCTTTTATTAACCAACCATTAATCTGTTTTCATGTTACTAATATTTAAACACTCGGAGATACTTCAACGTTACGTTTAATTTCAAAATATTGAGAATAGACCTTAATAATCATCGCACTTGTTGATAGCTCAAACGAGATACTTTGATAATCCCTCGAACACGCAATCAAACATTTTTGCTAAGTTCACTTTGAATGTAGCCGTGATAGCTCAGTGTCCGGGCGCTCGCCTTTAATTCAATATACTCGAGCAACCTGAGTTCGGCACCAATGAAATTTTTAACTTTAAGTGCTGACTTATCACGTGCTCCACGGTAAAGGAAAACATCGTGAGGAAACCTACATATTATCGAAATAATAACAAAAAGAAATATTTCGAAGATATGTGAAGTCTGCCAATCCGCAGTGGGGCCGCGTGGTAGACTATGCCCTGATACCCTCTGTATAGAGGAGGCCTTCGCCCAGCAGTGGGAGATGTATAGGCTGTTACTTTACTACTTTACTTTACACTTGGAATGCTTATTTACTATCCGAACGAACAAAATATGCAAATTTATTTACTTACATCACACGCTTACCTAATCCGTAGTTTTGCAATTTTTCGTATCGAAAATTTTGATCGTTACCAAAAGATTTCATTAAAAAACAGCGGGCCATTATAAACAGATTAAAAATAAAAAATATTTCGCCATAACCAGCCTTCATTGTGAAAGAACATTCTTAATATTTAACATATATTATGTTCTATAACATAACTACGCATGTGCATTTAACGAAATTATGCACATTTGTACAGGTACATACGTGTAAGGTCAATAAAAATGAAATAGCCAATTACACTGCCGCTTACATATTTGTTAAGGCTAGGCATATCGTAGTTTTCACATTGAAATTTATGCTGTAGTACAATATCACTTAGATTTTTTTGTCAAATATGTATTCATTGAATCGTTACTAGCTAGAAATACATATTTATATTTCTATATTTAACATAGTGAACATTTAGCTTTATCAAAAAAAATATTAAATGACAGGCGTTATGTAACATAGTGAATTAATTTGGCTTTATCAAAAAAAAATTAAATGATAGGCGTATTTAAATGGCGCTAATATAATAAGAAAATAAAGCTGCACTTTATAAAAACAATTAACTCGGAGGAAAATGGCTCTTTTTTTATTTAAGCTTGCAAGATGTCTCATATTTCAAAGTACAGTCGAATAATTTGTAATTAACAAGACCTTCCCTCCTTCATTTTCCTACTATTCAATAAAAATGTATTGATTTGTGCAGCCTTGTGAACGAAATATTTTTCTTTTACCAGTCACGTTTTGTTCTTTAGTATTAATTATTTTCCACTTAGTGATCGTTAATTTTGAAATAGTCACGACCATTGTTAGGTTATTATTATAAAAAAAGTTGAAAATGAAAATTACAAATTATTTATCTACATATGAAAGACTTTATATCGGCCTAAGAATAGATCAATTGTTTAAATAAATTTTAAAATGTGAAATTGACACGTTTGTGATTTTGAACAAGTGTGCCTTAAGTATGATCGTTCATAAAACATAAAAGAAATCATAAATTTTAAATTTTCCAAACGTTGTTATCGCTTTCATCCGTGTAGAACGCTTTCGTTGTTGCCTGAATATTTCTTTGCACAAACATAAAGAGAAACAAGGGCATAGAAAATTGTATATACCTGTAGTTTAAAAATACTTTACTAATATTTTGGACAATTACAGTGGTTCAGCTACCATGAAAATTTGAGACCCATTAAAAGATTACACGAGGATTTCCCGTGTTCTTAACGATATCTACAATTCACTAATCTTTATTTTTATTAAACTCCGCTTTAACCCAGGGGTCGAGGACTTTTTTTACTAAACTTTTGACATTTAAAGATGTAACAGATATCCTCCTTACTTCCCTCACAAGTATGACTAGCAAAGAATCCCTTTGATCTACATACTCCAGCTGCATCCCGTGCTACATTTTTTGTACGAGAAAATTTTTCACGCAAGTAGGTAGTTCACCGAATGTTAAGTTACCCATAGACACATGCCGATGGCTTGATGGATGAGTTGACAGCCTTCAAAAGTGGGCCCCATATTACCCTAGTTACCATACTGACCACGCGAAACGCCAGGGTTTAATACTTCCATTTTACCCGTCTTCTGTGAGGCCGTGGTACCTCCCCGGAAGCGCTTGCCCATTCGTGCAATAGCTGAAACTGTTGTCGGACTGTACCATAGTAATTTCAAGCAAACGGTGAAAGTGGGCAATTTGTTTAACTCGAAAACCGCTTGTTTGTAATCCGGTCTTTCCATACGATAGCTAGTTTTTGGCACGCACCGTTTGAATCTTAAGTGTGTACAACTACAAGTATTTTCTTTACAGAAGTAAAAACAAACAGATCTAGAAAATGTTAAATAAGAATGTAAGAGGCAGTTGTCTAGAGCAACTCACTTTCTTTCGTTTCATGAGTTTTCTTGAACACCTCTCTGCGTTCAGGCACTGTAATAGTCACTGTAAGACGTAGGGATGCGGACACACATAAGCATTAGGGTCGGCATTAATCGGCAAGACCGGACGGTAAAATTGAATATATATGTAGAAGAATGATCGAAAAAACAATTTTTTTTTGCTGGATCAACCACTGCTAGACTTGGGAGGCTTTACAGATCCTCCGGACTTGAAGTTATTAGATTCACTGGTTTGGGGAATCACAAACCGATTGGCTTCCGCAAATAGAATAATTGGCTGGCTTAATAAAGCTGAATGCTTTGAATTGTTTTGTTGTTTAGAAGTCCATGCCTGTAACATTCAGAAGACATAGAAAAGTATAACAGTCGCACATTTGACACATCTAGCCTATTTTACCTCTATCATTATGATCATCATCTGTATGCTCTTTGGACACAGCTTATTGTTTGCTGTATAGCTAGAACATCAACAGTTCTTATAAAACGATTCAAACCATTTGGCAATAAAATAATACAATAAGATCTTAACCGACTTAGATCTCAACTCTCAGTATCCATGGTCAAACATTGGGCATGAAATAAATTTAAAAAAAGTTATGACATTGACATTTGACATATTGATTGTTCGTCTGTCAACTTAATAAATAATTTTCGTCGAATAATTGCTGCTTTTTAAATTAATATGAAAGTTTTCTGTTAGAAAAATGATCAATTTCTTGACAATCTAAATTTCCTTCTTCGTTCTATCTACACACAATTAACAAATCTTTTTCATTTAACTCATTTAGAAATATGGACGGTATGGCTTTTATTAATATTATTCCTTTTTTACTTTAATAATAACTAATGTTATGCTTCTGTTTAATAATTTCAGGTACGACAGCAAAAAAGTCTACTTCGTTCGAAACTTTAGTTATACAAAACATAGCTAATTTTAATGAGTTAAAAGATAAATTGAATGAAATAATCACTGCCGGAAAACATTACGAATTCGATGTGTCAGCCTGTTTAAAAACCCTTTTATGCAGCAGCGACCAGACTATCGTATTATTAAGTGTGCAAGCAATCTCTGAATTAACAAAATGTGAAATAAAGAGGGAGACTTATTCAAAGAAAGAGATTATTGTACCCATATTAAATATATTAGAGAAGGAAATTACAAGAGATAGCATAGAACTAGTTAAGCATAGCTGCAGATCGCTTGGAAACTTGTGCTGTGATTGTGACACTTCTAGAAATATTATTTTAGAAAACAATGGCATTCCAATACTAATAAATTTACTTAAAAACACTCTCAAAGATGACTTGTTAAATGAAATCCAACTACTGACAAGCAAAACCCTGTTAAATTATGCAATTGGAGGCCTCAAGTTTTCGGAATCAATTGTTGAAGCAGGTGTTATAGAGTTACAAAATAAAATACTTGTAACTGAAAAGGAAAAAGAGGAAATAAATGATGAAACCATAATAACTGCTCTGCTTATTTTAAGTGTCATTAATGATAATGCACCAGAGTTCCTATTTGATTCTGATATTAACAAAACGGTACTTGACATTTTAAAAGACACAACTAATATTGAAGTATCAGAGTTGTGTTTGGAACACTTACATATGCAAGCAGAAAATGGTAAGTGTTAAACAATTTCATCTATCATGGAGGTTTTCCTAACACTAGCTTATATTATTTTTTTATTTAATTTACAGGTTGCATAAATGCTAGTCTCTACAATGCTATGTGAAAATTGTCTATAGCTTTGATATTTGCTTATTAACATCAGAAAAATTTTCAGGTTTCATTTTGTCCTCATCATTTTTAATTTTATATTATTTATATTTATTTATTATATTACATTTTATTTCAATGACAATAAATATGAAATTCTTTAACAAATGATATGTGTTTGTACACCAACAGATTTAGTAAAGACATTGCTTGCTACTGAGAATGGAGTACAGTTAGTATGCACTCGGCTTGAGCAGCTGATGCAAAAGCATGAGGCTGGTGATTTAGACGCTGAGGACAGTGAGGTTGAGGCTGTGATGAAGCAAGCCTGTGACCTGATTATCATAGTGCTTACAGGAGGTATATTATGATATTATTTTTACAATTCTATTAAAATTTTGCTTTTGTAGACAGTAGTGAATAATGTCAAGCTATTCTAAATATCTCATCATTCTACCGACCTTATCCCACCTAGGGCTTGGCACTTGTGAATCATGTTGCTAGTGGTATTGACTGATTTTTTTTAATGGGGCCCCTCCCTTACGTCAAACCTCATTGGGAACTAACATCCAGATCCAGAACAATTATTTGTGAGTTACACAAATACGGGAATCGAACTCCCCTTCCCCTTCAACAAAACCTACAGCTTAATAACTGTGCCACTTAGTCATAACTATCTCTTCATATTTAATTAGTAGCAGTGATGCCTATTAGTACATCCACCTATTAGCCTTAATAGGTGCACATACTAATTCATATCTCAAATGGAAAGCTCCTAGAATTTGGAAACAAACAAAATTAGACATTGCAATTTCCAATCTGCTGAGACTGGTAGGTGCAATTACACCATTGATCCTGTTTGTGGACTTAAATGTCTTGATTAAAATTTCTTCACAGTTTTTAGTTAAACATTTAGTGGGATTGGCATAATGATGTTTTGTGCTTGATAGTATTATACATTGTTAAATTAAATTAAAACTCATATCACTGTATAGAACCAAATTAAAAAACACTTTGCTATGTTACAAACATTGGGTGTTAATATTAAAGATACATGGGTACAATAGACGGCCTTATCGCTTAAACAGCGATCTCTTCCAGGCAACCTTACACCAGAGGATTCATTAAAAGAAGATGCAGGGGTGTAATGAATAAATAATAAGAAAAGTACATACATAGAAAAATATAATATTATAAACAAATAAACAGAAAATAATATATAATGGATGACAGATAGTAGATTAAGAGGATAGGTAATGACATTTTAATTTAGTTTTAAAAATGTGAAGAGATTTAGATTGTTTAATATCTTAGGGAAGAGAATTCCAAAGACGTATAGCAGTAACCGTAAAAGAATTAGCATAGAAGGAAGAGAAGCGAGTAGGAGTATTTAACAGAAAATTAATAAGTTAGGAAAAATCCGCAAATTGCTTTTAATCAACAAAACTAGTTGGTTTGTGTGAAATTTTCACCCAGTACCGTGATCAGTCGCATAATAATGTGATTTTTTTTTACATACTCATGTATTTATCAATGAAAGGTGTATAGTATGTTGATCTTTCATTTAAACAATTTTTCAATAGATGGCACTATCATACATGCTTTATAAAAAAGTTTGAAACAAAATTTCTTTTATGAAACTATATTCTTCTTCTCTATGTTTCGTCTTATAATGGTTTTTGAATCATTGAATTGGATAAACAGTAATGGAAGTTATGATGTACCATAAAAAACACCTATTAAAAAAAAAATGTAGAGATTGTTTTATGGCTGCATTTTATAATTTCGCAAAGCACCAGTTCGCAGTTACCAGCACAAGATCATTTAATTATCTGATACACAAACATTTTCTTACAGATGAAGCAATGCACATATTGTATAATAATGGTGTTGGTGAGGTTTATCTTACCATGGTTAAGTGGCTCGAATCCACAAATTACAACCTGCTTACAACAGCTGTGTTGGCAATTGGCAATTTTGCCAGAAAGGATGAATATTGCATTCAAATGATGGAGAATAACATATTTGATAAATTGCTTGGTATGTGCTTTTTTTTAATAGTACATTTGAATAGTATTTTCAATTCAATTCTAGATCTAAGGTATTTATTAAAAAAAAGTCTGTTATTATTTACGACACCGTGATCTTTCCCAAGCCATGGAAAATTCCTAAAAATATATAATACTTTTGCAACTTTTGAGTGTTCTTTCTGCACAAATACGCAACAATAAGCGTTGTATTGCCAAGTGTTTTAAGTGTAGAGATATAATACAACAACAATTATACAACATGTAAATATATTGCAACAATATAAATATAAAACATAGCAAAATTTAAGTTGCAATTATCGTATATTAAAACCATTACAGACATCTTTGAGATTTACCACGGCTTCTGTGTACGTATCCAAAAGGAACAAAACAAGATGCACCCAATTGATATAGTCACTGTGAACAAAATCCAGCATGCCGTGCTGTCGGCGATACGCAACTTGACTGTGCCGTCTGAAAACAAGAGGGTTGCAGCGGCTAAGGGCAGGGCTGCACCGATGCTTTTGAATGCATTGCCTAATATTGAGGACCATCAAGTGGCTTACAAGTTGCTTGCTGCTATAAGGATGCTGGTGGATGGACAAGGTCAGTCTTAAATTATTTATGCCTATGCCGTGATAGCTCATTGTCAGGGCTTTCGCTTTCAATTCAATATACTCGAGTAACCTGAGTTCCATCCCCAGAGCCAGCACTAATGAAATTGTTAATTTTAAGTACTGATTTATCACATGCTCAGCGGTGGAGGAAAACATCGTAAGGAAATCTACACATTTTCGAAATATAGTTACCTTACTTCGTGTTTCGTGGGGTTCTGTGGGGGACGCCTTTTTTTTGTATCGAGGAAAATCTTCAAAAGATACCCTGTCAGCGAGGGGCAGCGAGGGGGCGCTCGACGCGGCGGGGTAGTCTGTGGGTGGGGGGGCTATTCGGTGTCGGAACCCACGATGATGTTATGAAATGCGGGCCCGGCAGAGGGCGTGGCGCGGCTGCTGGTGGGCAGCGAGGGCGCGCTGTCGGCGGCGGGGCGCTGGGCGCGCGCGGGCCACGCGGGCGCCGAGGGCGAAGCGCCCAGGCTGCTCGCGCGCGCCCTCCGCCAGCTGCGCGCCGTCGCCGCCCCCAGGATGCTCCAGGTGCCGGACGAATCTTGTCGACTAACCCCGACTATCAGTGTTGTAGACCAACGGTGACCAATTGGGAAATTCTCACAGCGCGGTGGGCGTTATTTTCTTTTCTTTTTAGACATCTTCAAGAACTCTGTAAATGTCCCCTTTTTTTCACATTTTAAATTCCACCTTGAGTGCAGAGACTGGCGTTAAAAATAACCCACTCCTTAAAAAAATATATACAAAACAAGATTTATTTTTCTAATTTTATCTACCATAAGATCTTTCGGAGTAACGGTAAAGATGTGATCAAAAGTAAAGCAACAGTGTATCATTTTACGATAGTAGGGCCATCCAACAGTTTCTGCAGATGCACGAATATGCAGTCCCGTCCGGGGAAGTAACACGGCCTCACAGTAGATCAGCGTGAAGTAGAAGTAATGGACCACTTTTTTAAAAATTATCAAAACATCTGCAAACCCTCAGGCGTTGAGATTTCCTTGGGCGGCGGTCTTCACTTAACATCAAGTAAACAGACTGCTCCTTTCACAATTTTACTCGTAAAACAAAACATAATTTCCTGTACATTCCTGATCATGCCTTTCAACTTCCAGGTCGACGGCTGCGTGTCGAGCTTGGTGGGTATGCTGGTCGCGTCCCACTCTATCATGCAGAACGAGGCGATACTCGCTCTCACTCTGCTCGCAATAGAGACACTCCACCGCAAGGAGCAGACCGACTTCGACCGCGAGCAGAGCTTCGTCACGCAGCTGATAAGTTCGGAAATCGGTAAGCACCTGTCCGTTTTAATCGAGACCAACTGCGCGAAGATGCCGGTAGAGGTCGCGGAGAACTTGATGGCCTTCCTTGACCTGACCTGCAAGAGCAACCGGCTAGCCTCCGACTATAAGGAGGCCAAGGTCCAGGAAGCGCTGCACAAGTTCCTCGACTCCAGAAAGGACTTCAGCGAGGACCTAAAGTCCTGCATCGGTGTCGTCTTGACGGCAATATCCGATTGCGGCAAGGCCTGAGTTAGTTTCAAGTTTAAATATTATAAGTTAAACGCATCCTTGGGTAATTTATTACACCCCGACAAATGTTACGAGTACCCTCTTGTGTTGACTAAAGCAAAATTCGGAAATCATTCTTTTTATGGAAACATGAGTATGTTTGTAATTAAGGTCAAATTTTCTTGTCTTCGTCTACGTTTTTTAATTGTAGGATTAATTTATTCATATTAACGAATTAACTATTACTTATTGAAGTATATATATATATAAGCTCTTTTATAAATTTTGGCCATTTCGTCTTTTACCATAGATGAGAGTTTATTAAAAAAAAGATAGTGCATGCTAGTGTAAGACTGATGATTTTTATGGCTACTTCAATTCTGGCTTATTTGCTACTCTCAGCATAGAATGTACGAAATATGCGACTTGAAATCGTAAGTATTTCCTAAATCAATTAATATACTTACACTATAAACCAATAATTTTATTTGTAAGTGAAAGTATAAAGATATGATTTAGTTATTTTATCTAGTCAATTTTGTAGCAGAATGGTTTAATATCTCCTTGTTAAATGGATGATTTCTAGTTCAAACACAGGGATTGTTTAATGGATTTCCATTTGTCTTAACTCTTGTCTACAATTGGATACTTTATGCCTATTAATTAATATGTTCCTATGACTCGATTCAAGTACGGACCATCGCTTAAACACTACTCTTCATAAAGCATTAATGAAGATTATTTTTTTACGTGATGGTAATGATTTTAGCGCACTTTATTTATTATCTATGCAATAATAATAGGAATTGATATTCTGAAAATTTAAGATGTCATAATTATTTGAGTGTATGATATTTTGTCTGTTTATGTAAAATATACTATTATGGTGTTTTCTATAATTCATTTAATAATAAATAAATTATTTAAAACACCATAATGATAATATAAAAAAATTTGTAGAGTAGTAGATTTTTAACTTCATCCACTTCAGTTTTTTTTTTAATTCTAATATTAATATTAGTCTAAGTGAGTCAACATATGTAATTGTTGGACTTTGTTTCTTTCAAAAAATGTATTAAAGTCTCTACGCTATGATTTTCCTATTATAGAAATACTTAAGGTCACAAAAGTAGTATTTTACGTAAATTGATTTTACAATAATTTGTACTCATTTTGATTAGGCTCATGGAGCACAAATAAATGATTTTACAATGCCACATGCAATGCAATTTGTCACCTTTACTTGGTTAGTTAAGATCAAGCATAGATCCGATAAGTTATTTTCATACTTAATTTTAAAACGATAATTGGATGGATAATAAAAAATTACAGTGTCTGAGTGTCAGAGAGGTAGGTATTCAATGGAAATATAAGTCAAAATTTAATTATTCTCCGAATGTGTTGCATATAAATTTATTGAAAATATTTGTCATAATACCTTATAACATTAATATGTAAAAAAGTATGTTTGTACTTATGTACGCACGTTAGAAGTTATAATTCTTTAGCGTAACAAAAAAATAATTAAAAATTTAATCCCTGTGTTTACTCTTTGTTTGTGAAAAAAGACATTAAATGCAAAATAGATGACGGTTTAATGAAATAACTTGGAATTATAGGTCAATGTAAAAAAGTTATTACTGGTTGCCGTGGTAATACTGGTCAAAATTTATTACTGGTCGCTTTGCAACCAACGTCAACTTTTGGCTGTCAGTGTGCGCGCGCATCACAAAATCACGTATCATCGTAAAGATTTCACTCTCACAATTATTTCCAAACGCGCCAAAAGAATTCAGGTTTGAAATTGAATTAGTTTAAAATGTACGACATGGAACACCGATGAATGTGACGAATATTGATATTATGCTGCTAAGTTAAATACTACTGTTTACTATGTGTAGCCTGAACACAAGAATATAAATCCTAGCTATCTTGTGGAAAAACTTTATTTAAACAAACTATTGGTGTTGCCATGAAGAAGGCACATGTGCCCCTGGGATCGGGTTTATAATTTTTAACCTTTGGCAAACGGGTATTTAATTAACATTTTGTTGTTGTTCGAGGTTTTTTTTTTTTTTCTGAATAAGCCACCCCAGCAATGGGAACAGAAAGGGAACCCACACTATGGTGCTATAGAAGCATACGGTAGAATTTCGTTCCTTCAATAATAACTTTTACCAATTAAAACATGTAGAAAAAGTACGAAAAGATTGTCGCCGCTGTGGGAATCGAACCCACGTCTTCGGCATTCGCGGCCTGACGCTCTAGCCACTGAGCTAAACGGCTGATAGCCACAGCGACGAAAATCTTAACGCCTTCCTTCTACATTGTTATTTAGTATTTGAAGCAATGCTTGGCGCATCTATTGTTATATCCTTTCCAGCATACAAATTACCAATTTCCTTTTCACTAAAATAAATTGCAAGTTTTGTGATTTTAAATAAATAAATAAAATTAAATTTTACCTCAAATTTGTAGAAAATAAAATTTTACCCCTTTGATTCATTAAAAGCTTAAACTATTAAGACTTAGGGGTTAAACCGTTATATTTTTAAACTTAGAATTACATTAACCTCTCTCGGTGTGGTTTGAATCAGATGATCTATCAACTTTATTGCCAAAATATTCAAAATATTTACATGTTAAAAAAATTCTGTGTCCGGTGCACTTTCACTCTGTTTTCGAACACTGCTAAGTTATTTCTATTTCGACAGTTCCTAAAGTAAATAGGCTCTACGGCATCACATCACAATTTAACAGCAAGGTGGTTATGCCAATACGTAATTAAAAATTATTACACTTTGGATATATCTTTTAATCTTAATATAAGGTCTTTTGCTATAATCTCGCCTGGAACATTCCAGTTCTTAACTATATCGCCTTCTCCATTATTAGATAAGGTATTTTTTTTAAATATTTTATTAATAAGTTGGTGATGGATGTTTTTGAGAAATAGACGTTTTATAAAGCATGGAATGAAATTGATATTTACTCATTCATAGTTTTGCTAAATTGTTCAATTCGAGAATATTGCATAATATGTATGTAAGTTTTTAGAACAGTTATTAGAATGTATAATCAATTAATGTCTTGTTTCATATAACTTCTTAAAAAATGTTGAAATAACTAGCTCTTGGTTTACAAAACTATTTTCAATTTAACGATTAAAACCTAAGATCATTTAAAAATTATTAAAAGCACCAAATAGGATCACTTGATTTTTTGCTACTTGTCTTTTTCTCACATGCATAGATCGGATAAAGCATCTATTTATATTTCAATCTAGTACATAAAGATATAACATAAGACTTAACTGACAGCAATACTAAACATACTTCTATAGTACAATTACATTTAATATGTAGCAATTTATTGACGTAATAGCTTAGCTATAAATATAGCTTCATAAAACTAGCGACGAGAAAATATTTAATACTATACAAACTCTTTCCTCTTTGATATATAAAGGTATGAATATTATAGACAGTGAGTACACTCTTACCCAATTAACAACATAAGAGATCAATTTCAAATGATGTTAAGTTTGTGAGTCAAACAATACACTCATTTATTTATTTGCAACGAAGAAAATACCTTTAAATGTCAGTATAAAACAATACACATATTTAATTAAGTAAATATAGGTCTCCAATAGTGCACTTATAAATAAAATTGTCGGATTTGAGGGCGAAATTAATATAATTATAGTGATTGAATTAATTGTGAATGCTATTATATGCTAAAGTGCTTGGTGCATTTTTGCTATTTTTTCAAACAAAATCAAGCACCTATTTATGGCGTTTTCCATTGTATTTATATTCAGCTAAGTTGAAGTGAAATTTGCATGGAATAATGTCTATTACATTAACATACCATAACTGAATTAATCAAGACTTAATAATATAATTTTTTTTAAACATTCTTTAATCCCACTTAAATAAATGTGGTGTCACTTTATATTCCATGGTATATATTATTCCATATCTTGGCTTAATTTAATTAAATGTACTAGAGTTTTTCAATTAAAATAAGTTGATCAAAGGAAGAATGTATGTGGGTATGGACTGTACATGCATACACACTAAGTAAAGACAGAATGAGGAATATCTTTCGTTTTTTCTCAAATGTAATGTTAGATGTAAATTAGTTGCAATTCTGATCCTTTTCTCATTTGAAATGCAAATTAAAATTTATATTGTAATCAAAGTAAAACCCGCTAATGTAAGTCGATGCTTTTGTCGTCTTTTGTCGTCTAATGTAAGGTTTTTAAAATGTTTATAATATTATGAACATTACGAAGATATATTAAAGTGAAAAGTATTCTTTAAAATTTTGTTTATGATATCGAGAAATTGCGTAATTTATCTTAATATTTTGATAGCTAATAAGTGAAATGTAATATTAGAATTTTGAGCTTTCAATAGTTTAAAATAGAATTTATAAAAGTTATATTCTTGTTAATGCACTTTGATTGTAGTTTTATGGACCAAAATTTATATGAAACCTGTATAAGCTTATAATATTGTAATGTTACATCAAGATTTTTACTCTTTTTAAAATACATAAACCCAATTGCATAAAGTCAATTAGGTGTTTTAAATGGTCGAATATGAATAAGAAGATAAAATTATCGCTTTTTAAGTATTTATTAATTTCTTAAGCAAATTTAAGTAATTAATTATTTTACATGGAATGAATTATTGAAAATATTAAGGTTTTTACTTGTATGTATGTAATAATTTTTTAAAGATCATTTAATTTTAAGTTTCCTATTGCTTTTCTCTAATATTCCCGTTAATCGTTATTTACCAATTGATAAATTTAAATCAGCATTAAATCTTTACCTTAAAAATGTTACCTTATAAACATAAATGTAATTTCTTATTCAAATTGATAATCAGTTTCATTTCATTTTTACTTAATCAAGAACTTATATATCATCTTTACTAAACTTTCATTATTTTTAATGTACGTAATTATTTATAATACATATAGTTTTTAGTTAAGGTTAAGATGTACAAATCTTGATGTGAATATTTTCAAGCCATGCATTGTTATAGATATAGATTCCTGCTAAATAAATATATTGCTGATCTACCGCCATATTATTTTATTATTTCGCTTTATTGATGCCCCGTCATAAATGTATTAATATTCATCTATATATAATCAATCAGTGTCCCTCAAAATGAGCTTAACAGGTAACTTACATAACATTTTATTTTTCCAAACTATAACTAATAGGAGAGCTATGTCACACCATAGTCATATTAACGTTCAATACTTTACTGGTTAAATACTCTTTGTATTTACGTAATTATTATTTAATTCAGTAAAATTATTAAAAAGCGAAAAATTTAAATTAGAATTTTCTAATTGAATAAAGTTTTACTCAAATTAAAGGTATTAATGTTTTTACAATACACTTTCATCCAAATCCAAAATTGATGGCTCTTGTATCATAGTGGAGTGTTGTGTTAGAGTCAGGCGGAATTTTAGCTCATCGTCTGATATCAAATGCATAGGCACCAGATTTTCACGATTACCACAGCCGGCAACTGAAAATAAATAACACTAAAGCAAAAAAGTATTGAATAAAGTAATTTTAATTAAACACGGGATATTGCACCAAAGTAATGGCCTAATGCTATTACACAGCATCTGCAATCTTGCGGTTGCAGTTCAAATACCATTAGGATGCATCAAATATTTTTTGGGACATCTCACATGCTAATATATCTGTCTAATGTCTGTGTTCAATGCATGGCCACGAAGCAGGCTACTTGACACTTTGGGTAAGAAGCTTGGTGTGGCATTAGCAATCTGTCGACCCAATCAGAGCCGAAAAGATGAAAAAGCTTGTTTATATAACATACTACCTTCTGCACGCGACTACGTCTGATTAGAATAGACAGATATATATAAAAATATGTATATAAATTATAGCCTTTATGTTATTCTGATGTATAAGCTATATTATTGTAAAGTTTCATTAAAATCCATTCAGTAGTATTAGCGTAAAAGAGTAACAAACATCCATCCATACAAACAAACATTCGCGTTTATAATATTAGTAAGGATGCTCTTATACAACATATATCCAATTTGTTATCAAAATTTTAGAAAAAATTTAAATAAACCATTACCGGGACATTTCATTTTTTTCCCCATTGCAATAAACTCCACAACTGCCTCCTTTTCATAAATGTGACCGCATAATTTGTTTCGTACTGGATCCACAATCGGCCTTTTGGTTATTGGATCAATCTGAAATGCAAAGTTGTCAACTAAGATACTCTAGTCTAATAAGTCTTATATGAATTTGGTTGGTCAATACTTTGGAGAGGCCATGAAATGACTTAATTTATTTACACTCCCAGATAATATTAACACAAAGTAAAGATATTGGTAATTTTTATGCAATTATGTCAACCTATAACAGTCCACTGCTGCTGAGCTATTACCAAAATTTGATAAAACTCACATATTGATTCTGAGACTCTGTTATAGCCAAGTCTGATCCGTCTAAGTTTTCTGAAAAACAAAACATAAGTGAATTAGTGACCAATTTTCTTGTCTGTCATAGCAATTTACATTTTATTTTAATTACTATGATATTATTTTTTACATGAATTGTTTACTTACGTCTTGATTTTTGTCGTCCTTTCTCAATTCTTTTCTTGAATTCTGTCATATATGGGTGAGAGTTGACATTTACATTTTTACTTGCAAGATTGTTTAAGTAGAAGTTAAACCTGTCTTGTAATGTGTCCAAATTTGAAGAGTCTGTTTCATCCTATTAAATACAGAATTTTATTCAATCATAATTTGTTTTATTTACAAAATATTTTGGTAATAGAGAACTGCAGTAGTAGTATGTTTATCGCTAATATTGTAGTTATAAATTATTTTACTTATATTTATGAGTGAAAAACATGAAATATTTATATAACAATATTTCTTTGGTGATGAAATCTTTTATGGGACAATGTATACATTTCCACTACACAATCCCAGAACACATTTAAAGTACCTATATAGAATTTGGCTAGTTTTTAAATTAAAAAAAAATTGTAAAAGAATGTTTGTGTTAAAGGTTATTAAAAAGTGAGTGATTTATATAAAATTAAATTGAAACACACCGGAATTGAATTGATCCCTCCAGGTTATTTCAAGCAGATTATATTATATTGTAGTAATTTTCCATTGTCAAATAATGAAATTTTCATTGAATTACATTAGTTTGAGCTTGATATGGACAAAAATGTGGTAATATTAAAAACTTGGTCACTGTAAATTTTTAAAGAACATTTCACATTTTTTTTTATATTAAGGTTCATTTAAAGAATAATGTATCTAAATTTCTCAGATACATAAATGTTTATTAGTATCAAGTTTTTTATACTTTCGTTTGCTAGCGTCAATTATCCAATTAAATTAAAATGAGAAAGTTTGGCTTCAAATGTTATTTTATTCTAGAAAAATATGAGGATTGTTTTTACACAAATTTTTTACTGAATAATATCACATTTTCAGTTTCATTTTTTTCAAAACAAAATAAAATGGTAAAATAAATTAAAATGGGTAAATCAATGGTAAAGGTAAATAACTTTAACTCCGGCGTAATTCAAATCAAATAAATTTTAAACGATAGAGATAAATCTCTAATGAATTAATCAACAAGCAGAATTCGGCGGTCGCTTATAGTTTTCAAGAAACAAAATTTTTAAAACTTGTTTTTTGTACTAAGAAATCCACCATTTTATTCGTTTGACTTCAAAAGTTCTTTACACAGTTCTGCCAACATGATAAATATAGGAAGCGGGCGACATCATACACGTATCGATATTCCGATTTTTTAAATTTAATGAGTCACAGAACCGACACAGAGCGAATCCGACTCGGATAGATTAGGTTAGAAGGTTCAGGCGGGAGCGGAGCTCCCGCCTTAACCTTCGATGTTAGGTTTTTTTTTTATGACCACCAAGAAATACGAGCTGAATTGACATATTGACAACAAAAAATGGCGGATTTCTATAGTAAAAATCACACACTATTTCATTATTTATTTTTTCGAAAACTATAAGCGACCGCCAAATTCTGCTTGTTGATAAATTCATAAGTGAGTTTTCTCTATCGTTTAAAATTTATTTGATTTGAATTACGCCGGAGTTAAGGTGATTTACATTTACCAAATCAATTACCAACGTTTTACCTTTGCTTTCTCTAATGCTTCGTTAGCTACATTGTTTCTAGCTTCTAGCTTACAGTACTCTTCAACAGAAGACTTCAACTTAGAAAACTCAGTCTCCCTCTCTTGTTCATTCATAAACATAGCAACATTGTCCACACAAGTGTATAAACTTGTTACACATTGCTTCCTTAAATCTGTTAATTCATCGACCATTCTTGAACACTAAACTGATATGCGATGTATAGACGTATAATACCAAAACATATAAAATAATTCGGTTCCTATAAAACTGCAGTTCTTCTTCTTTTTAGATCAGTTGTGCATATGATATCGCCAATAACACAATAATATGGTTTTAAAAATCTAATAACAAAATTGCAGTAATTCTTCTTCTTCTTCTTTGATTAATGGCCTCTCTTAAATGAAAATTGCAGTAATTCGAGTTTCAAATCTTCTACTGACTGACACTGAATGACAGTGACAGTGACACTGACTTGACAGCAGGGTGACCATCTCAAAAATAGGGAATCTGTCTGCCCGACACTAGCAAAAAATCTAGCAAACTCAACTTCATAAATTTTTTAGGATAGGGATTTACATGTTTTATTTTGACAACTATATTACCTTGTTCAGCAGCCCCGAACCCAATTACATCTATAAAATTAAGGTTAGCTTTACTAAAACCCTCAGAAAGATCGGATGGTCTTTTCAAGTCCACCAAAGTTAAAAATTTTGTTTTTACTTGAAAATCTCCTTCGGAATAATATTTGGTAACAATTGGAAGGGTTGATGTTATGATTTTGGTAAAAATTCAAGCTTGAAAAAAATTTTAATCGATAGAGAAACGTTTAACATTAAATATTACATACATGAAAACCAAGGCAAACACTTACTTTTAATAAAAAAAATTATTAAAACATATTCAAAACTTGTTATTTTCACTAAATAAATCCGCCATTTTGTGTTTGACAACATGTATAAATTTACGAATTCATACACTTTTCCATATTATAACCTTCGCATTATTAAAAAAGTCTTTAAAAATACTAAAAGTACTGTTACACTAAAGTTTTCTGGGTGGTCATAAAAAAAACCTAACAACGAAGGCTTAACCTTCTAACCTAACCTATGGTCGGATCGCTCTGTGTCGGATCTGTGACTCATTTTGAACCTAATATTCGAGACATAAGTGTACACTAAGTCACAAATTTTAAATATTAGAAATTGTTAATAATACATGTTCATGAAGTAGAAACTTGTGTTTTTGTGATATATCTGTGTATTTGTGTCACCTTAAAACGTAAAAAGTGAAAACGTAAGTTTTTAACTTAAAATAATAGTCTATAATGAATAATGGACGCACAGTAATGTGTAAAAGTACTTACAAATATGCACTTGAATATTGTATACAATTAAATTAAGCTAATTCCTAAAATAAATATTATATCCTTTTATTAATCATTTCATATTGATAAACATGAAATTATGTTAAGACTTAAAGAAATAAATCCAACATCTGGCAACCCTAGCAGACAGTAGAGTTAGAGGACCCTTTTGTTTTGAAAGAAAAAATGGAGGTTAATAATTTATTGTTGTAAGATTAGATATTGTGGATTTGTGGAATTGATGTAACCATTGTATTGTATAATAATAAGTGGAATTAAATAAATATGTTAAATGTATATCCAGAAGACTTTAATTAAATTATAACAAATGACGGATTTCAGTTGTATGAAATTTAAAAACTTTGTTAATTTTTTCCTCATAATCTAGTGGTTTTCATTGATTATAACTTATATAACATTTAATTATTAACGTTTCTCTATAGATTAAATTTTTTTTCTAGGTTGAAAAACGAGACGTACTATTCGGAATATTAGCTATGATTTTTACCGTTCATACTTATTATATCATATGATGTACCTACATTAAAATAAAATAATCGGGAAATCCCTATATAAAGCATGGGACGAAAGTTGCCACAAAAAAATAATTTATGACCAAAAAAATAATCAAAGTAAATAATAAGACAGAATATTAGAAGTATTCTAAATACAAATATTAATTTATATGTACTGTAATTTAAATGTATTTCAAAAGATTTCAAAGACGTCAGCCTAATCTGCCACAGCTAAAATTTAAGTGGAAAATCTGCCCAAATAGCAGAATACTACCACAAATGGTCAGACTGCTTGACAGTTCGTCAACTTCAATCTCAGATGAGACACGAACGATTATTGATTATTTTAATAAGGAATACCTACTAGACGTAATTATGTACACAGCCAAGTATTTTACTAATGATGGGAATATTGCGTTAAGAAATTAAGCAACAGTTTCAACAAGTACACAAAAAACGTGTAACAGGTATACAACAGAAATAAACTTTAACATCTTTTTAAAAATAATTTATTTTTAAATATCTTACATACTTTCACCTATAGTGGATTAAACACAATAAATTATTATTTTGTATAAAATATTTCCATTCATGTATTACGAATGGCATTATAAAATTTACTGATATATACAAATTAAATAATGTAAGTTGTCACAAACTTAAATAATTTTGTATACTATGGAGAGCAATACAGTTTGTTAAAAATACGATGATACGCGGGACATCGACATTAATAAACTAAAGTGACATTACGAACGAAAGTACCACATTGTGTTACGTACATTTTTTGTTTAAAAAATATCGAGGAGCTTCATATACGAGATCCGTATTTGTATATAACAGAATTTAGTAATTTGAATTTATAAAATTGTATTATGCACGTTAAAATATTCTAGTATAATTTCCCTAGTTACACAAGTGTAAGAGAGTGAATTGTTACTCATCAATGTATTTTACAGATCTTATTAATTAACGAATGAAGTGAAGTGTATAAGGAAAGTGGCACATATGGGTGGTGATAAAAGACTGGGTTACATCGTTTATTAAGTTACCCACTGTGGTTGGTATTGTTATTATCGGGGTGACGAATGAAGTGAAGTGTACGAAGAAAGTGGAATAGGTGGTTGGTGCTTTAAGACTGAGCTACATCGTTTATTAAGTTTCCCACTGTGGGTGGTATTGTTATTATCGGGGTGACGAATGAAGTGAAGTGTACGAAGAAAGTGGAATAGGTGGTTGGTGCTTTAAGACTGAGCTACATCGTTTATTAAGTTTCCCACTGTGGGTGGTATTGTTATTATCGGGGTGACGAATGAAGTGAAGTGTACGAAGAAAGTGGAATAGGTGGGTGGTGCTTTAAGACTGAGCTACATCGTTTATTAAGTTTCCCACTGTGGGTGGTATTGTTATTATCGGGGTGACGAATGAAGTGAAGTGCACGAAGAAAGTGGAATAGGTGGGTGGTGCTTTAAGACTGAGCTACATCGTTTATTAAGTTACCCACTGTGGGTGGTATTGTTATTATGGGGGCTTTTAGACGGTAACACCGACGTGGCCCAGGGCGGCGGCGAGGCGTTGCAGGTGCGCGCGCATGTCCGCGGCGGGCAACCCTCGCCTGGCGCCTATCACCTTGAACGCGTTCAGGTACTCCAGCTCGGAGAACTGCGGCCCCTTCTCGCGGACGGACGTTATTATTTCCTGCGGTTCACGAGCGCTTTTATAGTGTAGAATAAGAAGAACTTCACGGTCTGATCGCTAAAGATACATACAAGACTTAGAAAATAATAACTGGACAGTATATAGAATATTTTTGGAAAGATTTAAAATAAATGTAAACATAACAAAAAATAAATAATTGAAGGTCTGTATAGCGCCATAAGAGCGTGAAACGGACGGGGCTCAGTGACAGTCGAAATACAGAAAATAAAATTCGTTCTGATCCCCATACTGGTTTTCACTCAGTCCATTCCGCACTTCGAGGCAACCCGTAATTAATAAAAAATAAAAATTATTGCACAACTTGACTTTCGATTCTCGATATTTTGTTGACTTATATGGACCAAGCGTTTGCGAGCAAAATTGCTAGTTGGCGACTCGTTAGTAAGCTGAAGTGGCCGGCCGGCCATACACCACGTAGAATCGGTAACCTTGGAGAAGGAAAGTGTTCATCACTAGACGGGAGTGATGCGGGAAGTAATTTGATGCAGGTGGCTCTGGATCGTGCACCGTGGCGGTGTGCGGTCTAACAGGTCTGAAAGAGCACGAGGGTCACATAGCCGTTGGAGACGAAAAGTTTTCAAGCTGCGCCCTCATACGGAAGCTGCGGTAAGTAGTTTGAGGTCTGTGGCCATGCCGGAAAGAGCACGGGGCTCACCTCGGGCGTGCAGGCGAGCAGGTGCAGGTAGGCGTGGGCGGCGTGCAGCCCGTGGTGCGGCAGATGCAGCGCGGCGAGGCAGTGGCGCAGCGCGGCCAGCCGCGCGCCCGCGCCCGCCGCCGCCGCCGCGCCGCCGCGCTCCGTCTGCCAGCGCCACACCACCGCCGCCGACATCATCTCGCCCAGCCCGTTCATTATGTACTGCGCGGATGGGGGTACAGTCGGAGGGACACGCGTGTCGAGTGAGAGAATCGCCTGCACTAGCCCGTGCATTATGTTCTGCGCGGATGGGGGTACAGTCGGCGGGACACGCGTGTCGAGTGAGAGAATCGCCTGCACTAGCCCGTGCATTATGTTCTGCGCGGATGGGGGTTCGTTCGGAGCACGCCACGTGCGTCAAGTGAGAGAATCGCTTGCACTAGCCCGTCCAATAAGTACTGCGCGGATGAGGGTACAGTCGACGGGAAGTTCGGCGCACACCACGCGTGTGTTTGAGAGAATCGAAATCGAGCCAGTTCATTGTGCACTGCGTCAGGTGAGAATTGCTTACACCAGCCCTTTCATTATGTAATGCACGGATTGCGGGTACAGGCGGCGGAACGTTTGGAGCGCGTCATGTGTGTCAAGTGAGGGAATCGCTTGCACCAGCCCACGCTTTGTGTAAGGCGATACAGTCCGCGTAAAGTTTAACGTACACGCGGTGCGGTACAGTAGTGTCGTAGGTTCGAATTCCTCACGAGAGAACTATTTGTGTGACCCACAGATAATTATTGTCGATAACTGTATTTGTACAAGTGAAATTTATGTATGTAAAACGTTCTTACAACACAAGGCAATGTTGTCCTATATAGGGTGCTATGTCTCCGAAGAGATATCTTCTACGTCGTAGCAGTCGCTGGGAGCTATTACTCAAGCCCTTCCACACAGAATATAAATAATAAATATTTAGGACACATTTTTGCACAACATTCTCTAGTCCCAAACTAAGCAACGCTAGTACTATGACTACTATTTTTGTAAACAAATACATATTATACATATATAAACACCCAGACACTGCAATAACACTATTTTCATCACACAATATTTTTTCAATAGCGGGGATCGAACCCAGACCCTCTGAATCAAGAGGCGGGTCCACGCGCGGGAAAAAGAATACAATTCAGACAACAGAGAGGGAACAAGAGATCGAAGTGAATAGGAAACTTACCGCTCGGCGTGGTGGCGCTAGTGTGGCGGCCGCCCTCTCGTGGAAGGCGAGCAGCGCCTGGGCCAGCTGCGCCGCTCCCCCCGCCCCCTCCGCCTCCCCCTCGACGCCCCCCTCCCGCTCCTCCTGCCCCAGGTAGTGGAAGCACTCGATCCGCATCTGCGTCAAAAACCCCCACGCTCAATCCATCAGCCTCCTACACCGATACTACAACGCGAAAATTTGGTTGTTCGTTTGTTCCGAAGGCCCTACTCGGCGATATTTTTAGATAGATAGATAGATAGATAGATAGATAGATAGTCTTTATTTGTAAAACATGGTATACATACATTGCATGCAAGATATTAAATATACATTGTCCTATCATGTCCAGGCCGTATCACGGCATACAAATTGGTTACAAGAGATGGTGCGTTGACCGCAATATTGTTTATTATAAACTTTATACTATTGCCAAATATAATCACATGTCATTATTCAGTCATAATAAAATTAATTACGAAATTGATTAATAAAATTGTTATAATATATAATGTCAAAATTAAAATAATAGATGATAATTCAAACAATTTACATTTTTAGTACATAATATAATGCAAATTAAATTATATTAAAATTAGAAGTAATTTTGAATACTACGAAAAATTTTCTTCCTTCAAAAATTCTAAGATATTGTAGTATGCTCGATTAATTAAAAAAAATCTTTAATTGTCTTTTAAGATCGAGAGTACTTAATTCTTTCCACGATTTGGGCAATTTGTTAAATATTATCGGTGCCATGCAAAAGATGCTCTTACGCATAAGAGCAGTTCTAGAGCCATGAAGGCAGAGCCAGAAGTGATCACGTCTATTCCTAGGTGCTACATCAGATAAACTTGAAAATAAATTGGAATTAGACCTAATAAACATAACTAATGTTACATAACTGTTACAAGGTGATGTAAATATTCCTACGCTTATTTTAACAGAGTTACATTGGTGGATGAACTTGGAAAAATCGTTTTTCAAACAAATCAAATTGATTAGATTAGACGCGAATTGCAACTATCCTATAATAACATATTAGAAACGGCAACGCCCCATAAATATTTAACTCAACAATAAATGTCGGCGCGATTAACGTGTAGAGTTTCATTGTGTTTCATTGTCAAATGAAGTATAAAATCTTACCTCAGATTTACACACCTGTGTGTTACTTATTAATCTGTGTATGCTTATTATAAAAATGAATTGCGAATTAGGACAATACAAAGTCAAGTCTTTAATTTTTACACGTGTTCAGTTTAAACTTGGACTATAAAAAGCATTGCAATTGTAATTGACTTCTTAAAAGTGAATATGCCTATTGGTTTCATCAATGCTCCTTTAAACTTTCTGCCTTTCTCTCAATTCCATACAGAGAAACTTACTTCCAAGTGCAAAAAGAGTAAGCACTTGTGCGATATGTCCTCGAAAACAGCGGCGGCAGAGGAGACCTCACTGGAAAACTTTTCCGTGAGTTTCAAAGAAGTACCAGCAGACGTCGGCGCAGAGACGAAACTCGGCAGTGTTTTGACGTTGGCACTAAGCCAATCCTACAAAGAGACATTATTTAGTTACATATTATCTAAAATGGATAGACATGGATAATTTGTCAGCTTTGGCGATCTTTATAAATTGTGTTTCTTATAGTCTTCCTTATGTTATTTCCCAAAAATCAGTGTTGTTGTATAATGTGTATAGTGTATAATGTTATTGTTGTTGACGCCTCTAACTCCCTCTATGAACAATTTGAGATATAATCTGAAATTGAGAATCATATCTAACACATTCTAAGCGATGCATTCATAATTTTCTTTCCAAATCTCTTTTAAATAATTTATAAACATTTAGCAACTTACCATGCTTTCACATAAGAGTGCCAAATCTGCGAGTACGTTGATGTCACTGACGATTTCGCGTCGCGCCACCTCTCCATCGCCGAGACTTGAACCCAGGATCTCTGCCTCGCGTTCATACGACTGCTTCAACTCCTGTCAATGTAAATATTTGGTATCTACATGATAGTAAAATTATGCTGCGCAGGATCCATCATGTGATAGTGATTACAATAGGCGAAAACTTATAAGTTCATCTGTCTTGCAATCGCAAGTGACGTCGACTTATAGCGATTACAAATTCCCGGCACTACGCGAATACTTTACAGAGTTAGTTGGACGGTTTATCGAAAGGGCCGAAAACTATTCCGACCTTCCGGTGGGAAACGTAACGAATTACCAACTCGAAGATCCACCGCAGCAGGGTTCCCACTAGACAACACTATACTTACGTATAGTGCTAACATACATAACCAATAATGATGAGCACAAGCACGGCCCTACCCAACGTGGAGGGCCTTACCAAGTTTTTGAGATTTCGCTAGTTCAAGAATTTTGCGTTTGATTAGGCTTTAATAGTCTATACTCTATAGACTTCAAAAACATCAAAGTAAAGTAAAAGATGAAAACGATGGGTCGAATTACTGCTAATTTGTAATTTGTGCATATCCTGTAATGTATTTTGATAAAACTCCTTTAGCCTCATTTCTCAAGAAAGAAAATAATATTAAACGACGAACATGAGAGTAATTACCCGAATAAATATTACGACGTATTTAGCCTTTTGGTGTTCGTAATGCACTGGCGAGGTTTCACATCTCTATGTCATCGTATTTTGTTTTACACACGCTTTCGGATCTAAGGGTGTTCTGCAAGTAGAGATGGGTCGTATCGCTTTTTCTGAGTACCGTATCTGAATCAGATATCGATTTCAAATATCAGATTTCGAAACTACGTATTTTAATATCTAGATATTTTACGGTCCCGTATCCACCTTGAATTCTAAAAAAAAAAAAAGAGTATTTAAAAGTTGATTCATTCTATGTACATAATTTTCCTGATATTTAAAACTTAACTTATTTACAATGATGTGTGGGTTAATAATTATTTAGATTCCTCCGGGTTTAAATTCACGTTTACGAACGTAAGCTGTTTGACTTTAATCGTCGAAAGTCTTGTTCGACGATCATTGTACACATAACTATAGCTATTACCAGTGATACCAACTGTTCAAAAAGAATACTTCTAAATAAATTCGAAAACCCACTAAAATTGACTAAATTCAAAAAACTTACTGAATTTAAAATCACGATTTTTTTATACTATTAAGGTAAAATTAAAACATTACCTGATAAAATTAAAAATTTCATTAAAAATAGAAATTGAAGTAATATAAAAATGATTTATTTTAACATCTTATATATCGCTTAATAATTGACTTTAACATAATTTTATAATTTGTGTAAGAAATAATACATTCAGTATTATAACTTAGGGCGGAAGAATTTAAAATATACAAAATATAAAATATACAAAGCACATAAGCCTTGGTCTGATTTCCACCCAAGCAGCACAACACTATTAAATTATATTTTTCTTTTTGTGTACTTTTATTTTTTTCCAAAAATATGAATAAAATTTAACTAATAAAAATATTCACAAAAAATTTACCTCCTAAAAAATTTCCATTTATATTTTTTCTTCCTTAATTTAGGCAGAAAATTCTTAAGTAGTAAGTTGGCATCCCTTACTATTACGTGCTTAGTACCAATGCAATCCAGCTCAAGACTAAACAAAATTTAAAGACATCGTTGATACCGTAATTCGTATTTAAATGCAACAGAGATTTTTTTCCATGCTGTTAAGATTCAAAATTACTTAACTGCGCGCTTTGTCGCCCGTTACGGCTCAAGGCTAAACAAAACAATAGAAATATAATAATATCGTTGTAGTAATCTTTGATACCATGATTAGTATTTAATTAAAACGGATCTTATTTGCATCGTGATAAGATTCAAAATTACTTAACTTTTTCATAATATCTGTTTAAAAATCTGATATTGTGCCTTGCTTGCCGTACTGCTCTAACTAGTGTAATATTTGTATCTCACGCGCTTTGTCGCTCAAAATCTGTTTAAAAATCTGATATCGTGCATTGCTTGCCGTCCCGCTCTAACTAGTGAGTATTTATATCTCACGCGCTTTGTCGCTCGATATCTGATATCGTGCATTGCTTGCCGTCCCGCTCTAACTAGTGAGTATTTATATCTCACGCGCTTTGTCGCTCGATATCTGATATCGTGCATTACTTGCCGTCCCGCTCTAACTAGTGAGTATTTGTATCTCACGCGCTTTGTCTCTTGAAATTTGTTTAAAAATCAGATATTGTGGTAAACGCGTATGATATCGCGATTCGTGTCGGTATAGCGAGCGAGCACGGTACATCAGATTTCGGAAATATCAGATATTGTAAAATACATAGATATTGAACGAGCCAGTAAGCGATATTCGGATATTGTACTAATATCTAGTTTTCATATCTGATACGATTTGTATCGCCCACTTCTATCTGCAAGTGTAGTCTCTACTCACCTGGCTGTTTTGGGTCGCCTGAGACACCACCGCGCTGTAGTTGAGCAGCGACTGCAGGAAGCGGACGATGTTGTCGTCATTCGCTTTCAGATCTAAGAGTGTTCTGCAAGTGTAGTCTCCACTCACCTGGCTGGTGTGGGTCGCCTGCGAGACCGCCGCGCTGTAGTTGGGCAGGGACTGCAAAAATCGGACGATGTCGTCGTCGGCCAACCAGCGTGCAGCCCTGGAGGCGCCGCCGGGCTGCAGCCTAGCGTGGGCCGCTCTGGCCGCCGCCGCCAGGGCTGCCAAGGCGGCGCTGACGGCCCGCAGCGCTGCGCCGCCGCCGCACGGGCCGCAGCGGCGCGCCCCTGCCGCGCACTCGGCCACCGCCTCCCACCCGGCCAGGGCGCACACGGACACGTTGCGCCGGTCGCTGACACGGAACGGTACGACATGTAACCTAACCTAACTTTCACAAATAACAGTCTGTCCCGCGACCACGGATATATAGATTATAGATATATGTATATATCGATAGTACCCGGAGGACCGAGCTTTGCTCGGTTTGTTTTTTTTGGTAAATCGTGTATTTTGGAAATTACATTTAGATACAAATTACTGAGTAATTAAATATGCATAATATTTTTCGATCTTACCGACGTAATAATAAGAAAATATGAACTGATGTTTTTTCACAAAAGAAAGAACTTTAAAAAAAAGGGAAAAAAATAACAAAATAACAAATTGACAAGAAATTAAAAATAAAGAAAGCAATGATCTGGAATCGAAAAAAGTAAAAAAATAAATGTGTAAATGATCGTGACGCGAACCACGGCCGTCTGTTTTGGGGCCGCCCGATTACCGACCGAGCTATTATGACATTTTCTCTTGCGGCGAAATTTACCGTCATATTCGAATTATATTTTTCATCCCCTGAAAACAGGGATAAAAGGGCATTTTTTAAAAATGAAACCTAGCTAGATCGATTTTTCGTCACCGAATCTACGCAAATACTAAATTTCATGAAAATCGCTGGAGCCGTTTCCGAGATTCCGATTATATATATATATACAAGAATTGCTCGTTTAAAGGATAAGATATGTATATATATATATATATATATATATATATCCATTTATATATGTATTGTGTATTTAAATACGTCTATTTTACTGTATGTACGTACTGCAATATACAGTAGACAATATTTTTTATCTGCCTAGTATTTTATGTAATGACTTATAAATTTGATCTTCTTTTTTTCATTTTACAATCAATGCACCTACTTTTCTGGACCACCCAAAGGCCACCAAAAATTGCTACCACTATCTACCAGTCAATAGACAATGCTGGCATTATCCGCCTCTGCACATATTTTGTGTGCATAAAGTATACATAAATAGTTTTCCGTCGTTTACTTAAATTTCTAACGGTTGAGAAGATTTGAAGATTTCAAAATACAATATTATCAATTATTCGCACTTATAAAGTTGTAGTCCGTCAGTTGACTTCGTAAAATATTTGCACACTTCATAGAGTGAAAAAGATCATGTTGAACTTCACCGTGACGTTGCCCCGCATGCCTTGTTTCGTTTTTAAATAAGGCAACGAGGCACTCACCTGGCAACACCGGCGGCGGCGGTCGGCACGGTGCGCTCCCGCCAAGCGGCCGGCGCCTTGGCGGCCGCTTCGATGGCGCCCCTCGCCTCCAACGCCAAACGCTCGCTCTCGCCCCAGCGCACGTAGTCCGTGATGAACGCGCGCAGCGAGCACTCGCCCCCGCTGCGAGTTGGTCCCCTCACTGACTCCTCGTTTATGAGTGGCCTTACTCGCACCGTGTGTTTTTATACAAGGTGACGAGCGAGTATCACTCGATGTTGAGACCGCACCATGGACAAATCATCCGTTGTATTGCTGTCACGTTGCTAACCATCGCCCCGGTGCAAGTTAGTCCACTGACTGAATCCTCGTTTATGAGTGGACTAACTCGCACCGTCTGTTTTTAGGGTTCCGTATTCAAATGGTAAAACGGGACGCCCTTACTAAGACTCCGCTGTTCATCTGTCTGTGACCAGGCTGTATCTCATGAACCGTGATCGCGTCTCCTCCGCTTTAAACATACATATCATACAAACCGAAACATACATTTCATCTATCGATAGTAATTTTTTTAGTCTACCGCCGTTTCGTAATGAGGTTCCCCTAACGGAGACGAAACAGGCGAGAGAAACTCTGTAGGTATTTTCATTTTTGTCATATTTTAGCTCAATACATTAAAATATTATAGAACGTTTTTTTCTTCTTATAGAAATAGCTCGCGAGCGATCGTCTCATGCCCAGGAGGATTCATTTATATCGTTTTTATTGTACCCGGGAAGGGACTCGATGTGCGCGCAGAGCGGGTGCAGGGCTGGCAGAGCGGCGTGCAGCAAGCAGGGCTGCGGCCGACACACCAGAGGATAGCGCTGCCGCCGCGCGCCGCTCGGGCTGCTAGGCACTGGCGCTGCAACCGTACAGCGGTACTGTCCACCATCGTCGGGTTTAATACAACGCCATCTAGCGGCGGTGTGTGGCGATTTGCGCTTGTCGTAGCGGTGACAGCGGAGTGCATATTTAGTTTCGGTGGTAATGCAATTAGAAGGCAATGTTTTATGTGAGATATAAAAAACAAACGATCACGCTATTAAACTCACGTTGACGATAGCTCGTTACTGTGGGTAAGTGTTCAGAAGTATTGTCGGTAGATATATCAGCGAGTGTATTTAAGAAATACAGATGGCGGCGATTCAACATCCAAATAGCTGCCCGCGAGTGGGTGAAGTGTCTGTACAATAGTAAAGTCACCAGCGGTAAACGTCAATAGACGCGATGTGAACGCGTAAATAGCCGACTATGAGCACGGAGATAGAGCCAGTGACCGCCACAGGAAAAAGCTGAGGGCGTGCGTCGGGTACAGCGGGCGTCGGGTACAATGGACGTCGGGTACAGTGGGCGTCGGGTACAGTGGACGTCGGGTACAGTGGGCGTCGGGTACAGCGGGCGTCAAGTCCAGCGGGCGTCACCTGCCAGCCGGAAGAGCTTGGCGCGGCGGCGCGGCGGGCGCTTCTTGGCGAAGAAGTCGGTGAGGCGCAGGTCGGCGGGCGGCTCCCCGGCCGGGCCCGCGCCGGCGCCGCGCGACGCCGCCAGCGCCACGCTCTCGATCTCCAGGTACTCCGTCAGCAGCAGCTGCAGCTGCGGGGGGAGAGGTTCTTGTTCATTTCTACCCACTCGTGCACTGTGTGACGTCACGTTGTTGTTAAAACAACAATGAATTATTTTGATTTGATTAGACACTAACCGTGTGGGTGTGACGGTTATGTGGAAAAAAATTAAATGCACCGTTTGGATAAAACTGGGTATACTGTGGAACGGACACGGAATTTGGTCCTCAAGAAATGTTATACGACGATAATTATGAAGAAAGTAATTCAAATTGATTGCATGAATACATTAGTACTTAAATAGAATACAGTAACAGCCACAAATACTAACGACTTGCTGCACAGCACTCCAGTAGTGTTGCTCGGTGTGAAGAGTTGTGTCGGGCACTCGGTACTTCTGGAGGGCAGCACGCCACAACTGCAATAGCCTACCAAGAAAATTTGGACTATTAAAATGTAACACATGCATGAATGAAGGTTCGATTAGTAATGTAACACATAATCGAACCTTCATGGACGTTGATTTTATTCTCAAGATCATCTTAAAACCTTGGGATGGTTATTGGGCAGGTGGTTCAACTGACGTTAGTAATCAACCCCACCCAGGGATGACTTCAATGACTGTGTTAGTTTAGTTAGTTGCGTTGCGTAGCACCGTTTTCTTGCTAAACATGTCCTTGGCGACCCATTTGGCGAAGTGGATAGTGACCCTTCATATTGCGCCGCCAGTGGGTGTGAGTTCGACCCCAACTACTGGAATTATTATGTGTTATGAACGTAGTGTTTTTCTAGTGTCTCTGTGTTTATATATCTATAATATGCATTATGTTTAAGTATGTCTATTAGTTGACTAGAATCCATAGTACAAGCTTTGCTTAGTTTGGAACTAGATAACGTTATGCAAAAATGACCTCGAAATATTTATATTTCTTTTTGGAAAAAATGAGTGATGCTCCCATTATCATCCATCATCCATTATCATCAAAACTCTCCTAGCGCTCTCTCAGGACACACACACACACACACACACACACACACACACACACACACACACACACACACACACACACACACACACACACACACACACACACACACACACACACACACACACACACACACACACACACACACACACACACACACACACACACACACACACACACACACACACACACACAAAAGCCAAACGCCCACCTTTTGTTCCTGGCGCCGCAAGCCCTGAACTCCTCGCTCAGGCAGGCGACCAGCTTCGCCAGCGGTCGCCCCGTCTCCGTCACTCCTTCGCTCTCGGCCATATCGCCGTCCTCCTCGCACTCGGGCTCCGCCTCCGCCTCCGCGTCGCCGTCCTCTATTATTCGCCGCGACACCGAATCGATCACCTCCAGCAGCTCCGTTTGTATTTGCACTTTGAACTTCTGTGGAGTTCCTTTTACGTGAGAAGGTGCTGGAAGAGACTAGAAGGAAGAGGCGGGCTCCATTCTACCTTCGAGAAAAGGTAGCGCGAGGGGCGTCCCCTAATGAGTAAATGTTTAACTGTAAGTTATTACGACAGGTCTTATTTAGTGAAATGATAGTTTATTTGACGTTCGATAAGAGCTTAAAACAAGTCTATAGTGAATGAAGAAAATTTGTCCTTGAATGACGGGCCCAACCGTGGCGACAGTAAAAGTAAAGTAACAGCCTATAAATATAAATATAATAGCCAATGCTGGGCAAATGCCTCCTCTGTACAGAGGGTATCAAGGCATAGCATCATTGCTCGAGTGAATTGAACTAAAGGCCAGCGCCCGGACTATCGCGGCTTCATTTCATTAAACGGTTACCTCAGTGGCCTCCTTCAACTGCTCCAACACCCCGAGCGCCTCCAGCGATATCATGACCGTGGTCTCGAACGTCTTGTCCTCTTCGGACAGCGACGCCTCGAACTCCGGGGTGATGTCTTGCAAGTACGCGTCGGTCACGTCTTCGGTCTTCGTCAGCTCTAAGGGAAGGATTTGCAACAATAAGTCGGTAACATATTTGCAACATGCTGTATACATCGGTGCTATATTTGCAACATACTGTATACATCGGTGCTATATTTGCAACATATGTGTAGGTAGCTTGGGTGTGGTCGATGGTTCAAACTAGAGAAGAACACTTTGAAGTCCTCAAATACTTCCCCCCCCGAGGAAATTTCTCGAGTGTGATTCAAACCTAAAAGAAGGTCCAGTAGTTTTCCGTTGTTAATGGTTGCTTCCATGTAGATTGGCCCCCAAGAAAAAAGACGCATAGGCAGACCATACACACGATGGGAAGATGATATAAAGAAGGTAGCGGGACCACAATGGAGAAAAACTGCTAAATGCAGAGACAAGTGGAAATTGTTGGAGGAGGCCTTCACCTAAAGAGGGTTCATGCAATAGAAGTCTTTAATCTATAGATTGTTAAAAACTTTTCTTTTAGACTTTTTATTTTAAAAAAAAACATTACTCACTCAATGTTAAATAACATTTCAATTGCATGAAATAAAAAGGCTTTTTATTTTATTTATTTATTTATAAAGGTTGCTTCCGAGAAAGTGTCTTGAGTGTGGTTCAAGCATAAAAAACACTCGGCAGTTGGATAGTGCTGAGCGAAGGTTACTCACCTGCCAGCAGCAGGGCTCCGCGCCTAAATGAACATTAAAAGAAGTTCTCCTAGCTGCGGTTCAAACCCTAGAGAGCAATCTGCATTCGTACAGTGCTGAGCGGAGGTTACGCACCTGCCAGCAGTAGAGCTGTGCGCCTGCGGGCGGACAGGCGCCTGGTCAAGGGCGCGCGCTCCCCTCTGTACACCGCTTCACCCAGCCGTCGCACTATCTGCTCCACCAGCTCCAGCTTTTTGGCCTGCGGAACAACCTCCTGATCGACTTCAATAGATCTTCTAGTTTGTACAGTCTTTGGGACTTACTACTCAACCCCTTACACACAACACTTAATGATGGAAGCACTTGTTGACTACCTTATCATGTTAGCACTGTTATAAAACTTATTTATGAACAATGAAGACCGAATCACCATATTGTAACAACTAAAAAATATTGATATATTATTACATAACGTTATCTAGTTCCAAACTAAGCAAAGCTTATGCTATGAGTACTAGCTAACTGTTAAACACACTAAACCAAAACTTGGGAATACTCAAATAGTGTAAATTTCAAATTAAGGCCTTACAACTGATTAACAAGCAATAAAAACAATGACATTATATCTTTTTCACTAAATCAACATATAAATGTAACCCTAATCTAAATTACCAGCTAAGTTTAGTAGCTAAATTATCTGGAATGATAAAAAGACAGGAGAGACTGTGAAACTGGTTAACTTCAATTTTTTAAATTTAATATTATAAAAAATCTACTATCTACTTATGTATTATAGCTTATTATAGACATCTTCGAAATAAATAAATCAAAAATATATTTATTCAAATAGACGCTTGCGCGCTCTTATGAATCGTCAAATTTTACATCAAAGATTATGTGTATAGGTTCGTAAGGTACCACCGGTTCGGAAAGCGGTTTCTGTTGAGAAGAGACCGGCAAGAAACTCAACAGTTGCTCTTTTTCAAAAATATCAGGGTACAATATAATATACAGGTATAATAGTCTTATTCTAGCCTACGTGAGTATCAACAGTATTAACTCCACACATTGGCGTCGTCGAGATATTCCGAAATGGTATAATATAATATATTTTTAATTTTACATTTAAATTGGTCAAGCGGCAGACTTAATATCGACTGTGGGATTTTATTATACATGCGCACACTTTGCCCCATGAAAGACCTATTTACTTTTTGTAGACGAAACAATGGTGTAATAAGTTTGTCCTTATTTCTAGTGTTTATTTTATGTCTGTCGGTATTCTTTAAGTAATAATTAAGGTTATGACGTAAATACAAAATATTACAATAAATGTATTGAGAAGCAACAGTGAGTATATTAACCTCTTTGAAAAGATCTCTGAGTGAATTTCGGGGTCCGATATTGTAGATTGCTCGAACAGATCTTTTTTGAAGAATAAATATAGAATTTATATCTGCACTACCCCACAACAAAATGCCGTACGACAAGACGCTGTGAAAATAACTAAAGTAAACAAGTCTGGCGGTATCGATGTCCGTTAGCTGCCTAACCCTTCTAATCGCAAAAACAGCGGAGCTTAGCCTATTCGCAAGAGATGATATATGGGGACTCCACTGGAGCTTTGAATATACTGTAATTCCCAGAAATATAGCAGACTCAACTGGATTAATGGGTACGTTATTAATAACGTAACGTATATTAAACTAAAACTTTCCCTTCTTATACTGGGAAGGGTAAAAAAAGTACATCTGGTTTTGTGTCAATAGTAAACCAGTGGAGGATATGTGAAAGTGCACTATTCACGTCGTCATAATTTAATACGTTTCGGTCAACTTTAAAAATTAGCGATGTATAGTCAGCAAACAGTACAACATCACACAACGCACTGGCATAAAAGGGGAGATCATTAATATATACTAAAAATAATAATGGGCCCATGATTGATCCTTGTGGGACACCCATTTTCATCGAGGACCCAGCGGAATTAACATCATTTATAGATACTTTTTGAATTCTATTACTAAGGTAAGACAATGAGATTGAGGGCGATGCCACGAATGCCATAATATTCTAGCTTTTGAAGGAGAGTTTTATGGTCTACGCAGTCGAAGGCTTTTGAAAGGTCACAAAAGACACCTATTGCATCTTGTGACCTTCCCAGGCGTTATAAATATGTTTGACAAGTGCGACGCCCGCATCTGTTGTCGATCTGCCTTTAGTGAATCCATATTGCTCATCGTGAAAGATTTTGTTCACATTAAAATGAACAAAATCTTTTTCAATAACAAAATCTATTATGACTTATAATAGACTTATTACGTGGAATTTGAAGCAATGTGTAATGACATTATTATACCTCTGTTATATGATAGAATCTTATAAGATCCCAAAAAAGAAACAACCGGAATACACACTTGATATACTGTGGTAAGGCCACACAACAGCTTCTGCCATTGCATGAATGAGAAGGTTCATCCGGACAAGTACCAAGATCTCACAAAAAACCGGCGTGAAGTGGAAGTGTTATACTTCTGTATTTCGTCTGGTGAGTGAGATAACCCGGATCCAATTTATTAAAAGGTGGCGACTCGTCTGAAACGCTATGAGTGTGCAAATCATGGGTGGCGTTTTTCACACAACATTAGGTGAACCACCACTCGGTGTACACCGGGCCACGAAAGTGCCACTCACCTGCAGGCTGTCCGCGGTGGCGGAGAGGGCGCGCACGTGCGGCAGCTCCGTACGTTGCGTGTGCAGCGCCGCCTGCAGTGCGTGGGCGGCGGCCAGGACGCGGCCGGCGCTCGCCAGCTCGCGGCAACACCTCTCCGACACCACCACCCTTTCGCTGAAACCCAATTAGACATAAACCAACTCATTTCACCTCTTAACCAAAGTTAAATATGCTATTTAAGTAAATCTATAATCATCGTTATTCGTTTAAGCGAGGTTTGTTTAATTTTTTTTATAAGTAAATGCTACTATTTCACAAGTAAGTATGTAAATGACAAAAGTTTGTAAAAACAGTTGCCTAAATCATGTTTTTAATGGTGGAACATAAGGGATGTTACAATTTTTAAGATCTAAATTGTTTTCTTTCTTTATGTTATTTCAATGCCGCAAAGCCTTCATTATTGCAACTTATAACATTTACTTTATTGAAATCAATAAATTTATTACCTCTGTTTTTTTTACTTATTACCATCTATACTTATAAGCCGGCCCATTGACATATGTGAATGATATAAACCCTAATAGTTCACTATTACTCACATATCAGCAAGCATTCGTAGAGCGTGGTGGTGGGCTCTAGCGTCTGCCCACAGACGGCGCAGATCGGCACGACGCAGGCGTAGCAGCGCTCTGCACGCCGCTAGCCTGGCCGCAGCTGCCGCACTATGCGCACCCCAAACACTTAGAGCTGCACCTACACTGGTGAATTTCTGTAATTAAGATATAATGGCAGGGTAAACTAGTAGAAGAGGATATTGACAGGGGATCTGAAATGGGCTGTTAAATTCCAACATTCAATGTGTTGTTAATTTTCTTCAATGTATTTTTAAATAAGAATTAAATAGTAAATAAGAATTAAATGTCCCTTTTCACAATTTATTTAAATTTGTGACAGTTTGTGTAATTAAAATGTCAAAAATATAATATGCTTTTGTGTATAGGACTATGTATCTGTCTACCATGTTAAAATAATCATGTATTTTAGTATTTATAGTTGACATGCAATATACCATTATTTATATCTGATGTGCCCAAAAATCAATTAAGCATTACAAAGGAGTTGCTTATTGCTTTATTTTTTTTCTTCCTGTACCAACACAAGTAAACAAAGATGTTTCCAAATTGTTAATATTACAGAATACTGTTTGGATACCTGCATAACTTCGGTAATTTCTTGAGAATGTGCTGCAACCAGCTCATCAAGTCTTGCATCAATCTTTTTGTACTCCTTTTCCAATTTAGCCCTCTCTTTTTCACGCTGCTCATTTGTCTCACTTGCTGATAATGTCCGAATGACAGACATAAGGAGACCACTCTAAAATATGTGAAATATGGTTCTAATCCTCTGAATACTTTAATTAATGTTCTTTGATGTCAGTCAAATATTTGTAAAGTTATTTTATCAAGATGTCTTTATTCATTACATTCCTTAAAGCATTTGAATTTTGCTATAATAGTTCTTTTGAATTATGAAAATGACTAGTGTTTGTTACATGATAAATTCTTCAATATAAAGAATATGATAAATAACGTAACCACTACTGGTTACGTTAACTATCAATACGTTATTATCAGTATCGTTAATGAGTTACAAACTTAGCTATAAGAATGTTCTAATAGCTAAGTTTGTAACTTTGTAGAACCCTTTATTATTTAATAACAGTACTCTTTATTCTCTTTTGCCTCAGACGAAACTTAATTGAATAAAAAATAGTGTTAGAATGTCTTTAATTACGAGAAAATGAATTGTACCTATCTATTTTTGTGATAAAAAATATTTATTTTCTTTCATGCATATAGCGATGGCCAAATAAAAATAATGTTTTGATAACTTATTTCGTGAAATTTACCGTTTCTTTTCCCTGTTTTACGCCTCGGGGAGGTTTTGTAGGTGGCGGAGAAGACATTTTTGAGTCTTTACTTACAATATTTATTAAAATCCGCCCTCAAATTAACAATTATTGACGATATGATTGACACTTGATTGTCGGTGTCATTTGTCAGCTTTGTCAGTGTCAAACGTGACATACAAAGTCAAGGTGACTGCAATGATTTTGGTAATTTAAACTTTCTGCTTTCATAAATAGTTTTTCATAAATATTTCTTCTGAGCGTGTGTATGCCACTAAACTCTCATAAACAGCTGGACCGATTTTAATAATTTTTTTTTTATGTCTTCAGGTTGGTTCGAGAATGGTTTAGACTCACATTTTTTTAAGTTGTTGTCGGATTTAAGTCGTGTGTACAGGACGTCTATCCGGTCTGTTTGTAATATATAAAAATACTAAGCCTTTATTACACTATGAAAACTATGAAAATACCCTACATATGCATTTATAGGGTGTGCGGCTGCTTAACACTTTAATTTTTAGTGAAATTTTATTTAGTGAAATTTGCTTTTAGCCCGGCAGCTTTGACAACTTCGGTGGATGTGGGCCAAGATCCTCTCGAACTTAGGAAAAAAGGACGTAGCTCTTGCACGTCCATGACATTACGACAACGTCCGCTCCGCTGCATCACCGCGACGCTTGTTAATGATAGGTGGACAATTTGATTAGGATAGATAGAGGACACGACACGATTCAATGGCTGCTGATATGTATATAAATATATATTGCAATTCGGTGATCTATATGTGCCACGGGGCATTGGTTGCATGACGAAGCAATTGATTTTAAATTATTTAAAGCGGTTTCATGTGATTGGCGTGGATTTTACCAGAAAGTATTCACTCGTGTAAAAGAAATTAAGTAATTCTTATTAGCTGCAGTGATTGTAGCGGTGCATATTAATTGTAAAGTTGATATTAAATAAATAAAACATTGTTAATTAACAAATCAGTTAATCTATTGTTGAAGATAGCTAAAAATGGAAATGAATGTTATATAATATAATTATAATTTTTATTGTAGAATTTTCTCTCAAACTGAATACTATTACCATAGATTATAAAATTGTTTTGTTTAGTTTTCGATGAGTTTGACATTGTCGTTGAACTTTAACTTGCTCTACTACCGTTTCTTTCAAAGTTTGAATTTTCAAATGTTCTGTAAATCGCATTATTAAATACTTATTGTGTTTGTACTCGTAATTAATATTTGAATTAATAAGTAATACATTCCCATGCAACAATTCATACAGAGATAATGGATTATTCGACGATAAGCAACAAAACTAACTTTACAGAAGTGGAAGAACTAACGAACGGAGAATTGAGTGAACGGTATTATTTGCTACGGAAACAATACGAGAATTTATCCAGCAGCTATGAAACGACAAAACAGGAGCTTCACGAAACCAGACGTAATTATCAAACCGCTCTTGATGTTCAGAGTCATTTAAATGCGGAGTTGGAGAGCCTGCAAGTGGATGAGGAGAAACGGCGAGGTGATCTCAGTTCTCGCATCAATTTGCTGCAGGAGCAGATATCAGGACTACGGGAGGAACGCCTGGAGACTGAAACTCGTCATGCGAATGAAATAAAAGAGTTGGAATCCGAGATTAGGCGTCTCAAGGAAGAAAATGCCGTCGTGGACTCTAGGAAGTCACCAGAACGGGACACAGGCGAGCTGGATGAGATTCGTTCAGCATTATCAATGGCGTTAACGGAAGCTGCCTCTGTGAAAGCAGCTCTTGAAGAGGCACGTTCAGAAAACGCGTCTTGGCGTTTAAAAGTTGAAGAGTTGATGTCAGAAATTGGTGAACACAGAGCAGCTTCAGAGATACGAAGGGAAGAGCTGAAAGCAGTTGCGGAACGTGAGGCGTTAGCTTTAGCGGACTTAGCTGAGGCCAGGGCTATGTTGCATCAAGCAGACTCGCAGGATTTACAGCCGCATGGTATGAATAAATATTGGATTTTTATATCACTGTAATTTTTAATTTGCATCAACACAGTGACAAAAAAGTAAGTGCAAGTATATGAAATGTTTATTTTGTAATTTATTAGCATTTTTCTCCATGTTAATATTAAATGACAATATTTGTAATAAATACTAAGAAATGCAAAAATGTTTTGAGAAATGCAAAAATTGCAAGGTTATATATAATATACAGTAATAATTAAAAATCCATATTATCTTTTCTAGCTGCAAAAGGTAATTCAATATTTGCCGAAGTAGAAGACAAGAGACAGGAAATGGCCAAGAACTTGATACAAATGAAACAGACAAATTCCAGGGTAAATGATTAATTTCGTTATAAATCAACAGATTTCCACACACAGAGAATTCAATTAGCAGTTATCTAGACAGAAAAGTACTTTTTTTTTTTTTTTTTTTTTTTTTCTTTTCCTTTATGGCGGTCTTTAGGTATTCGCCAATGTCCACGTTAATATAGGAAAGTTATTAAGTGGATTGGATATCGAACAGATTCGGCATAGCAGAGGCATAAGAGATCATATAAGGGAATTAAAATAAGAAAAAAAAATAATATGTTGAGAGCAAGAAAGAAAAAGTAATTTCCTGTTGAATTACCTAGAACAATGACAAACAGTTATATTAGACATGAACCTTGAATCCGTCAAAGTTTAATTTTATTAGATATAATAAAGTCGCATAGAATATATACAAATGGTGAATTAGTGTAAGTTAAAAGGGAGGAAAAATTAATAGGACGAGGGATGTAGGGGGGAAGGGAATCATACAATGATGTTGATAGTTTAGGACATTCAAAAAATATATGGTTGGTGGTTCCTTCATCCAAACCACACTCACACAGAGAACTATCCCTAATCCTAATCTTTGCAAGGTGAACATGGGTGCATGCATGACCAATTCTTAGTCTGCAGATGGTGGATGTGGCATGTTTGTTGGCCTTATTATACTTGAAGAACCAGGGCTTTACAGGAACTTTTGGTTGAATAGAAAAGTAAAATTTACCCTTTTCTGGAGTTAAAATTTGATGATTCCATTTGTTGGTTAGTCTCAATTTAGCTAGTGGAATAACATCATGGGAAAATGTAATATTTTTGATTATGCCATTATGTATAGCATCTTTAGCTAGGCTATCAGCTGTTTCATTTCCACAGATTCCACTATGGCTAGGAATCCAAGCCAAGGATACATGTAATTCTTTTTGGTGGCATTGAAATAGAATCTTTTTAATATTAAGAACTAGAGGGATTTTACACTTAACACGAAATTGATTATACAAAATAGCTAGTAGGCAACTTTTAGAGTCTGTAAATATTATTGATCTGTCTAGGTTGTGTGACTCAATATACAATAGTGCTTCATATATAGCAGTAGCCTCTGCAGTAAATATAGATGTAGGGGAAGGACATTTAAAATTAAGGGCTATTTTATACTTTGGGATCCAAACTGCTGCTCCAGAGTAACCCAATTCACTGAATTTGGAAGCATCTGTATACATTATTAGCCAATCCTTCCAGTATCTTTTAATGGCCAAACTCAAGTTAAAATCTGCCATCGGACAATCTTTCTCAATGCCCAGGTCAAGATGGATGTCAGGTTTAAAAATTAATGCATCATAAGGAATATCAAATAATGGGTTAGTCTTACATTGAAAAATAGGAGAGGGGAAACGGAGAAAAGTGACCAAACTCTTAAACAGACATGGAGGATTCTTGTGGACCCAATAGTTGCTTGAAGAGACATATTCAGATAGTTGGTGAAGCCTAGGAATTAAGGGGTGAACTGAGAGTTGACAGGTCTTGAAAAAGAATCTATCCGAAAGATACTGCCTTCTTAAGTGAAAAGGAGGATCAACACACTCCACCTGAAGGGCATTATTAGGTGAGGACTTCATTGCACCCATAATGATACGCAGGCTTTTATATTGAATTTTGTCTAACACGTTAAGTGATGCTTTACTACATGGCTCGAAAAGAAAGCATCCATAATCGATGTGGCTACGAATTAGTGAGTTGTAAACTAATTTTTGAGAGAATGGATGAGCGCCCCACCATACGCCAGAAAGGGACCGAATAATGTTCAAATTTTTCTCACATTTTTGGGAGATATAATCAATGTGAGTAACAAATGATAATTTGGTGTCAAGAAAAACACCTAAAAATTTAACTGAATCACTTATGGGAATATGCTGGTTATCATAAGTTATTATAATATTTGGCACATTTTTACGCCGAGAGAAAACTACGACATTACTTTTGGAGGGGGAGAGGGATAAGCCATGTTCAGTTAACCAATCTTGCAAATAGAACAAAGCGGAATTTAGACGTGAGCAAGCTGTAGAGATGTTATCTAGGGAAATGTACAAGGCTAGGTCATCTGCATACTGAAGAACATTACAAAATGAATTGACAGAAAGCTCTAGATCAAAAGTATATATATTATAGAGGAGAGGACTAAGGACAGAGCCCTGAGGTAGGCCTTTCCAGACAGTTCTTGATGGAAGGAGTGAGTTTTGAACATTTATACTAAAATTGAGCCGGAGGAAAGGTAGTTAAAAATAAAGTTAACAATCTTCACTGGTATGCTCAGCTGTAACATTTTCTGTCTGAGCACAGGAAGAAGAACATTATCATACGCTGAAGAAACATCTAGAAATACCCCTACAAGGTATTGTTGCATTGAATAGGCAATTCGGATATCTGTGACAAGCGTGCTTAGGCTATCCATTGTGCTCAAACCTTTTCGGAATCCAAATTGGCTCTTTGGTAGATAATTTTGGCTTTCCAAAAACCACTCTAGGCGATTTTTTTATTAAATGCTCAAGAACTTTGGCAATTGTACACGAGAGAGCTATGGGTCGAAATCCAGATGCATCATTACCAGCCTTACCAGGCTTAGGGACAGGAATAATGATTTGCGACTTCCATTCATCGGGTGGGATGCCAGTAATGAATATATTATTCAAAAATTTAAGTAAAATCAGTTTTGTTCTTTCACTACTATTAATTATAAAGGAATAGGGGATTCCGTCAATTCCTGGTGAAGAATCTTTAAGACCACTAAGAACACAGAAAAGTTCTTGTGGAGAAAATGGGGAATTAAATTTATCAGCCGGTTGCTGTGAGGGAGAATCAAAAAATAGACATTCATCATAGTTTGGGGCTGATGGTGGAGCAAGTTTATTCAAAAAGTCTCCAATCCAAACAGAATGATCATTAAAAGTAGGGTCTACACTAACCATTGCACAACGAAACCTTTTAATATTTTTCCATACAAGTGATGGAGGAGTATTGGGAGACATGGATGTACAAAACCTGAGCCAGCCAGCTTGCTTCTTTTGGGATAACAATTTCATAGTCTCTGCTGCAGTTTTTTTTATAAAAAATGTAATTCTCTGTGGTCATTGACTGTGAGTATCTACGTTCAGCCTCTTTTCTCTTTTTGCATGCTTGTGTGCAGTCATGATCCCACCAAGGGGGAGATGGAATGTTATTTTTAAAAGGAGTTTTGAGTGGAAAGACTCTGTCAGCTACAGATAAAAGTAGATTTCGAAACTCTTTATAAACTGAAAGGACATTATCTTTATTAATTGGGGGTAAATCTAAAATTTGACTATCTAAAATTGATGAGTATAGTGACCAGTTAGCTTTGGATAAGTTATATTTTTGACGAGGTCTAAATTGATTGTTTACAAATAGAGAAGAATTAGGAAATGTAACAAAAATTGGGAAATGATCACTACCATGCGTAGAAGGGAGTATATGCCATGAAAGAAGAGCACGAAGATCTGGTGAGCAAAGTGACAAATCCACAGCACTTTTTGTATTTTGAATTGGGGATGTTCGACGGGTTGGAGAGCCATCATTTAGAAAACAAAGATTTAAATTATCAAGTAGTTCTAAGAATATGAGGGAAAGTGCATCAGAATACTGAGAACCCCACATAGTATGGTGGATATTGAAGTCCCCCAATATAACAATAGGTGGTGTGTGAGAGACGACAGAATAGAGAATAGCTCTGAAATAACTGAAGCATTAGGTGAAGGGATATAAATAGATAAAATTGAAGTATTAAAAGCTTTTACTCCTACTATATTTATAGAAGAGGAGTGGGAGGGGAAGGAAATAGAAGAGAAGGGTACTTTCCTTGAAATAAAAATAGCACTGCCTGCATGACCATCATTTCTGTCATCTCTTAGGCATGAATACCCACAGACTCGGAAATGGGATCCTGGCTTGAGCCAAGTTTCTTGGATAGCTAGAATAGAGGGATTAAATTTATTAATGAGATGAAGAAGTTCATGTTTTTTATTTCTAATGCTCCGACAGTTCCATTGTAGTATCGGAGGGAAGGTTATTGGTGAATGAAATCAGCTGAGTAAGTTTTTGTTTTAAATTAAGTGGAAGATCAACGTCACTGAAACGAGACAGCATACTAATCAACATGGAAATTAACAGTTCAAACAGATTATCATTTGGGGTTAAGGTATCCTTTCCAACTAAGGCACTGCCATTAGGAAGGGAGGAAGGAGGGGTTGCAATAATTTCTTGATGAGCTGCCCTATCATACCCAGGACTAGAGGCAGGCTTATAGGGAGACCTAGGAATAAGGACAGTTTCTCTGTATGAGTTGTGCTGTATTGGAATTGTAGTGTGATTTCTTATAGGTGTAGGACTTGAAGTTCCAATATGAGAATTGACTGGTAGACTCTTAGCAGTATCAGCAAAAGTTTTCCGGACCTGGGAGAATCTAACAGAAGCCTCAAGATAGGAGATATTCTCCTGAGACATTACTAGTTTTATAGATTTTTGTCTGGACTGTTCAGGGCAAGATGGATCTTTTGCAGTATGAGGGCCTGAGCAGAACAGGCAAAGTGGTGACTTGGAGCATGAAATTCCCTCATGATTTGATGAGCAAACAAAACACCGGGGAGCAGATCTACATTGAGATGTTACATGTCCAAAACGGCAACATTTGAAACATTGTATGGTTGGTAAAACATAAGGTTCAATAGGCATTGAGGTATAATAGGAATAAATATGGAGTGGGAGCTTCTGTCCTAAGAAGGTCAGCACAACAGTTTGGGTGGGGATCCAGTTGGGAATGTTATTTTCATTTGTTGAGCGTCTATTCATTCTACGGGCTTTAATTATTGTTCCATGGCCATTTGGTACTGTTATTGAGGAAACAAAATCTTCTAAAGCCCATTCAACAGGGACTTGTCTTACTATTCCCATGCGAGTTACATTATATGATGGGATGACAGCTTCATACTTAGCAGCAGAAAGAGCAGGGTGAGATATAAAATTGTTGGCATCAGCTACTGTTTTAAATTCCACTGAAATTCTGTTCCTACCAACCTTTTTAACTCCATCACAAACCACATTCTTAATATTATTATGGTATAAGAAATGCCCAAACTGAATGGGTTTTAAAACTGCTCCAGAGGTAACCTCTGTTAAAATTTTGCTAACATGTACTAAGAATGGAGCTTCATCATCAGTAGAATAGGATGTTTTTTTGTCAACATAATTGGGATGAACATATGTAGATTGCATGGATGGGAGAGACTGGGATGGATCAGTAATAAGCCTCTTCTGAGGATGAATGGACACATTGTGAGTATACGAACGTTTACGATTAAAAGTATCAGTGCTATCTAAGGATACATGATTAGAAGAGGAAAAGGAATTTGGTCCAATATTAGGTGGATCGGGATCAGGAGGATCCTCCTCCATAGTGTTAATAGCTACTTACATACAAAAAACGGCACAATTTACCACAAACTACCTAAAAACAAGACAAAATAACACGAATGTTAGATTAAAATAAATCAACAGTACTTAAAAGTACGGAAAAAGCAAAAAAAATTTACACAACGCTTGTATGTATCACTAAGCCTCGTGCGCGAATCCCAGAAAAGTACTTAATAATAGGTAAAACATCTTGATAAAACTTGAGGGTTGATTGATATCCTGACACTGTTAAATACCAATAAACCAAACCATAAAGGATTTTTTTTCTAAAAACTAAAGTTGTAAAGACTGAAGGATACTTTTCCTCTGCAATTGGATGTAAAGTTTTTGTTTCATTGCAATTTCAGGGATTTTCTTGTGAGGTTAAATGTATTTTCTTTTACATTTTATTGCATTACATTTGCATTTAATTATTAAAAAATGTAAACATTTCAGTTAAGACGAGACTTGGCAAACAAACAGGCCGAATTGGATGCTCTATTGCATGAGAAGCAGACAATATGGGAGCAACAAGCAGGAGCCGCCGCACATTACGATAAGGAATTGCTTGGTGAGTAACTTTGGGCATGTTAACGGTCATGCAACCAATCATATCGACTTCCTCCAACAATATTTATCTGCCATTGGTGGCTGCATAGTAGGGCCAAGTGGTTGATCAGCATTTAAATTTGCAAATAAGAATTTCATGGTGATTTTAATGGGTGTTGAACTCAAGTTTCAGGCATTCTCTGAAGAACCTGAAGAACTAAAGTGAGTACTAGGACACTTATTTTTAATAAAATTAACTAACTATAAATATTTGTAGGTCATATGAATGTTTGTGCCAATGAGTTTAGCTCTCATTCTACAATACTTTTTCATATTTATACGAAAACTTTACTTATAAATTAACTTTATTTATACTTTTGACCACATTTTGTGGTGCACAGTTATTAAAGAAACATATGCCATTCTCGACAGATAGCTACTCAGAGCGAATCACGCAGCTGGAGGGTGTGTGTGAGAAGCAGAGGCGTGAATTGGCTCGCTGGTTCAAACAAGCAGAGCCCAGCGCGCATAGCTGGCTACCGGCGCTCCTGGATCATCTTAAGTTTGTTTTATCCATTACCTCCCTTGTATGACAAGTAGACAATGCCGATTATGTTGACTAGCGAGATTCAAAACAAATATCTTTTACTACTCAATTGGCATAGAGGGTTGTGCACCTGCCTCTTGCGCCAGTGTGTTGGTTTATGGTATAAGTTGTACTCATAGTAGAAGCATTGCTTAATTTGGGACTAGAGAATGTTGTGTAAAAATGAATCTTATACTTAAAAAAAATATTTAATATCTAATTAAACAAAATCCTCTGACTGCCGAGTGAGATTTGAAGGGCTCTGGACAATCATAAGAATGGAAAAGCATCAGAAGAGGACGGATATACAGCAGTTCTTCTGAAAGAGTGTGGAGAACCTGTGCTTGTGGTCCTTCAGAGGCTCTTTAATTCTGTCCTTCAGGATTGGTCTACACCAAATTTTCACTTCTGTTCTTCAAGACAGGTGATAACGCTCTCTTGAAGAACTATAGACACAAATACCCTTCTGAGCCTCATCCATGTGCTATTTTAAAGAGTCATCTTGCCGATATAAATATCGATATATATTTTTCTTCCTTTGGACATCCCTAAATAATTCCAGGAGCGAATGCGAACAGCTGCGCGCCGAGGTGCTGTCCCGCGGCGCGGCGCAGTTGGCGAGCGCCGCCCAAGTGAGGGAGCTGCGCAGGAAAATCGCCCTTCTGAGCGGCCAAGCGCCCAAGGCGCCCCCCTCGCCCGACGCCGCCGACAAGGGCGAGAATCGCGTGCAGCGGGTCCCGCCCACGAGGAGGCCCGCTGCGGACGATGTCAAGAAGAAAGTCTCCTTCAACTGATTGAGAATAAACTTTGTTCTGTGTCGCATTTTCATTTTATAGTTATCTTTATTATATTTATATAAAATTATGCCTCCGTATGTTTGCGTCCACAGACTCAGACTAGCCCATGGATTTAAGGTGCATTCGGCAAATTCCGTAAATCTGGATATTCTGATATTCATATCATAATCACAATTTTTATTATGAAATATGGCAAACATTTTTGCTCTGACAACGTTCACCTAGCGTTCAATTAGCCGAATGCACCTTACTTGATATTTGTTTACAACATAACAAAAAAGTGTTTTCGTATAGTTTTCATTCAGACGTACTAACGGAGACGAATAAAAAATGTATTTGTATTTGTTCATGTATATTGTATTAGTTTGTAATGTTTCCATAGCGTTAAGCGGTTATTAAAGTAATTAATGTGCATCAGATAATCAAGATGATGTAATGCGTAAACATGATGATTACAATGTAGACGCGGATATCCGGAATCGTTAAAAATAGTTTCTTGTAACGTGACTTATTTGTTTTGGAAACACCACACTCGTCTATCTCTTATTTGGAAGAATTTTAACTTAACAATGGTGATTACTTTGAATGGAATAAACGGGAATAAAACACATTGAATAAAACTGTTACACATTTTATTGTCTTTAATTTGTTTTTAATTTGCGATGTTGCTAACAGATAGACTTCGGCGGCGCTGATAGGGGGTTCAAAATCAAAATCAAATCATTTATTAATTGAAATAAGAAATATACATTTCATTTATGATAGTCAATTTTTAAATCTATAGGTACCACCGTTTCGTAATGAGGTTCCTCTAACGGAGAAGAAACAGGCGAAAGAAACTCCGTAGGTATCCTCTTCTTTGTCATGTTTTTTCTCAAACAAATACATTATTGTACAGTACATATTTTTTTTAGAAACAGCTTAGGAGCGATCATCTCATTCCAAGGGGTTATTATCGTTAATGTATTCATTTATATTATGGTAACCCTTTTTAATAAATTTCTTAATCCTGTTAATAGATAGGCTTTGCACATTAACTGGGATTTTGTTGTAGAAGCGTATACCATCCCATGGACGAGTTGATGAGTTCGATTCCGACATGGTATACAAAAGAGTTCCCGTGGCCCTACCGATATGCGCCAGGGTAAACATCGTGCGGGTTTTAGTCGGTGAGAGTCCGACATAACCCATCCTTAGCCCCGCGAAGGTGGATATGCGTAGGCATTTCCTCACGTTAACAAAAAAAGGCAGCCGATGCGCCTCTCCGACCGGGTTCCCGCATTATCGCAGCGGAGAGGCTTAGTAGCCGTGGCTTCGTCACCCCCGGCGAAGCCAACCAAGAGAAGAGAATATGGCAAAGAGGGCCGGCCGGTCTGCCCTTATCGCATCTAGGTGGGTTCGGCATGTGTGTATCATTTTGTAAGTGGTTTTGCCTATGATTTTTCCTATGATGGGAGGATACCCTCCTTGGGAAACCAACGCCAGATCCCAAATCTGTGGGTCGCACAAATAATTGACCCGTTTGGGAATCGAAACCGCGACACCCTACGCCGAATACAATAGCTTACCAAACTAGTTACGTATAATGTGGTAGATGAAAAAGTAATAAAGATAATTAACGTTTTGTCATATAAAGGTCAAAGACATGGGGGGTTTCTTTAAGAAGGCTAGTCTCAATCTGGGCTTGTCATCATCGCGTAATCCATGACATAATTATGTGTTTAAAGTTTTATAATAAATATAAATGTCGATAGATAAATAAATTATTCTAGTAATAGTCCTCTCCACCCTTCCACGGTGATATCTGCCTAGGTACTGATAATAGGTATTATTCTAATAATATTGCTATCTAACAACAATAAAAAATAAACGTCACATTGTAAATTTTGTAGAACATATTGGAAAATTAATTGTTACATGAATGATGAAAACGTGTAACTTAAAAGAAATCAAAACATCTCAAAATAAATAAACGTTATTCTGCTATGAAATGTTTCCTATTTGTAAGATTTCGTCTTTCTTAGAAGCTTCGAAACGGTTCTAAATCGAATAAAGAAGTCTTATGGTTTAAAAGATGTGACGAGTCCCGGTATTTTTAATTGAACTAGGAAATGAAATTAAACTCTGTAATTAAATATCACTTTCTTTAGCGAATTTCGCCAGCACAATTCAACAAACACCCACGAAATCCATAGATTTCGTATCGGGGAAAACAATGGTACGGAATCCAGGGCAAAGTAGATGCCTATAGGAGTCCGTTAGGTGTTTAAAAGCGCGTGGTCCGAGTCATCCAGTCGCCTCCTGCGGCGGGGCGAGGTCCCTGAGCTCGTGGACCCTGGCGTGTGCCACTCTCCTCTCGCGCCTCGCGTGCTCGCGCGCGTCCTTCTGCGTGCGCGCGCGGAGACGTCTGGCCGCCGTGCCTTTCACGCAGCGACTGAATGCAGCTTCAGCCGACGGCCACAAGGGTAGAAATAAGTGGGTCGTACGAGCACAAAGTGAAAATAACTAGGTGATACGCCGTAGTCTAAAACTTGGAATACGGGCTTCCTTAAGGCAAGGGTTGCCTTACGTAACGTACGTGCGGCTTGAGGCAGTTGAATCATATTTTAGTCATTCGACTGCGGTCAACGATCGTCCTAAATTCTTCTCTTAATAGTGTTGTCGCTGGCAACACTAAACCGGATATGACGTTATCTATTCGAGCGAAGAGGCACAATATGGTCTCATGGAGCAGCGGTCACTTGCTTTTGGGCTTTGGGCTGCGATCCCGGCCGGTGATATAACCACTAGTGCTGCTTGTCGTTATAATAGTTGTTAATATTCAAGTTCGGAAAAAGTTAAAATATTAAAATTAAAGTAATAACGTTTGAACTCTTATAATAGTAAAAGGACAACGGGTAATGCACCCGAATTGAATTAAAGAAATAAAAAGAAGCTTGTAACGGTATCTTGTATTATTATTAATGTGCTGACTGAAAGTCCCGAGACTATTAAAGCTTCATCTGACGCAGATGTAACGGTTCAACTACTGAGTGTAGTGAACATATGGTGTGTAGTTAAGCTAATTGCACTTTAATGTCGGTATGATCTTACATGACAACATGTATTAGCCAGCTCAACTGAACAAGGACATGACAACATGCATTAGCCAGCTCAACTGAAGAAGGATCAAGACCTCACAGGAGATGGGCATTGGTATACAAAAGGTAACCATATATTTGCCTTTTCTTTTATATGAATACCCAGTTGTCAAGTAAACAGATGGTTAATCTGATGCTAAGTGTTTACTTGCTACGCACTACTTCCATGAACATCAGAGGTAATGCCTCAGGATGCGACAATTTTTTTAAAAAAAAATAGGCCTCGGTCAACTCCCTCAACAGAAAAAACGCGAAAACATAATACTACCACCTAGTCTTCTGTGATTGGCGCGGTGACTGCAACATCTGTAAGCCACCCGCTTGTTCTGTCGCCGTCTCTTTGCCATTAGAAACCTTTTAAAAGACCCTCACGAAGGAAAGTGCAACTAACCGCTTGCTCTGTCGTCGTCTATATGAAACCTTTAGAAGGACCCTTATGAAGGAGAAGGCAACAAGTTACCGACGACTTCAGAGCACTGCAGACGCTGTTCGTTCGGATAGCGCTCGTAGCAATCGATGACCCTCTGTTTGCAGTCGGCACACACCGGCGCGACGCTCACCATATTGGCGGTGCGCAGCTCGATCCGCGCCGCGGTCTCCCTCAAGTCGTCCACGGTTATCCTGATTCAAAAGTAGATGTATATACACACGTATTAAACACAACCTACTTAGCCTTAACATCTTTATTATTTTTATATTACCTTATTATCTCTATATGTATAATTCTACTGTACGTGTGTATGTCACTGAACTCCTAAATGGCTGGACCGATTTTAATGAAATTTTGTGTCTTCAGGTCGATTTGAGAATGGTTTAAATTCACATTTTTTTTGTTTCATTTATAAGTTGTCGGATTTAAGTCGCGTATACAGGACAACGTCTGTTGTGTCCGCTAGATTTTTCTGTATAATGTCTAAGGCTATATATTACTATTGGTCGAAATTAGAATTAATTATACATGGTAGAGTATGTAATGTTATTTTTATTGATTTAATGTGTTTTAATGCATAATTAAAAAAAATATTAGCATTATGCACTCCTTCTCTATATAAACTTTAACAGTGGGAAGTTTCACACTCCTCCGTCAGTCAGTGCAGTTTTTGTAAAAAGGGGTACAAATTTTTTTGCTTCAAGTATTAATATATAGATTTACCCTTCTACAGCGTAATGTTTATGGCGATTTTTTATTACAGGGATTCGATAGCCCGTTGGTGATATTCCTTGCCATAGATAACGCACGCATGTGAACATGCTCGGTGAAGGCTGTATCAAGGTCGTGTGTTTTGGCTAGCCCACAACTGCATTCGATGAAGCTTTAACAGTCTACTGGCTGAAAGCAAAAAAATCAGTTGAAGTGAACGTAAAAGTAACTCCTTATTCGGTAACCGTAATAGTAAGCGGTAACATGGAACGATTATCAGTTAATAATGGAATATTTTACCAGTTCAGGAACCGAACCTATTAGTTAACTGTGTCACTGAGCCAGCATGTAGTTTCCGAAGAAAGAAAGAAAGAAAGAAAGAAAACATTTATTGCTCAAATACGCCACATGTACATTTAAACCATTAACAAAAAATACATACTAAGAAGAAAAAAAAAGAAGAATAAAAAAATATTAAATACATTACACATTTTACGCACACAATTGTGTGTGGCGTATACGGCAAACAGACCACACTCAGCTTAATGCTGCAGTCAATACGAGACTACAGCGCTGGTTTTCAGTGGGCCTGTGAATTAAGTGACGTACGGACGTTCACACCGTCATTCAAACACTAATAATAATTAACATAAATTACATGAATGAACTAACTGGATCTAATGAAAAAAAAAAAAAAAAGGAAAAGAATGTCCGAAACATTTTAAAAAGTGTTGTTATCACCATAAGAGTCATGTATATTATGAGGAGTTGGAGTTGGAAATAATATAAAAGATATGCTAAATGATGGTACCCTACAAAAATATTTTCTCACAGGTATGTAATCATAATCATAATCTTAAACAACAATTTTATCATTGGAAACAATATTTTAATAAAGTCAGTAATTAATAGCATGAAAAAAAAAAATTTTTTTTTCAGCATTTACGTATCAAAAAAAAAAAAAAGAAAAAAAAGTTCTATGCACTCTCATGTGCTTTTCGTATGAACCCACCGGACAGCGCTAAGTGTCTGTAATTATTTAGGTACGTAAATATCACGCCATAGCTTTTTGAACATTAATTAGGTGAGCTTTATGTTTTATTTTAAATGTATTTAATGTTTTCAGACTACGAAGCGGTGGCGGCAGGTTATTCCAGCATTTAGAGGCAGAATATTTGAAACTTCCACGAAAGCCGATGGTACGATGGTAGGGAACAACCAAAGAGTAACATGACGAGCGAGTGATCTTTGATTGTACGTCGCGAGACCACACTAATTTGTGATATAGATAAGGTGGTATATTATATTTAATTAATCCAAATAGAAATGTGGCTAGGTGGTGTTCTCGACGATACTGCATTTTTAAAATACTGTGCTCGTTTATGTACGGCGTGACGTGAGCGCGTGGAGGTATTTTAAAGCAAAATCTCGCACAGGCATTCTGCACCCTCTGCACAAGTTTCTTGCTACGCACAAGCAGACGAGGGCCATACACTATATCCATATAATTAAATTTAGACAAAATCAAAAGACAAAGTATATTCAGTGGTCATAATACTGTTTTTATTTAATATTAATTTATTGAAGGCGTCCAAAGAGCGCATTTTGTTTTCTGTCATGGCGCATAAATCACCGCGATCGTACTATCTACGTGGGAGGTAGAGGAGGCCTTCAGCTTAGGTTAACGTCCTGTGAATATTCTAGATATTAGTTGTTGAATTATTCGTGTATTTTTTGTTATTAGGTCGTGATAAATAAAATACTGTATCTTAAAGCGAATACTATATGAATACTGTTTATATTGTTGTAGGGCCAAACAGCAGTAATAGAAGTATTTGTAGTTCTGCATCCCATATGGCGTGTGAGGTACCCAACGTCCATTATTTCATGTTCATGGACAGAAGTAGTAACAACAGCGAACTTCCTACTCTTTTAGCACCTCCCATAATTAATGTATATTAGCCGGAAATGACAGACTGTTAAAAGATAAATAAACCTGCCAAGTGCGAGCCGCACTCGCGCACGAGAGTTCCGTACAATTATCTATAAAAACGGTAAAAAAATCATGTCTGTTTTATGGGAGCCCCACTAAAATATTAGCTTATTCTGTTTTTTAGTATTTGTACAACAGAAATACCTAATCTGTGAAAATTTCAACTGTCAACTGTCACGCTTCAGGGGTTCAAAGTCAAAGTCAAAGTCAAATATTTTAATTATAAACCACTAGATCTATATTTTATCAAAATTTTATTTTAAAATGATTGAATTTGAATTAAATGAATGATTTTTAAAATGATTGATTTTTATACATTATTTACTCATTTAATGATTATGCTGTATTACTGTTTCTTATTCTACACGCCCATGACGAAGTTTTCTGGCCTCGACTTGAATGACGTTCAATCGAATTAAAAAGTGAATAGTCAAAAAGATTCTGACTTAACTTTAAGACTCTCGTGTTATAGTGTCTTATGGTGTTATCGTGTATATGGTCTTGTTAAGAACAAATCGACCATTCTAAACTTAAAAATTTGATTAAAAAAAATGCTCTCATGCCTGTATCTTTGCGAGTGGTTTTCGTCCAAGTACACGAGTTTTTCCATAAATATCTTCTCTTTATAGTCGCCGCGCGGTGCTGAGGTCTCCTTAGCGGCCGCCTTTCCCGCCAACGTGGCGTCCTCTACCAGTCTTTCGACCTTTGGGTTGCAAATGAAGAAATAATTTTTTATTTCGTGGCCATGAACGCTGAAAAGGGTTAAAACTAAAAATAAACGCAATAACTCCGTAAATACTAGTTTCGTTTAGTAACTGTATCATGAGCCGTGATAGCCTGTGAGCCGTGTTAGCATATGAGCCGTGATAGCATGTGAGCCGTGATAGCACGTGAGCCGTGATAGCTCAGTGTCTCGCCTTTAATTCAATACACTCGAGCAACCTGAGTTCGATCCCCAGTGTCGGCACCCATGAAATATTTAATTTTAAGTTCTGACTTATCACTTGCTCAGCGGCGAAGGAAAACATCGCGAGGAAACCTGCATATTTATTAAATAATAACATAAAAAAATATTTCAAAGATATGTGAAGTCCGTCAATCCGCAGTGGACGCCTTTGCCCAGCATTGGGACATGATTGTATTGGCTAATACTCAACTTAACCGTATCAAATTTCGTATAAATAAAATGTGACATTATTAATTAATTCCTGGTTCCAAAACTTCAGCCCACCGCAGTCCAAATTATCTTCTACTAAAAGCGAAAGACTCTTTTATTAAATATTATTACACTCCGTTACAGTAGAGGATCTTGAGACGTTACTTTAGTTTAGTTAAGCAATTCCACGATGTAATTACCATTTTGTTGGAGATGCTGATATACTTCTCACTGTTGTCAAATTCGTCCTTTCGCGTTGCTTCCGGCGTGTCCGTACGCTGGAAGTGACTCTCCCTGATCTGATTGTTTCCCATCCTCGAAAAGAAATAAGAAGCCGTGAACCTAAAATGCACTAAGATGTGATATTAAAAGTAGTGAATAAATGGACGAAAGCATTTTCGCCGGCGCTGAAATCGAACCCACGTATTTCGGAGTCGCACCTAGACGACTAATCTGAGAGGATAAAATAAGTGATAGTTAGAAATTTTAATCAATTTATCTCTTTCGCTGCTAAAAGTTATTGTGACACAATTTCATAAATATAGTCTGCTCCAAACGGAGAGCTTGATCTACCCATTGTTAGACAGGCTCTTAGCGGTTAAGCCAATTTTTTTAAATGATTGTCTTTAACACTCTGAACCCTGGATCCCGTCAGAGAACTATAACTTTTTTTTTTCGTTCTCTAAAAACATTGCCCTTACTTTAGGATAACATTATCCTGTGTTGTAAGGACGTTTTACAAACATAAATTACACGCGGACAAACACCCAGATGCGAAACAACTATCTGTGGGTCACACAAATAGTTGTCCCGTGTGGGGATCGAACCCACGACCAGCGACGCCGAAGCCAATACCTTGGCAACTGCGCCACGGGGTCATCAAGGATAACTCTAGAATTAAAAGCATTTCATAAGAATATGGCAAAGGGATATATGACAACAGAGACACAGAGGATAGGAATATACATAAGGGTGGTTCAGAGGATGTTGTCCCTAAACTCAATGTACCGTCCTAACAAATCTCATTAAACTGTTATACCATAAGAAAGCTGGGAAATTTGAATATTCCCTTATAGAAAAGTTATATTATATAAAGTTGTATTATCTAGTAAAATTATTTTTTACTGTAGTAAAATAATTTTATCACTTAAAATATTCATACTTAAACTGGAATTTTGTTCCATTGGAGTATGGAAAATGCTTCTTATATAATCTCATCTCATTAAAAAATCGATTGAAAGTTTTTAGGCAAATCCTATCAACGTAAAATAAAGTTTATAAGAACTCTAATAATGGTAGAGTTTTTACATAAGCCTTCCTTTCCTTTTAAGAAAGCAATGCTGAATCTTTCACCTTTTGTTTCAGTTGCCGAACTCCACAACAGTTCTTATAAAATGAAATAACTTAAGGTAACACCGGAATCAGCAGCAACAGAAACGATTAATCATATTGATCTCTTTGACAAGATAGAATGTTTTTATAATATACAATAATTAAATTTTATTACTAAAATTACAGAATTATTAAAATTGAAATAGTACTTAGAGTGTGTCGCCCACATACGGTGTAGTCGAAGGAGTAGAATTCAGATATAGTCGAGATCATTGAGCTAAGGAAAATATTGTAATTATAAAAGGCTAATCTTTTGTTTTTATCTTTTACTTTTATTCCAAATGTAGGATTTAAATATAGAAACGGACTTTGTTCGCTTTTGTGTAAAACAGCTTTATTGTGCATCTTACATCTCAAAAGGCTACGGAATTTCAAGGTGCTTACATAAATGGCGTAGCATCCATGCACCTCCGTGTGCCTACATCCTAAATAATTACCACTTGGTGCGACATAACTCGTCCCTTTATAGCTAGGCCCGAAGCATTACTATGACAACAGCATCAATGTTATTGGCGACACAGTCACGGAATACAACTAGGCGCTGTTAATGGCCGTTTAAAAATAGTTTGCTTCTCGTTTTTATCGCGATTCGTTTGTTTACTTATTTTACTACGTTTTGTTCACGATTTCATCACATGTTTGTTCCGCTGCCTTGATTTTGTGTCATCAATATTGAATTTCATTCAATTCTTGTCATTCATTCTTGAGTGTGAAGTGTTCACATTTCTTCGGACTAATTAATCTCATCGATAAAAGGCGTTGGAGGACAGTATCTTTCTATACGTTTCTTTTTCTACTTTCTACTTTTATTCAATCCAAAGTTAAAACGTCGGTCTTCTGTGAGGTCGTGGTACTTCCCTGGACGGACCTGCCCATTCGTGCAACAGCAAACTGTTGCTTAGCCCTACCACAGTTAAAACTTTAATAAAAAAATGTATTTAAGTAGCATTGGTATAGTAAATGTAATATATTGTGTGCGCTTAGTTCAAGGAGAAAATATCAATTTCGTTTTATCTTGCAAAAAAGAAACTCAACGAAAGATAGAACAATAAAAACTATTTTAAAAGTTAATTGCTCAGGAAACAAGCAGAAGAAAAAACAAAAGCAAAAGTCACCTATAATCTATTATTAAGTGATAGGAAAAGTACGGATGAAAAAGATATCAAAAAAGAAGAAAAAAAATACTACTATTTGGCAACCAGCTGCGTTATTAAGTAATTAATTTGCATGTTTGACATCGTCAAGAGCAAACGGAATAAATCTGGGTTCCGTGGAAAATTTAAAGGAGCTCCTCTGTGATGGTTGTACGAGTTGTACGAAATGTTGCACGAATGGGCAGATCCATCCGGGTAAGTACCACGACCTCGCATAAGATCGGCGTAAAGTCGAAGTTATACATCTTTTCGTCTGGTGAGTCAGGTAGCTGGGGCCCACTCTATTAAAAGGTGGCAACGCATCTGCAACCCTGCGCGTATTGCAATTGTCAATGAGCGGCGGTTGCCACTTAACATAAGGTGAACCGCCAGCTCGTTTGCCACTTCTCACATGAAAAAAATAATTAGTCCAGCCATACAGTTCAAATTTAAACATGCGACAATGCTGCTTGCGGTTCGCTAGCATACATCTCTGGACTGTAGGCTGGGGCTTTATGAAACTTAACATTGGGTGAACAGTCGTTAGTAACGTTAGAGAAGATGGCGAAAAATTGCAAGCGAATTTAGTTTAAAGTTAAATAAAAGGTACTAATAAATATTAAAAAAGTATTATCTTTTCTTTATTACTCGAGTGTTTTTTTTTTCTGATAACATCATATCTCCCTTGATTATTTGTTCAATCTTCATTTTTATGAATGCTTATTTCGTCCGATATCGGTGAAAAATGGACAAATAGAGCAAAGTTAACGTTTTCGTTAAAAAAAAAAAAAAAACATTCTTTAATATTAATGACGCACATTTAATTGGATATAATAACCGAAAGCGATGTTAGTATCTCGCCTTTTTGTTCAAGGCTGGGGCCGAGTTCTAGCATGAGGAAAAGAAGAAAAAAAAACCTTTTGTTGTTCACGTTTTCTAAAGGTCTCCCCTGCCGTAAGTGCATTGTGGCAATAAGTGAAAAATTATGCTAATTGGCGTATCGAGAATATGTATATCCTATTAATGTCCTGACACTCATTGATAAGCAGAAAAGCTTCCAAATTTTTAGGGTTCCGTACGCAAAGGGTAAAACGAGACCCTATCAATAAGACTCTGCTATCTGTCCGTCTGTCACCAGGCTGTATCTCATGAACCGTGATAGTTAGACAGTTGAAATTTTTACGGGCGATGTATTTCGCTCTATACAAATATTTAAAAAAAAAACAGAATAGACAAACATTTAAGCGGGGCTCCCATATGACAGACATGATTTTTTGCCGTTTTTATAGATAATGGTAAGGAATCCTTCGTGCGCGAGTCTGACACAAACTTGGCTGGTTTTTAATCCTCGCAAAGAGTAGGCACTTCCTATCTTTACATATGTTAACCTGAAACCTTAACCTATCCCTTAGATTTAGGCTTTAGGTTAAAGGAAAGCTTCCTTCTTGACGACCCGAATGGCGTAGTCGGTAGTGTGCCTTCTGCGCCAGAGGGTGTGGGTTCGATCCCCACAACTGGAAAAATATTGTGTGATGAGCATAGTGTTTTTCTAGTGTCTCGGTGTTTATATATGTATAATGTGTATTTATTTACAAAAGAAAAGTATGTTTAAGCATGTCTATCAGTTTTCTAGTACCCATAGTACAAGCATTGCTTAGTTTGGGACTAGAGAATGTTGTGTAAAAAGGACGTGTCCTAAAATTTATTTATTTATTTATATTTATTTATTTATTCTTACTTTCATTAGCCACAAAGACGAAACATTGTCTATTCTATAAATTTAAATTGTTTATAGTGCTAATCTTTGCACTTAAGATTGAACATTAAAATATGTAGAAAAAGTGCGAAAAGATTGTCGCCGTTGTCGGAATCGAACCCACGTCTTCGGCTGATTGCCGTCGAATTATCGTTGTAAAACGATATTCGAAATTGTTTGTATGCTGGAAAGGATATAACAATAGATGGCGCCAAGCATTGCTTCAAATGCTAAGAAAACAATGTAGAAGAATGCGTTAAGATTTTCGTCGGTGTGGCAATCAGCCGTTTAGCTCAGTGGCTAGAGCGTCAGGCCGTGAATGCCGAAGACGTGGGTTCGATTCCCACAACGACGACAATCTTTTCGCACTTTTTCTACATATTTTAATTGTCTATTCTATTTTAACATATTTTAACATGTAACGTTTTATCAATAGGTGTGTAGTTAATGATGGGAAGATTTAATAAAAGATTTATTAGCAGTTAAGATGTTGTATTTATCCCTTCAGTTTAAAGTTACAATCCCTGGACTAGCTCAGATACAATATTTTTTTAAAATATAATAATAAAAATGAGTTGGGCGCCTTGTCTGTTAGGAACAGACTGTTGTAATAATTACAATTAAGTATCTCAGGGAGTCGTGAGTACATAGGACCTACACATTACTTTGTGCGACCATAAACGGTTAAATAATTAAATTAATTTGAGATGGTATAAGTTATGCAATTCAATTTAAAAATCAAAGTCCAATCAGGTAGTTATTTTAAGTCTTTGTCACCGCAGACACCAGCCCTGTGTGCACAGGTCAGCGTTGAGCTCAGATCCAGTAGAGAAAGTCAGGCCAAATGTAGTGTGTACAGCCACACTGTTGGGGGGTAAGTAGGAGACCTCCTGCCAACAAACACTACATTGTAGAACTAACAAAGGCAGGGATATGAATCTACCTACACTTATAAAGATGTGAAACGCTTACCAACTGGAGGTAAAAACAATATTTAATCAAGCAGCAGCTCAGACCAGCTTGCCAGCCACCTATGCCTTCAGCATCCACCTGTGATATTCGAAAAACCATACTTAGAAACACGAGACAATAAATTCTCAACCTACCTTCATGTGAAATTTCTAAATACATTCTCAATGCAAGTCTGTTACAATTTTAGTAGGAATCCAGTGAAAATAACAAAGGATCTTACCACGAGGGATAACAAATCCAGCACAGAGTTTCCCAGAGAGCAATCACAAATAATACGACCAGGAACGTGTTCTGATTTCAACCTCTAGCCATGCACTGTAAAAAAGCGAATTGATAAGAAAACGAAATACGTAAAGAAAACAACCACTGGCATGATCGAAACCAAGCAATTACTTACCGGTCGACGATAATAGATCCACAAAAACTAATTTATCCAATGTTAATTCGAACCGGCGGCACTCTCAAATGACATGAATGACCAAATGAAGTTAACTTTTACATTCGTCCTTTCGAACAGGCAAAGGTTTATATGACATGCAGCCTAGTCTTTAGAAAAACGACAATTTAGACCAAGTGATGAAATCACCCGTTACAAACATAGTAGAGTTCCATCGTCTAAAGTCCCATCGTCGCATTTACTGAATATTGTAGATGAATTTATTATAGTTTATTTAATTTAGAACAAAGTTGCCAAGACTGGGCTGCTGGGCAAAGGCCTCCTCTGTATAGAAGGCATAAGATCATAGTCCACCACGCTCAGTGTTGATTCGCAAAACGAAATGTTTTTTTTGTTACTATTTGCTTAGGCTAGTCTTAATTTTCGCGGAAGATTGCGTCTTCGTGTTCCCGTGTCCCAGGCCGATGCGACAGAGAGAGGTGTGTTTTTAGTGGGTACTCGTTTCTAACTGGGACTCCCACATACCCTTGCCCCATCCGGTGGCAGGGGATCCATAAAGGGATTTTTCCCACGTAAAAGAAAAGGCTAGTCTTACTCACGATGTTTTCCTTTACTGCACGAGATAAAAATTAACAATTTCATTGGTGCCGCCACCGGGGATAGAACTCAGATTGACTCAAGGGAAAAATTATGTGATGTACATTAAGTTGTAAAATTAATTCATGTTTCATGTAATATTGTTTTTAATGTAACATCTACTGGCAGACCTAATAAATAAATAAATAAATAAAAGTAATATTAAAAGCCAGCGCCCGGAGAATGAGCTATCACGGCTTTACTAAAGAGCTATGATAGCTCAGTAACAGTTAACATCAGGCGAACCGACAGCTCGCTTGCTAACTTTTCACTTAAAAATAACGGCAATACGAAAGTGTATCAGTCTAATACACTGTAATGGAGTGCATCTGTGCATGAAATTGGAAAATCGTAAATCCGGTCTAAGTTTCTGAGTGTCAGGTGTGAGTTTGTATATATGTAATATCATAAGTTTCATGATGGCAGTCAAGTAATCAATAAAAATTTGAAAAGATTACAATGACTAAGAGCTTCAATTCATCGTGGGGTCCGCCTTTTCTGCTTAATTACAATACGAGTTCCTTCATGACAAAATATTAAACCATAGTAATATTATAAATGCGAAAATAACTCTGTCTGTCTCGCTTTCACGCCAAAACTACTGAACCTATTAAAATGAAATTCCGTACACAGATAGTCTAGAGCCTGAGGAAGGACATACGCTATTTTTTTATTGGAAAAAAGTGTTATAAACGGTTGAAAAGGGGGGATGAAAAGTTTTATGAAAGTATTGTCATTTTCGGAACAAGTACATATAAATAAATATGGAATTCAAATTTTGTAAAAATGTTACCACGCGGACGAAGTCACGGGCACAGCTAGTAGGATTATAATGACACAGCACGTTTACATAAACCACCACTAACCTGGTGGAGGCTGTATTTGTATTTTGTGTGGAGGGGGTTGGGTAGTAAGTCCTATTTCAGTCTTCCCTTGAAAAAAGATTGCTCCCTCGACGACGTGCTCCCCCCAAAGGCGTTTTACGACAGAAGAATTATCTGTGGATGATTCTCCTGTAGCAAAACGTCGATGGAGCCGAAACAATTATCTGTGGATCACACAAATAGTAGTTCCGTGTGGGAATCGAACACACGACTCCCGGTGCCGCAACCGATACCTTGCCAACGGCGCCACGGAATCACGGTGGAGGTTAGTTAGTCTGGTAGTGTTGGTTTAGCTACAAAAAAAATCGATGCGTGTACTTATGTACGCGCATGAAAACTTATACCACTTAGGCATCATTAAAAATAGTTTTTAATTGCATGAAAATAATTAATTACAATAAAATAATAAAAAGAGTGGAAAGGGATATAGATAATAAAAATAATAAAATTATGAAAGCGCCATCTACATTCTTTATTGAGAACTGTAACGGGCGAATGTGATTCAGAATATGCTGCCTTCTAAAAAAAATACTGTGTTTAGCGGGCGGTTTAGGTGTTATGTATTATAGTGATGCGCGCGCATCTTAAAATTTCACTCCCATCATTTTTTCATAACGCGCCTATATAGGTATAACTTCAAAACTCCTTCTGTGTGTAGGCAGCCTAAAGAAAGGTCCCGGTACATCCGCTAGGAGCGTCTCAGCCTCTACGTCTGCTGCGATCTCTCCGCATTTCAACCTTGAACTTTCCGCGCCGAGACCATCTTCGTAGTCGGCCGAATAACAATACCTACGGTCACGGAATGAGATTTGCATTTAATTACGGACGCGCGCCGTATCTTGGACGCGGACGATTAAGGGTCGACGCACACGGGTTGGCTTTTTCGACGGCCTAGATTTGTTTATTATTATGACGAAAATTTAAGGAATGTGTCGGTTAAATTTTTTGCCGAGCATCACAAGGAAATGTGCGTGCATTTTCGAAATTATAACAAAAAAGAAAATATTTCGCAGATATGTGAAGTTCGTCAATCCGCAGTGGGGTCTCATGGTGGATTATGCCTAATACTCTTGGTGCAGAGGAGGCCTTTGACCAACAGTGGGACAATATTATATAGGTTGTTACTTTACTTTTTTTACTTTTTTCGAACAGTTTGCCGAATCCACAGTTGCGGAGCAGAATGAGAAGTTATCGCGGTTATCGTCGGATTAGTTAATATTTAATAGTTTTCGATTTTGGAAAGCTTATTATTATTAACACCGTATGAAAATGGGTGATGATTAGACGTAAATTTTCATAGTTTACGAACATTTGGATAATCTCAAAAAGTGGATTTTCGTAGTTAATTGGAAAAACCTTTTGACGTTTGTAATTACGTGTATCGGGCAACGGAGTAACGATCATCTTGAGTTCAGACTAACATTTTTTTTTTTTTTTTTTTTTTTTTTTTTTTTTAAAAACACTGCCCTTACTTTAGGATAATATTTATTAATTGGATTAAAATTAATATTAAACATAGACTATGAGTAAAAGGAATATATAGGTTATTTTCGGCCATACTCAGAGGTTACCGCTATTTAAACGTAATTGTCAAAACACGAACGTTTTCAATGGTTTTTGCCTTATCCATTCATTCTATGTTTTTGTTTACTATTTCTTTTTTAAGAATTCATTATCAACGATTCTGTTCATATCGAAGGTAAGGTTAGCAAAATTTGAAACAACACTTATCTTGTTAGAAAGGAACAAAAAATTCCTATCACATTATTGTTAGCTAATGAAAATTTTAAGGAAGACTGTATTACATGAGCTTACACAGAAACTAGGATGAATAACTAAAAAAGTATAACAAATTTGTAATCCGTCAATAAAGTTGTACTTACTTGGCAGTAAATTGTAGGAAAATATGAAAAAATGCCTGCTCAAATAGCGGAGCTGTATACAGGCGCAAACCCATAACACACCAAAGCCGGAATTGCCAAGGTGTATTCGAACGCAAATAAAAATACTTACATTTTTAAGGATATAGGATATATTTAGGCATATAAAAAAACTTTGTGTTTGGAAGAATTTATAGTATGAAAGTGAAATTCAAATAAAGAAACAAGAGGAGGCCATCGTAGAATGACGAATTAGCGAATTACTCAAAGTCAAAGTCAACATTTCTTTATTCAACATAGGCTTATTTTAAGCTCTTATTGAACGTCAAAAACTACCACCGGTTCACTAAACTAGACCTGCAGGAGAAGAACCGCCAAGAAACTCTGCGGTCACTCTGACTGAAGCATGACTTTCGTATAACAAGTGTTAGTTTATGATCCCGAGGGTACTAAGATGGAAAGTGCATAATCTCTGATTACTCGTTCTAAGCAAAGGCTTGAGGATACACGTAAGCATATAAGGAACTTCAGCGCCGATCGGATCATTTTCAAAGTCGATATCCTTTACATTTCCGCAATAGTAGCCAATCGAAATTACCTTGACAGTTACATCCTGGTGGTCTGTGGTGATAAGTCAATATGAATCATAAAACGGCTCTCGGCCACCTGATTAATTTAAATTCAACTAAATTTTTATTATTCCTGACTCATTGGATGTTACTTACAAGAATTTTGCGTAAGCGCTTATATAAAGTACATGATTATGGTTTAATCTATTTTAATCTGTGACGGTTAGACTGGAACAGACTATCGAAGATATTTAGATTTAGTTTTCATTAATTTTGTAAGTCTTAAAATGATCAATACTAATGAATAAGTATTTCTTTGGTTGTTAACATATAGGAAAATTTATGGAATGCCCTTATTATGATAACATCGATACGAATAAGGAAATTGAAATGTTTTTCTGTAATATCAACGTAATACCAAGATCTGAGTTAAACTGCTATTTATACGACGTATATTATAAATCACCGTTTGCGCATTTTTGTATGTCTACAAGTTTGTTTCACGTAGGCTAAAAACGGCTCAATGTATTTCTATGGAAGCAATTGGTTTTAAAACATGAATTTTAACTAAAGTTTTTGTTTATATTACATCTTGTAAAATTGCAGGGTTCAGAAGTTCTAACTACAGAAGTCATAATCATCGTATATTTATTTGTAATAAATAAAGGACATTTTGAGTTACTAATGTACATGACCTTATACCATTTACTTTTGTTTACTGAGAAACCTAAAGTAATAACTGGGAAACTTGAAGTAATAACAATTTGATTAAACACCAATAAAACGATTCACTGGATACCTGTTTCCCTGGACATGGAATTTTTTTACTAGCCACACACCACTATTTCATATGATTATGTTGAGATATTCAACATTATTTCAGGTCTAAAATCTTATTTCGCACTTATTTGAATTAAATTAAACCCTATTAGTAATAAAAATTGTTTCTTTTCACTGCCCAATCGATAACTCACATCGTTTCTTCAGAAATTCGTGATTTATAAAACGAATTAGCATTTTTATATTCGGATTAACTTTTTTTTAAATATTATATTCTCTATTTAAATTTCGAAAACGAAACCGAATACAACGTCGCATGATTAAGGCGGGTAAAGTTTTATCGATGGCTTTTTTTTTTGCAAAATTTGTTATTATTATTCAAGTTTGCAAATACACATTTACGAAAATGAATGCTGTCTGTGTGAATATACCAACGGCCGTTCAAGACGCGTATCGTTAAGCCCTGTTGTCAATTTACAATTATAGATTTTATATGACATTGTTATTTTACATTAATATATTCAATATATTCAATAAAATTTTAAATATTTTTGTTGTATTTCCAATAACATTATTGCGATAAAGTACGAAAAAATTAAAGAAAAATTGAGACATCGACTGTATTCCGTAAGGCATATAAACAAATATGGGACAGATTATAATACCACAGCTTAGTTCCACTCCCCAGTTGATCGGAAGGGAATAAAGCATAATAAATTAAGTCACCCCAAGTACAAAATGTATAAATAGATAAAAAAAAGATACCAATAAACAAACTAGAGGTCAGTGAAGTTGAACATACAAATGGTAGCCGCATGTATTTGCAATAGTAATTGATTAGAGTTTTAGATCAATCATAGTCGAGATGTGGCAATTTCGGTGCGTACCGTGAAATCGATTCGTAATATGTCCGCCGCCCTATGATTTATGCCGCGGATCGTCTTCTCGGAAATGTCGCACGCAAATTGATATCTGTCGCGGCACGGGGAGGCCTTGGCGCACGTTAAACGAACTGACCGCGAGTGCCCACCCACAATTGGATATCTATACCGTAGTATTGTATAATCTATAAAAATGTTTCGAATAAATACCGCGTTACACGCACAGTTGCCGTTAGGTGAATGAACATTTCTATTTCAGTTTCGCTTCCAATGTCGAATGATTTGCAGATAGCCTAGGAATCGCGAGAGATACCTTGCGGCACTCCCGAACATGATACATTTTTATCGACACAACTTTCTTTTTTTGTGTGCGACTATAGTTCTTTCTTCTTTTTTTGGGTTCCATACCCAAAGGGCAAAACTATTATTTAGACTCCGCTGTTTGTCTGTCCGTCTGTCACCTGGCTGCGATTTTTCTGCTGCTTTCACACCATCCAACGACTCCGTGGCGCAGTTGCCAAGGTATTGGCTTCGGCGTCGGGGGTCGTGGGTTCGATTCCCACACGGGACAACTATTTGTGCAACCCACATATAGTTGTTTCGCATCTGGGTGTTTTTTTCACGTGAAATTTATATATAACACAGGATAATGTTAACCTAAAGTGGGGGCAATGTTTTTATAAAAAACCTTAAAAAACCCTTGATTTTTTTTTTTTACTTTGTAATGACACTAGCGCAACGAAATTTAGGCGGTTGTAGGGGCACGCAGCAGCCTCGGCTGTTGCACGAATGGGCAGGCTCGTCCGAGTATGTACCAAGACCTCACGAAGACCGGCTTAAAGTGGAAGTATGACAAATACTTTCGCGTTTCGTCTGGTGAGAGAGGTAGCCGGAGCCAAATTTGTTGTCAAAGCCTCTGTAAGTCCTCATTACATTGTTGTCAAGTCCTCGGGTGTAGCAGATGTTCATGGGCGGCGGTATTCACTTAACATCAGGTGAACCATCTGCTCGTTTGGCAAGTTTTCACATTAAAAAAAACTCAAATTGCAGCAATTGTGTAATTAGATCGCAATTCTATATACTGCTATCACTTTCCATATCATACGTTTTTATATCATCTGTCACATTCACTTACAAACGTCAAATGATTTAAAGCGGAACAATTTTTAAACGCCGCGCAGTATCGACATGCATCATCTATATTATTATTATTATTTTTTTATGTGAGAAAGTGGCAAACGAGCTGGCGGTTCACCTGATGTTAAGTGATAATCGCCTGCCCATGGACATTTGCAACACTCGTAAGGTTGCAGATGCGTTGCCACCTCTTAATAAAGTGGGCCCCGGCTACCTCACTAACGAGACGAAACGCAGAAGTGCAACACTTCTACTACACCCGGATGGACCTGCCCATTCGTGCAACACTGTTGCGTGGCCCTACCACCGTGAAATCTATATTATTAAAGATCATTGGTTTATCTCGATGAAAAAACGTTATTAAGTAAAAAGTTTTCCCGTGACCGTGAACCCTGGTAAAGGTTTCGAAACGTCGGGAATTACAAAAAAAAAAATGAAACGCGTAAAATTTGTTTCATTAATAACATGTCATAAGATAAATTGTGTGAAAAGAGGTAATAAAAACGTGAAAGAATTTTACGATCTTCACTCTAATGCCGACTGTTTGTGTATTTTATAGGAACTGATGAAAAATATGTATCACCGACTAATTAAAGCGGGTCTCAAATTCGACGGTCGTGATTTGTTCGTCTATTTAATGCAAATTGGACATAGATAGGATCAATCACGATTTAAATGCTTATATACAGTTAGAAATTGCTCAATATAACGATTAATAGAAAATTCCTGTAAAACTATACACTATTAGTTATCGTTAATGTCCAATATATTATTATTTGGACTATAGTGACTCTTTTTAGTGTTCATTAATTACAAAAACATAATTAATTTCGTCATTTGTTTGATATAGTGTTATTTAAATTAAACGTTTTCCAATATTTCCTGCACTTGCGGTCTATCGGAGAATATTATTATTTAATTGATCTTTCCTAAAACTGATAAAAACTGATAAACACAAGATTTTCAACAAATAGAAACATAAAAACTAGAGACGAAAGGACGTTAATGTAAACTTTGCTAATTAACTGAATTGTTGATCTGAAAATGTTTTATTTTTATAATAGACTAGCTGCTGCCCGCGCCTGCGTTTGCGTAGAATAGGCTGAAGGCGTAACATTCAGACAGAAAGACAGATATACATAAAAATATTTATATAAGTTATAGCCTATGTGGTATTCTGATGTATAAGCTATGTTATTGTAAAGTATCATTAAAATCCATTCAGTAATATTTGCGTGAAAGAGTAACAAACATCCATTGCCTTTATAATATTAATAAGGATAGTTATTTCTTGGACGATTTAAATGCTAGTGACGTAACAAGTCCGTTGCCAATAAGAGTGAGGCTCACTCAGGGTTTAACTTACTCTTCAGATGAAAAGCAAGTGTAAAAATGTTTGACGCTGGTATTCCGTGGGGCCATGACTATTAATTCTATCACTACTATTAATTTCGTAGGGCAACGCAGAATTCTGCTGTTGCATGAATGGGCAGGCTTGTCGGGGAAGTGTTGCTCTCAGAAGACCGGCGTGAAGTGGAAGTGTTATCTTTTTATGGAGAAAAGGGGGCAAGCGACCAGGAGGGTCACCGGATGGTAAGTGATTCCCGCCGAGGGCTCACAAATGCTATACTGTCGCGTTTCGTTTAGTGACTGAGGTAACAAGTGCCCACATTTAAAGGTTCGATAAGCATCCGCAGTTCCACAACCCCTCCGTTATTGTATTTACTAGAGCACCTACTCGCTTGCCAACTTTTCACATTAAAAGAATAAATGACTGGGTGATACTTATTTCGTAGCGTAAGAGGCTGATATTACTATATGACATATTTACGCGTCCCCGATGTTTGACGTTAAGGGTCGAGAGACAAGCAAGCACATGGCCATTCGCAATACTATAGCAGTTTCAAAATCATTGCCAGCTTTTTAGGTAAGAATAGGCTTTCTTTTGAAGGTGACGCTGTCACATGCAAAAGACATGACATTCAAAGTTACACATCCAATTAGCTTTCAACTACAAATATCCGACAGTGCAATTGTTCTTGACACACTTAATAAGATTTTATTCCTGATCAATTTTAGCAAATCCATCGGATGAAGTCAGGAGACCTTTCTGTAAACGGTGCAGCATCAAACATATCATATCTGAGCCTAAACGTTGGATGCTCAAAATCATTTATAGACACGTTGTAATGAAAAGGGCGATGAATTAAAAAAAACCATCTACAAAAACGGCAAAAAAATCATATCTGTTTTATAAGAGCTCCTCTTAAATATATTTTTATTCTGTTTTTAGTAATTGTTATTATTGAGGCAACAGAAATACATCATTTGTGGCATCAACAACGTCATCTGTGTCTAAACTGGCGACTGCCTGGCGACAGACGGACAGACAGACAGCGGAGTCTTAGTAATAGGGTCCCGTTTTACCCTTTGGATATGGAACCCTAAGAAGAATAATGAAATTTAAAATCGAACGCTAGGCGACGCTTGCGAAGCTCTCGATGTACACGGAAAACGTGATGCATTACTAAAGCAACAAGTGCATCGATGGGTTACGCGAAGTTTCCACGGATTACTCACGCGAAGCCTCAATCCGGGTCCCAAGCAAGCATGCGTCAGGCGTTGGGTGGAATGATATGTGCTGCTTTTTTCTCTCTTTCGATCCGAAGGTGATCGGGGCGGGTTTCGCGACGCTAAGCCAAGAGAACAATCGAGCCGAATGATATTTATTAAGCGGACGCGTTGGACGGTCTCGGGTGGATTTCGCCACCAGTAGCCAAACTTTATTTTTAAAGGAATGCGGCATACAAGCCAGTACTTGATTCACCTAACGTTGAGCAATCACTTTTGCCAACGGGACATAGTATAACATAGTGCTTGCAATTGTTAACATTTAAGAAGGTCAACCTTTTGAAAAGGAAAAAATATAAGATAATATGTCAACGGAAAAATATATCCAATTCTTGGTACTCCGCCAGTCTAGTCGCCAAATACACCACATTCTGGATACAATCAAGCGAGTCACGAATTCATGTCATTCAATTCATTCATCAACAGCAGAAACTCATGTGTGGAATATTTTACTTTAACAATAAATTATTGTTAGTAAATATTTTACTTTAAAAATAAATTATTAATAAATTATTAGTGGTTATGATATATTTTTTGGACAGTTAACGTTTCTAAAAGTTCGAGTATTTTTTATCCAACGTCATTTAAAAACTAATTTCATCGATTAAAATTGTTTGAAATTGCCAATTTGGAAAAGCCTTTGGTTAAAACAGAAAATGTGTATTATATATTAAGAGGAAAATGATAATACTAACTACAAGTAAGTCATACAAATACAACTATTGACAATATGAAACTATAAAAAAAATCAAAATATTGATCAGTTTTGTATGTACTTGGCATTATAAATATAGTCGTATAAAGGTGGCTCTGAAAAATAAAATAAAACATCCTTTACAATACCATGTCTTTTTTTTTTTCCTACAATTTAGTTTAGTCGTAACAACTGAGTAGGACAAAATATCATAATGCATTAAGGCAGATATAAACACTGTTAATTTCATAAGAAACAAAGAAAAATTATCATAAAGCTTCTATTAAACCATGAAACGAAGTATCCTGTCCTCTCAGAATACCCAAAAAGTTACCAGTCAGTAAAAAAATTGTCTTGCTATCCTTTTTTAAATGTGAATAATTTTCAAAAATTTTACTCCTAAATAAAATACTGTACAAATGGCATTATAAACAACGTTAAATATAATAGTGAGATAGTTCATATTGAATCTTCATACTGTGTCTAGTGTATCTTTACAAAATTTATTGTGCAGTTGGGTTTGTGTTTATTTTCCACTTAGCACTACTCACGTAAGATTACTTATATAGTCTGTTAAAATGCCCGCCAAAATTTGACAGTTTATATTTAGACTAGTGACCGATTTCCGAATGCCGTTATTCATGTTTTTTTTTTACTTCTGAGACTTGATATCGCGGTGTGAATAATTGCACAATGATTTAAAATTATTTCAATTTATTTTTAACAACATGGAATAAAATTGAAATTGTTTTTATAACTTTATAAATGTTAAAATTAAAATTGTCTTTATTAAAATGAAAAATGTTTTTATAACATTACGGTGAAACCATAATCTATACGCGATGTTAGTAATTTTACTATTTTACAGAGGAGAGGATGTCAATATTCTTAGATGATCATCTTCTTCTTGATGAATGCTACCATCTTATAGTCTTGTGTATACTGTCCAGTTATACCGCATAAAGTCAACAAAAATTTAGCAAATAAGGTTTACTATTGTAACTTTGTTTACTATATGCTGATTCCGCTAATTCTACTACAACTGGTAAGGTGCTTTGACGTACAAAATTCATAATAACGCCTTGGCAATGGCAAAAACAAACAGCGAACACCGTCGGCGTTTTATATTTGCGTACATCGCTGTTTTCGAACAAGTTTCTCAATAAGACGGATGGATATACAGCATTGGAGGACGCGCGTGGATCTAGAGTTGTGAAGATGCGCCTTAAACGGGTTTGTTAACGGGAGGGGGGAGGGGATGGGTGACGTCATAAGAGGCTGAGGTTGTATATACATGCGGCTGCGCATCATTCGACTAAGTTATTATCTTTGCAAGAGTTTACCTGAGTGACACTTTGACAGAGACGATAGACATGCTACGTTTAGCTACTTTGCTTGTGGTGGTGAGTAAAAAATTATTTTTTTATGTCCTAATAGAATAAAACGCGAGTCCAGCGAAAAATATTTATGGTGTGCCTAAGATTTTTCATCAAAAATATGTCTGGATATTCTATATTTATATTTCTATATTTTGGTCTATATTTGTTTAATTAATATAAAAGGCTTTAAATTTTTTCTCACTAATTTGTGGCTACATTTGATAAGTTTTATTAAGTGATTATAATAACCAGTGCATTAAAAACACTAACGTCATATCTGCTTTGAATAGTATAAAATCTGCTTAAAAATCAATTATGAGTTTCATTTATAAGGCTGTAATGTTCTAAATGTTTAATAATATGAAATGTAATGAATGCAAACTAATTGAAAATATTTTTCGATTAAAGGCATTTCCTCGAAAAATCGTAAATTACTTGACTGATTAGAAATGAACATATATTACGTATCGAAGAATTAAAATTATTTGACGGTGGTAGGGCCACGTTGCAGCCTCGGCTGTTGCACGAATGGGCAGGCCCGGCCGGGTAAGTACCACGACCTCACAGAAGACCAGCGTAAAGTGGAAGTATGACAAATACTTTCGCGTTTCGTCTGGTGAGTGAGGTAGCCGGAGCCCAATTTTCAAAAGGTTGTCAACGCATCCGTAACCCTCGGGTGTGGCAGATGTCCATGGGCGGCGGTATTCATTTAACATCAGGTGAACCGTCTGCTCGTTTGACAACTTTTCGCATAAAATAAATAAATATGTTTCAATATGATTAGTTTTATATTAGAAAATATTTGCAGTTTAATTTAACTATGCAATGAAAAATTAATAAATCCACAAGTTAAGTTATAGGAAGCTATTACTAAAGTTTAAGTAAAACTTTCATTTATTAAGAACGTGAAAAAAAAATATGCTGGAATTGAAAGGAATAATTAAATGATACGTTGGTACGTAATTTGATACGATGAAATAAAACATGAAAAATAAATTGTAGAGTCATAATCAATATGATTAAATCATAGGATAATATGATTAAAGCAATGAACTAGTTATCAATTCCAGTTTTCCGTGCCTTAATAATCCTAGCTACTTCGAGATAAAAGAGATACCTGGACAAATTAGTTTAGGCAGTATACGTTTACATAGAGAAAAAGCTGGTTTTTATATCAAAATCGCAGTGCCTTACTACGATTTTTATTACTGTCACTGGGTAGTGTGTAAAGTAAATATTTAACTTGAAATTTATTTAAGGAACCAAAAACCACGTAACTGTTGACAGCCAGTTTCATGAGTTTTAGTCGTACTGTAAGGGTTTTTAGACTTTATCTCTTACCAGGAATTGAGAGAACATTTTTGAAAAACGTCCGAATCAGGTTACTCTTGCCAAACTGGAGTCCGAATTAATTTACATTTAAAAAAAGCCAAATATATCTATCTCTATAAATATTTATTTTATAATATAATTGAAAATGTTCTCATGATTGTTGTAATTAAATTGTTATATTCGTTGTATAGGTACTATTCTTCCATTCGGTACTAACTATTTTTACACGGTACGAGTATGTACATTTTTTATGTATATTCTCTAGGTTAAACTACTAATAATTTATTAGTAATTTACTACTTTAGTTAACTATAAGTTAATGTGACAGACGATATAGAACGTATGACACCAAAAGAGATAGCAGTCTATAGAATAACACCAATTGGTGTAATTTGAGCGCTTCAGTATCGGTATGCTAGCGTCATATATGTTTTTGTATAGTAAAGTAAAGTAACAGCCTATACATGTCCCACTGCTGGGCAAAGGCCTCCATTATACAGAGGGTATCAGGGCATAGTCCACCACGCGGCCCCACTGCGGATTGGCGGACTTCATATATCTTCGAAATACATTTTTTTGTTATTATTTCGAAAATATGCAGGTTTCCTCACGATGTTTTCCTTCACCGCGGAGCACGTGATAAGTCAGCACTTAAAGTTAAAAACTTCATTGGTGCCGGCACCGGGGATCGAACTCAGGTTGCTCGAGTATTTTGAATTAAAGGCGAGCGCCCGGACACTGAGCTATCACGGCTCTATGTTTTTGTATAATATAATAAATAAATATTTGGACACATTCGTACACAACATTTTCTAGTCCCAAACTAAGCAAAGCTTGTACTATGGGTACTAGAAAACTGATAAACATACTTTTCTTTTGTAAATAAATACATATTATACATATAGAAACACCCAGACACTAGAAAAACACCATGTTCATCACACAATATTTTTCCAGTAGTGGGGATCGAACCCACACCCTTTGGCGCAAGAGGCAGGTACACTACCCACTACGCCATTCGGGTCGTCATATGGTGAATAATATCGGAACATGTATTTTTGTCATTGCTGTTTTATACAGTTTTTGTTTCTTTAATTCGTGTGTATTGCAGTCCCTTGATTGCAGAATAAAAACAGGGCTCTTTAGTGGCCGATTGAAATAAATATTGCCTTGAATTAAACGCTATTATATAAAGAGATATGTGAAACGGGGTTCGATCGTGTCCTCCATGCCGATGGCTCGGTGGCGCGGCTGCCAAGCTATTGTCTTCGGCACCGGGGGTTGTGGGTTCGATTCCCACACGGAACAAGTATTTCTTTCGTTTGTTCCCATGGAGGGTTGACGTCAGGAAGGCGGCCAGTATTAAGGAAAGCTAGCCATTAACAACATGATACAAATGTTGTACCGACGACGCGGTAAGGGCAGTAGAAAGTATGAAACGATTCGATTGGAGCTCGGTGTTTGTTCTTGAGCATTTGTGCAATTTGTGCATTTAAAACTCCTCTAAAATTCGAGATAGTGCTATTCCGCAGAGTGGCAATACGTGTGACTCGGACTTATTGGGTTCCGTACCATTATCAATAAAAACGCCAAAAAAATCATGCCTGTTGTATGGGAGCCTCTCTTAAATATTACTTTATACTGTCCTGTTGTATGGGAGATATGTTTTTATATTGTTTTTAGTATTTGTTGTAATAGCGGCAACAGAAATACATCATCTGTGAAAATTTCAACTGTCTAACTATCACGGTTCATAAGATGCAGCCTGGCGACAGACATATAGCGCAGTCTTAGTAATAGGGTCCCGTTTTACCCTTAGGCTAGGAAACTCTAATAACGGGAATAACTAACTTTATTTTACTCGTGTAGTTAATAACTTTATTTTACTGTATTTTACTCGTTGTACTCGTGAGCCGCGATAGCTCAGTGTCCAGGCGCTCGTCTTTAATTCAATATACTCGAGCAACCTGAGTTCGATCCCCGGTGCCGGCACCAATGAAGTTTTTAACTTTAAGTGCTGACTTATCACGTGCTCGGCGGTGAAGGAAAACATCGTGAGGAAACCTGCATATTTTCGAAATAATAACAAAAAAAATTTGGAAGATATGTGAAGTGCGCCAATCCGCAGTGGGGACGCGTGGTGGACTATGCCCTTATACCCTCTGTATAGAGGAGGCCTTTGCCCAGCAGTGGGACATGTATAGGCTGTTACTTTTTACTTTTTTTTTATTTTACTCGTATGGTGAACTCTTTCCGTCAGTCAGGCACCCAGTGTTGTTGATGTGATAAGATACATGGCCAGTGATCACCCAGTCTCTTACAAAAAGGGGAGAACCAATTTAGTTTCAGTTTCGCGTCCAAGACTACAAGTAAATGGGCGTAAATCACACAGTGAAGTATAAGAGGTCAAAGGAGCAGCGTACAATTGGTTGTCCGTTGGCTCGGACGGGTTTCTGCGCGGTAACCTTTGCCGGTTTACACGTAAAAAAACCATTTATCTGATTATCATAACGGCTAAATTAGACGGTAATTATTCGCCGTCCGCCGTTAATCTGGCCCGCTGTGAATCGTCCGATCTAACTGAAGTCGCAATGCCAATAAAAAGGCTTGGGTTCGGACCCTGAATAGCTTTCGAAGGGTCTGCGCTTTAAAATGAGGACACTTAATATGCAATGACAGCTCTGGGTGTTAAGACACGTAAAAAAAAACTTAATCCTAAATAGGTGAAGAGATAGATCCGTGCTATCTTCCTCTTATCGATTTTATTAAGTGACAAAACTTGACGCGCGGTGAATTCTGAATAACACACAGAGGTACATTGTAAAAAGGTGATTTTAATTAACGATAAATAAATTATTATATTAATTGCACAGACACTAAGGCGCATCGCGTCACTGCTAAAGGTTCATTCCCCGTTGTAAAAACTACAGAATCTTTTCGGGATCTTCGTGTGTGTCTATGAAAAAATCGGCTTGCACTCAAGAAAATATTAGTTATAAATTTTAAAGTTTTTTTATAGTGCGTCTTTAAAACACAGGATAATGTTGTCCTAAAGTAAGGGCAATGTTTTAAAAAAATAAATAATAATTTCTTAGAATAACTATGAAAGCTTCATTCCGTCGACTCGAAACGAACGTGTAGAATGCTAAGGATTCACAATGAGCGGTTACGTGAACGGTACTGATAAAGGATTACGTAAACAACGCTCTCACGGCTAATCCTAACGCGGTCCTAACTCCCGAGAAGAATATGACTTAGAAACGAAAGAATTATAAACATTAATGATCCATTATAGATGCATAGAGAAACGGAACCGTTTAATATGGACACGTTCTAGAGTTGCAAAATCCAACGTATTAATTAATCTATCGCATAAGCCAGAAGGCGGAAGATGTCCGATGTCGTTCACATTACGCGATAAAGTGGAATTCTCAGTCTCCGGTTGTCAGTCTGTCTGGTTGTCACATGGGTAAGGTCGATATCCCACGGGCTCTTCTACTATTTGTGCAACAGCGGATTTAGTTGCGTGGTAACCTCTAACAGTTATCGATGATACAATAAACGGAGTTTTATTAAATTTTGGTGTTCCGGAAGCATATAATAAATTTATAACTTTATTACGTACCTTGTATAAATGTCCTGTAAATAAGAGTCACTGTTAATTCACGATAATTTGGTACCTAACCTTGTCATTTTCACTATAATATCCGTTACTGACAGCTGCGATATATTTCACTAGAATTTTCGTCTATCAAACGGTCCGAAGAGGTCAAGGTGTCAAAGACGAAATTCAGGTTTTTCCTACACGATTGCCTAACGATGACCGCATGTTAATAAAAAAAGGAAAAAATATATATAGTTATCGATAGCTAATAGGATCTTGATACTTTATAAAAAGGTCGAACACGATTGTACAACAACCCAACCAACCCAAAACCGTTTATTGTAACGTGATATTTTCCTTATTAATATCAATTTAATCACTTAAGCCATCACCCCTTACCATGAAGTGCGATGCTAGCCATTAACTGGCTATTTTGTTGATAAAAAGGAATAGCAAGAGTATTTAAAGAAATGTACTTGTCAAGTTGAGATTTTTTTATCACCATTCTACTGATGTAGTTAACAGCTAATATTTATTTGTTTCGTTTTTAGATATAAAGAAAGTAAATGCTCGAAGATAGAGTCAAAAAAGTAGAATCGAGAACGTAGTACAAGAACAATAGGTTGGAAAAATTCCAAATAATCTCAACTTTTCTCAACAACAGAAGGGCCACGCAGCAGCCTCGGCTTTTGCACCAATGGGGAGGCTCGTACGTCAATATATTATAATTCTAATAATTTCTACTCAGGATTCAAATCATTCCCCTTTTGGAGATAGAAAACCAAAACAATCGACTGTCATGTCTTTTATATCCAACAATTAGCGATTTTTTTTTATGGGGAAAAGGGGCAAACGATCAGGAGGCTCACCTGATGGTAAGTGATTTCCGCCGCCCATGGACACCTGCAACACCCGAGGGCTCACAAATGCGTTGCCGGCCTTTTAGGAAAGAGTATGCTCTCTTCTTGAAGGTTCCCAGGTCGTAACACGTAACTACACAAAAACAGTATTCAATTAATTTCCTTTCAAAATAATAGCCATCAAAAGAGACGAAGGCTTAACTAATGGGAAGTTTAACCCCTTAACGATTATACTTAACTGGTTTTTGAGCGTAAACAAAGAGCTCTTAAACGGAACTGTCCACTAGTAAGGACAAAGTAAATGATTGGAGTTTTTTTTAAAGAATTCCTATTTGATAAAATTCAGCATGTGGGCATAAATCATGAAATATATGTACATATCGACTAATAACTCTCATTAATTTATAAAAAAAAACTTTTGAATACTTGATTGTTAAATGTTAGTTTCTTAGCTTTTTATGGTTGACTTTGCATATTAATTAATAGCTCGGATGCCTTATCCTTTAATATTATTTGTTTAGAAACCTGTTTAAACCATGTTTTTTTATGGATAGCACAATTTTTATTCCGCAACGTTTATAATTTTCCCAAATTGATATTTTTTTTTAAAAGAAAAGGGAATAATATTAACTCCTCATTAACGGATTTTATTTTCATTTTAAAACCAACACTTTAGATCAATGTTTTTGAAATTTGATTTGCATTGAAAATGGTATAACGGTTGACTTAAGTTAAAATCTTCTTGTAAGCGACGACAAAAATTAATAATATTTAGTAATATAACATAAAAACCTTAGAGATTTGTTTATTTTATATTATATTATGGTATAGTTTCTTTTAATTCTAATTATTGCCCTTTATTTTTCATAAGTTATAAAGGCTGTAAAGGCTGATATTTTGTTTCTTTAGTTATTTAGTATTTAAAATTTGTAGAAAAAAATGGCAACAAGATGCACACAACATATATTATATAAACAAAACAATTGACGGTAGCCGGGGTTAACTATTACATCAAGACGTATAACAACTTAGTTTGTCCCGTGACCATGAAAAAACCATGAACGCTGGAAAGGGTTCGAAATGTCGGGAGTTCAAATCAAAATAAAAAACGGGATAAAATCCGTAAACTGGTTTCATTTAATATGTATAATATTCGCGTAAAAGCAAGAAAACAATATAGATCTCACACTAGTCTGAGAGGGACTCGTGACGTTAGTGTTCTAATGACAATTCAAAATCGATTGAGCCCTTAGTATAGCTAGAAGCTCAGCTTTGGAAACAATAATTCAATACCATCTCTGCGCGATAGAATCATTTTTTTTTATGTGGCAAAGTAGCAAACGAGCTGGCGGTTCACCTGATGTTAAGTGATAACCGCTGTCTGTACTTGGACATTTGCAACGCCCGTAGGGTTGCAGAATCGTTGCCACATTTAAATAATGTGGCCGAAGCTACCTCACTCATCAGACGAAACGAAGAACTGTAACACTTCTACTTTACGCCGGTCTTCTGCGAGGTCGTGGTACTTACCCGGACGGACCTGCCCATTCGTGCAACAGTGAACACCGTTGCGTGGCCCTACCACCGAGGATCAGATTACTTTTAAGAGCGCTGTTCTTAGAATATGATTTTATATTCTTTAGCACACACTTATAGATTAATCGTATAAACATAAATATCACGACTTCGTCGAGATTAAGGGTTAAACGTGCTTAATACGAAAATAAACACTATCATTAATCATCTGCAAGGACAATACTTTTTGCGATAGCAATATATACGATAAATATTGTTTACAAGGTTCCGTGTCAATGATTTTTAAAAATATAGATGAGGCATGTCTATACTGGGCCGCGTTTAAAAATTGTTCCGCTTTACATTGTATGACATGCATGAGCGAATGTGACAGATGATATAGAACGCATGATACGGAAAGAGATAGCAGTCTATAGAATTACACCAATTTGCGTAATTTGACCGCCTCAGTTTCGGTGCGCTAGTGACATATCTTTATTTGTATACAATGTCATTGGTTCCGTGTATAGTAAAAACTTAAATGAATATTTTACGTTGCTTAGTTTTCCCCTTAAAGACTGGATCTTAAGCATTCACTTGACAAATTAATTGATTTAATGGTAATTGACCACTCATTGTCTCCGAGTGCGCCTATACTCTTGTTTATCTGATGAAAGCTATTGATAGTTTCATAAAACAGGGAACGAAATTTAGTTTCAATTAATTGCTGTGTACCTCTGGGATTCGATCGCGCGACGTCGAATCACAAAATGGCGACTTGGCTGGGACAGTACTTAGTAAAAGCATTAATATAAAAGCGAAAGTTTGCACGTGTTTGTTACACTTCCTTCGCACCGTGATTGTGAGGATTTGAATGAAATTTGGTATGCAGATAAATTATTACTAATCATAAGATACTAACTCGTATTATATAACATGTACCAGTGTAATATATATATTATAATACTAGCTGACCCGGCAAACGTTGTTTTGCCATATAAATTATTTCTAGGGTAGAAAAAAATGTTTGGTGTGGACCACCCTTAACATTTAGGGGGATAAAAAATAGATGTTGTCCGATTCTTCACCCTGGTCGATATGAACACAAAACTTCACGAAAATCGGATGAGTTCAATTACACACACCGTGACACGAGAATTTTTAATATTAGATAAAATTTTCCGTGGCTTGATGCTTGTTTGCGTAAAAAGTACGAAAAAAGTGAAAATGTCCATTTTTCGGTCATGTTCGTCTGTGATATGTGAATCGATTATTTTCCTTTCAACTTAACTAATTAGACATCATAATTATTACTAAAAGTTAAATTGACGATTTAAACGCTAAATACAACTTCTTGGCCGAATCGCTCGCTTTATTTCGGCCTCGCATGGTTTTTTATCTAGGATAGAAAGTGTCATGTCTAGACGCCGGTAGAATTAATTCTAAATCCGTGTTATAGTATTTAAATTATCCGTGGGATACATGATTGGGTGCGGTTTGTGACGAAGCCGTTATGACTTATTGGCTAAGCAGTTAGGCTGTGTTCACACTGTCTTTTAATTCTGTCTAGTAAAATGACATTTCAAACTACTTTCATTTTCTTATAATTAACACATACACGATATTGTTGCTTCTTTACACTAGTGCCATTTTTTCTAGAAGGCAAAAGACTAACATTCTATAACAATCAATAATATAATTAAAATCAACAGTTTTGATTGCGTTTTTATGTCAATAGTGTCTGACGTCATTCTGTTAAAATAAAAACACAATCGAAACGTAATTATTTTAATACTTCATAATTGTCACGATTAGTAACAAAATATACAATTTAATTGTGAACTTGTTGTTTTTAAACATTTACAAGAGTTTTTATACACATATTTAAATTATGCGTATGGACCTTATGCCAAAATTATCCTGTTTCAGTTTGTGGTAAAATATGCATGCAAAGATTTAGATCAAGAAAAATTATTTGTAGGTTATGTTTCGTCAAAGCGGCCAGTGGAATCGCTGGTGGCGCAATTCATCTATTGTTTTTATTTTATTTTTTTTTGTTTTATTTTATCGAGAAAAAAAATATAAAAATCCACAGCCCTTAGTTTACGTGTCTATCACATAACCTTACACTTACTTTATTTGCGTAACTTAGTTATCTTCTTCTCTATTATACATAAGATATTTCCACCGATAATTGACTCATCACGATATGAAGACTTGAAATTTGGTAGGAATATTTCTCTCGCCGAGTAGAGATCAGCTAAGAACGGAACGAAATTTTACAAATTTCACAAAACATCGTTTGCCGGATGAGCTAGTAATATATAAAATAATTAAAATAGTTCAACAGTTTAGGAGTAAACAATGTGTTTTTTTAAAAATAAGCCAGTAATTATCTTTACAACTGACCAACTAAGATAAGAAGACTTGCAATAAGCATGTATTATCAATTCACGTTTTATTTCGTAGTGTGCTACGACCTTTACGTGAGATATTGTTTGAGCAAATATGTCACATACTCGAATCGGGGCATTATGTCTCTAAAGTGATTCAAGATCGACTGTCGATCGTGTTTAGGTTTGAAATCACATCTAATCATTGAAATAGCATGTGACATGCGACCAATGATGTGTGTGGTCGCGGCTTGCGATTCCGTTAATCACTCCGATATCTATTTCGGCGTTCATCGTCATCAGCTGAGGCGTTACAGCCGCGGGTGGCAAATTGCGTTCGGCACAGCTAAATATAACTACAGTCTTCACTGTAGCACGAATGGGCGGGTCCGTCCGGGGAAGTACCACGACCCCACAGAACACCGGCGCGAATGGGTAGTGTTTTACTTCTGCGTTTCGTCTGGTGAGTGAGGTAGCCGGGGCCATTTTACTGAAAGACGGCAACGCATCTGCAACACACGGGTGTTGCAAAAGTCTACCGACGGTTCAGGTGAAACGCTGACTCGCTTCCCCCCCCTCTCATAAAAACTCTGTCATATACGAGACTAAAGAGCATTCAGAGGAGTGATACTATTTTAATGTATACTCCATATTTATACAAATTCTTTTTAATCAATATATTTCTTATATTGGAGGTTCGATCACTAATATCATCAATCTAAATTCTATTCAATCCAATTTCAAACTTGAATTCGTTACATCGTCATGTTTCATAATAGTATTCAACAAACAAACAATATAATGTTTAACTTACATACACATAACATTTTCTGTTGCAATCTATAATATAACATACAATGATATATATATAACATTGAATAAAACGAAGACAACACTCATCCATACTAATAATATAAATGCGAAAATAACTCCGTCTGTCTGTCTCGCTTTCACGCTAAAACTGAGCGATTGAAATGAAATTTGGTACACAGATAGTCTAGACTCTAGAGCCTGAGAAAGGATATAGGCTATTTTTTATTTGGAAAAAAGTGTGGTAAAGGGTTGAAAATATATTTCTTTAAAAAATACATATAGTTTTTAAAGAAAGATATTCACGAGTATTTAAGGGTTTCAAAGCGAGCGAAGCCGCGGGCGAAGAGCTAGTATGACCATAATTATGCTGCAATATATGTTTATTTATCGTTTAAAAACATATATGTATGATATGGCGCAGTTAGCTGGTTTTGATTATAACGCAGCCTCTAACTAAATCCTCAGAACACACATAACTTGTTTTTCAAGCATAAATTAATGTGAAACAGACGTAAACACGTAATGCACAAAAACATTGCTAATAAATGAACTGGTATTTATGATTAGCTAGTTAATCTGACGCAAAGTAATAATGTTCACAATAATTATAATTAAACGTAACTCGGTTTTTGTCACGGATGATACAGAGAAGCGTTGACGTTACAAAACATTGTTTTCGTGATATATAAGTTTTCTGAATAGGACTTATAACCGGTTAAGTCCTAACAAGCTAACAACACTTAGGTATTTGACGGGGTAGAACAGATATGTCGTCAATAACTAACTCTGTTGACAAATTATTTCTTTTCTTATATATGTATATCTTATATATCCTATATATTATAGAAAAGATTATATCCTTACTAATATTATAAAGGCGAACGTTTGTAAGTATGGATGTTTGTTACACTTTCAAGCAAATACTACTGAACGAATTTTAATGAAACTTTTACAATAATATAGATTATACATCAGAATAAGACATAGGCTATAATTTGTATACATATATTATGTACATCTGTCTTTCTCTCTGAATGTTACGCCTTAAGCCTACTCTACACAGACGTAGTTGCGGGCAGCAGCTAGTATAATATATATATATATATATATATTTATATATATTATATATTATATATATTATATATATTCTATTATTTTCTTTTCTTAATTATAATACCTTTTGGAATAAAATTTGCAGCAACATGTCAGTGCATAAAAAGAAACATTTCCACTCATCTTACAAATTCAATACTTCGTTTTATTTATTCTGTATTAGCATTGTATTACATTTCTTGATTATAATCCTCGGGGGATTACGTGAAAAAAGGCTGACATTAATTATGATTTGGGTCAATTCGGCGGCGATAAGAGCTTTAGGAGATTTGTGACATCACCTCGTCGTGTTATTGAATTAAATCTGAATAACAAAGCAGATTAAATAAGAATAGCATAAAAGTATGTCTGTTGTCCTTTGAAAAGTTTTTTTTCCCATTTTTTAGTTGTTGTTACAATGGTAAAAGAAATACATCATCTCTGAAAATTCAACTGTCTAACTATCATGGTTCATGAGATACAGCCTGGTGATAGACGGACCGACAGACAGACAGACAGACAACGGGATCTTTCTAATAGGGTGCCTTTTACCCTTTGGGTATGGAACACTAAAAATGATCACAAATTTAATGTTACAGAATAGTAATCTTTCGTTATATCTCAATCATCACTTTTAAGATGCACGGTAGAAATGCATTAGCCAGTGATAAAGTACAAATAGTGTGCTCTGTTTGAATTGTCATATTACTGTGTGCTCTCTGACTATTATTGCACGAATGGGCAATAATGGAACAGAATACCAGCGTGAGGTGGAGGTTTTTTGCTATCGCGTTTCGTCTGGTGAAAGAGGTAGACGGGATCACTATTTTGTACATGTCCATGGCAACGGCATGTCCTCATGAGTTGTAGATGTCCACGAGTGGCGATGATAACTTAACAGGAGACCCGTCTGTTGATGATGACTTACGTAAACCTACATTAGGTTCAGATATAATGGTGCCGACTCAACTGTTTAGAGCAATATATCCTGTGGTTAATTACCATGATCTTATCTTTACCGAAAGTTTTCAGTTACAGTAATGTATACTGTAACTGAAAACTTTGAAGCTTATCGGGCCAGTTGTGTATTAGCAATTGAGATATTGTTTGTAAATGTTTTTTTTTAATATGTATCTGTTACCTTTCTATATTAGTTATTATATTTTATAGTTTCTATATTAGTTTCTTGTACGGCACTTATGTGTGTGCGCCTGTTAATTTAATTATGTGTACTTCTAACCTTTTATTGTACCTTGAACATGTTTTTGGTGTACCTTTATAAATAAATATAAAAATAATATAATAGTAATTAACTAAGGGATCATTTACGCATAATGGGTGATAATATATCACGGATTGTGAAATGACGTTACATAATGTGTGGTGTGACTCAAACGAAGATTCGAGATGAATGTATGGTAATGAATGAGGCAGATGAACACCTGTAATACCTGTTATTAATTCATGTTGTTTTTTGTATTTTATCACGACATATGTGCATACTGATTAGAAGGTAACGGTTGTAGTAAACAGAGTTGTAGATTGAGTTGCCCAGAATGTCATGTTTTTATAAAACTACTATTATTAATTTGAAATATAAATCTCACAATGTGATAATAGCTCACATCATAAAGGCATTCTGGGCTGTAAACTCTTTATGCATCAGTGAATAATCTTTTACTAAGAAAATCTTATACACAGAAATGTACGGTACTAGTTAGAAAACAGTCAACTACTTTTATCATAATTGGGCAAAATGTGCTTATGTTATATTACAAAAGGCGTGATTTAATTATATAACAAAGTAAATATTTTAAAAGCAAATAGCTTAGCCATAGGTACATAATTAACGAACTAAACGTATGATGGGATTTATCCTTTATAGTTAAATAATAGACATTTTTAGAGACAACAAACATACACTTCATCAATAATTATGTTAAACTAAACTATACATTATTATGTGCATACGTAATTATTTGCTAATCGCATTTTTGTGTAATGTCCATCGTGTTCTAATCAATATTGACGATGATGATCCATTTTTGTGAAACTTACAAATGACTTAGGATTAATATCTCTTTCGTCTCTAACCCTAAATAGTTAGACAGGTATGGGCTACGGGGTGTAACAACGAGATAACTAGTTTAAAATCAAGATTTAGCCACAAGGTTGTCTGGAAGATATCGCTTTTTAGCGATAAGACCGCCTTATTGTTACTACCTTATAAGTTATTTATGTAACATTTCTCATATATGTTTATGGTGTTCAATAAAGCATATATAATAATTAAGGCCTGCAACCGTGTATCTCCTTCGCTGAGACAAAAGAAATGAATTGCATTAAATTCATCGTTTGACGGAAGCTCAACGCGGTTGCCATGAAATCGTTTAGGAAAAAAGAGTTGGAAACAAAACATATTTGACTGGTAATCCAAAATTTGCGTTAGTAAAAATGACTACTTGGCATTCACCGATAGATACAGCCTGTGCATACATAATCATTGTCTTTTGACAGAACTAACCGTGTCTAACCTTTATGCTAATGAATACAATATTGCTGACTCCGTGGCGCAGTTGCCAGGGTATTGTCTTCGGCGTCAGGGGTCGTGGGTTCGATTCCCACACGGGACAACTATTTGTGTGTGACCCACAGATAGTTGTTTCGCATCTGGGTGTTTGTCCGCGTGAAATTTATGTTTGTAAAACGTCCCTACAACATAGGATAATATTATCCTAAAGTAAGGGCAGTGTTTTAACACATTACATTACATTTACATTTAATATGGTGTTAAAGTAAAAACACGGAATTTTAAGGTTTAAAAAAACTTAGTATTTATTTTAAAAACCAATTAATGTTACTGTTTACTTCGAATACAAGACATATTTTATGGAAACTTAAAAATGTATAATTGGCAGTTACGATGACTCTTCCTTGAAAAAAGCATAATAACAAACATTAAAACGGCTCTTTATGAACGTCGAGAATTTATTACGAACGAAATAGCCTTCGACGGGGTAGCTGGGTGGATGTATGTTGCGCTGCTGTATAAAAAGTAGCCGCTTCGATCCCTATTTTTGAGTTTAATATGAGCTTCAGCACCGGGGGTCGATTCTTTCGTTTTCGATCTCACACGGGACGTCTTTATGTGTCCTATTGATAATTATCAAATATATATAAAAAAAAGTAAAGTAACAGCCTATACATGTCCCACTGCTGGGCAGAGGCCTCCTCTTTATAGAGGCTATCAGGGCATAGTCCACCACGCGGCCCCACTGCGGATTGGCGGACTTCACATATTTTCGAAATATATATATTTTTTTGTTATTATTTCGAAAATATGCAGGTTTACTCACGATGTTTTCCTTCACCGCGGAGCACGTGATAAGTCAGCACTTAAAGTTAAAAACTTCATTGGTGCCGCCACCGGGGATCGAACTCAGGTTGCTCGAGTATATTGAATTAAAGGCGAGCGCCTGGACACTGAGCTATCACGGCTCACATATATATAATATCACAGATAGTTGTTTCGCATCTGGGTGTTTGTCCTCGTGCAATTTATGCTTGTAAAACGTCCTTACAACACAGGATAATGTTTTCCTAAAGTGGGGCAATGTGTTTTAAAAAAGAGCACCAAAAAAGAGATCTTAGACCGTTCATTCGAATCATCTGCCACACCCACTTATATAATGCCATATAATACGCCGCGCAGTATGAACATGCGACATCTATACTATTAAACATCATTGGGGTACACTCATGACTTTCATTTTAAAAAGTTTCTCGTGTTAAAACCAAATATTAAAAAAAATCTCATATTTAAACCTGTACGCCGATAAAATTATCACATGCGACTTTTGGGACTTAATAAATTCGGTAATGTGTGGCCAGCTCTTGACCTCATATAGGTCAAAAGAAGTGGGGGCAACGAGGAAAACAAATGCATATATGCATGATTCTTTCTTCTTGACTGTTATGACGGTTTTTTAAACAAATGTTAATAAACGGAGTACTTATTTTTTTACTACACGTCCTTTATTTATGTTTGTTTGCCCCATATTTGGGTTAACAATAATTAACAAGTCTATAGATAATCTCTATTCACGTAAGTATTCAAGTTTTTAACATTTTCAAATCTGAAACCCGTGGTGCAGTTGCCAAGGTATTGGCTTCGGCTTTGGGGGCGTGGGTTCGATCCAACTACTCCACACGGAACAACTATTTGTGTGACCCACACATAGTTGTTTCGCATCTGGGTGATTTTTAAAACGTCCTTACAACACAGGATAATGTTATCCTCAAGTAAGGGCGATTATTAAAAAAAAAACAGGGAAAAAAAACGGAGCTAAAAAATTTCATCGGAAACATCATAATGTATTTTCTACATAAGCATATAATAAAGCCAGTTACATTAGAAAATATGTGAATGACATATAAAGGCTATTTCAAATTTAAATGAAAGGGTATATCTAATATAATATTTTATTATAGTTCATAACAAATCAGTTAACATTAAAATTTAGCTTGACCGATTGGCCAGGACACAACGATTTGTATAGTATAAATTGAAATGTCTCGAAATTGTATTGTCACCGACACTTCTTCAAATGATCTGAAATGCTAAAAAAGTCAATATTTTTATACGAGATGCTAGCAAGTGAGCAGGCAGTTCATCTGATTTTAATTGATTACCGTAGCCTATGAACATTGGCAACGTGTGTGGAGTTGTCTTCGGTAATAGCGGTCCCATACCACAGCATTTATTAAATATTTCTTATTTTTTTACAGAAGATCATTGTAGAAGGAAATTCATTGGTATAAAACTAGCAGTTTCCAGTGACCGGAGCAGAGAAGACCAAGTCATTTCCACGTACCTTGGTCTTTTGATTTACATCAAAGTACTTTACACACAAAATTTTGTTTTCAACAGTATTCAGGCCTTTATAATTAAAGTTCGCTCGATTACTTTTAAAAGATTCAGTCAGTTTTATTGTCTCGTCTGCCACCAACATGCATATTTCCATGTCAATATTGCTGGTATTTCCGTTTAAAAGTTCAAACAAACACGCGACGCGCTCTTCAAAACTGTCGTCCGAGGCGTCTTTATTCTGAACTTGGCCTCCAAAACTTGTCAGTGATTCAGATGTTTGCGTATTTCGCTTTTTACGCAATATCTTTCTATAAATTTGAAATCGTCGTAAGCTGTCGAAGGCCTTGACCGATTTAGGCGGTATTCGCACAATATACTTACCTCATTGAGATGAAGATCCTAGTTAGATACAACGACACCTAGCGAATAAATCAGGACTATGACTAACGGCAGAGTTGATAAAATTAATAAATTGAAAACAGTGGCCCTCTTACTACTGCCGAGTTTTGTGTACTATTGAAGTAGTACTACTGTTGTTAGTATACTAATGTACTACAGGTTCTGTTAATTTATACGTAATACAAGATTAGATGTCAATATTATTACCTAACTCTTACAGTTTTGTCTATAATCTTCAAAGCCTGTAAACTACTCTAAAATAATAGCCATGGAAGACAAAGAAAGAAACCCAAGACTTTAAAAAAAGTCTAGGATTAAAGTGTTCATTCATAAGAAGTCATCATCAGACACCTAAAAGTCTACTGTTTGCGATTGGATGGGATGATAGTCGGGCCTCAGGTAGCTCGTGATTAAAAATTCCTTCGCCTGTCTAGGTGGTGGTGGTTTCGGGTGCACCGAACCCTGTATCCAACGTGCTGAAGATCGACCTGGACCCAGATGAAGCCCAGAAGTACATCAACAACCCGCCCTTCGCAGACCCCCAGCTCGCCGGGCGCACGGCAATTCTACCATTGGTATGTATCATCATCATCGTCATCATTTCAGCCTGTTTGAGTCCACTGCTGAACATAGGCGTCCCCCACAGACTGCCACGAAGCACGATCCTGAGCCACGTATTGTATGATTGGTATGTATACTGAAGTTTAACTTCGGGGCATTCCAGATCTTTTGCCAGGGAAACTTCTAGTTGGTATAAATTGACCACCAACGATTTACCATATTAGTCTCCTTTATGAGCTCGTAGTAAAGTCCATAGAGCTTGTATAATTGGGGATGATTCGCGGTTTTTTCTTTGCATTTAGAAAACCAACGTGTGTAAATATATTGAAACTATGTCTATACTTTATTATTCTTTGTTAGTACCTATGTTAAAATGACAATATTCATTATATCACCTTTCTTGTATTCAAAAAATTTCTGTAAATTAGTTGAATCATTACTTACTGGCCTTTACTTCACTTTCATGTTTTTATTGAAATAAAATAGTATTTTTATGAAGTAAGAACTACCTTTTTATTTAATGCTTTAATCTTGGCTGTATCTTCAAGGGATTGAAAATACAAATTTTCGAATTCAATTTATTTTAGCGATGACAAATCATCAACAAGATCAACAAGATTCACGATAACGTTTAATCTTGTGTCATTGTGTCTCATTTATAAATTAATAAACAACAACAACAATATCAACCTATTGCCGTCCATTGCTGAACGTAAGGGGAGGCTTAGTGTGCCAACAAAAACAAATAATAAACAAATAACTATAAACACTCTTGTGTGATGTTAATTCCAGATCAGGTACGATGACCCTAGATTTCGCTCAGCCGAAGCCGGTCCAACCCTTGGCCACTACTGGAAGAATGGACAGGAAATCACTGACCCAGAAAACTACCAGGAAGAGGTACTAAAGCTGATTTGGACTTTAAATAGAATTGTAACAGTCACTTTAATCATATAATTGAACACTTCATATATTCAAACTAAAGTTCGAATAAGGCAATCGAATATCTATTTAGTAAATTAGTAAACTGATATAAACCTACTGAAGTTACTGTTTGGGTTTGATCTTATGTTCTATTTAAAATTTTGGTTTCTATCTCTGCCTTCATTAAATTAAAATATTATTTTAGTAAAACATCTAAATTAGTAATTCAAATTATTCGTCCTTCAAAGAGAACAATCAGTTAATTAAAACATTCGACAAAAAACACAGACGGTTTAATGCGTTAAGCAAATGTTTGAAGATTATTATGTGCTTGCTGAGGACCTTTGTTGGTTTACGAAGTCACTGGTTTAACCGGATTTGTAGTAAAAATGTTAATTTTACAATATCTTCATATGGCTTGTTTCTCTTAATTTCAACTTATCCGTTTGAATGTAACAACAAAGCAATAATAATCTCAAATTCGCTCAGAAGTCTAAGACTGTTTAAAGGGATATAATCGAATTAAATTTTTAAAATATAGTGTGTTTTTTAACTAGAGTGTGTTAATTCAAATAAAGATGTAAATTATAATGTTATTCCTGAAATGAAGTTTCAAATAATAATAAAAAAGAAGTAACAGAAAAAGAGACCTATTGAAGACAAATCGGGGGCCATGGGACGTAACTTATGCAGTGTGTCTAAAGTAAACACTTATATATAAAATTGAGCATTATTAATAAAAGTAAGCATCGCTAAATCACAATTCGCTAATTACAGTGATTTTAACAAGTTTGGTAATAATATTCTTAATCATAACGTAATTGTACTAATTGTTTGCAACTAATTTTTTAAGCTTTAATAGTTGGGATTGAGATCAGTCGGAAGCTTTAGAAAGAAAGAAAGAAAATGTGAATTTGGCACAAAAAAAAAACTTAAAATAGTCTGATTCTGTTCGTATGTGTGCTTTCATAGTTGTTAGGATTGAGATCGGTTGGAATGTAATGGTCAATTTCGACGCTGCAGGTGTATAACGCCGAGCAGTTCCACGGTCAGAGCGGCCGCGGTGACTACAGCTACGGATACAAGACCCCCGAATCAGCCAAAGTGGAGGACCGCGCCGGCTCCGGCAACGTCAAGGGCTCCTACGTGTACAGAGACGGGAACAACGAGCTTATAAAGGTAAACATTTGTGGAAGAAACAGAAGAAGAGTTTTTCGTCGCTGCGCAATCGAACCCATCTGTTCTGGATTCGTGCCCAGGCGTTCTAACTACTAAGCTAAACGTTTGATTGCCACACCGACTCAATTTTACGCAATGTTTAGAACTTATAAAGGTCTGTTCAAACCCGCCAATATAATATGTCTGTATTTACTTAAAATTTGTAATTATATGAGGGAACAGTAATTTGCTTTGGTTTTATCTTGGTAATGTAATTGTATATTTTAAGCTGTTTTTCGTAGTAAATAAATATTTTTCACGTGGCTAAGTGGGCAGGCAGTTCACCTGATGTTTAGTAATAACCGCCACCCATTGCCATTTATAGCTCCCGTACGGTTGCAGATGCGTTGCCACCTTTTGACAAAGTGCACCCCGGTCACGCACCGGACAAAATGCATAGGAATAACAATTCCACTTCGCGCCGCTCTTCTTTGAGGTCGTCGTACTGCTGTGTGGCCCTACCACATTAAGAGTAAAAGTAAACTAACAGATATAGGCTGTTACTTTGCTTTTACTCTTAATGTGGTAGGGCCACTGCTGGGCTGAGGCCTGTGTACAGGGGGGGCATTTATGTCGATTCGCCGTAGGTGCGCTACTGGGCGGACAGCCAGGGCTTCCACCAGGAGGACAACATCCCCAAGGTGGAGCTGAAGCCCGCGGAGGAGACGCAGGAGGTGCGCGAGGCGCGGCTGGCGCACGAGCGCGCCTGGCAGGAGGCGCGAGCGGCCTCGCTGCTCGCCCCGCTCCCGCAGTAAGTGCGGGATGTTCTGTTTTATGTGAAAAGTTGCCGAACGAGCGGACGGTTCACCTGATGTTAAGTGAACACCGCCGCCCATGGACATCTACACCCGAGGGTTGCAGGTGCCTCGACAACCTTTTTGGGTTCGATTCCCACAACGGCGACAGTCTTTTCGCACTTTTTCTACATGTTTTAATGTTCAATCTTAAGTGCAAAGATTAGCACTATAAACAATTTAAAATATCCATGTACCATTTAACTGTGGCAGGGCCACGCGAAAGTTTCCGCTGTTGCACGAATGGGCAGGTCCGGGTAAGTACCACGATCTCACAGAAGACCGGCGTAAAGTAGAACTGTTATACTTCTGCGTTTCGTCTGGTGAGTGCGGTGGCCGGGGCCCATATTATTTAAAGGTGGCAACGCATTTTGAACCTTACGGGTGTTCCAAATGTCCATGGCCGGCGGTTATTACTTAACATCAGGTGAACCGCCAGCTCGTTTGCCACTTTTTCACATGAAAAAAAAAATCTGCAACACCGGAAGGCTCGCACATGCGCTGCTTGTACTATTGAAAGTTTAAGCAAAGTACGTTGTCCCACTGCTGGGTAGGGATGGCGAAAAAATCTAATATCGAATATTTTTGATTCTATATATCGATGTTTTAAGCCGATATATTTGGGCCGATATATCGATGCAAAATATACAATATAGAAAACCGTATCAAAAAACGATATTTTTTCAAATACAAATGCGGCACAGAGTCCGTAGGTGTCAAATATTTAATATTTGACATATGTTTAGGATGACGGGATTTCTAGGACCTAAAAAGAGAAAAAATCGATGTATCGATATATCGATATTTCGATTTTTTCTCTTCGATATATTGAGGCCGATATTGGCATTTTTTATAAATGTCAATATATTTCTTCACTTTCGACATCCCTCCTGCTCGGCAAAGGCCTCCTCTGCACAGAGGGTATCAGGGCATAGTCCACCACGCGGCCACACTACGGATTGGCGGAAATATTTTATTTCGCTATTATTTCAAAAATATGTAGTTTTCCTCACGATGTTTCCCTTCATCGCTAAACGCGTGACAAGTCAGCGCTTAAAATTGACAAGTTCATTAATTAGAGCCGGCACCGGGGATCGAACTAAGCCTACACTTAACGTCGGTGTTCTGTGAAGGTTTTGCGATATGCCTCCCGTCTCCGAAACTGGATGTGTTTTTTTTTTGGAAATATTATTTTTCTCCTTACTTAAATCTTTTAGAAACATTCTCAAAAAAAGGATGAAGGCTATAATATTCCGTTACGGAAGAAACCACTTTTCACTACCTATGACTTTTGACTTTTTACCTTCTACTGACCCCAAAATTTACATTAAAGTAGATTTGGATTGTGTCGGTAAAAGTACACAGCTCCACCACATCATATATCGGAATCGTTCTAATCGCTGTACTTCAACTGCGACATAGATGAATTCATCGCATAATTTTTCCCCCAGAGACTACCAGCCCGCCGCTTCTGAGCTTCAAGGCGAGGTGGTGGCGGCCCCCGTACAGCCGGCGGCGCAGGTTCCGCGCGACGCCAAGGCGCTTAATTACGGACAGCAGTTCTACACCACGACCACCGAAGAACCCGAGCCGACCGTGAGTGCACCATAACGACACCGAGCTAATGCACTTTGACGTTAAGAAGTATAACGCCCGGTTTCTGAAACACCGATCATCGTAGAAGTCAACTAATCAGCTGTTAAATGGCTTTCAAATGCTCAATAACAATGTAGAAAGAAGGCGTTAAGGTTTTCGTCGCTGTGGCTACCGGCCGTTTAGCTCAGTGGCTAGAGCGCCAGGCCGCGAATGCCGAAGACGCGGGTTCGATTCCCACAGCGGCGACAATCTTTTCGTACTCTTTCTACATGTTTTAATGTTCAACCTTAAGTGCAGAGATTAGCAGTATAAAAACTATAAAAAAGTTATTCGAGTTGCCAAAAGGTTTGTTAGACTCTTTTAACTGACCATTCTGATCATTAACAAGATCATTCTGATCAATACAGAGAGTTGAATCAACAATCCCTTTGGCAACTCAAATAACGTTTGGAAAGCCTTTTGACGGCTGATTAGTTGCCTTCTACGATGATCGGTGTTTGAGAAACCGGACGAGAGTATGATAAAATAGAACAAGTAAAGTTATTATTTATAATTTATTTATTATATATAATTAACAAGTATGTTTTATATCCTATAAAAGTCCCACCGCAGGGCAAAGGCAAACTACAGAGAGTATTAGTGCATAGCCACCTCCTATCTATAGAGTGTTTTAAGGCATAGTCCACCACGCGATCCCACTGAAAATATGCCCCACGCGATAAGTCCCACTGCAGATTGACGACGACAGTTACACATATCTTCGAACTATGTTTTTTTTTCTCTGGTATTCTTTTGTTATTTCGTAAAATATGCTTAACTATTTCTAATTCCCGCTTTATATACAATTTTTAATTTTCTAATTCACGTGATAAGTCAGCACTTCGAAAGGAATATTGTGTGATTATAATATTACATAATATGTATTTATTTACAAAAGAAATGTTTTATAGAACGTTGTGCTAGTACCCAACAAAAAATGTGTCCCCACTTTGGGACTAAAATTTGTTGTGTCCTTATTTGTTACGTTCTGCAGGGTCCGCCACGTGGCTTCTTCTACAGCTTCACCTACCCAGTCTCCATCATAGTGCCCAAAGAAGGCGCGCAACTTAGTCAGAACTACAACCAAGACCCCAGCTACTTTGAAAATCGACGTTCTTAGACCTCTGTTTACTCAAGACCGGGATCGTCGACAAAACAAATATTTTAAACACAATTAACACCAAATTGCCGCCGAAAAGTTAAAGCGCGGTCAAACTTGCCGAAAGTACAGTTAGATGTTAGGCTTTGGCGCATAACTAATACAGATTATTGATTATATTTTATACATTTTATTACATTTAAATAATCTCCATTTAAAGTCGATATTTGTATAAAATCATTAAAAGTAATATCTCTATGAATCTCATTACTATTCTGTGTTATACACTCGAAAACATGAAAAATAAATACAGCTTCTGAAATTTTCGGTTATAACTTTATCACGATCATACCGAAGAATATACCCTTTTACGTGATACAAACCTTATATTTCAGACGAGTAGGCTGGATTTCCAAAGGTCTGTATTAGGGTCAGTACATGTCTAACAGTGCCGTCCACGAATTAGGATAAGTTCCGTTGCCATTTTAGTCGCGAGTAGGTTAAGTTAGCCATTATTGACATTACCAATGTGAATACTTTGAATTAAATAAACGATATTTGAATAGATTGGTTTCTTTGTTTCCGCCTCTTGTAGCTGATGTTGTTCGAAAAACATATTATAGTATTTATTATTACATACAGAATATATTTTTTTTATTTTGCTTAGTTGAAATTGATACAAATTATAAGTACTATGGATGCGTTGACTTACACAATGTTATTATATTATACGGATATTAATGTAATAAATGTGAAGATTCATATGATAATGATGCTTTAAATGTTTAAATAATCTTAAAAAGTCGATTTTCAATAAATGAGTTACATTTGTTGATACTTTTAAACAAGTCTATAAGAATTGACATGGGAATGGTAAAAAAAAGGGAATATTCCGGGGAATATTTCGAGATTTCATTCTCCATTTGATAGTGATTTCTACCTTTGTAAACCGCCTTTTTACATCAAAATATAAGTAAGAGAGGTGCGAAATTCACAGGGAGAACATTAAATTTAAATAAAAAAAATTCGCTTCCACCTTTATTACACTTGAATGGGCAATTGTATCGGCACTATTTGAGGCGTTATTGGCATAAGTATAATCGATGCGAAGCTGTTCTGCTTCTTCATCTGCAAAAGTTGCAACGTAGACTTGAGCCTGACCTCCTCGGTCGGATTCGTCGGCCGTGAAACGAACGGTAGCCGGCCGAATATCGATATTATGCTCGAGATCCCGCTCGATATACCGTTGTATGCCCAACCGATTGTATCTGGTACGTTGATTTCTATCGGTAAAAAGGGTATTGCGGCGATTATATCACCCAACGACAATCTTGCATAGTTTGGTAGAAGGACGATGTTCTGTGGCTCAACGGCCGCGTCTTCGTCACCGGTGTCAGCATCCACTGTTATTGATTCTAGATCCTCGTTGACCACTTCTTTGTTGCTACTCTTCGTGTCGGCAGAGATCTTGGTGTGGTCGTTGATATTCTTTGCGGCGATCTGGCTCGGTAGGAGGATTATGACCGGTGATATTCCTCTGAAAAAAGATGCAATTTGTAATTACAATTTTTGTACATATTTTCAACTTGTAATTAATTCAACAAGGTAATATTTCGTACATTTACGGAAAAAGGGAAATATCATATGTTTTGTCCAACAATAGTTGGAAGAACTTACTAATATGAGTTTTTCAGCAAAAACACTAACAGGCTCATCGAAGCTTATCATAGATGTTGAGACAATAACGAGTTCAGTAACGAAATTGCTTGAAAACGGAATATAGGTTCTTTTATCGTTAGATGAAGACACAAAAGTTTTAACTTAAGGTGACATTGACTCATCATTACTATATGTCTCATCATTCTTTTACAAAGTTTTTTGTCAAGTATCTTGAGTTTCAGTTAGTAAAATACTAAGCAAGGTAGAGATTCAGTCTACGGGCGGCGGTAAAATCAAAATCACATCACAATCACAATAAAATACCTTTAAAAGGGTTAGTTTGTCACTCGTACAGAAAAACAATGCCTTAAATATAAGATCTAATGCCATAAACAGTTGTTTTAGTAACATTATGAAGTTATTTGCAAGAAATTTGTTAAACAAATTAATTAGATTATAATGAATCAATATTTGGTTTTAATTAGTGACACAGGGATTTTGCTTTGCAAATCTTGTGCCTTTAACACATTCTGGTGTTCGAAGAAAGTACTTTATATTTGCAAAATGAAAATACTCAACAAAAAAAACGTACCTACAGTGTCCATAATGAAGACGATATAAAAATGGATAAAAGGACAAAACGATTAAAGTAATATATGCATAGTAATGATCAGTTTTCAAGGTCTTTGCCCCGAGTTATTGTCTGAAGGTAAGCGAAATGAGTAGATAACTTTGGTATTTAGGTTGAGTCCATTAGAGTCGTTGCGATGCGTACGTTGTCATATCTAATATTTGATGGGCTAACTGTAGAAATATAGCATATGCGCAAATGCTTTCTCGACCATTATGATTAAATTAATGGCTTCACTTGATATCGTCGTAATATATTGTTCTGATATGTAAAATTTTGAATAGAAAGCATGGAGAAAAGAATCGAAATTTTCCAATTTAACCAAAATAACTAGTATGGTCCCCGCAACAGTTCGCTGCTTATGGCGCTTTCATTATTGGATGTGGTGTTTTTAATAACTTTGTATTAGCTTCATCTTTATGTTTATAAGTTTATATCGGGACCTTAGAACGATATTTATTGACTTGAAACCTTTCACACTTATCGAGGATCGATGACAGTACAATAGTATAATAAGTGTATCCTGACCATAAACAGAAATAAAATATCGAAAATAAAGTTTAAAAACAACTCAAAAACATGCGTTGATGCTGCCTAAAAAGTAACTTTATCAATTGTCACTTTGTGTCTAAATTAATTTTTCTTTTATTTACTTGGAAAATGAATCCATTGAAACCTGTTTTTTAGTTATTTAAAACTATAATCTATTGTATTTTCATCAAGAATTTTATTCCCATTCTATATTAGACTAAAGCTCATTGAATACTGATTTTATTTCGGTCCTTGTCTAGTATTTTCGTCTTACTATTATTTTCAAATTTGAAAATCTTTATTCAACATTCCTATGTTCAATGTTCCTGCATTACTCTCTTACACTACTCACTTATTGATAGTGAAAATACTATTACTGGTTACGGTTGACCTGAAAAGAATTCGCGAAATCGGAAAAATTATTCAAAATTAATAATCATGCTATAACAGCTTCTGCATTGTTATAATTAACTAGGTTTGAAAAAGTTTGTAACAATTTACTCACAATTGAGCTGGCCAATCGGTTTTCTGCTGGAATCCCTGCAGGTGTTGCAGTTCAAGCAGCTGTTGCTGCAGCATCTGCTGGGGATGCTGCGCCGTTTTCTGCAGCGGGTGCCGAAGTTGCAAATTGAGTGGTGCTGCGCTTAAACTTGCGAATTGCAAGAGTACCACCGCTAATATTCTACACATTTCGAGGCAACTCTTGTTCTTTAATTGATCCGTTGTGCCGTGACAAACACAGTAAAATCGAAACAATCTATATGCACGTTTGATAGGATTTTTTTTTTATTAAAAAAAAATTCTTTCGCGTCTCTACTGCCGGCTTTTTGACACTCCGTCGCTTGTTAGTTTGCTCGACGATCAAAGCTCGAATGCGCGCTGCGATATTGTTATATGGTATCATTGTTATGCGTGGTAGCCACCAGCGCGGTGGCCTACTGTCAGGACTTGACCTTGTGGACGGTCACTTTCTTTTACCGGGTTTGGTTCCACTACGCTCCTTGTAGAGTAACGTTCATTCACTTGTCGATATGAATGGCGTACGCGTCACGAATGTAAGTTTTTGTATTATATTCTGTGTCTACTAAAAATAATTATATTCATCCCATACGTTTACTTTGTGGTAAAATTGTTTAATAATTTTACTTTTAAAAGAATTCACCCATATTTGCCAAGTTATGGCTAGAAAAACAGTTGTTTTTCAAATGCCTACATATTTTAATACCGACGTTTCGAACCTATTCTAGCATTCATGGTAGTGGTGAGCTAAAATTAAAAATAATGAACGATAAAATAGTTTCATTTAATATTATATATTTAAGTTTTTTTCTACAATTATTTTATTGGGTAATGTAAGTCACGTATATACATTTTCTGGGTGTTAGGTGGAGGTGACCAAAATTCCAAAGGCTTTTTTGAATTTCGTAAGAAATTTCGCTGGAAATGTGCGATTTACAATGGGCGTCCAGATTGTAAATAACTCAGGGAGGACTGAATGAATGCATACAGAAGGCGAGTACCTTGTGGGAGTAACCGCTTCTTTCCTGACAACTTTGAGGGTTCCATGTTTGATGACTATAGACTAAATGATTTAATATAATAGGCTACTATGTATATTCGCGTACATTCGCTAAACGGTTAACTATATCACATCTCATCTCATTGTTTCACATGGCTTATATGTGATTTACAAGTGTACCTCGCCCACTCATGACGAAGAATATCTTTTGATGAATTTAGGTTAAATGATAATATTGAAAATTGTAACTATAAAACCGTGCCCACCCCAGTACCATATAGTGCCCATCCCTATTTGGATTTTGGTTACTCGTTCGAAATTCTAGGCTGGATCCCTGAGAAACTTCATAAAAAATTATTGAAATCAAATAATTATCTAAAGCCGATCTATATTTACATACTTAGTTTTTATTACAATAAATTACGTGGATTTACTTGTACTAAATACTTTACACAACGTACTAACCATTAATTACTTAATACTACTATTATAAATTATTAAAATTGTTAACTATAATGAACTGTTATAATGCGACGCATAGTGTTCGATTTTTTTTGTAGTAAAGGCCCAGGCCCACCCTGAATATTAACCCTAGATAACCCAATGTTGGTTAGCCTTTATATTACGGCTTTGGAGGTGTATCTTGTATCTTGTATTAACTGATGTTTTTGCTTTCAGTCCCGAGACTATTAAAGCTTCATCTGACGCAGAACCGGTGGGCTAGCCAGAACCCACGGGTTTGGGCCCTCCGCTGTGGGTAGGGCCGCGCATGTGCTCATGCGTGCGTTTAACTACGACATGTCATCTAAGGGCCATCGAAGTTGCGGTGCGGACCGAGACCCCGATGGCCGTCGACTGTGTTTTTAGCTAATCGGTGGCTGGGGGCGGTGAGAACCGCCCTGGAACGTGTACCTTGTGTACGCGTTGTGTTGGTCTCGCCGTGCTCGGAGGCGAGGGCGAACTATTGTGTTTGCTTTGGAGGTCTACGTGTAGTCGCTCTTCCAAACTCCGGATATGATGAGGGCGATAAACATCTCAGACTTACACAACAATGGTGGCAGAAATTGGTGTTCCAGTAATTCCTTGGGTGGATTTGATAAAACGTTTCGGCTGGAGAGGATTTTGTGATGTTTGATCGTCATAAAAGCAAGACTGTGGCATTAGGTTTGAAGGAAATTGTCTGATTTTTCGGAATTTTACGGCTAGTCTTGTAAATTTAACTGTGGTAGGGCCACGCAACATTCTTCAATGTTGCACGAATGGACAGGTCCGTCCGGGTAAGTACCACGACCTCACACAAAACCGGCGTAAAGTAGAAGTGTTACACTTCTACGTTTCGCCTGTTGAGTGAGGTAGCCGGGGCCCACTTCATTTAAAGGTGGCAACGTATTTGCAACCTTTCGGGTGTTGCATATGTCCATGTGCGGCGGTTATTACTTACATCAGGTGAACCGCCAGCTCGTTTACCACTTTCTCACAATAAAAAAATTAAAAAAAATTCGAGCAAAAGGATGTCGAAATAGAAAATTGCCATTTCAAGAATGTAAGGGGCAACCATAGTGCCCATATTCATAAAACTTACCACCCTGTCTTACTCTACGGTAACACAGATATTCTCTAATCTCTGAACTCGTGGGTTCTAGTACCTTCATGAAGTGAATTGCCTGTTAATTTCAGTGTTTTTTTTGTTTACGAAATTATAGGAAGGGACTAGCGTCAAATCACCAGATGATATGCAAAAACTTTTTGATCATTGACTTTAGTTTAACCACCAAACAAACCTTAAAGTAAAGAATGTGTTTGTTTAGCTCTATCGAATGAAAATCAAATTTCAGTTACATTTGAAAATCTGTATCTTTTTTTACCTACATCATGGTACCCACTAAAAGGTTTAATAATATTATATAAATGTTAAAGGTTTATTAACATAATTTCTTAGAATTTTTTCATGACTTTTTCATCATTTCAAGTTAAATCACACAATGTACCGTTTCAAGTGTAAATGTTTTTTGAAACGGTATATTAATATTAATTGTTTTTTTGTAGTAGAGATTCTAGCTAGTATCTCTTGAATGGAATCCGGGCTGATGTGAGTGACTTCAGATTGTATACAACAGCTCAGCTATTCACACTTATCACTCACTTATTGAATAAGAGGTATTTCTACCGCGATCATCGCTGTCATTCCCATGTCGTTAGTTACTGCAATCATGTTGGACCGGTCAATTACTGCGGCTGGTAAAACCACGTCGTAATTTGCGACGGCATCTTGCCGCGCCCCGCCGCCTTACCGTTACGGGAGAGACTTCCTAGATCGGCCCTTACCTTTAATGCACGAGGAAAGATTCCCTTAAATAAATCTTCGACTGGGGGCTTTTTTGCTTCGGTACCATCAGTTACGTTGCAGCAGATTGACAGTTCGCTTGCGAGAAAGTTTACAAATAAAGAACATCGTATATAAAGCAGGGTTATTTGATATTTTTATGGGCCGGTTGTTTCCTGGCCTATGCCTCAGATGTATTTAAAGTTGGCCGAATTAATATTCAGATAGTCCTTTCTGAGAGACGCGTTTTTTTATGTGAAAAAAAAAATTACGTTACATTACAACAACCAAAAGTATATTAGCTCATTTTTTATTAACATTTTCTTTATTGCAGTGTGACAGAACGTATGTTGATATCCAAAATTATAGCATGTTTTATGTTGAAGCATCATTTTTTTATTTTATTTAATTCGATCTAAGGTCAAATTTTATCCATGAATCAAAACTGAAATGAAAAAAAAAAAATGTTTCTCAACTTTCTTAACAATTTAATCGTGTTGTTGTTATTTGGCAAAAGTGACCATACGAGACATCCAATTAGTTATGTAAACAATAAGTTGAACAAAGTGACCGAGGTGATTAAAAATTAAGAAGTTGTACATAATAAATAATTGGTTGTTAAGTTTTAGTTATATGTTTGGGTAAGAAATTATATGAAAATGTAACAAATTATTGTTTGCTCTTTAGGTTCTGGGTGTTTTTGAAGACGGTTTTTGTTATTTAAAAATTAATAAACTTTTAGATCGTCGCCACAACTTATTTCTCGATAATGTATTTTATTTGGTTATAAAAGAGTAACTTTTACCCTACCATAATTTTAAGTGCTAGATCATCATATTGACCGAGATCCCATAAGACAGGACACTTGTTTTGGCACGATGAATAAATCAATCTGAATTGGATACCTCAATAAGAAGCCAAAAGGATGTGAAAGTTTGTGGAATAGTCTAGTTGACGTTGTTTAGTATTACATCCTTTAAAGTTAAAAGTTGTTTTGAAAGGACTTTTATTTTCTTTGACTTTTATTATAGTTTATAAATTAACAATAATGAGTAGTAAACAAAACACAAATGATAATATTTTTGCTAGACAACAAACTAAAAATCTTATTTTTAGCTTTAATTTCTATTACATATTCTATACAAATATCAAATATTCGATTACACTTAATGGATATACAAAATCAAACTTAAACACTATGGCAAGAATAAATAAATAAATTAAGAATCATATAAAACTAGGAGTATCATAATGAAATTTAGCTTTGTATCACGGAAACGCCTCCAACATCTGGTCAGTCCTTTTTCAGGCCAAGCGGTTGTGCGTCGTCGACCACCACGTCGATCTCCACCTCGTAGGTGCCGGGCTTCGTTAGCGACGGTCGCACCACGATCCCGGGCATCCTCGACTCTTGGACGGCGTCCACCTCGTTCTCGGCTGCGTTGGCCACCTCCGGCAGGGGCTGGAAGCTGCCCAGCTGGTCCGGCGGCTTCCTCACCGACATCAGCCCCTGGACTCGCTGCACCAGGTACTCGATGATCGGGCCGAACCTCGAAACGCCGTCGGTGGTGAGTACGGTGCGCTCCGGAGCTCCCTCCTTGGGCTTGAGTACGAACATGTTGAAGTTGAGCGTTCGCCTGACCGGCAACGCCGCTGCCTGGCAGACGCAGGCTATAGCGACCAGTGCTACCAACGCTCGCGGCGACATGTTGCTGGCTGGGCGGCGTGCGGCCGACGCGACGTGTGCCCGTATACTGCGCCCGCTGCGTTTTTGCACCGCGCCTAAGCCGACATAACGGGTCTCGGGCAAAAAGCGATCATAATTGCCCCGCCGCCGATTCCCGGATGATTGCGGCGGCCGGCGCCTTTCGTTTGGAAAGCACTCGCGTCTTAATTCCGGCGAGTCACCACTGTTCGTCGCCAAACAGTCGTGGCCCCTTGGCACCGTGTCACGACCTTTATTGTTCGCGTTACACGTACTTGTTTAGCAGCCTAACGGGTCCGTTAAAACTGGTTTGGCGTCACTTTTATACTGTCAACAACAGACCTTCCTCCGTGCGCGTCGGCTTTTTGTTGCGCTTTCTCCGTTCTCTAACTTGTGCGAATAGAGTCGCTTTTCATTAGTCTCGGCGGTGGGAAGTCCTTGCGTGTAGCATTTAGTTGTTTCAATCACATTTACAGCTATCAATCAGAACAGGTGATTGATGTTAACATAATGATGCAGTATCAAGGTCACGCGGTGCATGCAACGAGAAGCGAAATTCGGTCAGTGGGTTTTGTATCGTTTTGGTTGTTTCTGGCCTTTTAGAATTTGGAGAGCGTATGACATTACAGAATTATGACAGACCATACGTTTCATTTATAGTTGACATGTTACTTTATAACATTTTCATTTCAACACATACTATGAGCCTTTTTTTTTTCATGATACAAGAATCTGCAGATCTATAGAATGTATATGTAAGAAACTTACTACTTTTGACGGGTTTTTCCCTTAACAGTATTGTTTTTTTATTTAATTAGCCTCTAACACCAATAGTTGAGCCAATGTAATACCTTACGTTTGCGCCATCCTCCATCTCCATCTTATCTACCTGACTTTTAAAAAATGTTCATTTCCATCAACCAAATAAAATTTCTCATCACATGCGAACGATAAATCAGGTGCCAGATGTTTAACAGGTTTGGTCTCAACTAGCTCTTTAAAAGTGAATGATATTTTCTATCTCTGTCAATTCGACCTCTGGTTAAGACGCGATATTTTGTGTAATACAGGCACAAGTAGCACTTATCGTGATATTTTATTTATTTGCATCTTCGAAAGTTTTTAAAATGTTCAGAGGAATCAAGTAAAAAGAAAGTAATCTCAAATTTCCTTATTAAAGTGGCTTCTGCTGGAAGGGACAAAAAGAAAGCACGAAGGAACGGCAGTAAAAATTTGATTGTCAAAAACTAATAAGATAAGCGTGGGCTTGGGATGTCTAAATTTATGGAAACCCGTTTGCTTTTATTTTGGGGTTACTAATGACTTTAGAGAAACTTATATTCATGTAGATTGCTTTGCCAATTGTTCAGAACGAATCGCAATATTTTCGTCCCCATTTTCTTTATTTGGTATGAGTCACAGATATAAAGAATTTTACAGTTTTAATGTTTACAATAACATGTTTCTAATCAAATTTAAAAACACGTATCAAAGCTCGAGATAAGCATAGGTTCTATTTCAGTAAATCGTTCATGCCACGATTTTCGCAATATAAATTAATTAGTTTTTTGTATTTTATGATGAAAATGATCACCATTAGTAAGCAAAAACTTCTTGGAATGCATACCATTGTAATAGTAAAAGAACATGCAAGAAGACTGCAGGAACCGGACTTTTATCAGTGCAGTTTCCCATACTGTGGGCACTACAAAACCGTCTAACTATTACCTAAAAAGTCTTGTTTGGGGAAATATGACTTGTAGCAGTTTTTGGACAGCCGGAGTGCAAGAACAATTCCCAGTTGTATTCCAATTATTTATTATTTTTGAAGTTATACTTATTTTGGCGGGCTTGGAAAAAACTATGAGAGTAAAATTTTTACGATGCGCGCGCTCACCGACCCTCAAAAAGCGACATGATTAATTCGGTTGTTAAGAATCACTTCACGGCATTGTCATGGCAACCAAGTTAATTATTTAAATTAAAGCACTGGTATCTGATATCTATGATACATCCTGAGTTGCTGTCAGGAAAGGAATTTTAAATATTTTATCACATTTAAAATTATTATTAAAATCGAATACTGAAAATCTTTCACTTTCGTGGATTAACAAAATCAAACAAGAAATTCGAAAGCATATGAGAAGCTAAATCAGTCGAGAAACTTAGCACGTTTAAGGCTCATGCTTTAAAGATGTTCAAACATAATGATATCGATCGTAAAAAGGTAAATGCGATTAGAACAAAACAAATTAGGAAATACGTGACCCACAAATGCATCCATCATTAAAGTATGAATGAGCAGATTTAGTATTATAATTTCAGCTAGTGTACGGCGGGTTATAATCAGCTTAGGCACACTTACACACTTTACACTTTGGTTATCTATAATATTAACTGTTGATATGTTATCAACGTATATTGGAGACTTTACAAACCTTTGCTCATTCATCATAACCAGAGAATGTTTATTAATCTTTTCAATTTTCGTCAAGAAATGGATAAGCTTTGTATTTTTATTATATTCATATTCATCTGGTGTAGGTCTAATTGTGTTACAAAGGCGCAACGCAAATTTTCATTCGGTCAGGGTGTAACGAGGTTTATTTGGGTTTGATTAAAAACCTTGTTTTATACTTGCGCGTTCCGTCTGGTGAGTGAGGGAACCGAAGGCAACTTTTTTTTATAGGTTGTCAATGCATCTGCAGTTCCTCAGATGCCTTCAATGAAAGTATAAGCGTTAAATATATGTCAACAACATCCGCACTTTATTATTACAACACCATATTTCAGTGACACTGTCCGGAAACGTAACACCCCTGACTAGTTGGCTGCGTCGTGTGTACTTACTTACATGTAGCTTGGCAGGGTTAGCTGGCCTTAAAGGAGACTGGTGTGAAATAGATGTAGGGATAGTTATTTAGAAGCCCCTTTTCTTTTAGGATGGCAATTGTTGATCTTTAACAATAAATAGGACGAATTCATATTGTCAGTGTACAATGATAATAGCAATCTTTTAACGCATTTAAACTTAGTCATAACCATAGCTTTGCAAACGTGGTTTTGATGTCGATAAAATTTAATATCCTCGTATAAATCTTTGTGATAATCAAACGCAATTACTCAGTAGACCCTCACATTAGTAACGGGAAATTTATGGCAGCACCATCAAATGCGGCCCATGTCAGTTTAGCAGCATTTAGTTACCGCCTTTGCGGACTTGGACGTAAATTCTCCAATTTGCAGATCGTAACCTAATAGCTGTTGACGGCAACATTGTTAACAATGCCGTCGTGTATTTTCCCATTAGTCTTTATATTGTAAGGACGAGAGTCGACAATTCTCTAATGACTTTACCAAATGCATGTTTGTTGGGTCCCGTATATTTTATCGCGTCTACCGATCGCACGGGAAAATTCCCCGTTAGCGACCATTTACGGCTGGGCATTCGATCGTAACGGTAGCGGCTTATAGATCACTACTGATTAGGCGTCTCGACTCAACAAATGCTTGTCATTGGTTCCTGATTATAATTATTAATACAACATCGGAAGTAGGCAAATTTTCATCTCGAATTTAACAATAATCACGTAACTCCATCCATATGATGATTTGTTTACATCATAAAGGCATTAATGAATTAATCTTTTCGCGGATAATTTGCCAACGATTTTGCACCGAAAGAGACACTTTAAAAGGGGGATGCCCTTCACAACCAAAAAAAAAAACATCACTGATCTTATCAAGACTTTCTTGCCATCGATTTGGGCATCTTTATAATAACCAATAAACCAAATACGGTTTCATATAGAATAAGCAGCATAGAATTAGCACTGTGATTTTTATTTATTTGTAATTTAATGATTATTATTAGTAATGTAACGCATTATATAATAAGGTACTATATTGATATTCTGTATCGTCTTCATAAATCATAATCACGGTTATTTAGTATGAGGGTACAATGTTCAGATAAATTCTTATGTCTGAGTCAGTTAAGCCATAAAATCTGTAACTGTTGTTATGTTAAAAAATATTTTCTGCGCACATATCTTCGGTATAACTCGCAACAATTAGCCGATGCCGGTGAAAGTAGGTGCCATTTAGATTTGAGGTTATCATCTGTAATTGCATGTGCAGTTTTGATAACTCTAATTATCGCGGCAACTATTGTCATTTTAATTTATGTGTTAATTATTCTCAATTCAATTTTGATTGGACACAAATTCTCTCTTTATTAGATTAATAGCGACCCGCCCGGCTTCGCACGGGTGCCGTGTCTTATACATATAAACCTTCTTTTTTAAATTATGTTCTACTTGTTTATTATTTTTTTATTGTCTGCTCTTTTCCCGTAATGTCCGTTGAACTGTAAAACTTCATTAGATACTATTTGAAACTATTTTTTTTTAGTGCTAATCTCTGCAATTAAGATGATACTCCTGAATTCGGAAGCCTTGGATACAATTCCTGCAGCGGCGAGACTTTTCGTAATTTTTTTTCTACATATAATTTATTAGTTGTTATTTATTAATTTAAGAAATTGTGCAAGCATAGCAAGGTCATGTTTACACGTTACTCTGAATGGCAGCTACCTACCGTTGAAATCGGGATTCGAATCTGGAATACGATATTGTTGATGTATTAGTCATTTGAGTCAACAAGCTTAGTCACCATTGGTTTGGAATTATCACTATGTTCTACCAAGTCTCCAACGACACCGTAGTGTACCTGTTAGTAGTACCCTTGTAGTAGTCCATTTAGAGCTGACATGTCGTAGAGTTCCTTAATCATAACATCATAGCTACATTTGTATAATTCATATAATCTGTTTTTAGATTCTCACGAATATAATACCGTTCCTCTTTACACATTATTATTTACATTATTAACATTTTGATTTAAAATTTTTACTATCGTCTAGTGCGAGATGACTACTTTACTTGTCGTCTTATCGGCTTTGTTTTAACTGCATTTGTAGCAGTACTTTGCGTTATCTAATGTGATTACTTTATAGCAATCACACTTTCTGAAATTACATTTTTACAATGCATTTTTGAAAAATCAAACTTTTTTTTAATGCTAGTCAAAAACCGTCCCAAATATTTTCGAGGGTTTTTGACTAGCACTAAAGGAGGGTTTGAATCTGCGTCTTCCGGATTCTAGTTTGATTCATGCAATTCTTTTGGCTGGTATGACGTAAAGAGGGGACAAACAGATTTACACACAAACTTCCATATATAGTATTGGCATCATTAAAACAAATCGATTCGTAGCACTCATATCATGATCGACACCAGCGTTGCTGTCACTGCATATTTACTGTGTTGTCTGTTTGCGCCGAACGGTGAAGCCTCGTTCGTTTATGTTCGTTCGCTTGTGTGTAGACGAAATCGCGGATGTTGTTCCGACGCTGTTGCAAAGGGCAGTGCACTCCGCACAAAACAACCGGGCTGGAAAGGCGAACGGGCTAGTCGCATTGGCGCGCTGTCACTCCACATAACGCAACCGTTCGCCAATTTGCTTATGCGTGAGATTTTGTGCAGCTCAAGCACAACAATATGGACAGCGTCGATACAACGTCAGAAATCAAAGATGTCTTGTTTATTGAGTGTAGTGTACCTGCCTCCTGCGACAGAGGGTGTGGGTTCGGTCCCCACTACTGGAAGAATATTGTGTGATGAGATCTAGTGTCTGGGTGTTATATATGTATAATATGTTTTTATTTACAAAAGGAAAGTATGTTTCAGTATGTTTATCAGTTATCTAGTACCCATAGTGCAAGTGTTGCTTAGTTTGGGACTAGAGAACGCTGTGTAAAAATGTGTATTTATTTATTTTTTATATCACGCAACAACTTCGGCTGTTACACGTATGGACAATACCGACAGGGTAGGTACCACGACCTTACATGAGACCGGCGTTACGTATATGTGTGCAACCCTACGGGTGTTGCAAATATCCATGGGCGGCGGTTATCACTAAACATCAGGTGTACCTCCAGCTCGCTTGCCACCTTCTCACATAAAAAATATATCAGGGTGACGTCCCCTATCCCATATTTTGCCTAGGTCCCCAAGCTATAGGATGAGTGGGTATGCATGTCACTCAGGTAACTGAAGGGATTGTGTCACAAATAGATCAATTTCGTTGACATGCTGAGCCTTTTTGTCATTTTTAAAAAATGCACCTTCAATACTTGTTATTGGATTGCGCGCCCTGTGTTTGTACCCTACATTTTGAGGGTTTAACACTAATTAGGGCTTTGTAAGTCACATGTGCACAATGAACAAATTTGTTTCCAGAGGTTCAGGATAGTTTTCTAAAATTTCATGTGATTACTGTGATATTTAATCAAATTTTTTTTTTGGGGAAACAAACTACGTACTTGCAAAAACTTGAAAACTATACTAAACTTAAAAAAAAAATCATGTTCTTGTACGGTCTAGGTATCAAACTAACAACATGGCGATGGATCAAACATACAAGTAATTATGTCGGGATATGCGGGATATCGCGGTGCTGTCATGCACTTACTGTTTTTCTGTTCTACGTGACAATTTCCTGTCGGATATCGAAGAATCAAGACAATTGAATGCAGATTTTATCAGTCTTCATTTCCAAACCATTGTGCGAATCGTTACATCAACTTAAAATTGTATTACATACTATAAATGAAACTAATTTTACGGATTTATCCCCGTCCCGTGACCATGAACGCTGTAAAGGGTTCGAAACGTTGGGAATTAAAATTAAAAATAAATGCGATCATCATCATCATCATATAAGCCGTAGGACGTCCACTGCTGAATATAGGCCTCCCCCATTGACCTTCACCTCGACCGGTCATTAGCGGCCTGCATCCAACGCGTCCCTGCGATCTTGCCTAGGTCGTCCGTCCACCTTGTGCCTTCCTACGCTGCGCTTGCCGTCACGTGGTCTCCACTCGAGAACCTTTTTGCCCCATAAACGCGATAAATCCGTAAAATTTGTTTCATTTATAATGTGTAATCGCGTAAATACAAGAAATTAACATGTAAATTAAAATGTATGATATACTGTTTGACTCTTGGTGACTATCGACGCCAAGCCCTTTACCTACTTTCTTAGCGTGTTTGATTCTATGTTTGATCGAAACATGACTTAACATAGATAGATGTCAAAGCATAAAGTATTGTATTCAAATAATATTTGTATCTAGCACTTTAGTGCAACCCTTGTAAATATAATGTATAGGAGGAACTTCTAAGAGTCAGAACGATAATATAGTGCGTTGTCTTTTCCTTATTAACGGTCTAACTACTATGTCAAAGAGGCAAGGGCGAGGCATTAGATTTTCGTAAAATAAAAAGATACACGAGGACTTAAAATTGGTTTATATTTTCTACATCCCTTTTATTCAGGTACAAAAATCTCACAAAATTATAATCGGACATTATTAGAATCGAAAAACGGATAAATATAAGATGGAAAGAATTGATTCCATACAGTCTGTTTTTCTTTCATGTTCTAATTTAATGTACATGTAATGTACACATTTCTTCGCTTATTATTTTGCAAAATATTAACAACACTGGCCGTTGAAAAAAATGATAGAGGCAAAATTAAATATGCTTTAAAAGTCCGTGTACAAAATCGATTGGCAATAATATATCGATGACCCAATAATCAACTATTCAAGATCGCTGACTACGCTGTGTTCTTAGAAGCTATAGAAGGTATTGGTCTCGCGTTCCTTCTTGGTTCTTCTAGATTCTCTTTGGTCTTCAGATTTTCGGACTCTCGGTCCGGTTTTTCGGAATTGCTCGAATTGGCTTCTGCAATAATATTTTTAAGTTCGTCAAAATCGGTACTTAGTTTCAGAAATCACACCTTTATTCTTTAATTTCGGACCCACGCACTGTGTTGTCGAGAAAGCTTAAGCAATCACAACTTTATGTAATTATTTAACACCTGTATGAATATGGCAACTTTCGGTGAATAGTTTAATACCATAACAAACAACACTTCGATTGAACAGAAGTGAATGAATGATGCAGTTAAACTAAGTAAGAAGTTGTAAATATACCAGAGTTGGCTCCAGATGTAGTACGCTGCGCTTGTAAGGCATCTTGCGAAGTGAAACTTCCTCTACCCTGAGCCTGTCCTGATTGACTTCTGAAATAAGAGAGATTGAATGTTTCTGCAATTTTAAATTAATTTTCCCACTTCATTTAGATTTTTCATTATAGTAAATTTGACTCGAGGGCCGTTGCTGAGCTTCAGCGTCGGCTCCACCCTGGCCGACATGCACACAAAATTTCACGAAAATCGGTCAAGCCGTTTCGGAGGAGTTCAATGACAAAAACCGTGACACGAGAATTTTATATATTAGATGTGTAAGTTATATAAAGCATTTCCACTTCAGTCTTAGTCTTCTGTAGGGCCGTGGACAATCTTACCAGGACAATCCTGCCCCTTATTGCAACAGCAGAAGCTGCTGCGGTCTTATTCTTTATTGTACACAAAAAAACAAAAAATACAGTTACAAATAAAGGATTACAAAATTTTGTACATTAAGGCGAGCTTAACCCTAAACATTTCCACTTCAGTCTCTGCCAGCAAACCTTTCGTAATAATTAAAAATAAATAAGTAATCAAAGGAAAATAGTCTTCTGTGCGGCCATACCACAAATTATTTATGTGAAGTCTGTCAATCGCGTCTATGCGTCTAATCTTTATGTGCATTAGTCACATGATAGACTATGCACTCTCTAGATAGGCCTTTGCTCAGAAATAGAAAATATATAGGCTGTTACTTTATTTTACTTTTACCTTGTCTAGATAAGTTACGAACGCATAAAAAGGACCACGTGGTTGTTGAATGTCTCAGTATACAACCAAAGAAACTTACTGGTAAGCTCCAACTGGGTTTTGGTAGATCAAGTCCACGGGTCTATATGAGAGGGGCGCTCCGAGCAACAGAGGTCCACGCCTTCCTGGAGAAACTACTTGTCCTGACGGGTCCAGCAGAACAGTGTTCTGGAAGCCTGGCAATGTAACATAAAGTCCCACGTTATAAATCCCAATTCAATTCTCAGGTGTACAGGCGTTCATTATCTTAGCTCGGTTTCCTCCAATGGACACCCTGGCAGAGATGGATGCGCGAGTTTATACTCGCCTCCGTCATTCGCGGGAGGAAACCGAGCCCCTGGATGCGAGAGAGGTGCTGAAGCAGGAGCTAAAACGCGCGCTGGAGGTTTGGCGTGAGCGGCTGGAAGAGCCACGAAACCTGCGCCAGCGAGTTGTAAGCGCGCTCCTGCCGAGCTTCGACAGCCTGGCTAAGTGCAACGGAGTATGCGCACGTCACCTTTCGGCTGAAGCAGGTACTCACCGGCCACGGTTGCTTTGGTGAGTAACTAAATAGAATTGGACGCGAACCGACGGCGAAATGTCACCGCTGTGGACGGATCGGGACTCCGCGCAACATACGCTCGCTGAGTGCCCTGCGTGGGAGTCCGAACGACGGATCCTGGTCCGGAGTATCGGGGAGAAACTTTCTCCACCAGTTGCTGTGGCCGCTGGGGTGGCAGAAAATTCTGCTTGACAGGCACTGGTCTCTTTCTGTAAAGCTGTTATGCTCCAGGAGGTCGCCGAACGGGAAAGGGAGAGGGCCGACCCCGCTCGGAGACGGCGGCGCCAGGCGGCAGGGGCAGACGTGCTGCCCCGTCAGCCCTGTAGTTACGGGCTCATAGAATAAGACTAAGGTCTCCTGCCTTTCGTAAAAGGCGACTAAAAGGGAACACGGATTGGCAGCAGCTCTAAGTGGCCTCGAGCTGTTGCAAGATGGCGAGGGAATCGGGGAAGGCTTAACCCTTCTCCGAGGCGTGCTCACGCCCAGTACCGAGGGACACCGGTGGGTTCCATAGGAAATGCCGGGGTCCCTCCAAACGTACAGAAGGGGGCCACCGAGGGGGTTTTAGTGGGTACGAACCCCACATAATCCTGTCATGTAAGATGACATCAAACTTTTGAAGATTTCCTCTCCGATACCAAAAAAAAGGTATACAGCATTACCGAAAATCATTGTTGAGAGTGAAGTTGGAAGCCATTTTGTTTATTTATTTTGGATTACCAATAATGTTACATTTATACAGAGTTAATTAAACAAAAATTTTATGGCAACAAGTTACATGTACTCTCAATTATAGGTAGTCACCGCATTCAACAAGAATATTTTTCGTACTCCTGGTATAATAGTTTTTGAGTAATCTAAGACAAAAAAAGACTTGTTTCCACTTTGTTGTGTTCAAGATTGTTTATTTATTGTTTGTTAAACTGAATAATTATTTCTTTTTGAAGGTGGTGATATACACAACGTTGGCAAAGTTCAGAGTTCGCCATTTTAAGTCAATGCGTGTAAACTGGAAGTGGATAGGCCTACCGTTAGAGGCGTACGGGTTATCCTGCGGGCCAGCGGCGACGATGTAGACGGGCTGGTAGCCTCCTATAGTGCCCGGCCTGCAATTATAAGCGAAGTATTCATACATGAGCTTTGACATTAACCGTAGGGATCGAAAAATATTGTTTTTATATGAGGACTTTGCCCAGCAGTGGGGCAGCTATAGTTCTTACTTTAATCTTTACTTTTATAGTTTGTTATACAATTTGTCTATGTTCGGATGAGAACATAAGCATTTTTAATTGTTACCTGTAACCGGGAACAGGCATGTGGACTATGAACACCCTTTGACCAGGAAGAAGCCCGGGAATGTTAGGAGCAACAGGATTCTGAAATTATAATAAAGAACAATTAAAAAGAAAAATGGAATCAATAACAAATACTTATTTAAGTTTGTTTTACTACAAAAATAAATTAATTTCTTTTAAGTTCAAGTAGCTTAAGCAGTTTTAATTTAAATTGTTTGTAAAATATATTGGTTTAAGCCTTGCTAATACGTAAAATGCGAGTTCTACTTTCACTAAATAACACAAAAAAAAGGAACGATATGATGTTTTCTTACAGAGATATTTGATGGAATCGAGATTTTATCCCAGCACTCTAAATGCACGCTTGCAAATTCAGCGAAACAGTTTATCTTTCTAAAGTAATGTTATTGTACAGAGACATCTAGCTCAGAATTTGCGAATAGGCTTGTAACTATAAAAATGCTTTAAATTCCACATTTTAAAAAAGTTTTTTTTTTTCAAATTATTATTTTATAACCTAGGTATATTTGTTTACTTTTGCTGCTTTCCATAGCTTATGCTTTTATAATGTTGGGAACATATATAACATATATCTCACCGTGTTTGATTATGAGTTCAGAAAGAGACACAGTTTCCAAGATACACCCATAGATGGCGTTACCTTTAATCATATGCGGAAACAGAATAATTTTTTCATATTTATTTTTATTATATTCGGGACACAATTTTAAAAAAAGTTAATAAATTTGTAAGAAATAACTAGGTTTATTTTACCAGTTACGAATGTACCTATTTTGTTGTTTTTGTATGTCAACGGAGTGAAACAGCAATTTTCTCACGTTTAGGTCAATGTACTACCGAACACATTATATTATGCATTTCAGATTAATTGCTTGGAAGGATTTTTGAATTTTTCTCTGACTACCTTAATTTTTATTCGCACTCGTCGATGTTTTCACGGCAATGCGATTGGACATTCACAAGCGCGATCTATACCAACGGCATCAACCCTAGACAGTTGTAGATTCGGAAGTATCACACAAACCGTTTTTTTTTTTGTAACTCATTAATAAGTGTGACTCCCATGATTGACATGACATTGGCAGAATTCTTTTAAGAGAAGCCATTAATCAAAGAAGAAGAAGAAGAACCCTAGACAGCGTGTGATCATATTGCGAGTAGTTTCTTTTTCTTCTTTCTAGTTCTTTTTATTCGAGGTCGATTTACCTGTTGCGGAGGTTGAGGTTGCTGAGCTCCCGGGATCAGTTCCACTTCGCTGTCCGGCTCCAAGGTCTCCAGCCGGGCTGGTGCTCCGTTTGATGCCAAATTACCTGATAAAGTAATCACTGTGTTAATAAGACAACGATAAGCTTTTTCTACTTTGTACATAGTTATTCACCTTCAACTGACGTTCACGTTTACTTTAAAGTGGTCAGTTATTTTTCGCTAGACTAGTTTGCGATACTTAGTTTTGCACTTAAGAAATAGGAAATGCAATTTTCTTAACGTTGCTTTCTTTGTTGCCGATATAAGAATTTAGACTCTTGTGCTGGCTCTTGCTCTCAACTTCGAGATGTTAGCTACCACGGTCAGCCTTAAATATTGTTTCTCATGTCTTTTATGTGTTATTTAAATGTAACGGCGCCCTGGGAAGTATCACGGCATCACATAAGACCAGCGTAAATTGGTATCGTTATGCTTTTTTGTTTCATCTGTTGATATAGGCAGACGAGGCCCCTTGGCAAACTCATTTGCAACACTTCGGCTGTTGTAGTTGTCTATGGGCGGAAGTTCCTTGGCAACTCTTCTCATAAAAAAAAATTACCTTGTTTCTGTTGGCCATGATTGTAGAAATTTGTCACCTCCTCGTTGTCCAAATAGTAGTCTAATCTGAAACGGAAAAAAGTTTGTTGTAGGGACGTGGAATGAACGATAACTGTGTAATGGGTGCAACTTTTTCATTTGGCTAATAGTTAAGTGACTCAAGTATAGAGGATTCGATCCATGGATTCCTGATCTCGGGATCCCGGTCATATTTTAGTTCTGAAATTTTCAGAGTCAAATTTAATGAATCCCGGGATTTTCGGCATTGATACATTTTAAATAAGTAGTGAAAATCCTGAAATCCCGGGATTAGAAAAATCGACCGGGATTGAATCCTCTACTCAAGTACTACATTTGTTTGCATGCTAGTTTATAATAACTATCTATATTTTCAAATGGTTATGATTCAAACTATTTAGCTTTACTATAATTGCTGTTTTCTTTAATATTCTATCACATGCCCGATCTTGCACCTTCAAGAAAATTCAATGTTTCAAATGTCAAATATTGAAATATGAACTTACTACTATACTTATTATATTAACTTTTATAGGATACTTTGACTTTATCATAAAATTTCAACAGGTTTACTTTAGTACGTACTATATATTTTTTTGTTTCCGGTTTTATACGAATGTTTTTTACGAATTTTCACGATGGTAGGGCCACGCAGCAGCCTCGGCTGTTGCACGAATGGGCAGGCACTTCCGGGTAAGTACCACGATCTCATAGAAGACCGGCGTAAAGTGGAAGTATAATACTTTCGCGTTTCGTCTGGTGACTGAGGTGGCCGGAGCCCAATTTTCAAAAGGTTGTCAACGCATCTGGAACCCTCGGGTATAGCAGCTGATGTCAATGGGCGGCGGTATTCATTTAACATCAGGTGAACCGTCTGCTCGTTCGGCAACTTTTCACATAAAAAAAAAAGAATGAAACATATTAACACTTTTTCCAGTACGCGTGGAAAACGTAAACAGAACTCACGGGTTGATTTGCTGGATTTGTGACGCCTGCTGGTAGAACTGAGAGGCCGGTGGTGCGGCGCCTGCCAATGCGCACACGGCGACCGTTGCTAACTGTGAACACGAAACAATTTATATTTGATTATTAGTATAAGGTAGACTGCTTATAAGCTAGTCAAACATCACTACAAATTATAAAACAAAGTCGTCCTGCTGTCTGTCTGTCCCTACGTATGCTTAGATCTATAAACTATGTAACGGATCTTGATGCGGTTTTTTTTTACTAGCTAGAGTGATTCAAGAGGATGGTTTATACGTAGAATACATTGTACTCGTGCGATGCCGGGGCGGATCGCTAGTTTATATTATAATTTTGCAGTTTATTCCCTCACGTCTAAGAGGACTCCAATGTCAGCTCACAATATGTAGGTATATTAAACCTTTTCAGAATAAAGTGTATTAAATAAAAAATCGAACCTGTTCTCGAAAAATCTTCTGGGTCAATTATTACTGTTATACTTCTTATATGCCACTTGATTGAATTTCGAACATTCATTGAAAAACATTTTTTACCTTCTCCTATTTTTAAACTTATGTGTTCTTATTTGTTTGTTACTATCGCTGTTGTTGGATAGAGCAAAGAAGAATAATTAGGTCGATATGATTTAAAACGAATTGTGTGTGTGTGTGTGTGTACTTTTGTACGCACGTAAGAAGTTACACTTCTTTGATGTAACAAAATAAAAACGGCTCCAGAAAACAATATTTCATTTTGAATGTTTTGTGGCATTCACACATTATTGACGTTTGACACATCACTAATGCTAGATTTATAGACTATCTTCTTGGTATTACTTTTAATGTATGTGCACGTAAATCGTAAATATTTACTCTCATAATCTTTCCCCTCACGTGCCAAAATAAGTATAACTTCAAAAATTGAACGCCTTTGATTAACATATCATACAATGTCACAAAATGCGAGTCAACGCAACGGTGTGTTTCGTAATGATATGAGGCCTGTTATATTTTCCGGCCGGCCGGCCTCACAGGACCTCACCGAAGGATGGCCAGGTGCCTCGAGACAGTCGCGGAATTTCAATTGGCCGCGGAATGGGACTGGTTTTATTAGAATTTGAAATATTGCTTACGACAGGCTAGATGAAGAGCAGTAATTCTGCAACAAATGCTGTACTGTTATCGATGCATCAGATGAAGCTTTAATAGTCTCGGGACTGAAAGCACAAACATCAGTTAATACAAGACACTGTTATCGTTACCTTAATTCTAGGGGACTTGACCGATCTTGGTATGTATTATACAGTGTTAAATAAAGAGATATTTATGCAATATATGAGTGTTAGTCAAAACTAGAAAGACACGCACAAGAAATGGCATGATGAATATCGAATGACGATTTTGATAGTCCCCTTGGACGAATAAATCCTTACTTCTGAACTTGGCGCATGAGCTATTATATATCAGACTTTAGTTGCGCGCTATTTAAAAAAAATCCTCGACTGTTAGACAGTCATATTATGTCAACGAAACTGTTTAGAATTTCATTCATTACCCAGAGCGTTCAAGAGAATAAATTACAATAAATGAATTGGCAAGTCTGTTTGTGCGCTCGATAGAGTCGATCTGTCATCAGATGCTTGGCATATATCTAGGAACGAGTGCAGAAATGTCAAACGCATATTTTGCTACACGGATAAAGGCAACAAAAATACATAACTGTGTATACACGCAACAGCTTTGGCTGTTGCACAAATGGGCAGGTCCGTCCGGGTAAGTAACACGACCTCTCTGTACTTCTGCGTTTTCGTCTGGTGATTGAGGTAGCCGGGGCCCATTTTATTAAAAGATGTCAACGCATCTGCAACGTTACGGGTGTTGCAAATGTCCATAGGCGATTATAACTTAACATCATGTGAACCGCGAGCTCGCTTGCCTTCTAATACAAAAAAAGGAATTTTCGAATGTTTGAATATGTGACATCTGTCTTTCATCTAAGTGAAATATGTTTGTAGAGGAGAAAGTGTATCGTTAATTTTTACCTACTCCAACTGCTACGTTACAGGTAACAGCGGTTTAAGAAAACGATAAAAAGATGAGGCATGAAGATGTCAAGTATTATTTTACGATGGTAGGGCCACGCAGCAGCCTCGGCTGTTGCACGAACGGAGTGGCTCGTAAGTACCACGACCTCACTGAAGACCGGCGTAAAGTGGAAGTATAGTAAAGTGTAGTAGAATACATTCGCGTTTCGTCTGGTGAGGTGGCCGGAGCCCAATTTTCAAAAGGTTGTCAACGCATCTGGAACCCTCGGGTGTAGCAGATGTCCACGGGCGGCGGTATTCACTTAACATCAGGTGAACCGTCTGCTTGCTTGGCAACTTTTCACATAAAAAAAATATTATGTAATATACAATGAATAAACACCGTGAGTCATAGAGATATTGCAAGAACATAATTTCGCTTAATATAAATTTTCTTAATGATCGATCCGGGATCCATCTCATATTTTTAAAGTAAATCTAAGTTTGGCACTGCTTACTCAATCATGTTATTGTTAAAGTTTATCGTAACTTCAACACAGCCGACCGATGCGTTGAAAGATGGTCCTCTTTTCAACTTAAACTCCTTGAGATGACGGTTCGTCTGGCGAATGCTGATTCAGTAACATCGTACCCAGTTTTAATATGCACAGATTAAGCTTGCTCGCATGCCGCTTCACATCTCGCGTCGTCAATTTTGATTGTCACTCTGACATTACAGTTTCTGAGCACGCACTGGCTAAAGGTTTATCTCGCGTGCGCATCAAGGGCCTTTTTTTATTTTTGTTTATTAATTGAACGAGACAAAATAACAGTACACCTGTCCTTACATATTTAATGTTGTTTTATTGCACATGAAATGTTGGCCTGTGTTGCTTGTACACCTGTGCAGTCATTAACAGTTCATTTTGTTTTATTGATGACAGTACTAGTTCTGTTTTTTTTCAGCTAAGCTTGCTATCGTGCACGTCGGAATTGCGGCTTTAATTTTCGGAATTCATAAGAGTAGGCGTAGACTGTATGAACTGTATAATGAAAGGACATTCAATCACAGTAATTCTTTTGTAGCTTATGTTAGCGCCTATTCTAAAATATTTAAAAAAGTTTGTTATCTGGCTAAATCAATATTTATTAAAAATAAAATAAAAAGCGCATCTGATAAAATCAAAATGACGTGGAATATAATAAATAGTGAAACGGGTAGACTTACGAAGCGCAACTCTGACTTAACCTTAACTGATGGTATTAATACTATTCAATCTAATCAGGAGGTTGCCAATTTTTTCGAGAAATTTTTTGCTGACATTCCTGTTTCTACAACTAAGTCACTTCTCTCTTCTCCGACAATTGCCGAATCATTACTTAAGAAAAATGTTATGGAATGTAAAGAAAACTTTAAGTTTACTACTGTTAATAAGAACGATATCATAAAAACATTCAAATCTCTAGATATTAAAGAACTGCTGATCTATGGGGGATCTCTGTCAAGGTGATCAGTTCTATAATTGATGTAGTCTCACCTTACTTAGCAACTATTTTTAATATTTGTATTCAACGTGGCGAGTTTCCTGACCTTATGAAACATAGTAAGATTATTCCGGTGTTCAAATCTGGTAGTACTTCTGACCCCAGCAATTTTAGACCTATTTCAGTACTACCGACTCTTAGTAAAATTTTTGAAAAAATTATTTTGAATCAAATGTTACTCCATTTTAGTACACATAAATTGCTGCATAACAAGCAATATGGATTTACTAGGGGTCGCTCAACAACAGATGCGGGTATCCAGCTTGTGAAGAATATTTTTGAAGCCTGGGAAGAGTCACAGGATGCCTTAGGTATATTCTGTGACTTAACTAAAGCATTTGATTGTGTACAGCATGACACTCTGGTCAGGAAACTAAACCACTATGGTATAAGAGATGCCGCACTCAATCTTCTGACATCGTACTTGAGCTATCGTGTTCAGAGAGTTGACGTGAATGGCAAGAGATCTCCCGGGGCCCTGGTAAGTATGGGGGTTCCACAGGGATCTATTCTGGGGCCTTTTCTCTTCCTCATCTACATAAATGACCTGCCCTATCTTGTAAATAATGATCATGAGATAGTATTGTTTGCTGATGATACTTCTTTAATTTTTAAAGTTAAACGACATTCTTCAAATTATGACGACGTTAACAATACTCTCTCCACTGTAGTGCATTGGTTTAGTGCTAACAACTTAATGTTGAATAGTAAAAAAACGAAATGTATTAAATTTACAACTCCCAACGTAAAAAGTGTAAAAACTGATGTACTTTTACATGGGGAAGCGTTAGACCTCATTGACTCGACTGTATTTCTTGGCATAACCGTAGATGCCAAATTGCAGTGGGGCCCCCATATTAATAAACTGTCGAGTAGACTTAGCTCAGCAGTCTTTGCAGTCAAAAAAATTAGACAGTTGACTGATGTGGATACGGCTCGTCTGGTATATTTTAGCTATTTCCACAGTATAATGTCTTATGGCATTCTACTTTGGGGAAATTCAGCCGACATAAATACTATTTTCATCCTGCAAAAGAGAGCTATTCGAGCGGTTTATAACCTGGGCCCCAAAGACTCACTAAGAAACCTGTTTAAAGAAATAAAAATATTGACTGTAGCTTCTCAGTACATACTTGCTAATGTTATGTATGTCCACAAAAATAAGAATGACTTTTCAAAATTTAGTAATGTGCATGATGTAAATACTAGGAACAAGCATAAATTAGTTCTACCCTCAACTAGATTGCGTAGAATAAGTAAATCTTTTATGGGACAATGTATACGCTTTTACAACAAAATCCCAGAAAACGTTCAAAATGAATCTGTTGCTAAATTCAAAAAACTTGTAAAGGAACGTTTGTGTGTTAATGGCTATTATAGTATTAGTGATTATATGAATGATAACACACTCTGGAAATGAATTGATCGCTCCAGGCTCTTTCAAGTGGAGTTTAATAGGAGTCTAATAATTGTACACATATTTGTAACTTTTTTGGCAAGTAAAAAAAAAAAATAATGTCCCGCTGAGTTTCTTACGCCGGTTCTTCTCAGGTCAGTGGCTTACCTTCCGAACCGGTGGTAGAGTTTTTTGACTATCAATAAGTAAGTGAATGCTTCTATATTGAAAAAAAAAAAAAAAAAAAAAAAAAAAAAAAATAGTTTCATCAATCTAACATTTTTTTTAACATTTGCTTTATTAGTCAAAATTTAAATCTTTTATTCAAACATATTACGAAATTACAGAAGAGTCCAAAGAAGAAACAAAGAAAGTTTTATTTGTTGAATTGCCGATCGGAATAATTTATAAATGTTATTCCAGCTGGATAGTATAGACCAAGGTTGTCGATCAGAGTATATTGTATATACCAGTATAATAATAATAATAATGTATAAATGTTATTCCAGCTAGATAGTATAGACCACGGTTGTAGATCAGAGTATATTGTATATATCAATATTCTTATTTAACTTCAGCGTGTGTTTCTGTCAAATCAGGCAGAGCTATTCTGTACCGCGTACTTCGATTACCAGTTCTCACCAAAACTTCCCTTTAATGTCATCTTTGCACATACAAAGTCCAATTTAGGGGTCCCGTAATCACAGACTCTGTCGGAAGGAAACCATGGGGACGCATCAGATAATTAGTATGTAGCGTCTGTTGGGACCTTCACCCAGTTGCCGGCGTGCGTTACGCTCGCTGGCGTGATGACATAACGCCGAACGAGACGCGTCTTGTGAACTATGGCCTACTATTGGGAAAGCAAGCTGCTGATTTCATACTTAAATAAGTTTGTATAATTGTAGCATTAAAAAAAAGACTGCAGAATGTCTTGCAGATTCTTCTCTGGTTAGGTCTAGTTTAGTAAACCGGTGGTAGTTTCCATTGCGTCCAATAAGAGCTTCAATATACTGAATAAAAAAGATTTGATCAAAGATAATTTTGACTTTAACTTTGAAAACGATTTGTATTCTTATCCCATAGAAGTTGTGTTGTTTAATCTCTTTCCATCGTAAAACCTCATAGATTAGGTTTTGAGTTCTATGAAACTATTCCGGTGGTAATTTTCATGCTCTCGCTAATTCATAATTGTTTCTTGTCTTCATAAATGCGTTGGTTTCAAATAATAAATATTATTTTTTTTAGATTACTTTCCGGGCCGCTGTGAGAACGTTCTCAACGATAAATTTCTTTGAACCGGGAAACACTGGCAGTATTATTTGCCATAATCACAATTCTAAGATGAAACTAGTGCAAAACTTCTACAATTTCTTTTAAATAAACAAAGTAAACAAAGTAACGCTATCATCCTTACCATTGAAAACACATTGTTAATAACGCTTACGTTAAAAAGGATGCCCAAGTCAATGTTCAAGTTAAGTTGAACACGCGAAACATAAAATTGTTAAAGTAGTGAGAAAGATCCGAGAATTATTCAGCATCAAACGAAAGGAATAAAGTCATGAGTTTTCTCAGAATTGTTTTATAGATAAGAGCTCTAACTGATGGGAATAGCTTGATATTTGAGAATGTGACTTTACCAGCCTGAAGCCGAAACACCACATAATCCAATACAATCAGAAATAATGGGTTCATTCAAATATGTAGTTTAATTTTGTCCCCTTGGTTTTAATTCTCGTTGTAGAAGGCGTTTAATTTTGTATTTGAAAGATGTTGCAAATATGGCCGCGGTCTAAATCAGCAAAGGAAAAAATGCATCACTAAAGAGGTTTTTATATTCTCTTTTTGCACACACTATTTGATTGAGATCGTCTTTAATAAACATTTATTAGAATATTAATATTCTATTTAATATAGAACATATTTGATGTAGTTAAAATATTGTATATTTAATTAAGGTTAAATATATCTCTTTGAGACTGATAGAACTTATTTATGTAAAAAGTAAAGCAGTCTGTAGAACATGTCCCACTGCTGGGCAAAGGCCTCCTCTATACAGGGGCTATCAGGGCATAGGCCCGACTGAGGATTGGCGGAAATCACATATATCCGAAATATTTTTATTTAATATTATTTCGTAAATATGCAGGTTTCATCGCGGTATTTTCCTTCACCGTTGAGCACGTGGTAAGTCAGCACTTAAAATTAACAATTTCATTGTTGCCGGCACCGGGGATCCAACTGAGGTTGCTCGAGTATATTACCTGAGTTCAATATGAATTAATGGCTAGCACCGGGACAATGAACTATCACGGCTTGTTTATGTCACTTATTTCTTTTTTCTTTTCTTATTTCTTTTTCTTTCTCGACTCGATTGGCGTTATTATGTTTAATGAGAAAAGTATGCTCTACACTACTCATTTATTTATATTTATGCTTAAAATATACGTATTTAAACCTCTACTGATTATTCGACTGAAACTACTCAAATTGTCGACGATTTTCCGATGATATTTTAGTATGAAACTATTTCCTGTAAAATCACTACATCGGTACTACGGTTAGTTATGGGATTATTATCTAGTTTCTTAACTGCTTGAAAGGGTAATGCCTATGCTTAAATTCGGAAATGGCACTCAAGTTGCGCTGAATCGCATGCAGGTAAGTGACCGTTGCGGAGTCGTAACTTGGCTTCCTCAATCGCTTGAAAGATTTATGTCGCAAGCTATAACGAGAGGTCTAGTAAGTGCTTGGGCAGCTGACGAGGGACGCGCTTCGCTGATTCGCTTTCCGTATGTCACACGACCTGCTTTTGCTGGTGGTTAGGCAATTCGCCGGTTGATGGCGGAGTCGTCAAAGCACCACAATAAAGGAGAGTCAGAAGTGTGGATTCGGAGAAATAAATCGTTCCTCGTCTAATCGTTAGAAGCTTGGCGGGGACGAGTTGAATTGTGGTTTAGTCATCGCAAATACGATGGGTTTTTCGACAATAATTTCGACGGTATCAAGACGGTGATCAAGATGGTTAATATTGTATCAAGAAGTGTCGCAAGACGCCGATATTCTATACGAAAGAGTTTAGAACGAATGGGCAGTGGGCACCGCTGCCTACAGTGCTGGATTTTTTTGTAATGTGAAGATAGCAAGCGAGCTGGCAGTTCACCTGGTGTTAAATGATTACCTCCACCCGTAGTAACTTTTTAATAAATTGTGCTCCGGCTTATCACACTCATGAACGAAGGATAACATTTCCACTACACGACCGTCTAATGAGGTCGTGGTACTTCCCCGGACGGACCTGCCCATTCGTGCAACAGCGAAGACTGTACGTGTAAGTTATTCAAAACTTTAAAAAGACTTACTATTACTTTTACTATTAAAAAATGGTCACATCAATACTGAAAAATGAAATCTTAATGTGTGAATTAGGTTAGAAATCTAATTTATTTGATTTCGTATCTTAACTCTAATTTATTTGATTTCGTCTTTTGATTACCAATGAAATTGTGAAATGGGGAAAACATCGCGAGGAAACCTGCATGTGTTCATAATAACAACAAAAAATATTTCTACAACGTGAAGTTTGGCAAGCCGCAGTGGGGTCGCGTGGTGGACTGTGCGTTATATCCACTGTACAGGGGAGGGCTTTACCCAGCAGTGGGACATATTTAGGTTGTTACTTTCTTTTACCAATGCTCTAGATTTCGTTTATTTTTTGTCCTTGATTTCAGAATGGACAGGCCACCTCGAGTAAGATGTGTCTTACTCGAGGTGGCCTGTCCATTCTAAAAAAAATTAATTTATTAATTTCGTTAATTTAAATTTAAAATTTAAAATTAATTTAAATTCCGTTTCAAAGCTGGAACGTATCCTAAAGTTGCGAATGTTACATATTTTTATACATTTAAGATTATATAGCGTGTCATCGGGTCATCTGAAAAGAAATTTTTCACTTTAAACTATAATTCTCTACGACTTACATTCTGTAAAGTAGCAATTTGTTGTTAAATGTTTAGTGTACATAAATAGTTTAAATTTTTACAACAGAAGACCCGAAACACATAAAACAGAAATGAGTGTAAGTCATTTAAAAATAAGTTTACTGGTATAAGGTCAGTTATATCTAAATTTTTAAATCAGTTTTTATTATTAAATGCAACGTTAAAAGAAAATTGTTTCTTTTTATAGTTTTAAATTTATTATTGTGAATACTGTTTTATTGCTTAATTCGACAAAGTTAAAAAAAAAAAAAGAGTGGTGATAAAGCTTTTCGCATCTTACCCTCACAGCATGAGGTACAGAGTAGCCACAGACTATATCACATTAACACTATAAAACCTTTTTGGTATATTTATACGACGATTAATTTACTAAACGAAAAAAAAAATGTAAATTTATTTTTTATAACATGATTTACATTTGGGCTTACATTTATTATATTAATAAAATCTTTGAGTAAATAACAAATAAATTAAAATCTGCAATTTGAATCCAAAAGGAATAACAAACACAAATGCTATATGATGTCTCATACACACAATACTTGCAATTTCATTTCCTTCGATAAATTAATCAAGAATTGTACTCACTAATGCTAACCGCGTCATCTCGAGGTAACACACAGTGCAAGTAAATCCTGCGCACGCGTAACGAACTGTGGGACTGCGCTGTGTGTATCGCCATCTTTTATATAAAGTTGACGGACACGCGGGGGTTGAACCGTGGCGCAGTGACGCAGCGCTTAATGCCAGATAGTTGGTTCGAATATGAAGCACAGACAGTTCAAAAACGAAAAAATGTTTCATTATTAATATTCCGATCGTTTCAACGCAGTGTTTCTTTTACTTGGCACCGTAAATATTTATCCTCGCAGGAGAATCTGGCAAAGAAGATAGCGTTTTTACATTGTTGATGTAATATACATACCCGATACCTCGATGAGTCCGAGTTTCATCACTGAACGCAATAGGATAAATATCAATACATTAGATCTTCTGTGGAATCGTTGTACTTCCTCCTATGAGCCTAACCATTTATGCAACAGCAGATACTGATACTCTACCACAGTGCAAGTGCGTAAAGAGCCGTGCAAGCAGTGGCAAATAAGTTTAAAGGCTGTTAGCTTTTTCAAATATCCTACAAGTTTAATACAATCAATTTAATGAATTCAGTACGCTTTTCACGAAACTTTTAAAATGCGACTAAAAGCTTGTCTCTGAGTGCCAGGGTTCATACAAATAAAATAAAAAAATGTTTTAGGACACATTTTTACACAACGTTCTCTAGTCCCAAACTAACGCCTATACTATGGGTACTAGATAACTGATAAACATACTTAATCATAATTTTCTTTTGGAAACAAATACATATTATAATACGTCTATCAGACACTAGAAAAACACTATGTACGTCACACAATATTTTTCCATTAATGGGCATCGAGCCTACATCCTCTGGCGCCGGAGGCAGTCAGGCACTACGCCATTTGGGTTCAAGAAGGGTCATCGGTGGTCACTACTGGGTTTAAATCCGTGGCTGCCTGTGTTTCTTTATAAGATATATCTTTCTTGAATTCTGAGCTCTTCATTGTATAGACAAGAAGGAAACAATACTAACGAGCGCAGAGTAATTGTATGCGTTTCCGAGTAAATTTTCTTAGTAAGATTTTATTTGTTAATTTATCACTACACACTGCATCTGTTGTTTTACTACAAGGGTCAGTTAGCCACCGACCCCTATAGTAAAACCTTATAAATAAGTCTAAACTATTGACTTTATTGAATTACTCGATAAAGGATTAAAAAGATATAGGCATCTCATTTAATGCAGCGAGATTCGACAGCCGCGCGTTCTTTTCGATATTTCCAAAACATTATTTTCGTAATATAGAGAGGTGAATATTTTTCACAAGTTGTACCATTGTTTCAAAGATTAATCTGTTGGGAATCCAACCCAAAACTGATGATAATTTTAATACTAGCTCATGCGGTGGTCGACGTAATAATTTAATTAGAATTTATGAAAACACCTACTACGATAATTTACTTATTGAAGTTTCAGTTGCTCAGCTTCAGCGATGTTGCTCAGCTCTACCGATTTACGTTGTGGGATGGTGGATGGATTCCCACTTCACGCTGGACTTCAGTGAGACCGTGGTACTTCCCCAGATGGAGCTGCCAATTCTTGCAATACCGGAGACTGTTGCTTGGCCGTACTACAGTTGAAACCACTTTTACGTTAAGTGACAAATATCCAGAATTAATTCATAACTTCCATTTAAACCATTAAAAATAGCAATTATAGCAATTATCTAAGACGAAAACAAACATTAACCCCGGACTTCACGTGATACTATAAAACATTTAAGAAATTCTATTACTTATTGTTATTCCAAATATCTATAGATCAAGTGAATAACCAGACTTTATTCCCCGAATCGCTTGTACGGGCAACGCGGCTGATGACTGTTACTATGGTCATACACGCGTCATAACCACATTCAGGGAATTTGTTTACACACGAAAAAGTAACGGAGAATTTACCAAACCGCAGGGAAATAAGTAAGTCATTTCCGCTGCAATTCTACTGAACAAATTCAAATTTTGTTGCACTTGCAGCTACTTCGCATATTCCTGCTCTTAGACGTATGCTCTTGGGGTACGCCGACAGGACAAATAGGTCCATGAAAGTACCACGGCCTCACTGAATCCCGCGTGGAGTGGAAGTATTATACTTTCGCGTTTCGTCTGGTGACTGAGGTAATGGGGGCCCTATAATTGCCTACGCTTCTGCAAACTGTCGGGTGTTGTTGATGTTGGTCGGCGGTATTCGCTTATCATCAGACTAGCGACCCGCCCCGGCTTCGCACGGGTGCAATGTATTATACATATAAACCTTCCTCTTGAATCACTCTGCCTAGCAAAAAAAAAAAACGCATCACGATCCGTTGCGTAGTTTTAAAGATCTAAGCATACATAGGGACAGACAGACAGCGGGACAACTCTGTTTTATACTATGTAGTGATGAAAAACTCACTGGTCGCTTTACAACTTTTCGCATAAAGAGCCCAGATCCTAAATAATTATTTGTATGGCGGACGAGTACTTGTTGTAAGAGAATCCAACCATGACCCCGCATCGTCGATCCATAGAGCTGAGCAGCTTTGCCAACTGAATCTTCAACAAGTAAATTTATCATCCAGGGCTTTTACATCTGTATATGATCTTTTTAATGAACATAAGATAAATTCAAATTATATTGTTATCACCGCATGTGCTAGTATTAAACTTATCAACTGTCTTTTGGTTGGATGACCAATAGATCATCTAATCTTTGAAATTATCGTATATCTTGTGAGAAATATTCACCGATCTGAGTATTTATTTATTTATTCATTTATTTATCACCAACAAAGTACACACTGTGACAGAATAATTATACAAGGTTTGCAAAAAAGTTATGCAAGTGGTACCTTATTTATAGGTAAAAACTACTTTACAGCAGGCAGTAGAGACAAAAACCAAAAAACTTTTACAAAACTAAATGTGAAATACGAGCATTATAATAATACAAACATTAACTAAAATACGGTTAAAACAGAAAAAAAGCAGTATAAAAAGTAGCACGATTTCGCAGAAGACCGTCCTGAAATGTAAGTGTTATTCTCTTGGTTTTATCTGGAGTGAGTTGAGTCTGGAGTCCACTTCATTGAAAGGGAGCAATGCATTCGAAACCCTACGGGTGTTGCAGATGTCCATGGGCGGTGGTTATCAGGTGAACCAACAGCCATAAATGGACTGCCAATTATGAATGAGTTAAGTAAATATAATCTTTGAACCTAAATATGTAGAATAATATAATCCTTTGATAATTTTAATAGTTTATTTAAATATCAAACATGAGAATTTTAAAGCACGCACGCACTCTGAATGCAGCCAGTAAATGTCGCAATGCTGAGCAAATTACTTCTTTGTATTGAATACGAGGACCATAATTCAAAAATTATGGAGGAATCAAATTAATTTAAGGTATTTGATTTTATATGATGAAATTTCGAACAGAGGAACGAATTCAAATGAAATAAAAGCCTGCCGTTTGGAGATTGATCTGCCGGGGTTTCAACTATTACGGTAGTAGATGTGTAACGTACAAGAGAGGTAATGTCAACGGCATTGATTAAAATACATCTAGGATATTACTAAATTTTCACAGAGGTGTGTATAGGCAGCTGATAATGATGATGACGATAATACTTCATTTTTATGCAGTCAGCATTTTTGTCATAAACCATCAATGACAAAAAAAAACTATTTCTATATAATCTGAAGCCATTGGTAGAATCCTAGTTAATTTAACAAACAACAAAAATTAAAAATCGGAAGTGAGCATCTTTGCCATTCAATTTGATTTATAATATCAATTATCTGTTATTTCTCCACACAAAATGTTATATGTGTAAACAAGAGCGCATAAGACCATTAATGTACATCTTATCTAATTTACATGGATCTTCGCAGTGGACCTTCCTAGAACAAAGGTTCAACTTCTAACAAGTCAATATATAAAAAATGATATAACCGATGGAATCATCAGATCATTGTATCATCTGGCACCACGCCAGTTTCGCTATTGCCAATCGCTGGCAACGCGGAATACAGCTGATGAAGAGATTTATTGTCTCGTGGTCACTTTGTTCATAACAGGTGAGTCAGGATTCGTCACGGAAGTGAAATTACCCGACCACTTGTGTGGTGCGTGAATTAAATAAATTGGTAGAGCCTATCACGAGGCTATTATAAGTTTGATTATATGCTGTTTGTTTTAAAAATCGCAGGCGGCTAGGTTTGCTAGTAAAAATTAATATCAATTATTAAAATTAATGGATGGTTAACACCATCAGCTGTGAAGGCAGATACAAAGATGAAACCGCTCGTATTTTCTCAGCAATTCTCACTTCTGAGTAAAGAGTTTATTGCACAGCGTTTGGCGACTTTGTTTGTCACCTTGAACCTGTGTGATGCGTCATAACTCAAGGTCACGGCCGTCTTGAATAGGCCTCGCCAACTGATAAGGTTTTATGATGTTGTTAAAACCATTATCCTTAACGCCAAAGCTTAGATAGAAAATGTGTAAAATGCACTATGGATTATAAAATTACAGGTACTAAACATCGTTTATTTTACACTAGCGATTCGCCCCGGTTCCGCACAGGTCCAATTTATCATACATATAAACCTTCCTCTTGAATCACTCTATCTAGTGAAAAAAATCGTATCAAGACCAGTTGCGTAGTTTTTAAGATCTAATAACATACATAGGGACAGACAGCGGGACGATTTTTTTTTATACTAAGAGGTGATAAAACACAAACGCCACGAATTACGGACAGCAGATTCGGAATAAATATGTAAATACGATATACACGTCTATTAAGTATATATTCTGTATAATGTCTGACAGCGAATCACCTTGAGAAACCAACCCCCAGTTTTGGAATAATAATTTAAGGTACATTAGAGTAGTATAAAGATAATATTTTGAAATATAAATATTGTTTTTTTTAAAACATTGGCCTTACCTTAAGATAACATTGTCCTGAGTTGTAAGGGCGTTTTACAAACATGGATTACACGTGGACAAACACCCAGATGCGAAACAACTATCTCTGGATCACACATTAGTTGTCCCGATTGGGAATCGAACCCACGACCTCCGATGCCGAAGCCAATACCTTATCGTAGTTTTTTAAATGTATTCACATATTAATCGCCAGTTGTTCTAAACATTTAAAGCAGTCGTGGAATGTAGCAAATGTGTGATTGTTTCTATATAATTATGTTCTTATTTATTAATACTTTCTTTATTAATACTCGGCTGTGGGGTAATAGCGGTCTAGTGCAGTTTGTTGGTTAAAAACGAGAGAATATGTTCGATTCTGACGGTTGGATGACTCCGTGGCGCAGCCAAGGTATTGATTTCGGGCGTCAGGATTCGTGGGTTCGATTCCCACACGGGACGACTATTTGCGTGACCCACAAGATAGTTGTTTCGCATCCGGTAAAACGTCCTGGCAATGTTAATGTCATCCCAAATTAAGGTCAAGGTTTTCGTTAAAAAAAATAAAATTGAGCATATTTTATGGTGGCGATTTCCAATGTCAATGAGGCACCAAAATTCATATTTCCTACGTCCCTAATTTGAAAGGAGAAGTAGTAAATGCTAATCCGTTATGAAAAACCCAATACTACGATGTGCTTAGAACCGCCGCAAAGAGGTACTGGGGCATTGCATTCGAGATTCTACGTTCATTCCAAAGCGAAGGGATGACTAATGCGGTGGTTTTGGAAGATGGAAATGGAGCTTGTTAGATCAATTTTTCAGTCTTACTACGAAAACACTGAATGCAAATATTTAATTGATTTATTTTTTTCTTGTTGTAAGTCTGTAAGGGATATTTCCACTGTCGGTACGAGACCGAACAAAAGAGAATTGTTTTCCGCAGGATTGTCCAAGCACCGTGAGAATGCGTTTAAAAAATATTTTAATGAGGTAATAATTATCTTTAAAAAAATATACGACGAATCTGTAATGGTTTAAGCGTCTAAAAAAGTCAATAATCTTTTCTGAATTATTATTTAGGAATTAGTTTTTAATACTTTATCTATTTGTAAATGGATGCAGGTCAAGAAGTGTTAAGAAATCAAAGGAACAAAACATCACACCCCTTAAAGCCCTTGATGCATTTTCGACGTATATTAAAAACTTATCGATAATGACGGGCTTAGGCGCTTCAGATCCGAGTATATACTAGCACTTTGAATAGGAAAAGTGAATAAGACTAAAAAATATTAAAAAGATTTCAAATATTGCCTGCCAGTGTTAAGAAGCAAGGAGTTCCGAGAGTTAATAAAACTTCAGTGCACACTTTTATCTAGTTCAGGTTGCTTAAAGTAGGTTATAACTTTGTTGAAAAATGAGTTTTTTCAACTGTGGATTCCGTGTACAGGTAGACTTTGATGTTGATGAAATCCAAATAAATTCTTCATCACCTTGTCGCTCGTCGCAAAGCTGCAAGTTATGTGTGAACCAAACTACATAAATATAATGTCTTTTATTCCTGTAGTTTGGTTCATAAATAAGTTGAAGTGTCTTTATTGTTTTAATCTCGATACGACTAGCTTTGAAATATAAGACGCAAAACAGGAAACCAGTAAGGTAAAAAAAAAAAAAACAAAACCATGAGGCATGTCGGATTACACCCTAATAACCTTTGTTGAGACGGTTTTATGCCCAACAAATTAACATAAGGCCTTTGTTTTCAACTTAGTAAACAGATGGTTCGCATAGGTCCAATGATCGAGTGCCCGCTTTGGAATTAAATGTTTTCCAGTCAGCCAAGTTCAAATCTCGATGCCAAAAGCTAGTTATTTTGTTAAGTGATTCGTGGTAAACGAGTAGGTGTTCACGTGTCACCCTCACTTGTGTGATCATACATGCATGAGGGTGCAGATGCCTTACTAATCAGAAGAACGCATAAATGTCATAATCTTCTTTACGCTAACACTTTGTTACTTCCACAAATGTGCATCTGCAGACGCCCTACAATCAGGCAATGATAAGTATAACGAATCAAATAGGACCATCTCAACAGATGGTCTATGTCGATCAGCAATGGGATACTATTAGGTGGATTTCTTCGCTCTAAGCACTACTCTAATAAACTGTTTCCAGCAATGAAACTGAGCAAGCAATGGAACGTATACAGACTACTTTGTTAGTAAATAGAGTAAATCCGTGATATCGTAAACACGTTACACAATTAAGGGGCGTAATTATCAAACGAGACACGTGGCCGTTTATTTAGCATTTGTTTTCAATATTTTCTATTTACGAGACGTCAATGACGCAACATTTACATATTAAAATGTTCATAAAACGAAGGCACGTGGTTTAATAACGAACTGACCAGACCAGCAGGCGTAGGTTATTTACGCATTAAAATCGTGGTACAGTTTAAACCTTGTTTCAAAACGGCAATTAGCTTATTATTTTATTATTGTGATTAATTTTGTTTGTTTACACGAATATATTTGTCATATTGTCGATATTTTGAAGTCGAATGTCTATTGACTCCTAATAGTATTAACTAGATGTAGTAGTAAGTTTGCCGTGATAGCTCAGTGTCCGGGCGCTCGCCTTTAATTCAATGCAACCTGAGTTCGATCCCCGGTGCCGGCACCAATGAAGTTTTTAATTTTAAGTGCTGACTTATCACGTGCTCCGCGGTGAAGGAAAACATCGTGAGGAAACCTGCATATTTTCGAAATAATAACAAAAAAAAAAAATTCGAAAATATGTGAAGTCCGCCAATCCGCAGTGGGGCCGCGTGGTGGACTACGCCCTGATACCCTCTGTATAGAGGAGGCCTTTGCCCAGCAGTGGGACATGTATGCCTATACATGTTACTTTACTTTTACTTTAGTAGTAAGTTTAGCTAGATTTATGAATATGGAAAGTTAATCCAGATCTCTGGATGACAGTCGGGGCGATTTATGCTTTTGCAAATACCTTTATCAATTACATTGAATTTATTTCGACATGCATAAAAATCAAAGCCCCGAGCGCTACAGAAACGTTGGAACTCCTGTTCCAACAACTGGCAGGCTCCATAGTAGATAGTGACAAAATTTTTTTGATAAAAAAATATATCGTGCACTAGAAACAGAGAGTCGCCTCGCAAAGAGGTAGCCGTTTCTCGCATAATGTAGGCGCACAATACAGATATAGATTTTGCAAAAGGCACACAGTATGATGAATATGCATGTGGGATTTTTTTACATTACAACCTGCTTGTGGCAGTATTGAGTCACGGTCCAGTAATTCTGCGTATCTTTACTTTGTCCAGAAAAAGCATAGCTTGCGTTGTGTACAGTTAATAATTGTTTGTATCATTATCTCGCCATATTTACCAAATGTAAATTTGCGTGCACCTACATTTTAATTTAAACGCATGAAATTTTTAACTGTGAAATGTTAGACAAATATCTTAAAGTAAAAATGGGTTTAAGAATTTCCTTATCTTTCTTTCGAATTTAAGAAAAATACCATAATGTAGTATAAGCCTCAACCCTCTTTGGGAACAACAACCAGATCAGGAAGAATTACTTGTGGGTCACACGAATGCTTTTCCCGTTTGGGAATCGAACCACTACACCCGGCGCCGAAATCCTTAGCTTAGCGACTGCGACATCGAGGTATCATGTGCACGGTTGCCAACAGTTATTGTCCAATTGGTCTCTTGTTTTTAGATTACTGTTATAGCGTGCGTGGTAGGACCACGCAACGATTGCGCGAATGGGCCGGTCCGTGTGGGCAAGTACATCGACCTGCGTTTAGTCTGGCGAGTGAGGTAGCTGGGGCCCACTTTATTGAAAGGTGGCAACGAATCTGCAACTCTACGGGCCGAGTCAATGGGCTGAGTTGTTCACTTAACATAAGGTGAACCGTCAGATCTTTTGCCACCTTATCCCCTAAAAAATATTACTTGGAAATCAAACGAAGAAGATACTACGATACATGAACGCATTTCCCATCGCACCGTCCGTAAGCGCATTAGCGTATAGACGCGAGCTATTTTCGCGTGTGGATCGTAGTGGAATCTTAAATACCAAGTACGGTGGGATGATTGTACTAGATAAAATATTTCCGCTAACATGGCGATAGAGTACGTGATTCGAAGCGATAATGCGTTTTACTGTTATGCGCCGTTTCGTCGCCTGCCCAATGTAGTTTATCACATTCGATTGATAGTTTATCACGTGGCGATTCACCGGACCCGGCGGGGCTTTGACTGAGAGTACCGCTCAGGTTTTTTTATGTGAAAATGTGGCAAACGAGCTGCTGGTTCACCTGATGTTAAGTGAAGCGGCCCATTGACATTTGCAAAATTCTTATGGTTTCAGATGCGTCGTCACCTTTTTATAAAGTGGGCCCCGGCTACCTCACGAGACGAAACGCAGAAGTATAACACTTCCACTTCCACGCCTGTCTTCTGCGAGGTCGTGGTACTTCCTTGACTTGCCATTCGTGCAACGGCGAAGACTATTGCGTGGTCCCACTACAGTAAAACGTTTTGTAGGGGTTCAAATATTCATTGTAACATGTTATTTGAGTGTCACACTAAAGTTGCTACATAGGTGGCGTCAAGCTTTGTTCATTAGGAAAGGCAAGTGAGATGTTTTCAAATGCTAAAATCACTGTACATTATTGCCTGGTGAACAGCAACCATCTCCATGTGGCTAACAGAACCTAACATACGATCGGTGAAACGTTCGCATAGATAGTAATGTCCCTATGCTTGCTCCATTTTGGTTAAAGTGAGCGCTTGTATATTATACGAATACATTTTTACCACAGGTTCAATCTCACATATACAAATATGTTATAAATAAATGCTGTAACCAAATGCGAAATTATTTCAACATCGGTGCGCACTTTGCATACGAAATGTTGCTTCTAATTTTCGAGTTATATAAAAACTAGCTCTATTTCAGAACTTGAACGGAGTGGAAATAACTTAATAAGGATATCTTGCTCAACTGCATCAAATGTTATTTCGTAAAATGCAAATATTTATGTGACAATTCAAGGTTTTTACATTATATCTCATATTGTTAAAAATGACAACTTTTAACACTTCATAAACATTAGGATCGAAGGGATTTTCCACTCTAAGTCTATTTATACTTTTGCTTTTGAGATAATAGAATCTAGCGACGAGAATAAGTAAAATTCAAATATCTTTATTCAATACAGAATTTGTATTCTGTTTAACAAGTTTGTTTGTTCGACTTGCGTTTAACATTTTTACACATATAGCTCACTCGAACTGTTTGTTTGAAACAAAACATAGAATTGTTTGAGCGAAAGGGCCAAATATATTGGGTAATTGTATGAAGTTAATAAATATGTTACGGAATATAAAATAACAATTTGATTATCATAAAGTGTTATGAATATCCAGGCAACCGCGGTAAACTTATCATCAATTTAAGTGCAGAGAATAGTACTACAAAATTAATATAATTAAAAATGTAATAGCAAAAAGGTGACATCTCTAGTTTTAAATTAATTCATTGTCAAATTGTCACATGATAAATGGTTCGTTTGCTGTGCAGGAAACAATAGATGGCGCTAAGAACGTAGTTTAAAAGCAAGATGACCCATCTGGTGACCCGCATGCTCCTTTGCCTCCTTTTCCCATAAAAAAAAGTTAGATAAATTCGTTGAGATTTTTGTCCGTGTGAAAGTATGCCGTTTGGCCCAGTGGCTAGTATCGGGGAGATAAAAATTAATATCATTTAAATTATATCTAATATATAAAATTCTTGTGTCACAGTTTTAGTGTTTATACTCCTCCGAAACGGCTTGACCGATTTTGACGAAATTTTATAAGTATTTTCAGTAGGTATGACAATAAATTATTTATGGTTTATAACTAATTTTTATAACCTTGTTATATTTTTTAAAAATTTTTGGACAATTTTTTTTGGTTATATTTTTATGGTGTGGCATTAAAATACATTTAGTCCTAAACTAGAAATAATTCATATAGCAAAACAACGTTACCGGGTCAGCTAGCGGGTTATTGTATAACCTTAGTAATTTAAACGCCTTCTAATTCCATAACAGCAATGTTCCTTTCTCTTACATTAAGCGGTCAACTTGTTCATTTTATGTTCAGGAGTCTAAAGGGTACTTAATTGATTATTTGAACGTTGATTTTTATTCCACATGAGAGTGTATCTAATGAAGTGTCCCACTTGCACGAAAAAAAAAATCATTAATAGGATTCCTTCCTTCCTTAACATGAAGTGGTTTACCTCCTCATGACTTTGCAATGTGTACAGCAATAAAAGGCTTTGTAAACTGTGGAAAAATTTGTCAGGGTCTATGTTCGTATCTGAATATACTGTGTATTAGGCAAGAGTGGACAGGCGTTTACTGTGCGTTCACCACCTACTAGATTACTATTTACCATTGTTGCTTGGTTAATGTAAGCATGGATGTTTTGCGAAATAAAACAGGAAATAAGAAATATAATTTACTAATCCTTACTTAAATTTAAGGTCTTTTGAAGACTAATATCACTCGAAAAAATTTATTTTGTTAACACTCTTAATTTAGAATAAATATGACATAATTTTCATTCAATATCGTTTTAGATCCGTAGGTAGCTTAGGCTCAGAAAAATATATTACTCTCAACTTAAACAAAAACAAAACAAAACGAACAAACTTTGTACGTCTATATAGCATTTACAAAGGTGACAACCATATATTCATGTGTTCCATAATATTATTTAATGTTTTTTGTCAATTGGAAGGACTAAAAAGTTGCTTTTGTCAGACAAAGGGTTATCTGTCTATCATATCTCTTTGTGAAATGAACGTGACATTGGTAGCCTTATTGGCGTCTTTTCTTGTGTGTTATTGGGGCTTGTCTGAATTGGTTTATTTGGTAGTTGATGCCCAGAAGGGTGGGGTCAATGCCTGCGATAGCTGTGCCTATGGGACGCGCCAATGCCACTCCACTGGTTGCCACTGCAGTTCCTACCGGCCGAGAGGCTGCTAGACCAGTCTCACCAATCACCGCCAAGCCTGAAAAAATACCGCAATAAGGAAATGTACATTTTCTAGTGATTGGCCAATTAGTTATGACCCCATTGGCTAATAAGCGGGTAAAATCGCTTGATGATAAGTGGTTACTGCCGCGATAAATATCGATATGCAGCCACGAGATGTAGTGACACTGATCTGCATCAAGTCGGTGAAAACAGATTTAAGATGCCTCATGGCAATCGGTGAATTGGCTCTTTTAGCAAGAGACTACTTATCCCCTGAAATATGATGGTTCTAATCATAATGATGACGTTTTTGTAGAAAGGGGATCGTGCAAATTTCTAGACAAAAGCTGGGATCAGTGTGACTGAAAAACTAATGAGTTGTGGTCATTTTTTTGGAAGAAGTATTACATACCAATAGGCTTAGCTTCAGCTATTCTCGCATCGGTTAGACCATCTTCATCAGTATCAGGTGCGTCGACTCCTATACCCTCTTGACTAATCTGGAACATTAAATATATTTATATATCATATTTTTAGATTACATAAATGGCGTTGCAAAAATACTTAACTTAGTTCTTTAGCTATGGGTTTGGAGGGCCACTCAACAGCCATCGCAGTTGAACAAATGAGCAAATCCGTCCGAGGAAGTACCAAAATCTCACAATAAACTGACGTGAAGTGGAAGTTATACTTCTGCATTTCATCTGGTGAGTTAGGTAGCAGAGTTCCCTTTTATTAAAATGTGGTAATTATCAATGGGTGGTTATCACTTAACATCACGTGAAACATTAGCTGCTAGCTTGTCATCTTCTCACATAAAGAAAAGGTAGAAATGTATCCCGTCGAGTTGTTACTAACGGTTTTTATCAAATGCAATAGTTTTTATAATACCATTTAGACTACTCACATCCTCATCGTAGTTATCCTCGTAACGCCTCAGCAGCGTGACGTTAGAATTAAACAGAGATTCAGCATTGTCTCCTATCTCTTCGATCAGCTTTATCGTATTTGACGCCGTCTCGCCGAGTGACGAAAGCTGGCTCTTAAATCTGGCCATGTCATTGTTTCCAAGGAAACCCGTTTTACGTCCCAAGGTGTGCAGCTTCAGCGCGTTGCTTGCCAATGTCTGTAGACTCTGCAAGTTCGCTGCAAGCATCCTGGACAGGAGGCTGTCATTATTGTTTTTCACAACATTCTCGCTGGTAATACTCTCTTCGGCCACAATTTTCTCGCTGACAACGAAGCCTTTAGTGTCTTTTTGTACCTCTAAATATTGCCCTTTAGCGCCTCCGTAAAATGGCAGGTATTGTGTTGAAGCCCTATAAAGTTTGGATTGCTTTCTAATTATCCTATTTTTCTAATAAATTTGAATTTAAAGATTTTTTTAGTGTAGCATAATCTTATTGTAATTATATGAAAAAATATTGTTATTATGTCATCATAATGTATAACGAAATATCACATAATAATAAATTCAGTGAAGCTTTACAAATGTAAAAACTTCTATGTATTATTTAATATTTAAATAACAAGTGAATCTTTAGTACCAAGTTTTACATATACTTTTAGTTTCTTATTTTACATATACTTATGAATTATATGTATGTAATTATATGTAGTATAACAAATTTATATAAAATTAAAATAAAACCACATTAATTGTTCCATTTCTTTATTTTCTTTTATTTACATACACATATTAGAATAAGTATTACACAGTTTTGAAATTCGAAAAATAGCTTCAAGAGCGTGGTCGAAAATATTTTCCGAATAATTATTGTCAATAAATCTGAAATAAATAATTATCCTAAAGCCTTTTTAAATTCATATAGGTAAAGATCGGATTCAGCGTGGGCTATTCCACCGGGTCCAGCTATGGCGGTGGCTGCTGGGTTATAAGCGATTGAAACTTGTTTTTTTTCACCGACTATAACTTCTGAAATTGGATTAGCAATAGCTATCCCGTTTGTGCCAGTCACTGCGTTAGCCATTGGACTTAAATGGATCCACAGCGTTGAGTTTTCTAAAAAGTTCTTTTTAAAATCCATCCCGTTGTAATGAAACTCGGATCGTTCGTTGTGACTGAGGGTTCTACTATTCGGTGGTTCATCTTCTCGTAGTACATCGTAGTATCTAGCAGGCAGGCAAAAAGAATCGATCATTAATTTGTGTTGTGGAATATGAAGTGACATTGATATTATCTCGCCTCCTCGTTCGGATGATAGAAAATGACTGGCCCGGTTGCGACAAGTTTTCCTTCGGGCGATGGGTTAAATGATCGTGGTACGGACCCATCTGTGGATTGTTGATGGAGGCGTGATACGAATGATGTTAGATCTGTTTGTGGTGATAAAGCGATGACACGAGCAGCGGGCCCTGCAACAGCGATGCCTCCAGGTTGAGTGAAGGCAAACCCGCCTGGTCCAACGATAGCAGTTCCACCCCTTCCAGCAGTTGCCACGCCCCCAGGGCCGGCAATGGCTACACCCCCTTTTCTCACTCGCAGTCTATTTATAAAAAACCCCGGGCTGGGAGCCACTGGCTTCTTATTTCCAAACCATGTGAAGTCGCTAAAAGGGAATCGCAAATCTCCCTCGACCTCACTGCTTTTCGTATCTATAGCGTCATTTTCAGTATCGACTTGGGGCTTTTTTGTCTTTTTCCTTGTAGTAAGTGACGGCTTAAATAAAACTTTTTTTGTCTTTTTTGTAGTATCTTCTTGCTCATTAGTTAGAGTTGGTATATTCCTTTTCTTAAGCGCCCGTCTGACTCTAGAATGTGCTGGCAAATGATCACTATTGTATAATAGATCGTTAGGTTTAGCAATTTCTATATGGTCATTCAAAACCAATTGTTCAATGTCATTTGCACTATGAGATTTCTGCTTTCTACTGCAAACATCAGCACTTTGACCGAATTCAAAAAAATTGTTCCATCCACCGCCGTGCAAAAACCCCAAGAGGGGATCCTTTACCAATATTGGAAAAAAAGATGCAAAGGGCCATTGTAATTGAAATGGGAAAGATGGTGAGTCCTGTCTTGTTTGATAACTATCTGACTGCATTGATTTAAGCGTATTATAAGAATTATATAATAATTCATTATTCATCTGCGGCATGACTATTACTGGCATGCTTGTAATATATGGCATAGGCATTGGTGATAACAAGCCATGATTGAGGGAATTTTGATTAAGTTTCAATGCTTTTGAATATACATAGCGTTGGTGTATGTCATCATCGTTTAAAATTGTGTTCGTGTCTTGTTGCTTTATACTCTGCTGCGTGAATGGATGTGGTTTGATAGATGCAATTAATTGCTGTATTTTCTCAAATGTACCTTCGTCAATGACGTAATCACTACCAGATGGCGGTCGATTATTTAATGTAACATATTGCTTATTCGGTTTTCTCAAACCTTCATTGACCGTTTTTATTTTCTCTAATATCTCATAAGTGTCAGTGCTAGTATTATTTTCATCATATGACAGAGACCTTTCTTCGTGTTTCCCTTCGGTTTTATTTATGTTTTCTACTTCGATTGCGGACTGCATTGTTGTTCTGAAATATACATTCGTATATTTATTGCATCTCTTCAACGTGTTCTTTCACCGTGTCCAAGCGGATTAATATTGCGTGCACTGTACAAATTTAGCGGTGGTTAAGCGTACAAATAATATACATCACCCTACCTGAGCCAGCTAGGCGTGTAGATTTTTAATAGCCTCTTCAACCCCGAAGATGTTTGCAACTACAAGGTTAGTTTTGTGAATGTTACGCGTCGCGCAGTGCTTGCTAATGAGAAGATGTGAGATAAGAAACTATTAACGGTTGTGAAAAACGTTGGTGATAATATTAACATATTTGTACGTTACGCAATGTTTACAGATGTTTGTATAAATATATAACACACCATTTTTGTACACGATAATCATAGTAAACTTATTATAATAGAAAGTGAAACTGCATTATATGTTAGATAAATTCTGTTTGTAGCTGTGAGAATTATGATTTTACTGCTGAATATTATAAACAGTCTTCTATAAACAAGTCTCATTAGTGCTAATTTCCATTCGATGTTAGGTAAGGCACAGGGCCGGAAATCAGTGAGATTTTCTACGGAGTTTTCAAAAATTTCTGCGTGACTTGGGTCAGGAATACGGTGACACGCACACCACATTTTTGGTCTAAATAAGCCTCGTGTTAAAATATAATTTCAGCAGACGTGATGAAGAATTTTTTTATGTAACACAATCTAGGCTACTTATTCTTTTCAACAGGATAGTGATTGTTTTGTAAATAATTATTTACATAATATATGGAGTAAGGGATTTACTTACACGCTGGCGGGCTTTGGTGTGACCTCTAGAGCTATACAGGCGAACAGCAACTGGAAGTTGTAAATACAAAAGCCATTAATTACATCAATGGTAATGCTATCAATGCTTATTAGTTATTAGTATATGGTAAAGATGTTAATTAAAGTTATGGTAATGATAATACGACACAATTCCTCAGATTATGAAATAAAATCAGAAAGAAGAGAAGGCTGGCAATATTTATGTGTATAAGATTGAGGGATTTTTTCATTATAAGGAATCCAAAAATATAGATATATAATAATTTGTATTCAGCCAACAATGTCGCTTTCTTAATAATTCTCAAAAATTTGAATAAATACTAAATTCAGAACATTGCATTGCTTTAGCTAAGTCCCGTAAGTTGTTTCAACATAATTGCCTAAGTTGATATATCTCCGTGTTAATTTGCTGTGACTTATTTCTATTGACTTAATTGTATTATATTTTTTTACTAAAATTGACTTGTTTTATTTGAGTTTCATTATTGATTAACGTGGTGTCTCAATTGGGCTACATTCCCATGGTCTAGGAATGCCTTGAAATAAAACAACTATCTTATCTGTCATTGATATGAAGTAGTTCATCTAGTATTATTCATCATTGACAGTAAAGTAGATCGTTGCATAGTAAGGGCCAAATTATACTGGTGGAAATGGTTGAAAGCCGCATTACTGGAGTACTTATTTGTTGAGCTGGAATTTTCGAGGCTTTTTCAAACTTAATGGCTTATTATCGAGATGCCATTGTTGCACTCTCTATTTTTGAATGCAAGCTTTCCGTAGCGATAAGGCTCACCACGTGTCATGTTTATATCATAGACAGCATTAACTATGTATGTCTACTAATTAAAACAAAAAATAAATTTTCTTTAGGTGAAACCATTGTTAGCAGTAATACACTTCTATAACTATGCTCATACGTAAATGACCTTTAAATTGTTCGTGATGCAAAATGTATTATTCACAATTTGAACCAGTAGACATTAAGCAAGTACCGGCTACCTAACGTTGTACCAAAGAGAGAATAATTCGAAAGTATGTACCAAAGACGAGAAAGGTCCAACATTTAGACGCGTCCAAGTTCATATCTGTTTACTTAGCCCACTTTCTACGCGTGATCTTAATAAGATTTCGTTCATGTACAGTAACATTTTGCTTGCAGCTGCAATTGTAAGACTTTTTTAGACCGGTTGTTAATTTAAGGGCAGGAATGTGGTCCACACCAAAGGAAATGGCTTTAGTATAACTTTATGCCGCAGAAATCTTTTAGGAGACGTCGAAGCTTCCACTTCCGTCACGCTATTAAGCATAAAAGCCTGTATTTATAAAAGTGAAAGGCGATAAAACGTTCCAGACTGTGACTTATTACCTGATTTATTTGAATATAATTACAAAACTTAATGTATTTTTATTAATAATAGCTTTTAATAGGTCAGAAAATAAAAACAAAATTGTGGTTATCAATTTTGTTTATTGAAAAGGTGTAGGAATTATGATTTTTAATCGCTTCAGAAATGTAATATAGTATTCACGTTGTGAAAAAGTTTTCAACTCGACTGTAAAACCTGTACACTTACAATTTTTAATTTTACATACATTTGTCTTAAAAGAAAAAGTTAGACAGTTATAATAAAGAGAGGAATCTGGCATTTGCTTTCTATAAACATTTTTTATATTAATGTATTACTATTTTAGAAGGTAGAAAACTTTTATAATGATTCTAAATGATCCGTACTGATATGTCTTGTGAGTTTTGTTCCTTCGACAATATTTAACAGAATGCAGTAGGCGAGTAACATAACGATTTCTCTTAAACCCATTATCTATTATTCTATTAGAATTGGAAAGTTGGTACTGTAATGCAGATCCGCTGAACATATTGATTTTTTATCCAACGCTGAAATCATCGGTGAAAGCAATGAATCAAGTTAGCGCCTCACTTACTGATGGCGGTTGCTTTCATTACTTTGTGTTCGCCATGTTTTATGTACACTAGTGCCGTACGTTAATGAATATGGTCATCAGTGCAATCTTTAAAATAATAACACACATAAGTACAGTATCGTGTACATTGCAGTATCGTGTACAGTGTTAATGTACGTTTCCTAATATCACGATCAATTTGGATGGATGTTGGGGAAATAGTAGATTTTCAAGGTTCTTTTGTGGTATTAGCAGTTATGTAATTATGTTATATATATTTTCGGATTTGTTCAATTTCACCAATTAAAGCCACAACAACGCGATGAGACAACGTTTTTCTTTTTCGGTCAAAGTGACAAAAATAATCCATAAAAACTCCTACTATATGTTGGAAACTATAGCTATGTCTGTATGTATGTATAACTTAGGTCTTTGTCATAGAAAGCATCAAAGATCATTAATAATAATAATTTAATCACAGCATCAAATTGGTTTACCCAATTTAAGTCCTAATACTAGTCCTAATACAAGGCCTAATACTAGTTCTAATACCAGTCCTAATACTAGTCCTAATACCTTGTCCGTCTTGCATAGTTATTGGAAACTGCATTTCCTATAGCTTTTCTAAAAACGGTACAGTTTCAAAATTATTATAGTAAGTTACCCAGACAATCCTTTATAAAAGGAGAATAAATCGGTCGTTTATTGAGAAATTAATTCCTCTACTTCCTTAAACGCATAAACATCGTGTTCGCAATTAAATTGATTGCAATAAAATAACTGAAACATGGAATTAAGAACGGTAACAAAACGGCAAGTTTTCGATAAAGCGAAAGTCGTCTGACGTTATTAATGTCGCTCTTATATATTTGTAGAAAGCTGCTTTAAGGTATGAAAAATGCCATTGCTTTTCGCTAGATTGATTTTACAATATTTGCAAATGTTAACTACTTAATAAATTATCTAATCATATACCCGCAGATAGTGCCAAAAGTACTGTAATATTACCATTAGTAAATTATAATTGTATTCTTATGTATGATATATAGTATAGTATATAGATGAGTAATAAATAATTCTCAAAAACTCCCGCAAGTAAAGTGTCAGGAACTTCAAAATAATTTTATACCGCTGGTGACATCAAGGGTCATGCTGGATGCCCGCAACGATAAATGTTTAGGTTTTTATATAAAAAAAAGAATTACCTATATGACTAATACGTTTAAGCTGTAAATGGTGATGACAAAGCGACAAACAATGACAATTCCAGTCAAGAACTATTTACCAAAATATTCTTATTTATTTACTTTTTTCATAAACCCCCAAGTAAATATCTAAGCTTTTGTACAACTTAATGGTCTCGGATACAAGAGAACGTGACGCATTGGAACTTGGTGTTTGTTATAAACAAAGCTTCAGGCATTACAAATTATGGTCCGAGTGATGAAATAGATCAATGAAGTCATCAAAGTGGTCTATCCAATTCATGTCTACCCACTAAGCACAATCGTAGGTGGCTGGAATTTCCTTCAGCTTCCTTTGGCAATTTGTGCAACGAAAACTAGAGATTTCTCTATATAATACTCATAAAATAAAATTTTATTAGAAGATTTCTGCTAGTTCCTCCTTCACCCGCAAAAGAGTTTTAATTTATCGATAATCTTTTGAATCATACGGGTATGAAAGAGGCGATAGAAATATTTTGTTCGTTTTATCAATATATCAAGGAAAAACGAAAGTAGCAATAGAAATATTTGTTCTCTCGATATATCAGGGAAAGTGGCGTTAAAATTGTTAACAATTCCATACACATTTCGACGGATGGCAAATTATGTTCCCATGATAAAGTCAATGGCAGTTTTGCCCCCGTTACGTGTGGTCGGAGGAAATACGAGGATGAAACACTCGATCATTGAGAAAGTTTCCATTGGAACGTGAGAATATCAGAACTAACCACGCAATAGAATGTTGAATAGGAAAATTTAATTTCAAGCCGCTAGTAAGCAAATGGGTCTCCACCTACTATTTGAATCATAATCTAAAAATAAGCGAACATTTTATCGACTGAACTACGACGACTAAATTTACCATATAAATTTCATTTATAGATTTTCATCAGTGAAAATTTTCCGTGTAACACGCATTTCTCTACTGTAATTCACAAGTTAATTTAAGACACAGATTTTCGCATCATTATCGTGTGTTCGATCTATGCGATAAAATTTTTGTCTACTGATTGATATATAAATATACCGAAATGTTTGCGACGCTTTGTTATGTTCATTTAATGTAGTACACAAGGAACAATCAAAATCAAATGTCTTTATTCAACATAGGAGAATTACACTCGCTTATTGATGGTCAAAACACTATCACCGGTTCGGAAAAGAAAGCCACTGTACTGAGAAGAACCGGCGAAAGAAACTCAGCGGGCCTTTTTTTTTATTTTTTTTAAATAAGCAGTTTGACATGAATTCATTAAAAATACAATATTAAGAACTCTGATTGCTAGAGCCTGGAGCGATTAGTTCATTACCAGAGTGTGTTATCATTTAAATAATCATTAATATTATATTAGCCTTTAACACACAAACGTTCTTTTACAATAATAAGGCCATAGCAAAAACTTTGTGGGGACTTAGAAAATTATTGATAGATATAAAAAGTATGAAAGAAGCCGTGTGAGATTAAAGTGCCAATGACCTCAACATGTTTAATGATGATGACTTCCTTTAATTTATTGATCTACGACCCGTTTTGAGCTGATGGATTTTATGTTCGATCTTTTTTGTGAATTATAACGCTTTAATTTAATCAAGTGACTTGTGAAACGTATGGTTTTATTGTTTATTGAAAATATTTGCATTTTACCCTCCAATCTTGTCATGTGCGATAATGTCAACGACCTGTACGGACGTATTTTCGGGAGAGTGGTGACGTGATTCAACAAGACGACTTAAGGTTTGTTATAATGTTAAAAGTCAATGACCGAGATTTTATATATATTAGCTCTGTATTTTTGTTTAATGATTTTGTTGATATTAATAATCCATAGACAATTCAACCGGAGAAAATTATTAAATCTCTATTTAGCAAAAATCTCGTGGAAAATCGTGCAAAATCTGTGATGTATTTGTGACTTATAAATACGTAATAACGTCGTTGTTAACCATTAGATTATCATGCTTCGTGCATCTGTTTTTAAATTTATTTGTTATTTTTATCCATCTAGTATTTGTGTCTGTTATTTGTTTAGTAGAAGCAATTTCTTAATTGGCATAAAAAATACAATTATTTCTCTTGAATCTTCAACCTGTTGCCTGAAAAAGTTGCTTAAACTGCAGTCAGACAAACACCATACATGATTTTTTTAGTTTAAACATGTTTACTTATAAATTAAATGAATGGTTTAACCACGTTAGTTTGAATATTTGAGTATAAACTATATTTTCTGGGTAAGGTTACAGGCGTTAATAACATACTAATCAGACACTGCATTGACGACATTGAAGGAGGATAGTATTAGACTTACAATTCGTAGTCAATTCGCGTTTAACATTAACTGCTTATAAATACACAAACTCCAAGATCATTGCATTCCCCGACAAGCGTATAATGAAGGGCATAAAACATCTTCTGTCATCATAAACTATCGCGTTAATTCTACATAGGACATCTCGTTTATGTTATTCGAAGTATACATAGTCATACTGATAAAGAACATCGAGGATCAAGACGTTTGTAAATATAGTAATTACGTCTTGGCCTAAAGGGCCTTGATACCTGGCCATAAAATAAAAAAAAATAATAATTATTACGTTCCTCTAATTATATCCGAATACTTCTTTATCGTATTCTATCCTACTTTAAAAAATATTAAAGGGTTATTCACTTTGAATATTTCTTTCCAGTTTTTCTTTTTCTGGTGATGCTACATTATAACGTTCAAAAATGCTTAAATAAAGTTGAATAGAATATTATTTTAATATTATGGATTTCATGTCAAGAGTAATTTAATAATAATATTTATATAATTATAGAATACTAGCTGACGCAGCAAATGTTGTTTTGCCATATAAATTATTTCTAGGGAATTTGTGAATCTGAACACATAGAAAAATAATTTTCGGACCGCACCCATAAAATGTTTGACAGGTAGGAACAGTTTGTACCGGAAAATAAAATTGTTGCTATTTCGATTTTCCCATGCAATTTTTCCATAATTTTTCATCGTCCCTGGACTGCCACAAATATTTCAAGTTCAAAATTAGCCAAATCGGTCCAGCCATTCTCGAGTTTAGCGAGACTAACGAACAGCAATCTATTTTTATATATAAGATTGATAGATATGTTAAGCAATAATTGTTTTCTAGTTCGCAGTCGCAATTATTAGATTTGTTATATCGCCAATTTATAACGACTTGAGCTATTTGAATTTCCGGATGCATTTAAACCTAGTAGTTGGATTGGTTTTCGATTAATGTAGGCATTTTATAGCGGACTCACAAGCTTATTTTTGTGCGAGAATAATTATTGATTCACATCTTACCTATATCATGTTATTACACCAAAACTTCATAAATTAAATTTATTCTAAAACTGTAATATTAGTACTTGCTAATAATACTTTCACTTCAATATTATATTGCAACCTAACGAACTATATTTTATAAAATATAATGTATTATCATATCGGATCATATAAACATGCATTTTTGTATGAAAAAAAGCAATGCAAGTTCGTATAACATTTTAAATGTCTGGTGGTTTTATGATGAGAAATGAAAGTCTTTCATGTCTATTATGGATTTGCAAAACTTCAACACTGACGACGATGCTTATTTTAGTTTACACGTAATTTCTAATCTTACTGCGCGAAATGGGAGGAAAAAATAACTTTAAAATATTTTGAAACCGCGGTGACAGATCGCAAGGCTACGGTAATCTACTTAATATGTACATTATAATATCTGAGAGATGAAAGAGCGGCTTAAATAAATAATTGTTCAAATACCGACTAAGAGCAAATTACAAATTAAATAATTTATTCTATCGAATCTATACCTATTTGTAATTAAGAGGTTCCACAGCAAAAATATTCAATAAATTACAAGGAGTTACCTTGTAATTTACTGAATATTTTTGCTGAGATTATAGAGATAAAAGTACGTGACGCGAAGACAAAGCCGCGGTATTTTAATGTTCAGTGTGAGGTAACAGACGGAGTTGGACGTGATTTGGTTTATTTTAAACCAAAATTTATCGATTGTTACATTTGATGAATAGAGTTTCGGAAATATTTATATCAACAGTTATTCTATGTATGTAATATATACTAAGTGGATAATAAATTTTTGGTGGCAGTTATTAATAAAATAAAAAAAATATTATAAGAATATTTAAGAATGCAAACATTTTACATTCATTTTGTGTAGTCATTAATATTTTTAGTAAAGCAATGAAACAGCAATTTAAAAATTGACAAAAAGATTTTCGCTGTTGCGAGGATTTGAATCTTTGCCCTATCCCACGCGGTCGGAGCTCTAGCCGCTGAGCTAAACGGATAATCTTTACACCGACGAAAATTTCAACATATTTAATCAACTTTGGGTTTTATTTATTTTTTTTGCAAAATTTGGCGTCATCTAGTTAGTGTGTTTTCTTTACAACAAACGGCGACTTTTTCATATAAAAAAATTACATAATGAAATATTTAAAAACTAGAGATGACATCTTTCCTCTTAATATTATATTAATTTTTATAGTGCTATTCTCTGCGCTTAAGGTGAAATTTAAAAAAAATTGTAGAAAAATGGACGAAACGTTTTTCGCCGCTTAAGGATTTGAACCTGCATCTTTCGGAATATTAGGCGAAGAGAATAGCGCTGAACATTTAAAATCCTTTGAAAACGATAAAATATGATTCACTAGAACTAACTAACTAGAAAAGGTAAAACGAACAATACGCATCACAAAACTCCCAAACAAAGTTATCCGTTGCAATTTCCCAAGGTCGCGGCCGAATCTTGTTTCAATAATACGTGATGCAAAAACTTTGTACCCCTTTTTACGAATATTGCGCGGACGGAGGAGTACGAAATTTATAGACACCACATAGTTTATACAGAGGAGTGCAGAATTATTCAAACTTATAATTTATATTAATTATGGTCGAATTTCAACCACTCGGCGTCCACTAGTTAGAATAAATTCACGATCATGTCAAGTTTATAAATAACCCCCCCGAGTATCAGATCGTATTGATTTAGGACTTCAAGGAATCTTACCGTTGTCAGGAGCGTTCGAGACATCTCGTGTTTGGTCGATCGGTAGATAAATAACAAAACAACTTAAATCGGGCGTGCACGTGCGCGGCCGACCGCGATTGAGGCGAGTTTGACGTCCGAACTGGCCCAAGAAGCTTTTTGCTTGACTCCGCACCTACTAAGAGCATTCGGTGAGAGAGAGGTGACATTGCTTCGAATACGCGGAGAACGGTCACGTGTTAGAATCGACAACACGCATTAATTTAAGCTTGATAACCGTCAGTCGATCGGTGCTAGATCGGCTGACGGGTATCAAGCTTAAATTAATGGGCTTAATAGCTGCACGATTCTAGTTCTTATTCCCGCATCAGTTGTGGTCGAACGGAAATCTTCATATAAAATAGGTTTGCACTAATAAGTCTTTTTTTAAATATAAAGTGAAAGACCCGTACCAATATTAACCGTTCAAGATCATACGGCTGTCAAAAAATGTAGAGTATTATGTCTCGAGGAACACCACAGATTGTGTTAAAGATATAGATATATGACGATTTATACTTAATAGATATGTTTACCTTTCAAAATCCATGATCGCTTGGAACCTTAACATTTGAGATAATATTGCATTTCTGCACGATTATTGGAATGGAACAAATATTTTTTTTTGTGGCAAACGAGCTGGTGGTTCACCTGATGTTAAGTGATAACTGCCGCCTATTGACATTAGCAACACCCGTAAAGTTGCAGATGCGTTGTCATCTTTTAAAAATGTGGAACCCGGCTACCTTACTAACCAGAGGAAACGCGGAAGTATAACATTTCCAGTTCACTCCGGTCTTCTGTGAGGTCGTGGTACTTACCCGGACGGACCTGCCCATCCGCACGACAGCGAAGATTGTCTTCACCAATTATACAATATATTATTTATTGTATGATATAACAGCCAGATTGTTTTACATTAATAGTAGACACATATACATCATAACATATCACAGTCGCACGCCTATTCTAGTAACCTTTACTCAATTATTTCTGGTCGAGTGTTGATTTTTGTGTCTCTTTTTTCATTGCGCAGTTTTATAACAGTCTAGCGGCTTGTTCCTCTCTACATTAATCTTATTTTATTTTTAGTACGGTATTTTAATGTCGACAATAGGACGGGACTGGGTATATCGAAACATCGCCTGAACATTGCGGCAAAATTTATGGCGGTTTCAATAACGATAATCATTCGAGTTCACTTAGTAGGGAGTCAAGGATGCGAAATGTGAAAGTCGAAGTGACATCTAATGATGTTAGTTTTAGCAGTTTTTTTTTTATTTAAAGTTAACGAAACAAATCGATTGGGCTTTTATGTTTGTAAGTGTTACGGTTGCTGTGTAGGTCGGTGCTTACCCAAAGATTTTCGAAATGAAGAATGATTGGCAATAGCTTGAATGCGATAAACTTATTAATTGTAACTCTGATAAAGTAACCTTACATAAAACTCTAGTTTTATATAGGTTATTTATAGTTTAGTTTAGTTTTTTATAGGTTATTAAAGGTCTACCTTTATGTGATAAACGTTGTGACATTCATACATCTAAGGTTAGTTCTAAAAAAAAAACTTTTTTTATGTGTCCTGTACGATTAAGTTTTCGCTCATCAATACAGATTAATAGAAACTGCTTTTTATTTAAGCTTAATTATATTTGAAAACTTCTATTTTCAAAATCAAAACTCAATTCTGAAACAGTAAATAATGCAATATCCAACCATAGTAAGACTGGGTGAATATTTTTATAGTAATTTAAATATCTGTTTTTATAATAATCTGTTTTTATCGATACTACAGGTGTTTTACCAACACATCACTATTCGAGACGCTCTTGAACTTGACCGTTGACTTTTATGAAAAATTTACGACAAGTTTTGAAATCTGACCAAGTTTTTGTATCTTTTGTTTTTTAATTAAATCTTCCTAATTAAGTAGGCAACGTCTGTGACTTGGAATATTTAAATGTAGTTGCGCATTGAACAAGTGAAATAATTTGAATAAAAATAATATCTTAATAAATATTATTCAGATTCTATTAGTTTTAGACACGTTAACATTATAAACAGAGTTAAAACAGGTCAAATCTGAAAGGTATTGATATCTTTTCGCTTAAATTTTAGATTATGGAACAAAAAAATCATCAGATTTAAACTTTTATTTAATATAATGTGAATTAAATAATTTTGTCAAGGTCGCTTAAAGAAAGTAAAAAGAATGAAATAAATTAAATAAACTTTATGGGGATTTAAAAACACATTTCTCTTACAGATATTTCTGAAGTTTTGTAATTGTGAATTTTTTAATACATATAAAAATATTCACAAGATTTAGAACGAAAGGCGCGTGCTAGCTTATCTCGAGCTTGGTTTAAAATCGATTTAAAATTTGACTCGAAACAGGCGTAAATTAAAACAAGTTATTAAAAACGTGAAATTAACAAAAAAAAAAAAGGAAGTAAAGTGTTAACAGTTAGTAATGTGAATTGAAGTATTAATTAATAAATGTGTCGCTGTCAATATCTTGAGTATATAACTTACTTATGTAATAAATAGCTTGTGATCTGTACAATGACATTAATTACCCGTCGCTCAATAACTTTATTAAAGAAATTTTAAATTTGACTTTTAAAAGTTAAAAATGTCTCCACTTATTGCTTTATCCTTGCAAGGTGTAAGACTTTGAATGAAGAATTCATAATGTTATTTTATCCTTGATCCCATCGAGATGGAATGTGGCTATTTGCGGAGGTAGGTTACACAGAGCTCTGGCACAAATTGATGCTGTGATTAAAAACACTAAAATAAACGATTAAAATGATTAAATTTGAAACATAAAAAAACCTCACGCCATGGTGTCCAAAGTTTTTATCGTGCACTTTGATTGGTCTGCTCTGAATTATAGAGGAGGATAATAATTTATGCTCGTTTATAATGTATGTTATCTTTCCAGTTTCCAAGAACTCTGTGTGTTACGTCGTAAACGACTAGAATTGACACTTATTTGCCGTAAATTGACAAAGAATTTATGATGTCGCAATAATTGGTGCGTTGATCCCCTAAAGCCGTGATAGCTCAGAGTGCGGGCTCTCACATGAAACATATCTGAGCAGCCAGTGTTCAAATCCCAGTGAATATGAGTGCCCAACGGTGAAACGTCGCTAAGAAGCCTGCGTGTTTTCTAAATAAAAAAATATGCGAAGTCTGCTAAGCCACAGTGGTGCACTATTCCTTTACATCTCTGTACAACGGAGGCCCTTGCCCAGCCCATTGGGATATATACAGATTGACACTTTAATTTTACTAACCTTGATGCCCACTTTGATTTATTCCGATTCATAATACCATTGACTATACAACCTCGAACAAAGGGAACTCTATATGGATCCATATATTACACATAGTTATGAGTCTGTGTTAAATTGCAAGAAGGGGAGTCTTAGACCACTCTGATGAGTGTGATTTCCTCTTAGTTTTTGGGCCTTGCTATTTTATTCCTTACTATAATTCACAGTTCACTTCGTATCTTCCGGTATAAGAAAGGTGAACATGGTAACTAAAATGCACAATTTCGAATAATTGTGTATGAAATCAGGAACAAAATGAAAGGAATAAAATTTACCGTGCGAAGGGAATGTCTGAGTCGGTGAACAGACTTTTCCCTGCAATATACTTAGAAAGAAGGTTGCAATTGTACACATAGCTGACAATAATGTATCCGTATCGGTCGAGATCCATAATCTCTACCTACCTTTCTGTTTGATGAACGTTTATGTAGGTCTTTTGCTCTTCTATGAATCAAAAGGACTATTCACAGTTAGGCTCTCAGCGAAGTCCGTTCAGCTGCCTTGTAAAATTAAATGTGCCAAATTAAGGAAAGCGTGGGGTGATTTTTTAGACAATAACGGTATCTTATTTTTGGTCCTTGTTAACTGGTATCCAAAAAGGAAAAGCCTTTTATTGTACCGTTTGAATGAAGGCGTTTATACAATGATTCTTTAAAGATAGTTGGTTACAGGATAACTACAAATTCAATAGTTTATCGCCTCAATAAATTTGTCTGTAATACATTATTTGTTTATTTATTTATTTATACTTCATTGTTACACCTTAGGCTAAAGGCTACAATGTGCGGACTTAATGCCTAATGGCATTCTCTACCAGTCAACCCTTGTCACGGTGAAAAGTAGGTGGCAGGTGCTAAACCGAAGAGCAAATATAAGAAATAAATAAATTTAAATAAATACATACAAATTATATATAACATGTGTATTATAAATAATAAATAAATAAATATTTTAGGACACATTTTTACACAACATTCTCTAGTCCTAAACTAAGCAAAGCTTGTACTATGGGTACTATAAAACTGATAAACATACTTTAACATGCTTTTCTTTTGTAAATCAATACATAATATATGTCTGGGTGTTTATATACATATATAAACACCCAGACACTAGAAAAACACTATGTTCATCACACAATATTTTTTCAGTAGTGGGGATCGAACCCACACCCTCTGGCGCAGGAGGCAGGTACACTATCCACTACGCCATTCGAGTCGTATATAGTATTGTGGTCGTATATACATATATATACATATATGCAGTCACGATTGTGGAAAAAAGGTTTTTTATCTCAATGATTTTTTTTCCACTCTAAGCGATTTAAATGGATTAAAGGAATATTAATTTTAATTTTATAATAAATAAATTCTAAACGCTTATGTTATTCCCTTATTATAATCTAAGTGTATTTATTTATATATATATATCCGTTGCGATTTGCAGAGGAAAAATACGCTTACATAAAATTTTGCATGATATTTAATGAGATTTATTGAGATCTTTTTTGGGTCATACCATGTACTGTACTGTCTTATATCAATAAATCGATACTTGCCCGGTCCAAAATGTCAATTGACATTCACTCGCGGTTCCTTGACATTTTTAATTTAGGAACTCGATCTAGTTACATAATATTCAGATCCTGCTCTCGAATAGAAGGAAGAAGTTTATAAGAACAGATTCAAAATTTATCTTTATTTTAATGGAAATCCCTATATACAACGGCTTTGCTAATAAATAAATGAATTTAAATATTTTAGGACACATTTTGACACAACCTTATCTAGTCATAAACTAAGCAAAACTTGTACTATGGATGTCTAACTGTATGTTACTTAACGGATAAACATACTTATCATGCTTTTATTTTGTAAATATACAATATTAAAGATATACAAATAAACATATCACAGACTCTAGAAAGACCACTATGAACATCACACAATATTTTTTCAGTAGTGGCAATCTAACCTACACTCTCTGACGCTGGAGATAAGTCCAATATCCAATACTCCAGTCGTCATATCAGCTCTCTTAATATCAATCTTAATACAGTCTCAAATCTGGATACCTAAATCAAAGGGACATAATATATCGTACCGACAGTAACGAGTGAATTTAATCAAGTAATCAATAATTTAGAGGATTTAGGCAGAAAGTAACTTTTATGTCCCTATGAATTTTTTACTTGATAAGAACGCGTGTGTTCTCAAATTATACTAATAAATAATAAGCATAGCTGATAATAACTTGTATACTAACATAAATAATAATAACTTTTAAGATTAATTTAAAATTTAATTACAATTCAAGATAATGCTCGACCGGTCGTAGCTGAATTTGTGAGAAGCTCAACAATATCTTGAAGAGCTTTGGATACGCACGTTTTATTAGCCAGCAAGTAGCCCGGAAATTAATCCCGGTCAAGAAATCTTGAAAAATTGTAATGGCACTAAGGAAGAGTATTGATTCAGGAATGGTACAATTTTCTTTTTGTTATTCCCCAAGATCGTTTAAAACCTTTATCAGGTCTCTGCGAAGCTAATCGGAAGCAGTAATAACGGAACGTGGAGGCAATACACTATAATATTCTCATTCCTCCTTTCAATAATAATTTAATTTAAAATTTTTGAATTAAACTGATGTTTTACATACAAAAATTTCAATTGTCGTTTTAAATAAGCAAGCTTAAAATAACCTTTAGACGCGATAATACGCTGACTTAAAGATGATGAACCAGTTTATAGTTTTTAATTTAGATTGCTTTAATAATTTTAATAATTTATGCATATTTTTCAAAAATATTTAAATAAAGGTTTTTAATTAATTTTATGTGTTTGTCAGTGTATTGATTACGATTGAATATATGAGTCATTGGTGAAATAGCAGTAAGGTGATGTGTCAATTCTAACGTAGGTTTTTTTACAATAATCTTTAATAGAGTTAATAAAAGTACCGTTTGGACAGGTCAAGCTTTTGTTGATTTGTTATAACACCAGTTTCACAAGATTCTAATGCAGCGCCATCTATGGAAATGCAGGTAATAACAAACACACAATAGAAAAACAAGAATCTATATATTATGCTTATACTAGTAAAGCTAATGTCGATGCAAACAGTTTCAGAACGTGTACCTAGATGTCGCTGTTTAATCATCACTACATAGTATAAAACAAAGTCGTCCCGCTGTCTATCTGTCCCTATGTATGTTTACTTATTTAAAACTACGTATATGTATATATATATATATATATATATATTCAAGAGGAAGGTTTATTTGTATAATACACCGCACTCGTCCGAAGCTGGGGCGGGTCGCTAGTATCTTAATAGATACGGGGGTAAACGTGCAACTGGCTTACCTTATAGCAAGTTATCGCCACCGCTAATAGAACTACACAAACAGTACAAACAGTGTTTTTTACTAAATTCTGAGAATAAAATATAAACATATACTGTTATACTCAATATAATAATCTCAATATAGGAATCTTCAATATATAAGTTGTGGGTATTAAAAATATTGTTGAAGTTATACTTATTGCTAATAAATTTATTTAATTGAGCTGTTAAGTTAATCGTATTTAATGTCTTTTTTAGTTATTTTTCTTTCCTTACGGTAAAGAAGCATAACTTCTCACGTGCGTACATAAGCAAACACATACTTATTTGTGTGTGAGTAGGTTTTAATTTATAACCTTGTGTAAGCTGGATAAAGCCTAGAGGATTTATGCTACTGCTATCCCACATTCTTGAAAAATATCCGCCATTCGCTTTAATAATCCAGTCTTTAAACTTCTTTATCGTTTCCTGTACAGGTTTAAAAGGTAAACGATAATAATGAAAAAGAACCCAATAAGCACCAATTGTTGAATAAAAACAAGAAATTCTGCACAATTTATGGCTTTACTTAATGGCGCCAACTCTCCGTCTGTATTTTCCATACTTTATTCGTAACATCACCTTTATTTGTCATAAGTACAACATACAAAATCGAATTTCTATGTTATTCTTTCAGTAAAATAGAGCGTCGTATCCCGGAGGGCGGTGGTTCAAACGTTAAAACAAAAGTTAAGTCAAGAGGAAATAATTAAATGAAATAGACATTTAATAGGCGTGGACTGAATGGAAAGGAAAAAAGTTTGATGATTGAATTAAGTGGAATGCACTCCATGTCTTTTAGAGATTATTTCACAACAGATGAATAATCAGCTTGTTTGCCGTCTTTTTTCCTTAAGATAAAGAGTTCATCTACATAAGATTTTACCTTACAGTGACAATTAAATACTTAAACAATCACATAAATTATATCGTCATTAAGAATGTGACACATCAAAGATAATATATAAAAAATGCCGTGGCATTTTTTTGCCACATTTTTTGCAAGCCGCTATCAGCTTTTTGGTGGAACAAAAGTTGATAAATTTTTATTTATATCTGATAGATTAAAAAAAATGTTATAGAAACTTGTGGCCATAAACACATCTTTAGTCTTTCGTTGTCTTATTTAGAATTTTATCTCGATATTTCGGAAAATATACAAGGTATTTTAGTATGTATGCAGAAAAAGTTTGTAGGATTCTATGGAAAACAAATTAAATTTAATATATACAATTTAATATATATGCCATATTAACGGCAAAAGATAAAACTTTTTTATTTATTACTATCACTGTTATTTTTAAATTACTTTTTCTTTAAATATAGTTTTATAACAATTCTATATGTATTTCATCTATTAATTAACGATTATAAAAACGTCCCATTCAATAAAATCGAAATGCAAAGAGAACCATTTATAAAAAAAAAAACGTAAATAAGTATTCACAGGAAATATGGGTGAATATATTATACTATAATACGTAAAGCTCATAATAAAAGTATTCAGTCTTTTATCTCAAATGTCAATGTAAAATAATGTCAATTAGCCTGATTAAAAAAACAAATGCACAATTCATTACGCTAAATACAAGTTATCCTTACAATCTATTATCTATTAAATTCATTATATAACATTAATCTTTTTTATGTTGGTTTCTGATAATCAGACGCTCGATTAAAAATTATACATTAAAAATACGCTTTTGAAAATAAGGTGACTTATTTATATATGGATATTACACATATTCGAAAGGGCTCAAAATAAACACTGTACATCCCTAGTAATAGGAAATTTAGTTAATTATGCCTTCTAATATGATAATTGATAACATTTTTTCACGTCCTGTATACAACTATTAGAGCGTAACAATAATTTGTAAAATGTTATCATTTTCTCGGGCGTCACGTTCCTTAGCTTCAGTTGGCATTTGTGCACCTTCACACATTGTCATATTATCTCCTGCATTGTCTTTTATTTTATCTGAAACAACATTTACGCCTTGTTTAACTTCTTTGCGCAAATGTCTCATACTTTCGATATCTAAGGTGCCGTTGGGTGACTCCAATTTTATTTCTTGATTAATGTTAAAAATATTTCTCGCCGAGTCTAATTCCTGCTTCCTTTTGGGATTGTTCCTCTTTTCCAGTCTTATTTCGCTGTCCCTATGGCTGACGGTACCTCGAAAGTTAACGATTACAGTCGGCTTGATAACTGTTTGGTATTCCCTGTTCCCGATTTGACTCAAATCCTCCATTTTATTTATTATTGGTCTTAAATTGTCTTCTATTAAGTCGGTGTCCATTTCCGGAATTTCGTCTTTGTTTTTGACAAAGTTAACTTTACTGCTCGGTTTCGGGTCTGGTTTTGGTTCTTTTCGTGGCCTCTGAGTTGTTGGTTTGGGATCAAATCTCTCCGTCGGTGTATTGACGTAAACAATTATATCCTCCTTTTTATTCTCCACTTTGATTTCGCTCCCGTTAGTTTGGATACTTTTTGGAAATCTGTGTTTCAACGTTGGCATTTCTATGCGGTCATTTCTTCGCGGTATGAAATCCGCGTCGCTCGGTAGTTCCGGTGGCTCATTGTCATAGCCATACCGGTCGTAGTTCTGCGACAGGTTGTTTCCGTCGTTGAGATTGATCTCCTCCGGTAGCTGCGTTCGGATTCGAAGAGATTCTATGACGTCACGGAAAAGTGAACGCTTCTCGTGCGTAGTGGCTACCCCGTGGTCCTTCGTTGGTTGCGCAGTGCTGAGTATAAGCATATACGTAACGCAAATGAAGCACTGCATCTGTGAAACATGCATGTTTCATGAAATATCAAATAAAACGAAATTTATTGTTACGTAAAATTGGGCGATTTTAATCCTTACTAATATTATAAAGGCGAAAGTTTGTATGTATGTATGGATGTTTGTTACTCTTTCACGCAAATACTACTGAATGAATTTTAATGAAACTTTACAATAATATAGTTTATACATCAGAATAAGACATAGGCTATAACTTATGTACATATTTTATGTATATCTGTCTTTCTGTCTGAATGTTACGCCTTCAGCCTATTCTACGCAGACGGCGTCGCGGGGAGCATCTAGTTTTATATAATGTTCGTATTATTTAACATCTCGTTACTGTGAACACTAAATTCATTTTTAAACTAATATATTCTTACTTTTTAAAACGTGTTCAAAATGCAGCCGTTATGGCCTAGTGTCCGGGCGATCGCTTTTAATTCAATATACTTAGAAAAGAAAAAGAAAGTTATTAGAGTAACCTAAGTTTAAACCCCGTTACCGGCGCCAATGAAACTGTTAATTATAAGTGCTGACTTAACAAGTGCTCAGCGGTGACGTTAAATAAGGATCGTGAGGAAACCTGCATATTTTCGAAATATTTACAAAAAAATTCAGATACACCGATTCGAAATGTAAATCAAATCACTGTGCATTACATATTTGTGACGCATTCATAATATTAGTACGATGACCTTCACTTTAGTACTAAAAATGCGTAAGTTTGTGTATGTATTCCCTTTTTGTGCCGGCTAAGGGAACTGATATTTGATTAATGCTTATTAGCTATCAAAAACATTTTATATTGAAATATTTTTTTACATTATATGGTATCGACATATTTATTTATTCATTTATTATACACACACACACACACACACACACAACTATAATTTCAAGCTAACCAAATACGATAATCAAAGTAATAATATAAAATAATACCATACTTATTACTTTATATTTAACAGATCACGTAATGGGATACTATGGTAACATAGCATGGATATAGAATAAAGCTAGTGGGTTGTAATCAAATGTGGCTTACCTTGACAAGCTAGCTAAGCGCGAGTGGATGGACCACACTACGGCTGGCAACTGCGCCACAATCGCGAGTATGATCGGGAACGGTCCGAGGGTTGACTGAACTCTATTGAACCGCTCCAGAGGTGCTCACAGGGATTTTCGAAAACAGTGTATTCATTCTCAACGCTTTCCCAGATTAATTTTTCATTTCAATCTGAATGTTTATAGTTACAAACTTTCTATCTTTTATCATGGGCTTAGTTGTTATCCTGTAATTAAGTTATCTGGGGAGCACACTATCATCTAAATGTGATCTAGACGCGGAAATAAACAGCAGGATCGGCGCTGCTGCTGCATCGTTCGGCAAATTAAATGCGAAGGTCTACGGCTCCCATGACCTAAAGCTAGCGACTAAGATCTCCGTCTACATGGCTGTTGTGCTGCCCAATATTCTTTATTCTGCCGAAACATGGACCGTGTAAATGCCTGCGTAAAATACTAAACATTCGATGGTCTAATCGTGTACGGAACACCGAAGTGCTGCGAAGAGCCAATGTAGGTGGCATTGAGGCTTACCTTATGGGCGTCAACTTCGATGGGGCGGACACGAGTCGCGTATGGCGGAGCAAAGAGTTGCTAAGCGCATCTTTTACTCGGAACTTGAGGAAGGCAAGCGTAAGCATGGCGGTCAACTACTCAGGTACAGAGATGTGCTTAAGCGGCATATGAAGAGGTGCAGCATCGACCCGCTGCTATGGGAGCAGGAAGCAGCCAGACGGACTTAGTGGAGGGAGCTTGTTAAAACGAGGGTCCAAAACTTTGAGGACAGGCGGCTCTGTGAGCCAGACGCCAAGCGAGACGAACTAAAGGCTCGACCACCAGCGGCCATTAGTTATAATTATGTAAACGGTGTGCTAACGTGCCCGCAGTGTGCGAGGATTTTTACGCAAATTGGCTACATAAGCCACACGCGAGCACACCAAAGACAAAACCGGAGTTAAATGCAGTTGCCGTGGCCGAAATCGGCCAGGAGGAATCATAATTAAGTAATATAAACATAGTCTGGCCTTAATTAATACCTGTTTATAAGCTAAAAGGAAAAGGAAGCATTTCCTATTAAAGTTCCTCAAGTTGCTATATATATATAGATAGAAAAATATACAGGGATGCGTCCCACAAATGGGGAATTTAAAATACAGCTAGTATTTTAGCGAAATGAACTAAAATTAACAACAAAATATATATGACGGTATCTATTAATGTGGCCCACATTATCAGTGAGAGCTACAAGTTCTAGTTTGTGTCATAATAAAACCCAGTTGCTTCGAAATAACAACGACTTTGAAAATTTCTTCTTTTTTAATTTTACTCTTAGTAGATATCTATATTTAGTAATATAACTATGATATAAGAATTTGCATTAGATGTGTAAACATGTTTTACTAACTGACAAAAATGAACTTTGCAGCGTAGGGACAAAGGGAGATGGAAAATAATCGTTATTTTTCTTAAGCATTGTTGTTAACCTCTGTCCTGAATTAAACACTAACCCGTCTTCCAAGACGGGAACTACGATCCGGAACCCATTGTGATTCGCCAACATATGCGGGTCTCTGATAAGCGATTGTGTATCTTATTAAATACGATATTTAGGTATCACAGTACGCATGCAGTTTTGTCGTTTTTCCCACAACATGCTTTTCTATAAGATGCTACATCAGCTGAGTTAAATGATGACGCTTTTTGTGTCATCATAATGTTTTTTAATTGTAATGGGGCTCTTGACCCTTATATGTTTGATTTGTTGTATTTTAAAATGTATAGACGTAAAACGAAAGTAAAAAAATCTTTACATCATTTTAGTTATATTAATACTTATATCATTTTAGTTTGTCAAAATACTAATTAGGCTCCATACTTTTAAAAATCATATGGATGTTGAATCGTTATGGATTTTGTTGTTGGATTTTCCAGTGATTTTATTAATGGTAAAAGACTAAAATCAATTAATTAAATACTTGGAACTATTGATCAACTTTTATCCTATTGGTGTGAGATAAATCATGTCTAAAAATTATTCACATTTGATACAATAACAATAGATTAACAACATTTAACTGATGAAACTTTTTTGAGAGATTAGAAGAATGTATAAAATAAAATAAGTAAAAAATATAAAAGCCTATTACTTCAAACCTAATAATTAACTAATACTTTTCAGAAGATAGAGACTACTGGGATTCTTTGGAGGAGTTCTTTACCCTCAAATCCCTCAAATCAAGAGGGGTTCGCGCTAATCAGAATGTGTAAAATACAAAAATAAATATTTACATACAGCTTTTTTATTTAATTGAAAGATATACATTCAATTTTATTTAAACATAAAATCAAATCTGAATAATTTTCTAGTTTTGTATTTGTTCTAAAGAATAGACAGAATATCTAAAGATTAAACATAATACAGCATTTTAGATTTTTTATTTTTACCCTTTAATTTAGATGATATTCTCTTAACATTATGTTTTACTTTATCGTTAGCGGGCAATTTTTCTTCTTCTTTGACTTCTATTACTCCACTTGGTCGTTCTAAATTAATTTCTTGATTGATTTTAAATTCGTTGTGGTCATCGTAAAGTACTGGTTTCATTTTATTATAACGTCTTATCTTTGGGCTAACATTAGAATCTACATGGCTAACTGTACCAAAATAATTAACTATAACAGTGGGCTTAATAAGCGTTTGATACTTTTTATTTCCGATTTGACTTAAGCCTTCCATATGGTTTTGTATTGATTTGTAATTGTCGTGCATTGTTTCGTTTTTCTTGCTTGTTTTCACTTTTTGTTTCATGTCATCTACTTTTTCTACAGTTATTTGGTTGCTTTTTGGTTTTTCTTTTTGTTTGTTCTGTATTAAATTCCTTATAGGACTTCCTGTAGTCCATTTTGAATGTTCAATTGATGAATTGACAAGATTCTCCTTGAGTTTTTCAACGAAATTATTCACTGAATAGTCCAGCATAACATTGTTTTTCGGTTCAACATTAATTTTCTTTAAAGCTTGATTATGTAAAAATTCATACTTCATTTTTGTATCATCCTTAGAATATTTATTGTGTTCCAAAATATTAACTTGTTGTGATAATTTTTTTGTAATTTCCTTCTTGTGTATCACTTACGTTCGATTGCACAATATATAAAACTGTCGTAAGCGTGTACCAAAAGATTTGGACCTGCTAAAAAAAGTATTTCAAAATTATTCTGATGTCCAATTAGATCAAAATTCTCGAAATTTTAATTAAAAATCTCAATAACATTTGCTGAAAATCGACACATGTGAAAAAAATTAAAAGTGAAATCCTATAGGATACTTATTAATTGCCTAGCGCCTGATTTCACAACAATCATCCGTAACGGCGTGACGCTACAAGTACGAATGACAATTATTCGATGCTTTCAAACATTTAAACAGATGGAATATTAAATAATAAAACATTTCGCTTATTGTTGCTTTTTGCTATACATTTATTTATTGATCAAAACGTGATTATAACCATTTAAAGGGAAAAATCATATGTTTATGTCAATCTTAATATAAGCGTACATTGTTTGGTTATTTTTCCAAAGTTCCAACCAATATCATTACAGAACAGATCACAAGAAGAGTCTACCATTCATTACACTAGTTCTCTACGCCCACATATTCTTGCCATGTATATGATTTGATTTTTGTGTCCATGATTTATGAAAGGACCAGGAAATTTAAAAAAAAACACGTCTGATAATTTTATATTATCATATTTATATTATTTAATATATTTATTATTAAATTATTGAACGTTGAACATAATTGCATGACCGGTTAAAAATGTCATATTATAGCGATTAAACAAATAAAAGTGTACATAAGATGGAGGTTTAAAAAGTATGTTGTTCCGATCGAGAAATTCAAGCTTGTTTTGAAATGAAAATTGATATTGAGAAGATTACTAAAGCTCAACAAATCAGTTTATCAAATTCGTCAACAAATCAGTTTATCAAATTCAATGCTGATCAAGCTTTGGTATTTTTTTTCCATTAACGCCACGTGTTTTTGGACCTAACAAAAAATTTTACTCGGTAGAGAAAAACCGTGATTTTTCTTTACCGAATAATTTTTTTTAGGTAAAAAAAACGCTAATGGTAATTTTACTTACCTATTTCATAGGCAAATTATTATTTAATAACAGACGAGAGTTCTTTATTTACGAATATCTAGTGCAAGTAAATCTATCACTCACCTTCATTTTATCGATTGTCACGTGTAGCCGGTACTAATACTGTACGAAACTAAATAAGTAAGCAATTGAAAGTGAATCGGGATGGAGTGGAAAATTTTATTCTAAACAATTCATGCACACATAAATTATGTATGATTATTGTCATCGACGACCCGAATGGCGTAGTGGGTAGTGTACCTGCCTCCTGCGCCAGAGGGTGTGGGTTCGATCCCCACTACTGGAAAAATATTGTGTGATGAACATAGTGTTTTTCTAGTGTCTGTGTGTTTATATATGTATAATATGTATTTATTTACAAAAGAAAAGTGTTTAAGTATGTTTATCAGTTATCTGGTACCCATAGTACAAGCGTTGCTTAGTTTGGGACTAGAGAACGTTGTGTAAAAATGTGTCCTAAAATATTTATATTTATATTATATTTATATCGTTCAGTATGTCCATTATGCATTCGCGTACCATACAACTGGACATACTGACTTGCTGTTAAGCATGAAGTCAATATAGGTTGTGGATTCGAATCACTGCTTCATTCACCCATACAAATTTACGTTTTTCAAAGTTCTTGAATGCAATGAACACTGTCTCAATGAGCAATCATCACTATCTCCTATGATATTATAGCGTTTACGGTGGTAGGGCCACGCAAGTGTTGCGCGAATGGGCAGGTCCGTCCGGGTAAGTACCACGACCTCACAGGAGACCGGCGTAAAGTAGAAGTGTTGCACGTTTCGTCTGGTGAGTGAGGTAGCCGGGGCCGACATTATTAAGAGGTGGAAACGCATCTGCAACCCTACGGGTTTTGAAAATGTCCATGGGCAGGCGGTTATCACTTAACATCGGGTGAATCGCCAACAAACGATGCCACTTCCTGATATAAAAAAAAATATTATAGCTACTCTATCGATAAATAATTTCTAATTTAATTTCATGTACAAACGAATTAGGCTATAGGTATTTGTGAATTATTATATCTGACTCACTGTATACTGTATTATTATTATTATTTCTTACTTGGTTTTGAGGAATTTCCTGATCTCCAGAGTCCAAAGTTCAATACCAAATAAACTTAATATGCGATTACATGGCAGCTAAATGAAACGACGACGGAGTTTTGATGTAATGATCATAATTATTTTTTACAAACGTGCAACTGGATTTCGAACCTAATCTATTTTTGATGTCGGATGAAAAATAATATTGCACGGATGGATAAGTCAACAATTTTCTCCTTAACAAAAATTGTACCAATATGTAAATTTATAAGATGGTGTTATACTCAAAAACTAATAGGAGGCGAGTTAAGCCTTTTGAACACACTTAAAGATTTCAGTTGGAACCTAAAAAATAGTCCACCACGCGACCCCACTGCGGATTGGCGGACTTCACATATTTTCAAAATAATTTTTTTTGTTATTATTTCGAAAATATGCAGGTTTCCTAACGATGTTTTCCTTCACCGCCGAGCACGTGATAAGTCAGCAGTCATTAACAATTTCATTGGTGCTGGCACCGGGGATCGAACTCGGGTTGCTCGAGTTAATTGAATTAAAGGTGAGCGCCCGGACACTGCTATTACGACTATCACAGCTTAGAATTTAGAACTTAGTTAGTATTAAATTCGTTCATTTAAAACAGTCTTCAAAATTCTTAATAAGAATCCACTTGGCAAGGGGAAAGATAATTTGGGGAGTTAATCGGTAAATGTTTATGTGCGCGGCCATTGATTATATGAACATTGGTATAACATTGAGGCTTTTTGTGATTAAAAAAATCAATTTACAGTAAAATATTTATTGTATAAAATTAATTATAAATAATCCTTCATATAATTTTTTGGAATAGAAAAACTTTTAATTTGAAATACGTATAATTTTAAATAACTTACTTATCAAAATAACGCCAGGATTATGCCAAGAATGTTTAAGTGCTATTTTCATTTTATTGAAGTCGTTTAAATTTTTGTCTTTAATCTTCGAATTCGTGGCCCATTTGCTTGTCTTCGGGTTTCTTTTTTCGATTAGGTAATTTAATATCAGTTTCCCTGTTCAAAACCGTACCTCGAAAGTTAACAATAACCGTAGGATTTATAATTTTCAGGCGATCGGTATTTCCAATTTGACTCACATCTTCCATTTCATTAATTATTGGCTTGTCAAACTGATGTTTTGAGTTAAATATCATCTCTTTAATAGTTTGTTTATATTTTTCAGAAAAATCATTTTCAATTGCTTCGCCTAGTGGCTTACTAGTCGTACGAGTAACATTAGATTTTACTCGCACACTTAAGATGTTAAAGTCTATGATTTTGTTTGGACTTTCATTTTCCTTTTTGATTTCACTTATCGTTTTTGAGGGTTCATTTTGTGATTTATTCGAGAGTGATGAATATTCTCCTATTTCCACGATTTTCTCTTCATTTTGTGGCATAGCCTCTATGTTTTCCGTATTTTGTCTTGTTTCTACGACATTGTTTACTGCCACTTCATTTTGGAATGGTATTTCTTCAATATTTGAAGGTAGAGCTTTACTCAATACTATCAGATATGTGACACAGATAAAGCACTGCATCTGTAAAATAAAAATACTATTTACGCTTTAAACAAAAAAATAAATAACATAGACAACCTGTCGTTTATAAATTAAATACGACTTTTAAAAATATGTAGTAATATAATATAGTTGACAAAATTGACATATTTAATTTGATATGAAAGTAACACTTTTGTTCCCAAATTATGTTGTACACATGTGAATGATTGACAGAAGAGTAGTTCTTCGTATTTTTGTTTATTCTAAAATTTTTAAAAACAATGTATTCTACGTATATTCTGTAATTCACTTGAGTTAAAAAAGTAAGATTTAGGGAAAATGCCATTTATTTATTTATTTCGGGCAGGGGCTTAGGTTTAAGGGAGGAAATAAAAGAAACATTAAATGTCTACCTTATTTTTGAAGAATTCAGAGCGTGTGACTTGATTGTGTCACTTTACACTACTGAGCCGAGATTATAAGGTGAACCGGAAAGCACACTAGGGTTGATTGAACTATCCTGAACTCAACCAGGGATGTACAGAGCACAGAGATGATTTTTTAAAAAAATTAACGATAAGTTTTTCATCGTAAGTGCAGAGAATAGAATATGAGTATGAATATATTCTATGAAATTAAAGTTATTTAATACATTTTTAGCAAAAGTGTGATCTCTAGTTTTTCAATATTTCAGTTTAAAAAGTTATATGAAAACTGTATAAATAAACACAAAGTAGAAAAAAAACCGTTCAGATTTTCGTTGATGTGAAGATAAGTCATTTACCTCAGTATCTAGAGGATCAGAGAGACACCCAGAGGATGAAGGTTCAAATCTTCGCAACGGCGAAAAACTTTTCGTCAATTTTTAACGAATTTTTATTATTTTTTTTAAATTTCAAGTTAAGAAAAGTTTTCACGCAGAGAAAAGGCACTATAAAAATTAATATCCTTTAAAAAAAATTCTGGAGAAATTTTTGTTAAGCCTTTAAGTAAACTAAGAAATGCATGCCCCTTAGTACTATAAAGAGGGGCAATGGCTCCAAGACGCATGATACTTGTAAATAGGTGCAACTTCTGGTTCTATTCTATAATAGGTCATGGAATTTATTCAGCCATAACGGATTTAAAAAGGGATTTAGGAAACTAACATAAAACTAGCATTTAATAATAGTAATTTATTTATTAGAATTTTAGTATAAAATTCCCTCAGGTTTTTTTTTGTCAACGTGATAAGTGAACAGTATTGAAATATGAGACGTACTAACTATATTATTAAAAATATATTAAATATTATGTAATAATAGCAACTCAGGGTTTTGAGGTGCGAATTTGGAAGTCTCGACTCGGATTCCATAAGAATATATTTTTCTGGACATGATCGTTTTATGTAATAAAGTAAAGTTAATGTAAATGGTGATAAAGATGTAAAATTATATATTTTTTAATAATAAATTGAAACATTGTAATTAATTTGAAGTAATCATTTTAAATAAAAATGGTGTGTTAATGAATGGTAAAGCTGTTGTTGTTAATTGATCAGACCTAAGGTCGAAGTGCAATATGTGTCTATGTTCATGTATAGACATATCTTTTTTTAAATAACATAATATTTTTTAAACAATATTATGAATGAGAGAATTATACAATACTGTTTCATTCATTACTGTATAGTTAGAAAATTATTACCGCGCATTGAGATGATTTGACATCATTATTCCAGGATTTCTTTTTTACGTAAGAAGCTGACAAACGAGCTGTCGGTTCACCTGATGTTATGTGATTACCGCCACCCATTGACGTTTGTAACACCCGTAGCGTTGTAGATGCGTTGTCACCTTTAAATAAAGTGAGCGTCGGATATCTCACTCACCGGAACTCACGTTCAGACGGAACGCACAAGCATAACGTTTCCACTGACGCCGGTTTTCTGTGAGGTTGTGGTACTCACCCTGACGGACCTGACCGTTTGTGCAACAGGGAAGACGGTTCCGTGGCCCTAACACAGTCAAAATCACAATCATATACATCGATTCATAATTCCATTAGCAATTAGTTTTGAGCAATAAATTTAAGGCATTCATATTCGGTACAAGGACATTATAAAACTATCTCTTATCACATTGGCCAAATGAAATTTAATGAAAACCTAGCGGACCTATCCGACTAATAACATAGACACATTACTTATATTAAAAGTTGAAACTATTGCAGCTATAAAACAGGGAATAGTGCTGTAAGCCTTTTAATGCTAACGCGTTCTGTTCATTAAAATATGAATAAATAACTTTGGTGGCATTAAGAAGTTCGCGAAGGCTAGCAAAGAAATAAGAAGGCAGGCAAGCTTTAAAAAATGTATGTATTGACAGTGTTAGTCTTTGCTTTCCTGATTTCCATCTATATATACTGCCAGATGGAAAATTGGAAGATGAGAAAAATCCGGAAGTTGTCTCAACAGCTTAAGAGCAAATACATTGCGCTGCCCTTTATTGGGCATGCTTATAAAATACTTTTAACACCTTCAGGTGAGATGAATGCACACTATGCAATACCATGTTCGCTGACGTGTTTTTTTCAATCTTTAAATTTGCGAGTAGACGTTACTGTATACTATTATAAAAAACTAAATTTTAATATATAATAATAAGACCAGTTATATGCCATAATATATTTTCAGGTTAAGGTCAAGTCAGTTAATTTAATTTATTTATTTTTACAAGATATATTTTCAGGCCGCATGGATTCTCTGAAAAAATTTGGCAACGAAGCAATTGAGAATGGCGGTATGATAGGAGCATGGTTTGGTCGAAAATTTTACACGGGTTTGTGTTACTTTTGATCTTTTTATAAATCTTGTTAGAAATCTAATTCCTAATACTACCAACTAAAATTGTGCCATCGTGTTTGTTTTGTCTTACTTTCGATCGATGACTTATTTTATGGACATAGTTTCTAAGCTAGGGATTTTAACTCTTCTGTATCAGATATCTTTTTATTCACGGTTTTTTAACAATCCCGACGAAGAGTATAGTAACTTTGTTTCAAGAAAATATTTCTCGTTTCGCGGGAGGTTTCAGAAACACGATAATTATAAAACCGGAAAAACTTTATGGATTACATTAATTTTAGCCTTGTTATGTACAATGTACTGATCGATTTAGATGGCAGTCTGTGGGGGAGACTTATGTCTTTTAAGTGGACTGTAACAGGCTGAAATAATGATGATGATTATGATATAGATGTACCCGTGTGGTGGTAGTTGGCAAAAAGACCCCATTGTGTTGCCAAGAAATTCCTTTAAGACACATCTGGATGACGCTTTAATTTTTTCACTGCAAATACGAAATACACGGGCATCGTCTAATAGGGTGCAAAGTGATATATCTATAAAGTAGCAGATTCATCAATTTCAGTTATATGCGACGCCGTTATCGCTGAGACTGTTTTAAAGTCTTGCTACGACAAGGCTGAATTTTTATATGTAGTTCGCGACCTTATAGGCAATGGAAGTATCTTCGCACCTGGTAAGTCTGACAACTTAATATTAGTTTTTTGCTATATGCTTTAACTGGGCATTTAGATCTATGTCGAAATCGAATTTTCCATCATTTTAGGTGAAAATAATTTTTTTTAAGAGAACTGAATTAGCGTTTGAAAATAGCGGATTTTCATAACTTTCTCATTTGTTGTACCTTCAAAAGAGTAACCTTTTATTTTGGTTTTAGAGATATACAAGATATAAAATAAAATTATCAAATTTTACACTGTCCAAATTTTAGGTTCCTAACTTAAGCCGAAATTTTTCAAAAAGTCTTGAGATTTTTCTGACTCATTGGCTTAAATTAATTGAATCATTGTGAGTTTTTCTAACGAAAATTACTATCACACATCCGTATGATGATCCGTGAGGGCTAACGATAAGGCTTATGATACTATAGGCTTGTCACTTTACGTGTTTGGAGCTCATTTAGTTGTGTTTTTCAGTGCACATTTGGCGGCCACGTCGTAAACGCATATTACCGACATTTTCGCTGAAGAATCTACGCCGATTCCTGCTGGTTTTCTCGCGGGCGAGCACTGTACTTACTCGGCGCTTAATGCCTATGGTTGGAAACGGAAGCTTTTCGATAGCGAAGTACTTGACGTCTTATACCATGGAATCCGTATGCGGTAACAATGTATATTTTTAACTGCAACATTTACAGTGTCAGTCATGTTAAATAGTAGCCATCCATCCCGATTTCGTGCAGGTAGCATCAATTTTTCAAAAAAAAAAAAAAAAAGATATTTTTATGCATTTTTTAAAGTTTTTTAAAAGTCAAACGAGCAGACGGTTCTCCTAATGTTAAGTGAATACCGCCGCCCGTGAACGTCTGCCACACCCGAGGGTTACAGGTGCGTTGACAACCTTTTGAAATTTTGGCTCTGGCTACCTCACTCACCAGACGAAACGCGAAAGTATTTGTCATACTTCCACTTTACGCTGGTCCTCTGTGAGGTCGTGTTATTTACCCGGACGGGCCTGCCCATTCGTGCAACAGCCGAGGCTGTTGCGTGGCCCTACCAACGTAAATTGTCCTGTTATTAAATTGTTCTAATTGTTATCAAACTTCACCAGCAAGGCTCTTTCTAGACAAGGATCATTTATTTCTGAAAATTTCATCAAAATCTATCCAATAGTTTTGGACTCCATACGGAGCATAGATAAATACACACATTAATTTTTAACATCTACATGTTAGTACGTCAGTCACATAAGAAAACAGGTTATTATGGACGTACCGGATGTTAAATGAAGCTACAGAAAACAGATAATTTTTTAAACATTACATAGGAATACAAAATTTTGAAAGAAAGTCCAAAAAAGCAATAATAAATACGGACATAATCAGTGAACACTAAGAAAAATTTAAACGCCTGTAAAAAAATGAAGGCATAACGGATAATGCTGAGAGACAACTTTGCTGTAATACAGAGAGTAATGTGATGAATCTATTCCCACAAGTAGTGTCAGCTGAGGTTCAATAGTATAAACAGCAGGTTAAACATCTGGTTAGTGATACCAAAATTTATAAAAAGGTAAACTACAACCCAACAGCTCATATAACTTCCAAGTTAAACAAGATCTAATGCAAGCTGTTAGATAATAGGAGAATCGGCTTGGTTCCCTTTTATATATGAGAAGGCGGTAAACAAGTTAATGGTAATTGATATCCGACGCCCATTAAAATAAGTACGCCCTGGGTACCTCACTCACCACATTTGTGCAACAGCGAAGACTTTTGTGCGGCCCTACCACAGCTTTCACCATCGTCATCACCGTTTCCACAGTTGCCTTTTACAATATAGGAACGGCCAAAAATACACTAACACAACTGACCTTTAAGTGCCACACCATTGTGATTCAAATACTTTTGGAAGTAGACGATCGACTCGTCTACTTCCAAAAGTTCACGTCACGTGGCAATTATCTCGCAGACAGATATTGGAAATTTCATCCATCTCTTGGAGGTCGTCAAAGTCCACAACGATACGGTAATGGTCAGTGACATGAGGACGGTGTTGACATGGTGTCCTAGTCACCAGTGGCAGAAACTATTGATATCATAAAACAACAATTATTCGTAAACAACTAGGTATTGAATACCTGGGAACTTTATAGTTTTACCTTACGAGTGGCTATTTCTTCTCGCGAGGGGATTTACTTACAATGGAGATTATTATTGTAGCCTATATATATATATATATATATATATAAACACACACACACATATATATATATATATATATATATAACCAATAGCACCAGTTGTGGCCAATGTTTTGACAACAAAGAAGCGTTGTTTGCGTCTGCGCATTTATAACCCAGATACTGGCGGAGATACATAGACGTTGTGTTTACCATAGTTACCAAAATTTTAGAAAACCTTTTCATTATGGTCTTCTCTCTACATACATTCATTAATCGTGCACTTCGCCTTTGTGATTCTGAATTCGAGATGGAGTCGGAACACAACCAGCAAACAACGTCACAGAATGTAGACGGAGTTCCATATTTACTATTTTATATTGGATCAAATTGGACACCTGTTACACCTGTTACACCTGTTACTTGATGTCTTCTACAATCACCTAAAGATCGGGACTCTCTAGATAGCCCTACTTCTACGAACTTCTGTACTTCTCTCACCCTTATGAAGGATTTATAATATGATTTATTGAAGAATTTATGACAGGGATGACAATGTGACTAATTTTTTTCTGGTTTATATACTTATCTTATTCTTTTTTTCATTACAGAAACAGTGTTGGGAGAGCATTTCCAAAGAGATCAGAGTGAGTTTGTAGGCGCTTTTAAGGAATATTGTCGTTTAGCGACATCGCGTATGAGTAACCCGATATTGCAATATAACGCTGTTTATAGATTTCACCCCAGCTACCACAAATACAACTACAGTAAAAAAGTGCTTTGGAGTTTTGTCGATGAGGTAAAAGATAGTTTTAAGATAATACAGTACATTAATCAAGCAAACTGTGGCGGCAGTTAACTGTAAAAGTTAAACGTCGCGTACCTCAGTATCGTCTTTGATCATGGATGGTGTGAGTTTCCTAAAAGTTGAGAATATGTATTGAATGTGTATGTTATCTACATTCATAACATTTATTGTCTAAATTTGCCGAGGAATATATATGAAATTCATATATATTCCTTTGGAAAATTTCTATATATTCATTTGTTTCATATTCAAAAATATTTCAACCACGGCTTATGACCTGCGCCAACGTAAAAACTATAGGCAAAGCTAAGTTTCTGAACATCGTAAGTGATGTGTGTCAAAATATACTTTTCATAGGAAATTGGATTTTTTTATCGATTCTACGTTAAAGTATATTGTTTTTTTTAATACATTCAATTCAATACTCGATTTCAGATTTTTTTACCGTGTTTCAGATTATCGAGTCAAAAAAAGGATCATCCATAACGAAATGTGATGACCAGACAAGGAATGGTATTTAACTTTCTTTTATTAAGAAAATAAAGAATAAATTTTATCAATTAATTACATGAATGTTTTACAATTTTTTCAATTACAAACAAAATAGTTTCTTTCATTGTTTAGATAAGCAATCAAAAGTAACTGCGACTTATGTATTTAATGTGGAAACAATTCTTTCTGTGTCTAGGGTAACCAGATGTCTCCTAAAAGTGTTTGTGTAAAAAATTGGTAACCTAATTTGACGAAAATTTTTTCCACACATTTTTAAATAATATTACTTTTAAATATTAAAAAAAAAATGTTAACGACGCAATCCACATTCTGACGTATTAGAGTACGATATTGTTTTACTCTTACAATCAATAGATGATTTCAATAAAAGCAGTGATGGCTGCAGATTCCGATCCGATTGGTATGAACGGATTATTGAGGTACTTTTAAACGGAGTTCTCACAAGAAATAATAATACATGGACTTGGGGCTACAATACCTACATACTGAAGGCTTATATGCGTTGACAATATTTTAAAGGCTTAGTCCTCGGTTACTTGACTCACCAGACGAAACGCGAACGTATTCTACTGTAAAGTATTTCATCAATTTCGGATTAACTAAGACCAGAAAATCGCAATATGACATTAGCCTTCTACGTCTGCTGCTACATTTAATCAATATTTTAGATTATGAAAATACTACAAATCTCTGTTTAGATTTGAGCCAAGAATATCCAAAAACTTTTATTGAGCTGTTCGTCGACGAACCAAGCGAGAACGGGCTTACGAACGAGGAACTAAGGGAAGAAGTTCTGGTTCTTGCCATCGCCGGTACAGACACATCGTCGGTTGGGACCGCTTTCGTTTGTACCGTTCTCTCGCGTTATCCAGATGTACAGGAAAAACTTTGCGATGAGTGAGTAGAAATTAATAGACTAGGATTATGTCACCTTGTTCATCAAAAATAATATGTCAAATCCTTTTATTATATTTATTTTATTTTCTTTTATTTTTTGTTAATTTTAGTTTTTCTTTCTTTTTTATTGTGTGCGTCCTTTTTTTGGTAAATAAATGTATTTTCTTTCTTCTTTCTTTTATTTAGTAAAATACTATAAAGACTAGTGAATTATGTCTGTGGCCTGAAAAGGTTTATAATATCAAACAATGTATTCACTTTAAGTCACTTCTTTCGGTCTTTAACAATATTAATTGTCACGTGTAATAAAATAAAATATTATAAATAACATAAGATTTACACAAAAGCGGGAATATTATTAAGAATGCTACAAAAACATTTACTATATTTAACAGGATTTTTTCGATATTTGGTGAAAGTAGTAGACCTGTCACAATGGAAGATCTGAGAAAACTTAAATACTTAGACGCTGTAATAAAGGAAACATTAAGACTTTACCCACCAGTCCCTGTTATAACAAGAAAAATTGATAAAAATGTTCCATTACGTAAGTATTTAATTGATATTTTCACTGTATACACAATTAATAGTATTCGATACATATTTTTTTAATTTCGCTTTAATAAAGTGCACTAGTTATATGTTTTAAGTAATTAATAATTTCGATCACTGAAATCAAATTAATTCAGAGAGTTAGTTGCTTGTAAATGCCAACGCCTTATTAACTCTTTCTCATTACGATTAATTTTCAACGTCACGTTACTTTGCATTATAAAAAGCAACAGGTATTAGAAAATTTCCTCCATTATAAAGTATATAATTTGTTTTATTATGTTATAATCAGTAGTTGCAGAAGAGAAATGTTTTTAAAGCATTTTGTTTGAAATCGTTTTGGTATGTTTATTCAATTTGCCCTAACGGCATAGTTAACAAGTAAATTATTTCTGCAGTTCTACTTACTCGTTATTACCAACGTTGTAGATTTGTTTAGATTCTATACTACTGTTATAAAGATTCAACTCACACAACTATTCTTATATATGTACACGAATATTTTTTTAGAGAACCATAAGACTTAAATTAAGTGACTTCGTACTATTATTTTATACATATTTTAAAGTCACGCTCTTTGTGCTTTTGGTGTTGTTTAAAGTTTTAGTAGTTATAACAACAGAAAATTGACTAGATTTTTTTAAGTTTATATATAAAGGTCAAAGTTTGTAACTGAGACGAAGAATACAGAGGAAACAAAAACTAAAATCTTTCTTGGAAATGCATTGGATTTTCCTTCATTCCCATCCAGTCATCTTAAATATTTATGGTAAATTAACTTAAATTCAAAAACAAAAAGGTATCCTAAAACCGCAAACTACTAAAACGATACAGGGCATAGGTTTTAGTAGTAGGAAAAACTTGTTTTATTTACATTTTGTTTTTACCTTAAGATGGTTTTATTTAAATTTGTTGTGTGATCTTCCGTCTGTTTGACAGCTACAGGCGTGACACTGGTCGAAAACACCGGTGTTCTGTTAAGCATTTGGTCTTTGCATCGCAACCCGCGATACTGGGGGCCGGATGCGGACGTCTTCAACCCGGATCGGTTTATTAACGGCCCCACACATCCTGGTGCTTTTATGCCTTTTAGCTTGGGCCCTAGAAATTGTATTGGTAAGCTCTTCACAATCACTTTTTCTAAACTAGTTTAAGATACGGCAAACAAGAAATAACTTTAGTTAGATTGTATTTTATGCCCCTTTGTATTTAATATTTAATTTAATATATATTATTGTATTTAATAAATTTAATATATATTATTGATTGTATTTAATATATATATTTTTGTATTAATGATATTAATAAAAACTTTCTCTATTTAACTAACGAGGCTTATGCTCTTTCTACAGCATTTTATATATTTTATTACTTCACTGTCGTGTATGAATAACAAAAAACTTCGAAATATATATTTTAAGTTTTCTGGTTGTTTCACTGAATAGGCCCCACATTATGTATAGATATAATATTTTACGGTGGTAGGGCCACGCAGCAGCCTCGGCTGTTGCACGAATGGGCAGGCCCGTCCGGGTAAGTACCACGACCTCACAGAAGACCGGCGTAAAGTGGAAGTATGACAAATACTTTCGCGTTTCGTCTGGTGAGTGAGGTAGCCGGAGCCCAATTTTCAAAAGGTTGTCAACGTATCTGTAACCCTCGAGTGTAGCAGATGTCCATGGGCGGCGGTATTCACTTAACATCAGGTGAACCGTCTGCTCGTTTGACAACTTTTCGCATAAAAAAAAAATGTATAGATGTCGCTAGCAGTATTTTTGTATATATTTTGTTCGATTTCTAAGTTATCGCAAGTCACAAATTGCATATCTACTATTCACCTATATATTGCTCGAATAGTTGTTGATGCTTTTTTTCAAACAACATTCTCTAGTAGTCCCAAACTAAGCACCGCTTGTACTATGGGTACAAGAAAACTGATTAACATACTTAAACATACTTTTCTTTGTAAATAAATACATATTATACATATATAAACACTCAGACACTGGAACAACACTATGTTCATCACACAATATTTTTCCAGTAGTGGGGATCGAACTCACGCCCTCTAGCGCTCAGGCAGGGTCACTACTCCCCACGTCAATCGGGCTTTAAACATAGTTTACTCCAATGTTTTATTTCGCCATCATCGTCAGCCCACATTAGCTTAGCTATCATAAATAACTATCTACTATACTGATCTATTTCCAGGATACCAGTACGCCATGATGTCGATGAAAACAGCGATCACAGCTTTGTTAAGAACTTACAAGCTCCTACCTCCTTTAAAAGCTGAGTTAGAAAAACCTTTGTCCGTCACATTTGATATTATGCTAAGAGATTTAGACGGCTATCAGTTGCGGTTGGAGAGACGAAGTTATTAATATTTTATCATTACTGCCGATGTTAGTGCATACTTTTGATTATGGTTAAGGTATTCTGATTATTGTGACTGGAAAATATGCGATATTTTTTTATGTTTATATGTGCTTCAATATAAATATTACTAGAAGTTTGTTTACTGTGTCTGAAAGTATAGAAATTTAGTGAGTCTATATTGTTATCAAGCATCGGTGGATATTGAATAAAACCCTAAACATGGTTTATGAGGAGTTAAAGTAAAATACAACATATTCGTACATACATAGCGGAGACCTCTTCCGTACAGAGGTTAAATGGGTAATTATCAAATTAGTAATTATCAAAGAATTATTAGTTTTTATTTTATTTTTTATTTCTTGCACATTGTATGATTTCTTACAGTGCTTCCAAGGTTAGTTGTGGGCGTGGGTTAAAAGGTCGTAATGCGTATTTGAAGTCAGGTGCTCAAGTATTCGGAATGTTAGCCAGCGAAATAAAACATTTTATGAGCATGTTTTATTTGCGTTCACTGATGCGAGCGCAGGAATACATCCATCTCATTTGTCTTCTACCATTTGCGTGTTTAAATTGGGAAGTCTTGTTCTTTCTTTGCATATGATATAATATGACATAATTTTACGATGTAAATGTTATTTAAAGAAACAACGTATTTAGCTACTAGTAATTAAAAAGCGGGATAGATTTATAGCAAAAAAAAGCTGAGACAAATCAAACAGAAAAATTAATGTGCTAGATTGTGTAACTGATTACAACATAACCTGAAAACAAAGTCACTTAAATACGAGTCAAAATTATTGTATTTATATAGAAGTAATTGAGGAAATATTTTAACAAAAACCTTTTTTTACTCGATAAAAATTATCATACCTACGCTTTAAGTTATCTACTGGTAGGCCACTATTTGTAAGGCCCAAGGCCTTTAAAGTTATTAGTATAATTCAATTCGTTTAATTTTTGTTCACTTATTACTTTAATAAAAGAAAAAAAATTCAAAACACTTTTTACAAACAAAAATTCCATGACAAAAATTTCTTCTTGTGCTACAAAATGTTCTTTTATTATGTCTATGTAAACTGGAGTTGAGTTATAAATGTATTAATTTATGAATTTTTGTAACTAAAAAATAAATATTTGTTTTAGTTTGAAGTACTGAAGAACTGTATTTCTGGTTCGGTTCCTATGAGATAGAGGCCTATTCGCCGACTAATGTTTCACGATTTTTCTAGGTGGTTGCTAATCTTTATTGAAACATCTTAAAAAGGGGGTTACAAAGGGTCCGCCCTTGCCCATTTACATTCTTTAACAGTAACCCGGAGCGTGAGGAGGAACCGTGGTAGGTGTAATACATAAATGGGATTACAATATGGATTCGTGAATAAAATTAAAGCTTAAATCCAAAAACGCTATATATATATGCCAAGAGACCCGCCCCGGTTTGGCACGCAATGTTTTAAACATGGAAGGAATTGCAAAGTAGTGTAGTCTGTACGATGAAAGAGTTAACGTAGAAAGAAGAAACATGTTGAGGAATCCTGATTTTTCTTATTAGATGAAGATCGGAGATCCCTTTCACTATTTAACGAAAGGTATTGAAAATTATTGAAAATTATTAAAAATTATTGAAATCATTAAAAATTATTAAAATTATTAAAATGATCATTTGAAATGTTTTTTTTTAATAAACAAGCTAAAAAAGTTTACTGTTCCAAACAAAAAAAAAAAAAAAAAAAGAATGCGTCTACCGTGTCGATTCTCGCAATTCATTGTTAAAATATAAATCTTAATTAATTCAATACGCTGCGGCCACATCTGCGGAGATTTAACAACTTTAGAAAATGTTTCCACAGCTATAAAAAATAAACTAAATAACCTTATTGATAAATTATTGTAAAATGTACATATAATTTGGAGATTGAATATTCATGTTTTAGTTACATTTGTAAAACTTGAATATTATGTACTATACCACTCGGAAAGGAAGTGTCGGGCAGGCAGAAACGGACGTGGCACCCCGTTAGCCTTGTAGTCTCAGGCCTATCGAATAAGATTAAATTAAATAATACAATTAATCTATATGATATAAATACTCTTCCCTTCAAAAGATTCGTGATCATTAATGGAGTGAACTATTTGACATTTATAAAAATGGCAAAATTAAAATAAGTTAAAGCTTTAAATTGCACAAAAATTTATAATCTCCGATTTAATCGCGGTATACGAGTAACTTGCATAGGCTTCTTAGTGTGTGTGCATACCCGTCTGCAACAGATTTTTTGCGCAGTGTGGCGGTAGCATTATTACTATTAAAATTTTACACTCGTATACACGGGTCCAGTGTTAAATACGGCCGTCCCGTTCCACCGGCATTATTTCGGTTCCATTTCGCCAACGTCAAGTTCGACGCAAGGTGTTCGGGATAAGGACAAAATGCTGATCGAATTATTGTTCGCGGCGGTGGTTACGTGTTTCGGGTGGTACGTGTGGAGGAGACGGAGGATTTTGAGACTCTCAAATAAATTGAAGAACAAGTTTCGCGCGTATCCACTAGTTGGCCACGGCTACATGTTCAGCGGCTCTGATGAAGGTATTTCGATAACGGTTTCGACATTGTCCGCGATTAGCGACGGTTCATCGGGTTGTCCAGTGCTATACAGAATGTGGTATATTTTGGCATGTAAGAGTGGGACGCGAACACAAGTTAAACGGCACCAATAAAGGTATGAATATATGTCTCCGTTGATACTGATCCCCTGCATTTAATGGGGATTCACGTCATTTACGGAGATTATGAACAGTAATAATTTACTGATTTGTTGTTTTTATCAATGTGCCATTGGCGTATGATACAAATTCATACAAGTGAAAAGAACATGGACGTTAATCACTATTACATTATCATCACTGGAAAGGCAAAATTACTTAACCGCCAAATTTGTCATTTCACGGTTAAGTAACTTTTACTTTCCAACGATGACATGTTGTTTTCATGTTTACATAAAAAACCACAAAACCACGTGCTCCTGCAGGGTTGAAGTTTATGAAAAACTAGCAAACCGCCCCGGTTTTGCACAGGTCCAATGTATTATACACTAGCTGCTGCCCGCGACTACGTCTGCGTAGAATAGGCTGAAGGCGTAACATTCAGACGGAAAAACAGATATACATAAAATATGTATATAAATTATAGCCTTTGTCTTATTCTAGTGTATAAAGTATATTATTGTAAAGTTTCATTAAAAGAGTAACAAACATACATCCATACATACAAACTTTCGCCTTTATAGTAAGGAAGTAAGAATATAAACCTTCCTGTTGAATCACCATCTAGTAAAAAAAATACGCATCAAGATCCGTTGCGTAGTTTTAAAGATCTCAGCATACATAGGGACAGACAGACAGCCGGACGAATTTGTTTTATACTATGTAGAGATACAACCACTACTAAGTTTCTATTTATTATCAAGTAGGATAATCACTAGCCAGTTGTTTATTTTTTACGAAAATAGTTATTTCAATCAATTTTGGAATAATGCTATAAAAGACCCTTTATAAATATGTAAATGTCATTAATAATTCATAAGATAGGCTAGAGGGAACAAGTTCAATCCTGTTATAAAAATCTCAACAGTAAATTGTGAAAAAAGATAGAGGTTAAAGAAACCTGTATATATTTTTTAATTCACTAGCCTTCCTCATATTACTAATTTAGCAAGAAGTTCTGTAATAAATAGAGAAAAATTGAATAAGTAATTAGATTTTCATTACAGACCTTATTTTACCCATAGCAATAACAACTATCAAGTTGTTGCAATGTTTAGGAAGTAATGCAAACACTTGTAGCGAGTTATTCTTTTTTAAATTCCTATTGACATCCGAAGTCTTCTATGGAGTGGCCTTAAAATAAACACCTGGTATCAATGTTGTTTAGTTAAATCTTAAATCAATTACGACTAACATATTTCTAAATTAATTTTGCATACACGAAGAAAAAGGTCAGATTGCTTCAGCGAAAATATGGACTAATGCTTTGGGGCGAGACCCTTGTGAATAATTGAGGAAGACGGTTCTGATATGAGTGTCTTCAAGGCAAGACTGAATAGGCTATAACTGGTCAACTGCGTTTAACATTTTAGATAAAATCTCAATTAAATCATTATAAGTCTATAAAATAATTGAAATTAGTTAACATAAATAAATCTTACATTAATTATTTTTTTATTGATATAATAGTTGCCATCTGCCATAGGTCTATGTAGTGTACAGGGTGCGCTGATTCCGACTAGAAATTTCAAATCTGTATAATTTGCCGCATGTAAAAAATTCTATTTTGCACGAATTTATAGGTAAAATTTACTATTTCTTGACTGCAACTATTACGTCATCATGACATCGATAAAAAAATATAGTGTCCACTTAATAATTTTCATACGATGAAGTGACAAAATTTGAATAAAAAATTGAATAGAATGACTAATGCAAATATAGATTTTAAATATGTTCGAAATTACTTAAAATAATTGAACTTACGCACAATAATGTAGTTAAATAGATAAGAACATTTTTTTTTTAAAATGGAATAAAATTTTCTATTGACTTGAAGTAATTTTTTTTTAATAAAAGAAGAGAAAAATAAACGTATTAAAAACCATTAAGTTTTGTGGTTAGTTACGAATGTGGGTGCACAGAAAATTATAATAAATAAAAGATTATTTATGAACTAAATAATAAATGTAAATATATATATTGACATTTATGCTATATACAATAAAACAATAAAGTTATATTGTATAATACAATACGAAAATACTATAAAATACATTACTATATACTATAAAATACTATACTATAATTATATTTTATATTTTTATTAATGAATGTGGCAGGACCACGCAATAGTGTTCACTTATGTCTTGTCGTGTCTTTTCGGGTAAGTACCACGTCCTCACAGAAGACCGGCGATAAAGTGAGATAAAGTGGTAGTGTCATACGTCTGCTTTTCGTCTGGGGAGTGAGGTAGCTGGGGCCCACTTCATTAGAAGGTGGCAACGCATCTGCAATCCTACGGGTGTTGCAAATGTCCTTGGGTGGCGGTTATCACTTAATGTCAGGTGAACTGCCAGCTCGTTTGCAATTTTCTCAGATAAAAAATTAAATAAACATACCACGAATATTAACGATGAACTGATTCTGCTGACAGTTTTTTAAAAATATGTTCACGAACTTTGCTAATAAAAGAATTTTGACTCTTAGCCATCTTGATTTCGAGAGGTAATGCATTCAACAGAAAGATGGAGTGAATAAAGAAAGAAGAATGTCTGAACTAAAAGAAAAGGCGATTGATTATAAGGCGAGCGTTGGTTTTTATTATTTTTAGAAGAGAGATATTGAAATGGAAGAGATAGATAAGATGGGGTACAAGGAGAGTTAAGGAAAGAATAAAGAGTAGCAGTAGCTCTTAGTGAACCTCTTAGTGTAATCACTACAGTTGACAACGGTACACCGACACACACACTCGTCATATTTACGAAGATTGAAGATGTGATCTGCATTCAGGTCAAAGTAGCATAGGTCACTATAGTCGATTAAATGGGGAAGTCAAGGCCTGCATAAGCCTTATTATTCCTTCAGTGAATTTGACTGACATTTTTAATTTCTTTTTGGCAGCTCAATGTCAAATCGAGATTTTTCGCGTTTTGGCTGATAGGACTGGGATAGTTCTCCTAAACTATTTGTGGAACTGTCAATATCGACATTTCTGATATTACTAATTCCTGGTTAACTTGAGAAATCAATTCTGAAAGGCTATCGACAGTTCCATTGGCATATATTTGCAATTCATCGACAAAAAGATGTAATGCGCTCTGAATATCATGAGATAAAAGATTTATAACAACAAAATGTTTAATAGGAGAGATATATACTCTCTTTTCTGCCTTCAATTCAACAATTCTACCTCAACAATCCGGCTTCTAGAATCATGCTTACGAAAGTAAATATTAATTCACGTAGACTGGCGCATGTGAAAGCAGACTTAAATTTTGAATAAAATCGTCTATAAAACTAAAGTAAAAAATAAATAGCTGACTATTTCTGGCAGCTGAATAAGGATGATGCTTGTTTTAGATTATTATTTAAGAGCACCCGATCATAAAATTAGATTAGATTTACATCATATTATCGCTAATGAAAACCGAGCCGCAAGCAGGGTCAGTTTTCATTATTCTTCACTCATTATTAAAGTACAAGAAATAACTTTATTTGTATAAACCTTAGTGTATCCCTTTCGGAATTGAGTCTTTTATAAAATGTAATGCTTGGACGCAAATAAATACTTCGTAAGCTTGCAAATAAATAATCAGAAAGCTGAGGTGACAGTAAGTATGAAATTAAAAATGTGAACACACTCAGTGATCAGAATATTGTTTCGTGACCATTGAGAAACTGAATTTTAACCTGTGTTGCAAGGACGTTTTACATACATAAATTTTACGTGGACAAATACCCAGATGACCAACAAATATCTGTGTATCACACAAATAGTTGTCCCGTGTGGGAATCTAACCTACAACCCCCGAAGCTGAAGCCAATACCTTGGCAACTGCGCCACGGAGTTATAAAATAATTTTAGTCATACCATGTGACGAGGTCGTTAATGTTCTATACAAATAGATATATTTTACATGTTTTAACATATTTCATGAATTTAATTATATTCTCTAATTATTAAATTCCGTATTGAAAACTTTTCTCAGCGTTTTGTCTACAAAATCTATTTTGCTGATAAATTGTCACAGATTACTCAGGATTAAACAGTTATATCGGAATCGTGATCTATTTTATCTTAAGTGCTACATTCATACATTGTAATACATTGTACTAGTGTATATTATTATTAAAAATATTTAAACCCATTCATTCAAATATTTAAATTCATTTCACTGAGTGCTTGCGCGAAAACCATTTCGTAATAAACAATTCTTTCAGTTCTTGATTGGAAATGACGTTCCAAGTATTTACTGTTTTTACCTTAGTAATTTGGGTACTCTTTAAAAGATGGAGAATCAGAAGAGTGTTATATCTTTCGCATTATATAAGAAATAAATATCCATCTTTACCCTTTGTCGGACATGGTTACATGTTCACGGGAACCAATGAAGGTATTTGAAGGTCACTTTCATAAAAGTTATGATGATGCTAATTAAAAATCATTGCAATATATATATATATATATAAATAATAAATGGCTTATGTACTTTACATAAATAATATAGGGTTTGTTAAAATTCATTTCAATTAGGGATAAATTAAATACAATTAACTATAACATATTAATTTAATGCTACTTCAAGCGAATTAGTATAAATTATTTCCTGTAATGCTAGATGTAAGGTGTAAAATTAAATAAATAAATAATTCTGTTGTTATATCTTCTATATTTGTAAGACATTTGTAATGGCCTGGGAATAAATACTACAATTATGAACCGGTTATGCTTTATAAAAAAGGCGTGTAGACATGCATAACTATGTTGTGAACGGCATAACTTGTTTTCAGATCGAATGACCGCATTCAAAACTTTTGGTTTGGAAGCGATCAAGAACAATGGAGTTACCAGTTTGTGGTTTGGAAACGACTACTATACTTGTAAGTTATTAGTATGCAAATATGCTTTAAGTATATTCATCTCCAATTTATATTTCTTGTTTCACTTCGCTTTTTTTCAATATGTTTTCTATTCTTCCTTCAACGTATGTATACTTCTACGTCTTAGTTTTAGAATTCATAAAGTAGTCAGTACGCTAACTGGACTGTTTAGATATTACAAATATCTGGAATTGCTGCAATTAATTTATTTCCACAGTCAATATCGAAGAATAAATTTGATGTAGGAAACAGAAGAATGTTTAAAAGTATAGCTTGTTTAGTTTATTATATGTTATTTGAAACAATTTAGAAAACTTGGCCAGCTTCTGCACAGGACTGTGATTAGTTGGATTTGTTTCGTTAATAATTTCGTAACTTTTATGGCATTTTGTGTACTTGCTCGCATAAAAAATAGGCTCCAATCGAATGAGGCGGGTACTGTTAGGTATTCTGTCGTATCTTCATTGTTGTGCAAAGGAGTATTGTGGTTTTCAGTAATCGCCGATGCAGCTATAGCGGAGACTGTTGTGAAGACCTGTTTAGAAAAGAGCCATTTGACGGAAGTTCTAAAACACCTACTTGAAAATGGAAGCATATTTGCACCGGGTATGGATTTTGTATTAGAGTTATTGGCAACAGAAAATAACGGTGTCTTATGTTCAGGAAATGTAACAAGTTGAACTACATTTTAAGGTCGTATTATAGGCCCTTATTTTTCATCGAGTCTAAACTCAAACTAAGAATATTTACGATAGCGGAATATTATTGAAACAACCGGAGCCCCATACGCTTGGTGCGTGTTAACGCATTTGCGACATCTCTGGTGATGTGACTGCCCTTGACCGAAGCTCTTAGTTACCATTTGGTTGACCGCTGGTTAACTATTCATTCTTTTGGAGTGTAAAAATTTCTCACTATACATAACACATTTCGAGTGTTTATTTTTTCAACATATTCTTGTCGTTATTTTTATATTCTTAAATGTATAAATAATTTGCTGGAATGTCAACTGATTGTTATAACAATATTTAAATACGTTTTCATTCTGCTTAGTGATGCTATGAATAAATACATAAATAAATGACATTGACACCTGATTTTAGTTGTAGCACATTTGTGTATGTTTTAATACTATGTTTATTTCGACGTTTCTTGTAGTGAAGATTTGGCGGCCCCGTCGCAAGGTCGTTGCACCCACCTTCTCGCAACGGAACCTACAAGCTTTCGTGGAGGTGTTTTCACAGCAGAGCAGCGTATTGGCAGACCAACTAGGTCTTATGGCAGGGAAAGGACCGTTCTCGATTTGGAAGTATTTCACCACATTCACGATGGACTCAGTTTGCGGTATGCGTAGGCGTGTAATTTTTAATGGTTTAATCTTTATTGCTATCCTAATAATAAAAAAAAAAAAAAAAAAACAAGTGACGGCAGACAGATTCCGTGGCGCAGTTGCTAAAATATTGGCTTCGCCGTCGGGGGTCGTGGGTTTGAACCCCACATGGCACAACTATTTGTGTTATCCACAGAGAGTTGCATCTGGGTGTTTGTTCATGTGAAATATATGTTTGGAAAACGTCCTTACAAGACAGGATAAAGTTATCCTAAAGTAAGGGCAAAATTATTAAAAAAAAATAAAATGAAATGATCTGCTTAGAGTAACAAAGTAAAATTTATCCAACATTTATTTAATATTAAATCCCTTTGGCTTTCAAGACTTTCGTATTGGGTGGTGTCGCAAATTCTCTTTAAAAATTTGAGATTAATAGCTCATTGCAAATCAGAAACGGCCCTCGGTGTGAAAGTGAACGCGCAGACGCAACCAGACACACCATTCTTGAATGCGTTCGACGAATACTGCGAACTGATTGCCGCCCGCATGTGCCAGCCGTGGCTGCGAATAGAGGCCCTGTACAAGTTACTACCGGACTCCGTCAAGTTAGAGAAGAACAAAAAGTACATATGCGATTACGTGGATAAGGTAATTGTAATGAGCAATGACCGCTCATAATGTGAGTATAATATGGAAGTAAGGGAACGCTTAACGGGGCATGTATAACTTGCTGTTTAAAAGTTCATGTCTTTTAATGTTAACGAAATAGGTATAGAGAGCTATATTATCATTATATGGGAATCTAGTATACAAAACCGCTACCACTGTTCTTGAGTCTATAAACAAGATGCGTGATCTCCCGGGGCCCTGGTAAGTATGGGGACCCACAGGGATCTATTCTTGGGCCTTTTCTCTTCCTCATCTATATAAATGATCTGCCTTATCTCGTTGATCATAATCATGTCATAGTATTGTTTGCTGATGATACTTCTTTAGTTTTTAAAGTTTAGCGACATTCCTTAAAAAATGACAATGTAAACAATACCCTATCAGTGCATTGGTTTAGTGCAAACCATTTACTATTGAACAATAAAAAAAACCAAATTTGAAACGAATCCAAATATGAAACATGTAAAAACTGATGTACTATTACATGGGGAAGCACTTGACCTTGTTGAAACGACTGTATTCCTTGACATAACTATAGACGCCAGTACGCCTGCAGTGAGGCCCCCATATTAATAAGCTGGCGAGTAGACTTAGCTCAGCAGCCTTCGCGGTTAAAAAAATAAGACAGCTAACTGATATAGATACGTCTCGTTTAGTATATTTTAGTTATTTCCACAGTAAAATGTCTTATGGCATTCTACTTTGGGGAAACGCCGCTGATATTAATACTATCTTTGTCCTCCAAAAGAGAGCTATTCGAGCGGTTTATAACCTGAGCCCCAAAGAATCACTAAGAAATTTGTTCAAATAGATTAAATTATTGACTGTTGCTTCTCAGTACATACTTGAAAATGTTATGTATGTTATGTATAAAAACAAAAATGAATTTTCAAGACATGCGAATGTACATGATATAAATATAAGGAACAAACACAAATTAATTTTACCCGCAACCGAACTGGTGGTAGCGTTTTGACAATCAATAAGAATGTGTAATGCTTCTATAATGAGTAAAGGTTTGATTTTGATTTTTGATGGGCTAAACAAATCATATGCTTGGTTGGATATTTAAATCGTTGAATTAATATCTATCACACAAGCACATCTGAACAGGAGTAAGATATGTTAAAAAATGAAACATAGATGTTAGAGTCACATTTATGTTAGAGTCAATCGGTGTCAATTTATAGAACTTTAGTTAAGTCTTTACTATAGTAATATTTTTACAGGTGGTCAGAGCGAAAAGAAACGAACAGAGACAAATGGCATCATCTGACGAAGGTAAGTACGTTTGTTGTTAGACAATAATTACATGTATATATGTATATATATATATATATACATATTTTCAGAAACATGCGGTTATTTCATTGTGTAGTGACTAGGGGCCGTCCATGGATCACGTGTTTTTTAGTACCTACGAAGAATCTTAAAAATTTTTGAATATTATCTTTAAATACAGGTTTAGAGTATAATCTAATTTTATGTTGAAATTAAGAACCATCAGAGATTCAAGGTCATACACTGCTTTTCAGATTGGTTGCAGAAATCGTGCGTTTAACGAAAAAATTGATATCTTTCTACTCCCTCCCGCCCCCCTAGTGATATTTCGTGATTTTATAGCCTCACGTGATTAATGGACGGCCCCTTAGAGTGATGAGTATGAATGTAGTTGGAGGATGAAAAGCTAGAGCAAGACCGAGAAAGATTTGGATGGACTGTGTGAAGAATGATATGTCTGTGAAAGGGGTGAATATTGAGATGACGGCTGAAAGAAGAAAATAGAAGGAAAGGATATGTTGTGCCGCCCCACCTAGTGTGGGATAAGGGCAGAAGAAAGAAGAAGAAGACAAAAGCGTCTTTATTATAAACATGAATAGGCACAAAATTATATAACTATTCTCAATAAATTTTATCAACTTTTTTGTTGTCTAAAAATGTTAGTAATTAGAAGCTTAACCTAATTTAACTACCCGTTACTATAAAAAATATGTGTGTACATACGTAAGCGTTAGAAAAGAAATATAGCTAAATATTTTATCTGCTGTGCCGGTACTCTGTGTTTGTGAATAAGACATTAAACGAAAATGATAACAGTTTAATTAAATAACTTGGTATCAAAGTATCAGCCTATATGTGAAAAATTTTAAATCTAAAATTAACAAGTTCAATGGTGCCGGCACCGGGGATCGAACACAGGTTGCTCAAGCATCTCTAAAAGCATTCCTATTATCGGTAATCTCTTATACGGTAATCGTTGAGGTAAATACACATGGGGTGAGAATCGAATGTTGATTTCCATCACGAATGTTTTGGTTGAGAATCCAACGAGTTTTGACCACTTTCCATCCATCGTGAAATCACATTATAAATATCTCGTCTTTTAATGAAATCTTTAGTATTGTAAATTTCGTAAAAGCTACGACTGCAAAATAGATAAATAAGTTTTAATGCATTTGCCGTGAAACCATAAAATGTTATGTAAAACATACGGAGAGAACTTAGCTCGCCGTATGTTTTACAATGTCACAAATAATTAAACATTCTTAGATAGACACCTGCAATGACAACAGACACTTATTTTAGTAAAATACTAATGCATGTATTTGAAATATTAATGTATTCATAGTCGATTTAAGTTTGCCGTTGACCTCTGAACAAGTTTTCTTGAAAAAACATAGTCCTTGAAAGCGACATCTTACGGAATATTGATGGACTGAAATCAGATTGAAGTACACAAACTGTATAAAACTGACTCCTTTTTCTAATAGATGTCGTTATTGTATAATAAAGATAATATTGAAGTCTACATTTAAAATAAAGACCACGTTAGTGAAATATAGCTTGTTAAGTGCTAGTGACACTATCGTGATTAGAAAGTTTCGCAGAAATAAAAATAAAAAAATCGAAGGAAGGCTTTAAGGAAACCGATTCCTTTCTTATCTTGTAAATAAAATTGTTTATAGAATTATGTAGCTTATTTTAAAATCGACATAATTATGTGTGTTTTGTTATTCACTATAGTTTGAATAGAAAATCTAAGTTAATATAACAAAGGTAGCTCACGTAAAGGGAATTAAAATTGCACAATTGGATTAAACCCAAAAATATATTCCAATGACATGTAATTTGTTAAATTGAAATAAGTCAACTGTGGTAAGAAAACATGTATCGTAATAATAAAATTGATATTTAGAATATTGATAAGTCCGTAATATATTCACAATATCGACATCCAACCATCCTGAAAAGCTATTTGTACCCATTATTTTTTTTAAACTTGTAATATTAGGAACATCAACATCGTTTCAGCCGGTATCTCCTTCGATCTAGTCCACTGCTGAACTAAGACTGCCATGAAGCATGATCCTGAGCCACAATCGATATTTGTTTCCACCAAAACATATTTCTATCTGGCACTGAAAGGATTACACACTAAAAGGATAAGGCTTATAATTACAATGAATAATCAAAACTGATAATGATATCGTATTGCAGCTGTAAGTAGTTTCAAGCCTTTCTTGGACCTGATAATTGAATCGTCTGGCGGCAAGCACGGTTTTACCGATAACGAGCTCCGCGAAGAAACCCTCGTTATAGTGCTGGCCGGCACCGACACTTCGGCTGTTGGTGCCGCGTTCACCTCCGTAGTGCTGTCCAGATATATGGACGTTCAGGAAAAGGTTTTTGAGGAGTGAGTATGTTTATGGGTAATTGTCCTGACGACATAGTCGAGGACCAAATTTCCACCCTGTATAACTTTTCGACGGTTGGTTTCATAATGAGTAATGTAATTCAGATGAGACACGTAAAAAGTTTGTATGCAAATTTATTTTTCCCTCATAATGCCGCGACGATTAAAAGGATGGTAATAAAAGAAATGAGCATAAAATTTGCGCTTGATTAACGTACTTATAGTGCATTCTTAATAATATAAAAATTAATAGCTTAATTTTGATAAGCGCCACGCCAGCGTAGATGTGGATAAAGTAATTAATAAAGAAAGTTAGAAAAATTATGTTTACAAATGGGAGCTTAAAGTACAAAGTTATCAAAACCTTATAATTCGTTATATATACATGTAACTGTAATAGTTCTGCGTAACGGTTTAAACCAATGACTTTTTGTTTGTTGCAGGTTATGCGAAGCTTTCGGAGACTCAGATAAACCCGTTGTCCCAGGAGATCTACCCAAACTAAAATACTTGGAGGCTGTGATACGGGAGTCCATGAGGCTGTATACGCCGGTACCGATCATAGCAAGAAAATTAGACAAAGATGTTACCCTGCGTAAGTATGAAAAAGTTGTACCGTTTTTCAGTTTAGGTCAAAGGGAATGTAAAATCTGTATAGCCATATGAATAAAAATATAGATATATAGAAAAATATATATGGTGAAAAGTTATTTAATCAGAAAATGTTATTTCACTGAGTACGCAAGAATGGACAGCCTCGCGCAGGCTCTAACCATGGTACAGGAATTGCTCGCCTTAAGTTATTACATTATTTCCAGCCTCGGGACTAACGCTGGTGAAAGATTCTGGTGTCGTAATCAACATCTGGGCATTGCATCGTAACCCCCTCTACTGGGGGAAGGACGCAGAAGAGTTTAAGCCTGAACGGTTCTTGGAGGGTCCACTTCAGCACCCTGCGGCGTTTATGCCCTTCAGCTACGGCTCTAGGAATTGCCTAGGTAAACGAGTTCTGATTTAAATCTAATTAATATTCAATCTTTATTCATTCCTACATTCGTTTATTAATCAATTTATTCGTATCTTTATCATCCATTCGTCTGCTATTATTATTTACTTATTCTTATCTTTATCGATCAGATTTGAGTGTATTTTATTTATTCACTGTGGATAACAATCGGTAACTATTTCTGAAGTTGAAATTCAAACATATTTTTTTTTATGAGTGCGCACGTGCAAATGATAAGTTTTTGATAAATTTCAATTAAGCTCATCAGATCTTTTGAAAATCGTTATGAATCTTATTTACGATTTGCTCCTAGTCAAAGCAAAAGTGCTCTAACAGTTTCGGATCTACAGTGTTACATAAGTGCTATTACTGAATTGCTTCTATCCAACATCTGCACGTAAATCACTGTTATGATTTTACCCAAGATTAAGGGATAGATTATTTTTATAAAAAAAAAAACTGGCTTGACTGCGAAATTGTGGATATACTGAACAAAAATTTCTACTTTTTAAAAAAAGTGGAAGAGCCATCTACCTTATCTTGAGAGCAGATATTTTTGTAAGACGTTTATTCGCAATCTTAAAGGCAAGGTAAAGATTTTGTTATAAATTTCATTACTGGCGCGAATTCTGTCTTGAGAGATGAACAACTAAACCACTCCCTAAACCACTTTTACTTTACTAGTACTTTATTTTTTAGATAGATAAAAAATTTTAATTGGCTTGTTAAGGATATCAATATGCCATGATGGTGATGAAGACTGCTCTGGCAACTGTACTGCGGAGGTACCGTCTGCTGCCGCCAACGGCAATGAGCTCCGAGGAGTTGCGAAAGCCACTGAGGGTCAAGTACGACATCATGATGAGAAATGTGGACAACTATATGGTGCGTTTAGAGCCTAGGATTAACAGCAGACTAGTTAAGGTTCGAAGCGAAGAAAAAGTACAATCTGGATAAAGCCTTTTTCCTTTCAATTGAAAAGTTGTGGCTGGTTCTCTTGTATTTAGTAAAATATACTAGGATAATAAATAACATTATGTAATCTATGCATCCTTAACACTATGTTACATAAAAACATTGATTAATTTTAACATACATTGTGTAGTGTGAACACTGTTGTGTTATTGGTCCAAGAACATTATACATGTTTCTATTCATCAAAAAAAAACATAGTTCATTGTACACATCGTGAGAGCTGAATCGGTATTACGATGCATCAAACCCGGTGTACCTCAACGTAGTTTTCTGCCGCACCTGTATGCAGTGTACACAAACGATATTCCCGCCTTGGAGCAAAACGCCTCTAACTGGGATGAAGATGTATTGTTGGCCCTACGCTACGCAGACAACAGTGCGTTTTTCACGTCTTCACACGACGCAGCAGATGCGGCGAGGAAGATGCAGCGTTAACTGAACCTGCTGTCCAAGTGGCTGGAAAAGTGGCGGATGTCTGTCAACGTCGACAAAACCCTAAACTATCTAGATTCCACACATCATCAACCAACCCACGCTTGCGCTGCAAGTCAAGCGATTACCAACGAGAACAACATAAGGTACCTTGGGTGTCAGATTGACCGCTCGCTGTGTATGGCTCCACAGGTTGAACACTCCGTTCGGCAAGCCTGAGCAGCTCGAGCCACTCTATTCTGGCATCCACGTTACCGATAAAGACAACAATCGGCGTCTATAAGACGTACGTTTGCTCGGCGGCTCCGGCGTGATACGGTCTGTTTTCCGCCTCGCAAAGGCACAGGCACCAGGCGTAGCAGAACCTCGCCCTTCCAGCGATCGTGGGGGCTGGGCGTTACATCAGGAACGACGTAATAGTCCGCAACTTAAGAGTGGAGTCCATCGAGGAGTTTTTGGTCCGTTTGTCTCGTTGCTTGGACGACAGAGCCGACGACGGGCCACATCCATACCAGCATCACACCGCAACTCTAACGCCCGTCCTCCTGATGGACGCCCACTCCCACGAGAGCTATTGCGGTCGGGATGGGTCAATGGGCAGCCGGAGCCGACCGCAGCTCCGTGGTGTCGAAGACACCGTCGTTTTCGCTTTACACCACGAGAGTAAGGCCGTGTACACCCTGCTAGTGCCGCTACCGCTTTAAGAGTAAGGGATGGTCGTTGGGCATTCTCACCGCCGACTAGCTTCTGCGGGTCGAGACTACGCACTAGCAATGGGGACCAGGACCCCGAGGCTTTAATCAGCAGGGTCTTGCGCCAGCTGTAGTACTTAAAAATTAAATCATCACAAAATTTTTTTTACCACAAAGAAGGTTTATTACTATCTTCGAATAATTACCTTTATTATTATTTAACTTAACCATAGTTATAATGATTTCGCCTATGACCACGGTGCCCAACTTGAAATTAAGATCATAAGGCAATTTTCTGCTAGATAAATGCAGTGAAAAGTAATGTAAATTTGAACGCATTTCAATAAGGTACTGATTTCATGAAATACATGTTGTACTTAATCTTCTGTTTGTTACATAAATGACAATCGAAATTATTAAAATTATGTTAATGTTTTTATATTTAAATGTTAGTGATATGTGGTTATTATTGTTAGAATAAACTTGGATTAAATAAAATTTTTCGTTTTTATAACAAAAGTATTGGACAAATAACTTTACGGTGGTAGGGCCACGCAGCAGCCTCGGCTGTTGCACGAATGGGCAGGCTCGTCCGGGTAAGTACCACAACCTCACAAAAGACCGGCGTAAAGTGGCCGGAGCCCAATTTTCAAAAGGTTTTTAACGCATCTGGAACACTCGGGTGTAGCAGATGTCCATGGGCGGCGGTATTCACTTAACATCAGTTGAACCGTTTGCTCGCTTGGCAACTTTTCACATAAAAAAGTACAGATTTTTTTCAATATTAAACCGTGAAGTCAACATTTGATTACAATATTTTTTTATGTATCTAATATTATATGAGATTATCCCCCGTATTTATAAATATGTACGTATAAGTGTACGGAAAAAATGCTCCGATGCGACTTCCATTCGTATCTACAGGGAAATCAATAATGTAATAAATTCTTACATTTCCATGTGACGCATTTCTTTATTTATTATGTGAACGGGATATTCAAGGTTTGTTTACAAATTTAATCTAATACGCGCGGTATTGTATGAATCAGGATTCGAGAAGAGTAAAAGTAAAAATAGAAAGTTTAAAACTACAATATCTTCGAAATCTACTGTGGTCGGACCACGCAACAGTATTCGCTAGTGCACGCAAGACCGGCGCAAAGTAGAATTGTTACACGTCTGCGTTTCGTCTGAGTGAGGTAGCCGAGGCACATATTATTAAAAGGTGGCAACACATCTGCAACCGGTGTTGCAAATGTCCGTGGGCGGCGCTTATCACTTAACGTCAGGTGAGCCGCCAACTTGTTTGCCACGTTTTTACATAAAAAAAATGTTTTTAGGATGTGGCAATCCACACATTATTTGACAGGAAATGAACCTTAATCTTTTACACTTGTTTCCAGTCCATATGATAAAACACAATTCGTCATAATAACACTTCTATTTTAGACTAGTGGAAAACCGTTGGATTTTTAACTGATCCGAGTTTTAATTGACTCAACCTTGTACCGCAAGGATGGGTGTTCAAGCGAAATTGCCTCGCGTAGATAAACAGTTACTGGGCTAATTGCCCTTAGCCCTGCAGGTTCTGTCGCTGGGAAAACTTTTTTATGAAGTGCCGATAATACCAACCAACACAGGTTTTTGCGTGTATTGATGTAACATTTACGTATCGTATTATACTTTATCAATCATCATAAATAACTAGTATTAAAAATAAAAATTAAACAACACTTATTTTATTTCATGTTCTTTTATTTTATAATTTTAGGGAAACTAACAGCTAGCAGATAAAAAGTTTCCACATTTAGATAAGTATAAAAGTAAAAAAGCATACAATGAAGAATAACGGACACTGAGCTTGCATTGACAATTATTATAAAATTTACACAAATATATTACCTACTCATTAAAAAAAAAAGCGTTGCTAAGCAGTCTTGTAATCTGATTGTCAGAACTTATACATAAGTCAAGGTTGTATTGCTTAGCTTAACTACCGTGTTAAAAATAATAAAATCTTCCTGCTCGAATAAAGAAGGAATTCTCTCTGTAATTTATTGAGGCCGATGATACATGTAAAACAGTAGGTTTGCGATATGTGTGTGAAGAGATTTCAGATTTCAAGTGTCTTGCTATCATGGTTTATGAAATACAGCCTTGGGCCAGACGGCCAGATGGACAGACAGACAGACAACGGAGTCTTAGTAATAGAGTCCCGTTTTATCCTATCGGTACGGACATCTGAAAACCATACTAGTCAAAGTTCATATTGAAAACTCATCGGTCTGTGCATATTTCGATAAAATTAAACATAATTGTAATAAAACGGGGAAAATAGAGGGTAAAAGACCTAGAGGCCGTACTCCTAAACAGTGGGCGGATCAAGTTTAAAAAAAAACTGGAAATCCCTGTTTCTCAAAATATATAGAACCAAACGGGGCTATTGCCGCCGTCACTATGTTGGTGTAAGTAACATTTTATACTGAGTAGTCTGGCTGCAATATAAGCGTATTAGATATGGATTATTTGTTGATATATCAAGTGTATTAATAAAATACCGTAAATACACAAAATACATAGAATTAAAAGGAGCTTTTGCGGGGCCTCACAAATGGCAGAATGTGAAATTCGCACGGAATAATTCCATTGCGCAGTTACACCCCCTTCCCGTTGGGAAATCACTAATAAGCGCTCGAGCTCTGGCGTTGTGTGGATTATTGTTACGACCCGCGTGTTTCGTTTCAGCACCAAAAATTTAGGAAAGGAAAATTCTGGAATCACTTATTACTTTAGTTTAGAATATGAATTTACAAGTGAGCGTAGTTGTTTCTTTATTAAAGTGATTTTAAGTTAATGTTGGGTATTGTCAGCCGTTCAATGTTACTTGGTATTTAGATTATCAAGATTTAACTTTAATGGATGGTTAGTTTCAGCATTAAGTAATAGGTACTCGAGTATATTGATAACATAACCAAATATATGATTTATCTATTTATTTCTGCGAGCTATGTGGCCGATGGGGCGCTGAGGTTCTCGAGTGGAGATCGCGTGTCTCTGATCGAAGTGAAAATCCCTAGAGGAGACCTATGTTCGGCAGTAGACGCTTGCAGGCTAAAATGATGATTATGATGAGGTGATGGTAATATGAGTAAATAAATAAATCTATTTAGTCATAGCATCACAACGAATGTTAACGTATTTAAATATTAATACAAAAAAGGTACTATAGCAGTAAGTTGAAATTTCAAGAAGAATATTCTTCTTAGTCGCACACTCTTGGCGTGGCGTGGTCGTGGCTATCGATGGACAGGATTGCGTCTCGTCGTCGCTGTTGTCATTCCAGTATGCGCTGACACAAATTTAAATAAACATATTTAAGAAGAAGAAAATTGAAGAGACTCAGCTATCCCTGGTCTTAGCGAGAGGTAAGATCGAGGATGGCAGTATCATCTCGGGAAAATTTTGAAAGAGCTTGAAAGTTTTCATAGACAGTTGTATATCTCAACACGTAAACCTATTGTCAGAACAGCTCAGAAAACCAGAGCTAGGTTGACCCGACACTACATGGCTTTACAGATCACATTCATAAGTTCCGCTAGACTATACAGAAGACTTAGTAGTATAATCGGCCATTTTTCTTAGTATGGTTATATTTTTTTTATGCTATAAAGTGGCAAACGACATCGTGGTTCACCTGATGTGAAGTGATAACTGCCGCCCAGGTTGCAGATGCGTTGCCACTTTTTAAAAGAGTGGGCCCCGGCTACCTCACTCACGAGACGAAAAGCAGACAATAGTATAATAACACTTACTTCACGCCGGTCTTCTGTGAGGTTATGGTACTAACCTGGACAAACCTAACCCATTCGTGCAATAACATACACTGTTGCGTGACCTTACCACAGTTCTATTCTATAAATTGTGTAATGCGGGGATTGTTCTCGAAACTTTTGGAACTCAAATCACCCGACCTACTTATCTGGCGCGATTACGTCTTAACCGTTTTGTAAACAGCATACTGAATCCAACTTCGCAAGTGCTTTTTAGTTTTAAACGCCTCATTAAACAAGACACTTGCCTCTCGGTTTGCATTAAAAAGTAACATTTACTTCTTAAGTTTGTACAAAAAAAAAAAAACATTGATCATATTTTAATGATAATTAAACATAATTTATTTTGCATTTCCTTTATCAAATTAAAATATATCCAACTGTAGAATCGCTCGTTCTTCTGCAATTTCTCAGTTCGAGAACACATTACAAATCGCCCCCAACCGTTAATTAGATTTAATTGACCATAAATCCTCGCTTAATAACACCAACTCCTACCAGGGATAATTTTTGTATTATAGAAGAAAAATAACATTCAAACATCAAAACACGGTTTCTGGTATTATAATTATCTTAATACCATTGCACGCATAAACTTATTTATCTTTAGCATTCTTTGTATAAGTCGGACTACTTGTAAAATTATTGATTGTGAGAAGAGAATAGGGTGAAGTGACAGCGTTCGCTTCGCTAAACGGGTCTGGTACCACTTTCTTAAAAGGTGGCAACGGATTCGTTCTATCGTTCGATCAACTCTACGGGTGTTGCAAATTTACATGGGCGGCTGTTGTCACTTAACATCGGTTAATCCACGTTTTAAAAAAAAACTGAGCCTCGATTAGTAGTAACATTAGGAATGTCTCTACCTGTCCTTTTACCATGAATGCTGCTAGGTATTTAAAATTAGGCAATTTGATACTAAATGAAACGCCGTAAAAATAGTTTCATCGTAATCATTTCCGCCTATTCGGTCCACTATTGAACATTAGCCTACCTCATAGACTGCCACGAAGCAGGGTCCTGAGCGACCTCATTGACTTTCCGCTTACAGATTACTCAGTAGCTTACAGATTACTCACGAAGATATACTCAGTAGAACAAAGGTAACCGATATAGTTGTGAAGATTCGTAGTAGGTAAAACTAATAAGACAACGTAGAGTGGGGTGACCGCCAACGAGACGGAGTGAGGACTTGTGCAAAAACAGTACCTCATTTTTATGTGAGAAAGGTAAGCGAGCTGGCGGATCATTTGGAAAACTGACCTCACTGACCAGACGAAATGCAGAAATATGACCCTTCCACTTGACGCCGGCCTTCTGTGAGGTCGTGGTACTTACCCGGACGGACCTGCTCATTCGTACAAGCCAAAGTTGTTGCGTAGCCCTACTACAGTTAACCAGTACCTCAATATAATACTAGTGTAATTGTTAAAAAGAGAAACTATTTATACGGATACCTAATACGAATCGAAATTTCATATAATTTAGATTCCTCCTATCTGTGAGAAATCATGAGGGGTGAACTAATTTACAATATGTAAGTATAACAGTTTCGTGACTGAGTCCTTTGTATATCTCATGTTTGCTTATAAATTGCATTAGCAAAAATGGGACATACATAAGGCAATACTTAAGATCTCAATCTCTTTTTTGAAATATTAAATTACAGTAAAGATTAAGTAGTAACATTACTAATTTCAAGGGATATTATCGAGACAATAATACATAGATAGTCGGGAATAGTTCAGAATATGTGATGTTTATTTCCACAGTGGCGTGGAACTGTTATTCAAACGAGCCTTTCTAATTGTTCACCTGGTATTTTGTCCATTGTGTTGTATAAATATACAATTTCCTAATTGCAGCCTTGTTTGTTTACTCGCCGGTCCGTATTTAGTGCTGCAATTAGGCAATGAGCGCCATCTATTGACATTGGATACGTGCCCGTTTCGACTGCAGACGCTTTGACAAACAAAAGCCCTGGCTAGCAAACATTCTGTTATCACATTTCATTAAACACGTGTTTTTTAAACGAATTGTTTGACGCACGTCTCCCATCTATATCGGTAATAAATATTCAACGTGATATTTTTTAATGCAATACACTTGAATTAGAGCCGTGATAGCTCAGAGAGCCGTGATAGCTCAGTGTCCGGGCGCTCGCCTTTAATTCAATATACTCGAGCAACTTGAGTTCGATCCCCGGTGCCGGCACCAATGAAGTTTTTAACTTTAAGTGCTGACTTATCACGTGCTCCGCGGTGAAGGAAAACATCGTGAGGAAACCTGCATATTTTCGAAATAATAACAAAAAAAATATATATATTTCGAAAATTTGTGAAGTCCGCCAATCCGCAGTGGGGCCGCGTGGTGGACTATGCCTTGATACCCTCTGTATAGAGGAGGCCTTTACCCAGCAGTGGGACATGTATTGGCTGTTACTTTACTTTACTTTTATACACTTGAATTACCTTGTAGAAATATTAAATTAAAAAAAATACAAAAAACACAAACACATTTCTCATAAGCGTTGTTTTCTCCAAAGCTTGTAGGGATTACATGATTGCGCTATAGTGACCCGTGTTCAGCGAGCGAAAAGTTTTGGGGTGTTTCCACTTCCTGATCGGTTTTAAGAAGCTAAACCCTAAGCCGTAGGCCCAATCCCGTATTTCCTTTAAAAATGAATGACTGAAATCGTTGATAATCTTTATTTATTTATCATCATCGTTCTCTTGCCCTTATCTCACCTGTCTCACAGATGAAGTCGGCAAAACATGTGAATCGTGTTGCAAATGGTTTTGGCCATGTTTTTTAGCGACTGGCCGCCTGCCAGACGTCAACCCTCCCTGGCAAACAAATACCCAGATTCGGAACAGTTATTTGTAGGAATCGAACCCTCATCTCTCGGCGCCGAAGCCAATAGCTTAACAACCGAGCCATTATCTTTACTCTTTATCATATATATTTTTTTTTGTTATTATTATTTTTATTTTACTTTTGTTGTTAAGATGCCAGAAATGAGGCAAAAAAGGCAATTACAGACATTTTTCAAATTCATTACATATTTTTGTAGTAATATAAAAATGCTTACAGCTTATATTACAAAGGAAGGCGCATGGAAGAGAAATGTTGTCAATTCGATACTTTTTATTAGTCTTGTAAAAGTTTGGATAGTATTTACTTTGGATTAATTATGTTCCTCCTGGGTAAATTTACAACAGGTACCAGAGTTGCCAAGATCCAATGTGAGAAAGTTGTTATTAAGTGGCTATTATCTCTGAATTATGATACTGCTGACTTAAATTTATTGATGTCTCACATCGTGAACTAGATCTATTTAATATGATGGTACTAAAAGGTAATGCTGGGTTTATGGCCAGCGACATTCATTTAAGAAACGGTCTCGAGTTCGATTTCTAATGGCACTTATTTTATGTTTTTATATTTGTCAATTGCCAATTTGTCTCTGATTCCTTGTCATGTGAAATTCGAGTTTTATAACATATATTTAATAAAAATAGATTCAACCGTTTGGTGATTATGAACAAACTTAGGGAGACGGACGGATTACAAGAGGATACACACACATATATATATATATATATATATATATATATTTAAATTTACTGGGATAAGCTGGAAAAAGCTTACTTAACTCTTCCTTCCAGCGATTACTATGCAGAATATAATTTGAAAAATACATCACTTATTGAAGCATCATGACGTTGTAAAAAATCCCCGAATGAAATCCATTATCTTTATTTGACAAGTGTCGAACCAACAAGCCTCTGAATGGCTCTTACAACTGGTGATCTAGTGACCCTCCAAAAATGGCTATCCCTTAGACTGTTTGTTTATGCTGCGATGACGATATCCGAACCTTCAAAAGATTGCAAATAAATCGTAATGAATTTTTATGAATCCCAGAACGGATTCGATATTTGACCTTTTTTATTTTTAGGGAAAGTTTCGCAATGACAAAATATCCGATACTATTTTCTTTCTGATAGACTTTATAATAAATGAAATCGTCGTAATTTGCTAAAGAGGGCTTTTTTATTTCAGAAAAGTTGTATGTCAAATGATATTGGCAAAAAGTATTATTAATCGAAACGAGGTTTTGTGTACATTTATATTAACGAATACTGATAGAAACGCCCGCGACTACGTGTTTATCTTTAAAAAATATAAGTTGATGCATAACGTTACTTGAGTAATTTATTCTAAAAAAATAAAATTCTCAATTATCTCAGAGACCTGACTCTATTGTTATAAGCTCTCAAATGTGCAAGTATAATGGAGGAGAGTTAACTTCTTATAAAAATAATGTATTTTTCTCATAACGTATTTTTACAGTCGGTGAGAGATTAAACATTCTGTATTCCGTTCATTATTGTCTTAGGAACTTTCGTAGTTGATAAAACATTTTTATAAGATTTTGCTGTAATTTGATAATTCATGAAATCACCTTCATTGCGTGGTGGGCGTAAATAAATCATTGTGAAAAATATTTTTTCATAATGGATTTAATTACTTTTAATATTATTTTGATAACATAAATGTCAGAGCTGTTTCATTTTCATTCGACGCCTTTAGCACTTCTGTTATAGGTATTACTCGCCAGACCGCCCGGCTTCGCACGGGAATTTGCAATGCTGAATGTTTGTTTTCGACAACACGTTATAAACCTCTAAAATTATCTGTGTTTTTCTATTATATTATGCATGAATTATACATATACACCTTCCTCTTGAATCACTCTATCTATTAAAGAAACTGCATGAAAATCTGTTGCGTAGTTTTAAAGATCTAAACATATATAGGGACAGACAGACAGCGGGACGACTTTGTTTTATACTATGTAGCTATTGTAGTGTGGAAAAAGAACTTAAGATTTAGATGCTAACTGCTCCAACTCGGCCGTTGCGTCGTCAAGGAAGAAACACAATTTTACAAACATATGTGGGGATTCTCATAAGCGCGAGATATAAAGAGCACGAGCGTAGTCCATCAGACAGCACATATAACATATAACAATGAACGATCTCTCCTTTTATCTTTTTTTTTTAATGTAAAAACTTGCCAAGCGCGCAGACGGTTCACCTGATGTTAAGTGGATACCGCCGCCCATGGACATCCGCTATACCCGAAGGTTCCAGATGCGTTGACAACATTTTGAAAATTGGGCTTCATTTAATTTCATTTCATTGGGCCTCATTCAGGGATCTTCCTAGTAAATTCTCTTGTATGTGCAAACTTTATCTTAAACGTCTTAGGCGCTCGTCACTTTAACCATACAATCGCAGGCTTACTATGAAGATTATGAGCACGTAGCAACTCCGAGGCGCCGCTACGTTGCGAACTATCTCGGATTAATCTCTAGAAAAAAAAAAATCCCCGACTCATTCGAGTCACGTAGCGAGCGGTACATAAATAAAACTTTGTGACAAAGACCACTTCTTTACATATACTTGTAAATCCTTTGATGGGATGAAATTATGAAAAGCACTGTTTTTTTTTTTAAAAAAAAAAACATTGTTATTATGAATTACTGAAAAGAAATATATACATATTATTTTTTGGACATAATTATATTTATACTTCTTCGTTTTATATTAAAACATTGATGATTAATGGAAAGGGATGGACTCGTTTATTTCACTGAACTCCTCCTAAATGGCTGGATCGATTTTAATGAATTTTTTTGTGTGATTCCAACTGAATAATTGGAATCGAGAATGGTTTGGATTCACATATATATACATATATATATATATATATATATATATGCAGGATCACGCTGTGGCGCTATAATTTGATTACAGCACCATCTATTGGTAGCTCTCGGAAACGGCAAGTAGTGCGCTTGAGTAAGGTCGATACAGGAAGTGAGAGAGCGGACTTGACGGTTATGAGTTGTGGAAGTCAATTGACATCGGACACGGGGGTGTGTTCTGGACGTGCTCGGGCACGCCACTTGGAAAAGGACGGCGGTGCTAACGGTCATCTTCCTGTCGCGAACTTCACTTTCTTTCTTTTACACTTTCCATTTAATTACATCGGCGTGGTTAATCGTTATTTTCGTTATTGTTCATTTTAATCGAACAAGTAAACTACAGTACTACGTGATAACTTTTATTTTGTGCGTACAACATCTCCGATGAGGGATCTGACAACGAGTTTTCCCATGTGATCCACCTATCTCCGACGCACATATATATATATATAAGGAATCTCGGAAACGGCTACAGCGATTTTCATGAATTTTTTTATTTTCGGGGGCGAAAAATCGATCTAGCTAGGTTTCATTACGGTAAATTTCGCCGCAAAAAAAATGTTATAATAGCTCGGTCGGTAATCGGGTGGCCCCAAAACAGACGGCCGCGTTTCGTATCACGATCGTTTATACACTTATTTTTTTTTATTTTTTTTTCCAAAATACATGATTTACAAAAAAAAAACCCAGCAAAGCTCGATCCTCCAGGTACTGTATATTAATTGAGTCTTGATAGTCCTCATCGCCTTTAGTCCTAGAGAAATATTATCGTAACTGCTACGAATATCCGATAAACTTATATTATCGTCCTCTACGATTTTGGGCATGGGTAAGTTTTTAATATTCATGAGCCCTTTAAAGTCGAGCTTTAAAATTGCCTCCAGTTTGTGAATAATTAAAGTATCGTTCACTTTGGCTGCATAATTTGCGCGTTTCATAAAATTATTATCAACCGAATTCAAAATAGGAGGAGGTTCTCAATTCGACTGTATTTTTTTAATGTTTGTTACCTCAGAACTTTCTACTGGGTGAACCGATTTTGATGATTCCTTAAATTTTATTTGAAAGCTGGTGCTTCCCATGTGGTGCCATATTAATTTCATTGGTAGGCAGGGAAGGCCGTGTGGTGCCGGCGTAAGAATAAGCCACCCCATCTCATCCCGTGGGTGTCGTAAGAGGCGACTAAGGGACAAGCCACAAACATCTGGTGGCCACCGATAGATGGCGGGATAACCATCTCGACTCTCCAGACCCTAAATAACCAGACCAATAACGGGCAGCAGCGTTATAGGTGCAAGGAGTCTGGAGGAACTGCGGTTGCCAGCCCGCTTGCCAGGCGTGGCAACTATGGCAAAACCCCCCTCTACATGATAGAAGTCCAAAATGTGCGGCCCCCAGTCCCCGGCAGCCCTGCTATTCCTGGCTACGGTAGTGGTGATGGTAACGGCAGGGCAGGGGGTGCTAAGAATCCCCGGCTAGGATTCGGCTACCAACGACGGCGACTGGACCTGGCAACATACAACGCAAGAACATTGAGGACTGACGAGAAGATTACAGAGCTGGAAGAAGAGGTGAACAGGCTGCGCTGGGATATAATAGGATTATCTGAAGTCCGAAGACAGGGGGAGGACACGATAATCCTCGAATCCGGCAACCTGTTTTACCATCGGGAGGGCGACCAACTGTCCCAAGGAGGTGTCGGATTTATCGTCCACAAGTCTCTCATTAACAACGTTGTTAAAATCGAGAGTGTGTCGTCGAGGGTTGCGTACCTTATACTCAGAATATCCAATCGGTATTCGCTGAAGGTCATACAGGTTTACGCACCAACGTCGACACATCCCGATGATGAGGTGGAGGCAATGTATGAGGATATATCACGAGCCATACATTCCTCCAAAACTCAATACATGGTGTTAATGGGAGACTTCAACGCAAAACTAGGCAAAAGGAAAGACGATGAGCTGAGAGAAGGTAGTTTTGGAATAGGGCAACGGAACCCAAGGGGGCAGCAGCTGGCTGACTTCATGGAACTCCTTCTTCAAAAAGCAGCCCCACAGGAAGTGGACCTGGATTAGCCCCGATGGTTCCGTAAAAAACGAGATAGACTTCATTATGACGAACAAATGGCAAATATTCAATGATGTCTCTGTGATCACAAGGTTGAAGACCGGCAGTGATCACCGATTGGTGAGAGGCACATTGAATGTTAACATCAGGCTGGAAAGATCTCGTCTAATGAAGTCCACACTCCGACCATCTCGTGCCCATATCCAGAACTCCGAAAGCTTTCAGCTCGAGCTACATAATCGCTTCTAATGCCTAGAAAATTGCAGCTCTGTGGACGATATTAACGCTAAGCTCGTGGAAACTGTCCATGCTGTGGGCCTTAAATTTTATAAGGCCCGCCGCACAAATAGAACGCAAAAACTCTCCGATCACACTCTTAGCCTTTTGGGAAAAAGACGTGAGATGCGACTGCAGTCTTCAACTGACATGTCAGACTACAGGCGGCTTAATAGGCAGATCTCCAAATACATGCGGCGAGACTTACGCAACTTCAATACAGCTCGTATTGAGGGTGCTATAGAGCGGAACCTAGGCTCAAAAGTCTTCGCCAGAGATCTGTCTATCGGACAAAGCCAATTGACTAAGTTGAAGACTGACAGCGGGGCTATCATCTCCAGTAGACCAGAGGTTTTGAGTGAGATTGAGAGGTTCTATGGACAGCTGTACACATCGTCGTTGGATCCACACACATATGTGAGTAACGACCCAAGAGCAAAGCTTATCCGACACTATTCCGAAAATATTCCGGACGTTAGTCTGAGCGAGATTAGAATCATAACCATCTTAAGAATGGCAAAGCATCGCGAGAGGACGGAATTACAGCAGAGCTTCTGAAAGCGGGTGGAGAACCGGTACTTGTAGTCCTTCAGAGGCTCTTTAATTCCGTCCTTCAGGGTGGCACTACACCAGAGGCGTGGAGCAGAAGTGTGGTGGTGTTGTTCTTCAAGAAAGGCGATAACGCTCTCTTGAAGAAATATAGACCGATATCCCTTCTGAGCCGCGTCTATGTGCTGTTCTCAAGAGTCATCTTGAATCGTCTCGCTTCCAGACTTGACGACTTCCAGCCTCCCGAACAAGCCGGATTCCGAAAAGGCTTCAGTACCATAGACCACATACACACCCCTCGGCAGATTATACAGAAGACCGAAGAGTATAATCTGCCTTTATGCCTAGCGTATGTGGACTATGAGAAAGCCTTCGATTCTGTCGAAATGTGGGCGGTACTCCAGGCTCTTCAGCGGTGCCTAATTGACTGTCGGTATATCGAAGTGCTGAGGTGTTTGTATAGCAAGGGTACGATGTCCAAGTACAGTCCAGTAGTACAAAACCTATCCAACTGCAGAAGGGTGTAAGACAGGGTGATGTCATATCCCCGAAACTCTTCACCGCTGCGTTGGAAGATGTTTTCAAGCTTCTGGACTGGAAAGGACGAGGTATTAACATCAATGGCGAATACATCACCCACCTTCGATTTGCCGACGATATAGTCATCATGGCAGAATCGCTGGAGGACCTGGGTTCTATGCTCAATGACCTCAACAGTGTCTCCCAACGGGTAGGCCTTAAGATGAACATGGACAAGACGAAGATCATGTCTAATGTCCATGTCACGCCTATACCGGTTGTTGTTGGGAGCACTGAGCTCGAAGTTGTTGACGAGTACGTTTACCTAGGACAGTTAGTCCGGCTAGGTAAGTCCAACTTCAACGCAGAGGTCAATCGGCGAATCCAACTCGGATGGCCACGTTCGGGAAACTGCGGCAAATCTTCTCGTCGAATATACCTCAATGTTTGAAGACTAAAGTCTCCAATCAATGTTTGTTGCCAGTGATGACCTACGGAACCGAGACATGGTCCTTCACTACTGGCCGTATGAGGAAGCTCAAAGTCGCTCAGCGAGCTATGGAGCGGGCTATGCTCGGTATTTCTCTGCGTGATAGAGTTCGTAACGAAGATATCCGCAGTAGAACTAAGATAACCGATATAGCTCAGAGGATTAGCAAGCTGAAGTGGCGATGGGCCGGCCATATAGCTCGTAGAACCGATAACCGTTGGGGAAGAAAGGTTCTCGAGTGGCAGCCTCGTACTGGCCATCGCAGTGTAGGACGACCCCCCACTAGATGGAGTGACGACCTGTGCAAATGTGCGGGAAGTCGATGGATGCAGGTGGCTCAGGATCGTACTTCATGGCAGTCTGTGGGGGAGGCCTATGTTCAGCAGTGGACTCAAACAGGCTGAAATGATGATGATGAGGCAGGGAACTCCTGAAAATCCATTGTAACATGAATACGGAGCGAGATATTTGAAGTGGGTTTTGATTTTCGTTATTAAAAAAATTGGCCCGATTGAGAAGTTCCCAATTTGATTTTTTCATCGTAAAACTAACTCTCGGTAGTCATTAAATAAAATACCAGTCACTTTTTTGAAATCCCAAGGACCAACACTTGTGAAGACTTATTGTAGTACTATGAAAGAACTTCATTCAAGTTAATTGTAAACTTGATTGCGAATTCACAGAACCCTCCAACTCAATCCCTATAACGTAAAGTAAGAGATCTCTACACATTGTAGCCTCACACGGTCAAACCAAGTCTAGATTCCGCTGTAATTAATATTACTTTCTTGTCTGCCCCGAGTATGTTTTATTTTAAGTACAGTAGAAAAGTATCGGCCTGTATAATATATCCCACTGCTGTGCAAAGGCCTCTATGGAATAAAAGGCGAGCGCCCGGACACTGAGCTATCACGGCTATTTTATTTTACTATTTTAAGTGGACCAATTTTATCTTGTCTCCTTGTAATCCTTGTTTAAGGTAATTGAAATAACGTATAAATAAATTTAATAAATAGATGACTCCGTGGCGCAGTTGCCAAGGCAATGACTTCGGCACCGGACACACGGGACAACTATTTGTGTGACCCACAAATAATTGTTTCGGTTCTGTGTGTTTGTCCATGTATGTTTGTAGAACGTCCTTACAATACAGGATAATGTTATCCTACAGTAAGAGCAATGTTTTTTTATAAACCAAATAAAAAAAAGATTAAAGCAAAAATAAAATTTGAACTTTTAATAGTGTCCTCTTACAAGTTTTAATTTTTATGATATTTTTTCTAATACCATATTCCTTTTTTTGGATGATCGTTTTTGCAAGTACGACTTCTAAAGTTTGAGTGTTAGCCATTTAACAACCATTAAACTCTTCATCTTGCGCGGTTTTCTAGTATCAACCCGCCTTAAAAAAGTATTTTTCCATTTGTTAGAAGCTTCTTTATTTGTAGCGGAGTTAAAAACCATCTTTCCTAAAACTAAAATGTTAAGTGTTCCAGGATTTTCTTTTCTCTTTTATTACCGTCCGATGGCAAGCAAGCCGACAGTTTACCTGATGTTAAATAATTACCACCGCCTATGGATATTTACAACTCCCGAAGGGCTGTAGATTCGTTACCAAACCATAAAACAGTTGAATCCAGTTACCCCACTATGTTACCTAACTTCCAAAATCAAAATCAAAATCAAAAATATATTTATTCAAAAAGACGCTTGCGCGCTCTTATGAATCTTCAATTTTTACATCAAAGATTATGTATATATGTTCGTAAGGTACCACCGGTTCGGAAAGCAGTTTCTGTCGAGAGGAGACCGGCAAGAAACTCAACAGTTGCTCTTTTTCAAAAGAATCAATTTACAATATAATATACAGGTATAATCCTATTATACCTGTATATTATATTGTACACATATTCTTGAGGTTGCACTACTTCGCTAGGCAATATATAAAAATTCTATCACGTAGTGCAATCTAAGAATAGTTCATGATTTCTTCATTCGCTTTTTAAAAACATGAACCACGAGGGAACAGGAACGCACGACCGTGGCGTAGTCAGTCATTTATGGCCAGCTAGGTTTATTATTTTACATTTTTTATTTAATATATATCATTTCTTCGCTTTCAATCATTAAGGGGCTAGCATAACTTATTATTTTACATATCTCTTTTACCTATATTATTCCTTCTCAATTCTGTTTATTTAGGTATGATTGCAGTCTAAGATAAAATGTTTCTAGTATTAAGGACTATGATTGTTTTATTTTTTTCTTTGTGTTTGTCTTATTGTCTTATTTTTGTTTTGTTTTATAGTAGTATTCATATTCATACTTATAAAAATTATTAAGTTATCGTACACTAACTATGATGACTTTAAATGGTCATGTCAATCTTAGTTACTAAGACTATTGTAATATTTAATTACAAAACAACATGTAATTTTTATATAATAAATAAATTGTATAAAATAGTACAATATAGCAGTAGGAGTACAAACTTGTCAAGAAATATTTATTGAAAACGGTAATGCCTATCGAATTGTGAATATTATACACGTAATGGATTCGAATAACTTATTACAGTATTCAAGAAACTTCTACACCAGTTGTTTCTAAGCGTAGGACGTGACTTGCGTGTGCGTAACGTTTTGGGTTTAGTGACATAAGATCCTGATTGTCAAGTTACGTGACAATAATTTATTAGGTTCTATATTGTCAATCATTCAAACAGGTTAAAAGTTTATATTCTCATTGTTTTTAAAGAAAAAGAGAAAGGAAAATATGCGCTGTGAATAATATGTTGAGCTTATGATTTTTGTTCTAAAATAGGAATTGCATTTAAGTTTGTGGACTTTGATTACTTCGTTCCTATTTCTAACAAGCGGATATCAGTGCCGGTTTTGAAGTAATTTTTGTTCTCTTTGTTTTCAAACTTAAAATTTTTTTAGTAAATCATTAATCATGACAACTTTACATATTTTTCATCGAATCGAAACATGATCAGAATACACAGCAACAGTTCATACTAATGTACGTTAATATTCAAATTTATCATGTAAAGAGAGAAAGTAGAGGTAATGACATATGATGTAAGCAAATTGTTTAGCCATGACTCACGTGGTATATTAGTATCAGATTTTTCAGTAACAGGACGCAGGAGTCCAGTAAATAGTAAATTATTTTTCCTACTATCTCAAAACTCATGATCAGTAATAGAAGCACATGTATAAAGTATATATTATACTATGTAGTAATACACATATAAGTATTTTATTAGGACTTTTTAGCTCGAATACTAGCTGTGAAAGGAATGAAAAATAACGACATATAATTTTACTTTTAGGATAATTTTTTTTAGTCCTATTACTTAAGAATGAAACTTTAAATTGACAAGAAAAACTATCAAAAAAAAAAATGCTCACTAGATGGCGCCATGCATTGCTAAAAATTTAATCGAAAGAACGTCGTCGCGCTCCGAGTTCATCGGTCACTTAGCTTAGTTGGTAAAGCATAATGTCGCGAAACTAGGTTCGAATCAAGAGTTTTTGACAAAAAAAAATACAATTCAGATATTTTTTCAAGTATTTTTTTCGAGGATAACATTTGCGAGGAGCGTTCCGTGCATAGATATAAATCGGATGATTTTCAAGATTTGCGCTAATTAAAAAAACAAGCGAATTGGGATGCTCGAAGTCGTTCAGCGAGTTATGGAGCGCGCTTTGCTCGGTACGTTTCTGCGCGATGGAGTTCGCAATTCTTTTGTGAAATCGCGAATATTATTGCATTAAACACGGTCGGATGATTACTAATTTACCACCATCTCCCGATTATCCTTTTATATCTAGGATATCTATCTGTTTCCTTTAAATGTGTAATTATGATGATACTTTATAAGTAAAGCGTGTCTTGTTTTAGTACCACCAGGTGGCGTTGTTTAAATTTAAGCTAAATGAAGTAGAACCTACAGTCCACATGTTTTCATTATGCGAGTATATCAAAGCAACCGGAATATAATACCATTATTTAAATAAACATTTAAAAATGCTTTTACGTAAATACATTAAATATTATATTTTGTTTTTATTACACAGAAGAAATATAATTTACCGGAGCTAGTGCCGGTGCGTTATAGCTGTCAGAATGTGAAATTCGCATGGATTAATTCCATTGGGTAGTTACAGCCCCTTGTCCGTCGGGAAATCATTAATAAGCGCTCGAGTGCTGGCATTGTGACTATTATTGTTATAACTCACATGCAGTGTTTCTTAGAAAATCTTTTTTCACACGGAAAAATCTGAAATTACTCAAACCGTTCTAAGAATTGTCAAGAATCACTTCTTGCCTCGGTTTTGTTCACTTAACCGTGTGTCCGATACTAGTGACTCGAAATGATTTATTAAAATAACTAGCTGGTGCCCACGGCTTCGTCTGCCCAGAAATTAGTACCTCATGTTACTACTATTTACTATTTACTTGTCCACGGTCTTGTCTATCTTTATACCAAAATTCATTAAAATTGGGTCAGCGGCTTAGACGTGAAGGCGTAACAAACTGACAGAGTAACATTGAGAGACCCTTGCATCTTTATAAATTATAGCCTATGTGTTATTCTGATGTATAAGTTATAAAATTGTAAAGTTTCTTTAAAATACATTAAGTAGTCATTGCGTGAAAGAGTAACAAAAATCCAAACATACAAAGTTTCGCGTTTATAACATTAATAATAAGGATAGAAAGTAAATGTTGCTGTACTTCACCTTTCTTTTTTATGTGATGACAAGTTGTAATTAAAGGAAATTGACAAGAACTTTTAGCTAGGCAGCACTAGCAGGCGCGAATAAATGTTGTATAAACAAATGTTTTTAAGCTTCCGTTGACATTAAGAGAGAGTTCTCGAAACTTTCGTACTCGAATCATCCGACTGGCTTATTTGGTGATACGCCTTAACCACTTCGTAACCGCCTTAACAGCACACTGAATCCAACTTTGCAAGTGCTTTTTAGTCTTAAACGCCTCATTAAAGTAGACGCTTTTGCTTGAGCCGCATTAAGAATTAACTTGTTTGCTTCTTTTATAACAATGTTTTATTTAGCAATAGTTTCGAAGTAGACATTTCTTCTTCCTAATGAAGTTGCAATCATTATCGATATTTTCATTATCAATATGATTTTTTTACTATTATTATAAATTAATTGCAAAATGAATTGTTTCCTTTTCTTTCTTTTTTTTTAATTTCATTGGGTATAAAATAAAAGTTTAACTTGAAACAAATAGAATGTATTACGATATGCGATGTATTGCTTTCATACCACGTTTTATTTTATGACTTATCATAATTGTGAAACCACAAGTAAAAAAAAAAAATGTGTGCGTGTACTAGCGTACACTCGTAAGAAGTGAAACTTTTTTATGACGTTATTTTTCAAAAAATATTTTACTATATGCAACTTTACAGAAATTGGTTAAATAAAGTTAAATTACATAAAGTTTAATAAAAGGCTTTTAATATCATAGACATAAATACAAATTCTACAATTATTTCATTTTAGCTTTGTATAATATTTAGTTTCTTATTTGTAATACATAGGTGGCGTTAGTAGTAAATTAAAACACACTATGGTTTGACCGTTGTAATTAGTATGAGGGTCCGCAAAAATTGTTGATTAAAAAACTTGCAACTTGCGTCTTTCGTTGCCGAATAGTCAGCCAGTGAGTAGAAGTCGCCTCGCGCGCGAGTGTTGTGAGTTAAGTTTTTTTGGAAAACCGAACTTGCGGACATTGGATCGACGTCGCAACCGCAAGTTCAAGGAGCCGATCGAGGCTTCGAAGAGCATCATCGGTCAGCTTCAGATTGTGTCTTCGGTGGAAGGCGCAGTCAGGTCACGGTGGGCGGTGCCTGCCTTTGGAGAAGAGGAAGTCTCTACAGTGTCGTGCTTTAAAGTATTAGAGCTAGCACTGTCATTACTACAAATATTATTATTGAATTTCATTAATTGTAATAGAATTATTACTATCATTGATGTCGTTATTATATATTTGTGTTATTAATGGCTTATGTTAACTGAAATACGAAATATATTGTTTACATTTTAGAATTAGAATTAAAATAAACCCTTTGATTTTGCTGATCACTCATATATATATATATGTTCCTTCGTGTGTTCATAACATATATATATATATTGTTATGAACACACGTAGGAACTAACGCCATCTAGCGTCAACTATTAAAACCACAACAACAAGATGGCGCGTAACGCAAAAATGTTACACTAAATTTTTTTCCAACCCCGATAAAGAAGTTTCACTTCAAAAAATATGTTTCATTTTAGATTTATCTCAAATCGGAGTTATCTTTACAGTAACATTTTCAAAGCTGCTATGAATATCCGGTTAGCTTACAGTATTGGTAAACATATCGACATAGATTTTTGGCTTCAGCAACTTTTTAATATTCATTAGCCCCTGAAGTTGGGCCTCAAAATTGCGTCTCGTTTATGAATATTAAAATGTCGTTTACTTTTTGTTTACTGACTTTAAAATACCTGTGATTTTATGAGAAGGGTAAGACGATCACGCGGTCTTATATAATGTTCAGTACCTGGAGGACCTGGTTTTTTTTTGGTAAATCATGTATTTTGGAAATAAAAAATATAAAAAAATAAAGAAAATGATCTGGTAAAGAAAAAAAAAGGTACAGAATTAAGTGTGTAAATGATCGTGATACGAACCGCGGCAGTCTGTTTTGGGCGCCCGATTACCGACCGAGCTATTATAACATTTTTTTTGCGGCGAAATTTACTGTCATATTTGAATGATATCTTCCATTCTCTGAAAACAGGGATAAAAGGACATTTTCTAAAAATTAAACCTAGCTGGATCGATTTTTCGCCCCCGAATCTATATATATATACAAGAATTGCTCGTTTAAAGATAAGATAGATAAAGTCATCCAAGAGCTTCTATAACATAAGTGTAATGATTTTTAGAAAAAATTACATCTTAATAAAACATAATCTGCCAAACTGTGCAACAGTTTGTCGGCAGTTGCCTTCGGGGACATAACATAATATATACGCTTGAACCATTTACAAGGGTAGAATCTAAATCAGTATTTTTCAATGTGTGCGTTACGTCCCACTGGGGGCTGCCAAGTCCCTAAAATGGGGTCGCGGAGGGTCGCTAAGCCTTGGTAAAAGAAGACCTACTTTTAGTTTTTAAATTTCTAAATCTTTTCAATTACACTGTCGGCTGACATTTTATTTCGTCCTAACCTCGAGTAAAGTATATATTTCGACGTTTTCAATATTTATACTTATCGTTGTTTATGCGCTTATTTGTAATATTTCTCTGCCTTGTGGTTTCAAATCCTTAATCTTTATTACCTGGATTTGATTTCTATTTTCTAAGCAAGTAATCTTTTACTTCTATTTCAAGTTAAAGATTCCCATCCACCATTTTTACTATTCAAATGGAACTTTAATATTTGTTTTAAACTTAAATTTCCGGTGTTTGCAATTTTAATATTTTGACTAAAAATCACGCAATAAGGAAAGTTTAATTCTAAATTAATGTTAACATAATATGTTGTTTGAAATAAAATTTTATGAAATTCACTATAAAACTTAAAGTAATGAACTTATTTCGTAAAGATGTTTTATAAGAATATATTGCGAATTTAATAATACTAGTTGCCGTCCAGTGGTCAAAATTAGACCTCAATTGTATATACATGGTAGTGTGTATAATGTTTTGTTTATTGATTTAATGTATTTTTATGCACAATAAAAATAAAAAATTTGCATTCTCTACATAAACTATAAGTGTGGGAAATTTCATACTCTTCCGTCAATTATTGTAAAAAGGGGTACAAATTTTTGCTTCACGTATTTATATTTATTTAATGCAATGTCTAAGCAAAAGAAATAAATCGATAGGTTACATATCTTTTATTTGTGAAAAATACGTAAAATTAAAACAATATTTTGACCTTAGAGACATGAGAACTCCAAATATGAGATACTCTTCTAAGATCGATAAAAAAAAACTGTTTCGAAACTCTCTTCACTTTCAAGATAGAAGTTTGACTGAGTTTTAGTTAATAAAACGTTCGAATTTTTACTCACTATGAAGTCTTGAATGGTATTAAACTTTGTCCATTTCAGACAGCTAGATTATTAGCTAGAGTTTAAAAAAATATTTTATACAAAATTAGTGAAAATATTATTTATATAAAATATGAACACACCTTTGTTATTAATATTATTGAAGCTCGTTTCATACATACATTTGAATTTAAAAACGTTATAGTTAGTTATTACATACATAATAAAATTCCATTGTGTAATATTTTACAGACATAATTATGTAAAATGTAATTTATTTATTTAAAAACTTTATGCACAATAACGTACAATGGCGGACTTAGCTCCATTACGGGGTCAACCGAAAAATAAACAGAATGAATAAGGAGGTGCGAAAGAGCCAAATGAGATAGTGAAAAACATCATAATATATAAAATATTACACACATATTAAGAAGAAGAAGAAGAAGAAACGTTTATTCACGGTCTAAGCACAAATAGATACATAGAACACTTAAAAATAATAATGTAACTACACATTATATAAAATAATATTAGAATAACTTAAAATAAATGTAAACATAACAAAAAAACTAAAAATAATAATAATAATAAGTGAAGGTCTGTGTAGCAGCATAAGACCGTGAAACGGACGGGACTCGGTAAAAGTCGAGATACAGTAACTAAGATTCGTTCTGATCCCGACGCCGGTTTTCAGTCCGCCCGCACTTCGAGACAGCTCGGATGGCTGCGTCAGTGCACTTGTAATACATACCTACAACGCAGTATAGCGATAATTAAATTATTTTTGTTTGAACCTTTCAATTATATAGACAGTGGATATCATTTGTCTGAAGAGGTAAGTAAAAAATTAGAACTAATGTTATCTTATTTGATATTGGTGTCAGCTGCTTTATTTCCATTTTGGTTTTAGGTTACCAATATTTATCCCTACTCTGTGGCACTGTGACATTTACCGATCGAGCAGTGGACACGTGACTTAATTTGAAACGTAAAACGCGAGACAGACCTCGTTGCGCGTTGGCCACATGATAAAGGTAAGAAAATGAGTGTCTTATAAGTATATAAATTATGATATATGTTTATAAAAAAAAATATAATGTATGTATATTATATTAAATTATATTGTATCAAATCATATTACATTGTATTTTATTATATTATATTATAGCGTATAATTAAGCTGATAAGAATTAGAATTAAACGGCAGCATTTTTTTGTTCTAGAAGTAGATACAATTTGTACTTGTTTTTAAAACCAGTTATTGTTTTCAGGTCGCGCAAGGGAGGCGGGAGGTTGTTCCAGCACTTAGTGGCATTGTATTTGAAACTGCCTCTAAAAGCGGCCGAACGGTAGAAGGGATAAACTAATTTATAATTAGATGATCTCGTATTATACATCTCATTTTGATCTTTAGCCCAAATCAACTTATTGTAAAGATATAACGGCTCTTTGTTTCTAATAGTTCCAAATAAAAGTGAGGCGAAGTGTAGTCGTCTGCGGAGGTCCATCTTTAGGATATTTGCGTTATTGATAAAAGGCGTTACATGTGCACGTGGAGGTATATTAAAACAGAAACGTGCACAGGCGTTCTGTACCCTTTGTATTATTTGCCTTGTTCGTGATAACAGACGTGGGCCTAAGAGGGAATCCGCGTAATTGAATTTTGAGAGAACGAGAGATTCGCATAGATTGATACGTAAGGAAACACTTAGGTAATCACGAATACGATAGAGTACTTTCAACCTGTAAAAGCAGTTACGTGCAATACCCATAATATGCTTCTCAAAACGCAGCTTGTCGTCCATTATTACCCCCAAATTTCTGACTTCCGCCACTCTTACAATGGATTCGTTGTTTACGGTAATGGCAGGGTGACTTAGTATGATCTTTTTTATTTGATTTGGCGATCCTAGAATCATATACTGAGATTTCTTCGGATTGAGAACTAGTGCATTACGCTCTGACCACAAAGATATCCGACTTAAGTCCAAATTTAACTTTGCTACAGCTGAGTGAACATCACGAGGCTTAAATGAAATATATATCTGTAAATCGTCAGCGTACATGTGATACTTACAAAACTCAATATTTTTAATAAGATCTGCACTATATATTATAAAAAGTAATGGACCTATGATGGATCCCTGTGGTACACCTCGGTCTACAAGTCGCTCTCCAGAGATACTTTTGTCCCTTCCACTTGAGTGCATTTCAACCCGTTGCGACCTATTTTCAAAGTAACTGGCAAACCAATGAGTTGCGCTTCTACTAATTCCATAAAAATATAATTTGGACAGAAGTAATGGAATATTTAGGGTTTCAAACGCGCGTGAGAAATCAAGAAGCGTTAAAATTGTACCTTCCCCACTCGCCTGTGCGGTCAATATATCATCTACGACCGCTATAAGCGCAGTGGTAGTGCTGTGCTTTTTTCGGAATCCAGACTGCAACTTAGGAAGGATATTATTTGATTCTAGGTACTCTGTTAGCTGATTACATGCAAGCGTTTCAATAACTTTAGAAAGGCACGGTAGGATGCTAATAGGCCTAAGATCCGACATATAAACAGGGTTACTAGTTTTAGGTATAGGTTTCACGATTGCTTTTTTCCAGAGATCCGGGTAGGTATGTGTCGCAAACGATGTATTAATTATACGTGTTATTTCTGTAATAGCATCTTTAGGTAATAACTTTAACATATCAAGTGAAATGCCATCGCATCCCACTGCATTAGACCGCAGAGAGTTTACAACTTTAACAACCTGATCTTCTGAGACTTCTTTGAAATGAAAAGAGCTATCATTAGAGCCATTAAATTCAAAGAAAGTGAGAAGAGATAATGAAACATCATTATTTCCAGGAATATTCAAAAAATGATCGTTTAAGGCATTAGGGTCACTAAAATGAGATGGTAGTGAGGAATCCTTACTTTTTATTTGTACGTGTTCTTTAATATGTTTCCACATTATTTTTGGTTGCTTTAGTTTGGAGTTAACATTAAAAATTTGAAATAGGCAGTCTTTTCTGAAAATATCGCTTTACTTACTATTGATTTTAGTTCCCTATAATAATCCTTATGTGGAGTAAGTTTAGTTTTGCGAGCTCTGGCTTGTGCTTCGTTACGCGTCCTCATCATACATCTTATGTTATACGTTATCCAGGGATAATATTTTTTTTTTATATAAACAGTTTTAGAAGGTGCGTGAGCATTGAATATATCTAATACAGTGTTATTGAAAGAGTAAATCATATCGTTTATGTTATTAGACGATGCACAGTGCCAGTTGATATGTATTAAACATTGTTTAAAGATATTTATGTCCATTTCCCTCAAAGGTCTATATGTGATGCACTTAGGCTGAAACTTAGGCTTAGAAATATTAAGCTCACATACAATAAAAGCATGACTACTGAGGTCATAAATATAATCTACTTTTATGTATGACACTGATGCATCTGTACAAACAATGTCTAAGAGTGTCTCGCTGTGTTCTGTAAAATGTCTAGGTTCCTCAACATATTGCACTAGGTTATGACACATTAGGAAGTCTGACAGCATTTTGGTACTGACACAATTTTTATTTAAAATGTCGATGTTAAAATCTCCGAGCAGTACTGTTTGATCGTAGCCTACAAAAGAACCTAAGGATTCGCTCAGCGCGTCCAGAAACAATGACACGCTTAACCAGGGGGGGCGATAAGCAGTACCGAAAATAAGGGACTTACCGTTAATTTTAATATTTAACCACATTTGCTCCACCGTGGGACAACTCGGATGCTGAATAATTCGTGATGATAAGCCCTGTCTCAGATAAAAACCCACACCCCCACCGCGCGCACGAACCTCGGGAGGCCGGGGAACGTGTCGCAGTCGATACCCCGGCACGCAAGGCGCTCGCCCCTCCTCCCCTGCCCGAAGCCATGTTTCGTTGATGGCCATAATGTCTACCGAGTGATATGCCATAGCAGCTATGAACTCGTCGTGTCCAGTACCGAGAGAGCCAGGGTTTAAGAAGCCAATTTTTATAATTAATAAAGCCAATTACATACATATACACGTATATCTACTAATATTTATATAAATATTATATATAAGTGTGTGTAATACATATATACATACACAAATATATACATACTTACATAGCGTAGGTAGTAACTATCATGATAGGCTAACCCTATGAGATAGTTTAACAGAAAATATAAATTTGCTATGAAGTTATCAAAAAGTACAATCGTCGTATATTCATTAAAAAAAACCACAGTTACTGGTTTAGTAAATAATTAAATTCTCTTAACTTATTTCGAACGTTTCAAATTGCATAAAGTGATATTAGAGTGAAATTATTTCTGTGGTGGGAGAACATATCAATTTTATCCGTAAGAATATTAAGTAGGAGTAGTGATCGTGTTATTAACTCCTATTAAGTTATTTTATTTTCTAGTTTTAAAAAAGTCGGGTTAACAATGACGTTCAGCCGTCTAATGCCTCAGTCTATTCCGTGACGGTGAACGCTGCAGAGCATTGTGGCGTTGAGGCTCTTTTATATTTATTTAGGCTTGAGAAAGTAATTCAGACACGTAAATTTACACTTTGGGACTGTCTATTGTCCCTTTCAATTGATGTTCGTCGGAGAGTCCTGTAGTGATGTAGTTGCGCGGATTAATCAATTAGTTAAAGTATGATTAGGATTCAATTTATAGATCGGAAAATGATACAGATTACATTTAGCTCTGATTAAATGGTGAAGGTACGGTTATTGCGTTATAAGTCTCCAATTTATTCAAGGCTTCTACTTGCTATCTATTTCATAATGAAATATTTTGCAATTACAATCCGGGTTTGAAAATAAAAAGATATCCACGCTAATCTTCAAGTATATTCTAGCTAATTTTCAAATATCTTCTTCAAAACCATTAGATCTACTGGAGATGCTGTAATATAATAAAATATTAATATTAATGTTTTGCTTTCGGGAACCACGTCGTAAGATTGTTAATTAAAAGATCACACAAGAGGTCCTTTGTTCTCAGCTCTTGTGTGATGACAGATCGTTTTGTTCTTTTAAGAATGTCTATACATAAGAAACAGCCTATAAATATTCCACGGCTGGGCAAAGGCCTCCTCTGTACAGGAAGTACTAGGGCATAGTCCACCATGCACCTGCGGATTGGCGGACTTCACAAATCTTATATTTTTTTCAGTCAGAACAAAATTCGTTGTGTTGTCATCATCATCATCATTTGAGTCTGTTTGAGTCCATTGCTGAACATAGGTCTCCCCCGTAGACTGGCACTAATTACGATCCTGAGCCACCTGCAGTCATCGACTCCCCGTTTATTTGCACAAGTCGTCACTCCATCTAATTACGAGGCTGCCATTCGTTGCGATGTCTTCGTTAGGAACTTACTACATGTGTAAGTCTACGGTTGGAGTATCGCTTGGCATACTTGAAGCGTCGCATCTTTGAAGCGACTTCAGCAGTAAAAAACTTCGCCGTAAATCATAAGACAATCTTTATATTATTCTTTTAATAAATAAATATTAAAAAAATCTGAATCATTAGGCATGAACCTTCTGTTATCTTATGTGTCTGGTAATTGTTGACTGGTCAATTATCCTATCCTCTTCTTAAGTTTGTCGTACTTAAGACACATATTGTGTACATAAAAAAAACTGGACATAGGAATTGTCCATGCACTCAATCAATGTAACAATAAGTGTAACACTTCTTCTTCTATCAGCTCGAAATACCTCTACGGAGTCGTTTACATCCGGAGTTAAAAAGTGTAATATAATTAACAGTGTCTACAATCCCAAACTGTCTCATAGTATCCTCATCGCAAGAATAGAAAACATTCAAAACAGCGAACTTATTTCACGGGTTCTCCAAAAGTTAAACTTTCAGCGTGTTGAATTTTTTTCGCTTTGTCGAAAAGTTCCTTTTATGTACCGCTCACTACGTGACTCGCATGTGTAGAAGATTTTTTTATAAAGATTAATGCGAATAGTTGGTAACTTAACGTGTCCTTGAATTTCTACGTGGTTATAATCCTTATTGTAAGCCCGAGATTGAGTAGGACAAAAGTCGAGTTTTTTGATTTGACATCCGTGATGAACATGGTTTTAAAGCCTTTTTTTCTTTCTTTCGATTGCCTTTAGGACGCTTAAGATCTTGGTGTTTAAAGCAAGAGTGAATCGGAATAGGAAATAGGTAACGAAATAGTGAAAAGGTCAGTAAAAGTACTTTTGCGTTTCCCAACTGCTTCCTCCCTACTTACCATCAGTAGTTCGAGATAGGTGAGGCCTTATCCATGGGATAAGGGTGGGGTGGCATCTGTATCGAATCTACTGGGAAAGTACTCAGTGTGCATTCGTGTTTCGTTGTAAACTACGTGAGCATACATCAAAATATAGTTAACAATTGCTTTTACACAGTTTTCTACCTTAAAGATAATAAGATAAGAGTTCCATATAAAGTTATTCTGGTCAGTACAAAATTTCTTCCATCCATCCGTCTTGCCACCACGAAGGTGTTCAAGAAATCCACGAATCATCTCTTGAACAGCTGGAGCAAAATGCGAGTATCATTTTAACACACAATACACACATTTCTTTTCTAATACATAGCCCTTTAATATATTGATATGATAAATACATATTACAATAAGCAACAAAAGTCTGCAGTAAAAGTTATTTTAGTGCAGACTTTTGTTGCTTTATTTTGTTGTTTATTTTGTATTGGTTCTTCATTACATTATTTGATCTAACTAAATTAAAACTTTGCATAATATTTAAAACGGAAGCGGTCCGCGCGAGTGAAACAACGGTTACTTCAAGCGTGTATAAATTAGCAAACACTCCGACACTGGCAATAAGATATTTTCTTGAAATACCCAAATAAATCTGTCAACATACAAACACCAAGAATAAGGGACGTCCCTTGTGTATGGTTTCATAAGTTGTTTTAAGCGAAGCAAACGATAATAAATTATGGTACTGCATTGGAAATCCGCTCATTCGTAAGATATATCTTTTATATTTAAGAGCCATTTGTCAAGCAAAAAGATTTAACATCATGAGACCGTTTGAAATTAAAACTTAAAATATAATTAATAACATAAAATACTAAAACTGTAATGTAAATGCAATGTAAAGTGCAACTAAAATTATTGTTCACCGCTGCATAGATTATGTTGAACCCGCTTAACGAGTAAAAATAAAAAAAAATTCTATAATAACAAATTCCACGGCACGATACTATAAAATATCAATGCTTACTTCTTACTCTACTACATGATTAAGGCAGTAAATAGAATGAATTTATTGCACGGTTCAATGAAAACAAAAGTGAAACTTTCACGTGTAATAATTTCGACGCACATTGTGATTAATATGTAGAAAAGTGGGCTTTATTGAGAAGTTTTATATATGTACTGCTATTTACGTGACTCGAATGGGCCGAGGATTTTTATAAAGATTAATCCGATATAGTTGGCAACGTGGCGGCTTCCCAGTGTTGCTACGTGCTCATAATCCATATTGTAAGTCCGAGATTGAGTGCGACAAGTGTCGAGTGTCTTTTAGACGGTTAAGATAAAGTTATATCAAGGGAATTTATTTAGACTTAACAGGAAGAATAATTCGATTATCCACGTTCTAAGTTTCACCTGATTAGCTTACATACATATACGTTATTACTTTTAAAATCTTGTATAATATGTAAGTGTATTAGTATCTCATTCACGAGAACAGATGAACCCTGATTTCAACATTGATTGGAAGTTATAATAGCTTGGTAATCTCATTTACCCCCGCCGAATAAGAAAATTATGTAACCTATATATAATTGTTCCAGACATGGGTCTCTCTCCTTGAGTTATTTCAGTATATAAAACAAATTAACAAGGATAAGTGAATTTTATTATATAATATGTAAGTAAGCCATTTAGAAATAAGTAGGCAAGCAATAATAACTTTTTGATATTTACCTATAATTCCAAATTATTGAATTAAACTGCTATAAAATTCATTTAATGTCTTTTTCAAAAGCAAATAGTACTGCCACAGGCGACGATATTTTTTAATTATTTTTCTTTTGTTACACTTAACAAGGTATAACTTCTTACGTGCTTTACAAAAGTACACACACGTTTCTTTTTATAAGAATAATAGTTTGGTATCAGAGGTCCAACAGCTAAAAGAACCGGCAGTGAAATTGGGCGGATGTTGTAGATTTTAATGGTGGCGATAGTTACTCGCCAGTAGGAGAAATTTACCGCTAACACGAAAAGTCAAAGATACGGTGCAGAAAATCGAATAGATAAGAAGTTGACGGTATAATTACGAATCATCATCCTCAGCATTGTCGTCAGCCGGAAGTCGTCTACTGCTGAGCAAAGGCGCCCTTAGTACGCCACAACGAACGACACTTTGCCAATTGCCCGCCCTCTTACGATGTCATCAATCCACCTAGTGAGAGGTCTTCCAACATTACGCCTTCCGGTTCGTAGTCGCCTCTCGAGAACTTTTATTCCTCATTGGTCATGAGTTCTTCAAGGCCATTGGCCTACCTATGCCTATTGCCACTTCAGTTTGTAAATCTTGAGAGGTATGTCGCTGACTATGGTTTTTCGGCGAAATTCCTCGCTAGGTCACGCAGAGAAACTCCGATCACAAACCTCTCGATAGTTCGTCGTGTGAGCCTCTCTCAAAGGCCAGCTCTTAAAGACCACGTCGCAGTGCCAACGTCATCACTGCCAATACACGCTAGCGTCAGATGAAGCTTTAGTAGTCTCGGGACTGAAAGCAAAAACATCAGTTAATACAAGACACGCTAGTTGTTATCTTTATCTGGTAATTTCCCGAGTGCTGCCCATCCAAGTTGGATTCTTCGAGCGACGTCTTTATCAAAGTTGCATCTACCTAACAGGACCGTTTTTCCGACGAATACACGTTAAAATTTCACTGCTACCCGATAAGGTGGTAAATCAGTAAACAAAAAGAAATGCTAAGTTGTAACGTATTCAAAACTATAATTTAAAGAGTTCATAGAACCTACATATTTGATGAATAAATTACGTTCACGACAGGCAAAAATCATATCAACTACTTTGATGTCGCAACACATAAATATTAATATGTCTAGGGATAAAGATTTGATTTATTTATGACTTTCCGTAGTCGGACCTTTACATTTTGTATAACGTTACTGAAAAGTGTGGCTTCTACGAATGAAACAGATTTGATATTTCATCATCAAGAAACTTATACAACAAAAAGTAGTTTTTGGTTGCCATGATAATACGGTGAATTTGGTCGTTTACAATCAACTTCATAATGTCTTTTTTTGCCTAGTCCCAGACTAATAAAAGCATGTAGTATTAGTACTAGATAACTGACAAATCTACTTAAACATACAACAACAATCAACCCTTGAAGAACAATATGTAGTTCTCGCAACATTTTTCCAGTTGTGGGGATCGAACAAACAAAATCAAATCATTTATTCATCGAAATAAGAAAACAAAAATTTCATCAATCGATATTCAGGTTCACTATCTACACCGCCAATCGGATCATCGGTACCTAATTTGTGGTAAAAGTTTATGAAGTTATTGTAGGCAACAAAAATGATAAGTGTAGTGTCAAAAACAATAAATTCAGTTAGCTAAAACAATTAGATAAGACACTATTGCAACCGCCATCGCCATTTTGCGTTGAAAAAGATTTATCGAGTGTTACGTCCGGGAATGTAAGCAGACAATGTTCGACATGGAAAAAGGCATTAATCATATATTACAAAGCGTTTCAACTTCAATCAAAAGATAAGAGGTTCAAGTCAATTTACCATTACATGTAATTGGAGTAGAATAGCATTATATTTACGAACAATGAACAAGAATAGCAGCACATTGGTCGAAATGGTTTTTGAAAAGTTCGTTTCATTCTTCATGCCTTAAAATTTTTCTCATAATTTTCAAGATAGAAATTTTGAAAAAGTTTTTGTAGGTATTCGAGGAATCCTTTAGCAGCGGGGTAGTTAATAATATTTTATACTCAACAAAAAATATAAAATATCAGCACTTTAAGATTGTGGGAGGTTATAAATGACTCCACATTCATACGTATGTCATGGCATATTAGATTTGAATTCTACCATTATATTATATGTAATGAATTTCCATTGGGTAAAAAGTTTGTGTTACGAGGTAAATCTATAATAATATCTAAAATCTGTAATAATAATTCTTCATTCAGAAACTATAGTTGTTTATTTTATATTAGATGTTATTTAATATTGAGGAATATTAAGTATTTTTTTAGCATTCATAATTTAATAATATATTAAAGCTAATATTTGATATTCCTCTTAATTCTTAATAATATCTAATGGAATCCACGTTTCATGAAAGCGATGAATGTATGACTTTCATATACTTCAGGGAACATGCAACTTTTTAATGAGTTATAGTTTAAACAACTTAAGTTGCCGTATATTAGCAAACAGAGAGAAAACTTTTATCATTAGAACTAGCCATTAAGCGTTATAAGCGTTAGAGTTATGCGAAAACAAAGCGATACGATTAGACTAGAGATCATCCATAGTTAGTTACTGAAATCTTATTCTAATATCAAATTATTATCCAAATTAAATTTTGGCAATAATTTGATATATGGCGTTGAAATTTCACATTTTTATGGCGTTAAAACTTGAAATTGTCTTGTATTAATTATCTACTGCCATTCCGAAGACATAGTTTGGAGAAAGGGAAGAAAGGTAGCCTGCGGAACGTATTGGTGGGAAAAAAGAACACATGTTTGTGATTTGTCTGTTTACGAACATTGAACGTTTATTCATCTGTGGATTAAGAAGTCCACACAGCCAGCGGAGGATGCAAAAACGCAAAACTATCATATAAAGTATTTATTACATATAATAAAATTGAAATTAAAACTTAAGCTAAAGATAGAATACGACTTCTCTAAGTATGAGATAAAGGTCCCACGATCCATTCCTCGCTGCTCGCCATTGTTTCGTGATTCTTTTAACAAGCCCTTGTGTGAGGTACAGAAACAGCTGATGGGAATGAACAACGGATGAAGTGATGGTTGTCGTTTACGCCGTTATGAAATATGACGTTCACAATTCGTTACATCACGTGTAGAGTTCTATTTTATTAATACTGAATCGTTGTCGAGTTGGTGTTACTGCACAGTACTAAATCTTTACACAAAAATTATATTCAAGATATGTCATATTCTGATATCTGATATTCATCTAATAATGTGTGTTAAACTTAAAAATTACTCCAGGAATTTTGTTAGTTCGTGCATTTTTTTTAAAAAACAATCAGTGGTTTCAACTCCCAGATTTATTATTCGCAATTATTACTCTTTGTGAAGGAGCATTCGATGTTGTACCTCAAATAACAAGAGTCAATGGCATAACGCTATATAATTAATATGTAACTATTGTAATAAAATTATACCTTGATCTCATGAAGAACTTAGCTTAATGCTATATGAAAATACGATCACAAGTTCAAAGGAATCTCCAAATTAATCTAACTTAAGTTTACAAAACAAACGCTGTCTAGCTTCTATCCAAAATGAAGTTAACTATCTCGTTTCATTATTTTTGAACGAAGTAATATTAGATTAATTTTAGAGTAAACTTCGAATGTTATTGTTTGATATAATAACGATAAAATAGCGTACAATATTATATTGCCAACGTTACGGGGACGTTGACTTTCTTTTTTTGTTAATGTAAGCATGTCCGCATGTGCAAATCTGCTTAGGTGCGGTTCATCAATACATTACTTATTTCCAGTTCATCATACTCGTGGAAACTAGGTCTGTCCTCGCATACTTTGTCCGATGATGCTTTATAGAGTTTATGGACTGAAAGTAAAAACGTTATCTTTAAAATTGAGGAACCTTGTTAAAACTGCTATTTATGAAGGTTTTGCAAAAAAAAAAAACCAAACGAATCAATACTATTTAAGAATTCACATTCTAAATATTGCACTGAGGTGCTTAAACACATCCTGTAAAATAATAAAGAAAATCCTTTAAGCATCTGAAATCGCTTCCTGCACTTTGATTTCATAAACCGTTTCGTGATCGGATTCAATGAATAATTGATGAGACAGAATCGCAAATCGCAAGTGGATCTTTTCCCTTTTAATAATAGTTTACTTCACATTAAAATTCCAATCATTTCAATATTTGTGATGTTTTCTTGGTCGTTGAATTTTATACGAGTTTTTACCTATGTTTAAAAAAGCGTTAGAAGCGAAATATTAACGTGAACTAAATTTTTTGGCTTTATGCCAAGAATATATATCTAGACAAAAGGCCGTGTTACAAATTGATTCCGTAAAAGCTATTGATGAGCCTAGACGCGCAAAGTTAATATGGCACAGTGGTCTAGGAACCTACTGGTAACCTATCGGTAACCTAAAAATGTGTTCATTGAACATACTGTTTTCACAAAGCTTATATAATGACTAGTGGACACGACAGATGTTGTGTTGTACACACGTCTTAAATCCGAAAATTTTAATTTAATTTGAATAAGTTTGTGAATCAAATCATTCTTAAACACACACAAAAAAAAAAAGAAACAAAAGAACAAAATTCATGAAAATAGGTTCACATGCTTAAGAAGAGTTTAGTTACGTACAGAAACGCACAGACGAATTATGTATTTAAAGATAATAAAAATAATATTACAACTGCAATTTGATGAACCTAAACTGACAGCTACATAATTATTGTGATTCTTAATAACAATATCTCTAGGCTTGATAATACCGCATTTTACTATGCGATATATTATTTCATCGATATTTTTCGGATTCATCAAGTGCCAAGTTATTCCTATATAAATAAATTAACTTTTAATAACTTTTCTTAATCCGTGCCTTCAACAAAAATTTGACTATAAACAAGATACGAGTTAACTTTCAATACGAGTTAATTAATCACATTTTATTCTTTCTTACACTTCTTTTTTTTAACCTCCTACTTCTTGTTACCTCTTTAATGACAAACATAACTCTGCTATGGTACAAAATATATTTTTTTGGAAAAAATTACAAGGATGATAATAATTCAAATCGATATCCGGGTTATTTGGTTTTTAATAATTTGTATTCAAGCAACACACATATGCCCAGTTTCCGAAAGGCCAATCAAAGCAGCAATCACATAACACTATGTCAAAAATGATCAGCTGTTAATCTCTTGTTAAACTGCCTTGGGTTTCTGGAAGGATTGTTCAAGAAAAATTAGCTAATCACTGTATAACCAATGATAATGAATGAAATGAATGATTTACTTCAACTAACTCTTTCTATTGTATAGCTGTCCCTTTTTAAACAAAACTTAAATTAACGTCACTATCCAGTCCTGTCACCGTGTGATTGCCAACGTAAAAATCCGAGCTATAATAAAATTTAATTTATATAAATACATGCAAAATGTCAAAAAAAAATACTTAACAGAACATGAAAAAAATGAACTTGTATCGATAATAAACAAGTATATATATATTTAAAAAGAAAGAATCCATATTATTTATTAACTTTTGGATTGCATTTTGTATTTTTTCTAATCACATGATATGTTCGCTTAATAATAAATAATAAATATGTAATAGAACGCATGAATGTCCTAACAACGTATTAGGGAATTATGTTTATTTTTAATAAAAACTAAGGTTTTTGATAGATAACATTTTAACCAACGATTGATCGTCCAAATTGACAGATTACTTAATAAAACTTTTGGCAGCTCGTTGACCATCGAAAAACGCTTTCAGAAACTCGATTTTCTGTTGATTGTCCGTTAATCAGTGACTAATTGCAAATCAAAATCAATGTTATTTAAGACGTTCTAGCAACTCAGATCATGTTAAACAACGATTGACAAGAGATTTATCGTAAATTAAAATTGAATGCGCTTTCGGAAACTGGGTCATAGACTCGGAAGGGGTGATTATCCCTAAAAGTCGGGAATTTATTCTTAAGATTCATCCAAGATATTTGGCGTTGTAGCAGCATGCTGGAGTTGCTACATGCACGTAATCTTCATTGTAAGCCCCATATTGAGTGCGACACTCGTCGAGCTCCTTTCAGATATTTAAGACAGGGTTTGTAAGGAAATTTATTCGAAGACGACACGAACGATCATTTCATGACCTAGTTTAGGACAAATTTTTATTTTTATTGCAAATCTCTGCAGTCGAGACTGAATACTAAATACGCACGAAAGATGAAAATTGAATGAATGAATTTAAAATATTCACATTTGAGATGAAAATTAAAATGTGAATTTTAATTTTCATCTTTCGTGCGTACACTATATTAATCGGATCATACCTGATTAGTTTTACACTTTATTAACGCCGTATACAATTTTGTGTATAAGTACTTTCGTGTCCCAGCCACAAGAATAGTTGAAACATGATTGGAAATTATGATAGTTTGGCACGCTCAGTTGCTAATGCAATTGGTTTCATCTTCACCGGACCCAAAAATAAGTTTTCTGATAAAGGTGTCCTGGTAAGGTAAATCCTGTAACAATGCTGTGTCACCTAATCGGGTACGTCTGGTGAGTGAGGTGGCCGGAGCCCAATTTTCAAAAGGTTGAGGTGAGCCGTCTGCCCGTTTGGCAACTTTTCACATAAGAAAAAAATCTTCCTTATCACGCATGTAAATATATTGCAAGTTACGAATAGAATTTGCACCAACACTGCTACGGATCAATGTGAAGACTACGTTAAATCTCTCATAATCGATAACACATATTTTACCCTTTCTGAACACTCGTTCACCTTGTTGCAACGGAGGATCTTACTGAATCTTGGTCCACTATGGCGAAACAAAAGGTTCCCATTCATGGATAGTCTGTAGTGCAACATCTGAAGCAGAGGGGAGTTTGATGACTCTGTTGCACAGTTGCCAACGTATTGGCTTGGGCGTCGGGGTCGATGGTTCGATCCCCGTCCGGGACAACTATTTGCGTGACCCACAGATAGTTGTTTCGCGTCTGGATGTTTGTTTCCCAAGTAGGGTTGACGTCAAGCAGGCGGCCGATCGTAAAAATGATATCCGAAACCTTTTGTATTCACGTAAGTGAAGATAGTCCCCCGAAGAGGCTGCTTGATTACCAGTACCGGTTAATCGCAGATTTGTGCGAGTGTACTCCCGTGCCCTATACGTTACCGATTTTTTAGGGGTTTAAAATATGAAGAATGAATTCGCAAGTGCGAAATACGACACAAAGTATGAGTATATGGATAAAAGTTGACAGTGAAATGAATAGTTGACGTTAAATTTCGGGTATTTCTTCGTGAGCCCCTGTGTTTTAATTAAATAGTTCATTGAATCCATTTCAGGTATATATTAAGTCCACGTTTTCCGAGAAAAACTTATATCGACTACTTTGATGTCGCAATACTTTCATGTTAATACGTCAAGGGATTGACATTTGATTTATTTATGAGCGTCCATAGTCCAATCTTTATTGACTCCCGTATTACGTTCTTGAAACGTGTTAAGTCTTTTTTTTTTATATTTTCCATGGCTTTATCAAATGTCAAATCATACAAATATTTATTTTAATGTAGAGAGAGCTGGCGGTTTAGTGATGACCGCCGGCAATGATCATCTGCAACAACCTAAGGTAGCAGATGCGCCACCACTTTTTAATGAAGTGGATCTCGCTGGCAGTCGAAACGCAGAAGTGTGGTTGCAGTGAGGTCGTGGTACTCCCCCGAATGGACTTGATCTTCCATGGAACAGCAAAGACTCCCCACAGTTACCACAGATTTGACATTGCAATGTAAATATCGTAAACAAAATAAATAGCAAGGGAATACAGCTCTGTTATTGAAAATTTAAAAGTATCAATCATGTTAAACAAAATCTTGGTTATAATTGTTAAATGTTTTACTACAGGATGAATTTGCAAACACCTGGAGCCTGGAAATTAGATATTAACGTACCAACACCAAGAATAAAAGACGAAGAATTTTTATAAAAAAAATTAACAACGGATTGAATAATGTTGAGGAGCTTTTTGCTTTTCAATTTTATCTTGATTCATCTTGATTTTAATTCATACAACACAATTTTATAAGGTATCATAAGTAGCTTTTGGCATTTCGATATTGCTCTTCAGGTTATAATCAAACATTATACTAGAACTTTTGACGGGAACCCTTAAACGATAAACCAACAAGTCTTTGAACATTCCGTTGGCTTTGTTAATATACTGACCGCTTAAAAACGAGCAACAATTATACTGTGTTTGTTTATGTAGTGACGAGGTTATTCCAGATCTTCAAAATATTGTAAATAATAATGAATCTCTATGAGTCCCGGGACGGGATCGACGTCTGACCCATTTTGTCTAGCCGAATTTTCACGACGATAAAATTTTCCAATCTCGATTTGATTCGCTGAGCTGTTTAGTGTTCTAGTTTTATTTTTGTAAGTAGCGGTAGTAAAAAATTGATACAATTACAGTGATTTATTTATTATTTATGCAGTAACAAGATCACTTAACTCTTCTTCAGCGGAAATCTTCTTTCGACTGCTGACAGGAAGCTAAACATATTATGTTCTTCCACCAAGAGTCCACATCGTCACCAAATTTTTATGTAAATAAGGCTTAAAATGTATTAGTAATTAAAATAATGATTAAGCTTAAGAATCAGCTGTTACTTATTTCACGCCTAATCTCCAAATTAATAAAGTAAATTAAAATTTCGGTTATCGAATATCTCGTAAATCCAGAATCTTTAATCCTTTTGAGAAGGCAAGTCCCGTTTAGCTTCTATTTAAAACGAACCTTATCATTTCGACCTTGGCGGTTAGTTATTTCTTAATGCAATTTTATTATTTTAGATTAATCTCAGAGTAAAAATTTAATAATTTTGTTTAAACGCTAAATGGTAAATGGTAAAGCATAGTTCAATATTGTATTTTCGATATTATGGCCACATTTGAATATTATCTTCTTTGTTAAAAGTTTTATGGAAAAGGTTATGTATGTAGGTAGCCTAGATAAAGATACATTTACGAGTATGTTAATATAAAACATCCAATTAAGGCAATAGCACGGACGTGCTATTTTGAAATTTTGTAACGTGTTACCTGTATCTATTTTCCGTAGTAGTTTCTGACACCATTTTTATTGAATTATGTGTGTAATTCATGTTTGAATTAAAGAATTAAAGTTACTTTCTAAGGGATAAAAGAAACCTCATACATTAGTTGTTATCAAGCGTAATACGTGACCTGCATGTGCGTTACGTTTTATGTTTCACGACTTTAGATCTTGGTCGTCAAATTGCTACGTGACGGTAATATGTTAAGTTCTATTTGTGATCAAAGAATCACCCAGTCAAACGAAGAATTAGGCTTTATTGTCTATATCAAATTGTGTATTACATTCGAATTTATTTTATGCGAAAAGTTGTCAAACTTTTAGACGGTTCACCTGATGTTAAGTGAATAACGCCGCCCGTGGACATCTGCCACACCCGAGGGTTACAGATGCGTTGACAATCTTTTGAAAATTGGACTCCGGCTACTTCACTCACCAGACGAAACGCGAAAATATTTGTCATACTTCCACTTTACGCTGGTCTTCAGTGAGGTCTAGGTACTTACCCGGATGGGCCTGCCCATTCGTGCAACAGCCGAGGCTGCTGTGTGGCCCTACCACCGTAAAATTCGTGAAGATTAACAATAGAGAGACATCTAAAGAGTCTAGATAAATCTAACGAATGATGGTAGATAATTATGATAGTAATGGTGACAATGATTATGATAGTTACGTGGTATGAGTGTTTATGAATAAAAAAAGATTAATGAACACAAAATGAAACTAATCAAAAGCTTGTATTGCTATGTTATTTTTTGTAAATAGATTTACATTTATATTTTTGAATTAATTATACAAAATATGCGATCTAATCTAAGTGAAACTATTAGAGGAGTTATTCATAAGTGATTTCTTAAAAGAATTAATAATCCTAAAAATATGATTTTGATAAATTTATCAAAAAGATTTTGTATTTTATGGTACCGGCGAAAAGAACTAAAAACGAAATGAGACATTTTGGAGTGTATAATCAAGCACTAGATATTGTGTCAACTGGTTTGCGGCTAAAACAATTTACTTTTAAACTCAAGAAAACCATCTTAGATATGAGAAACATGTTGTATCGTCTAAGTTACGTTACAGTTCAAAAACACGCACAACGATCAAAATATAAAATCGACAGTACGTAATTAGATGTCAGTATTTATTCAGTTAGTATTTATTTCATACTTGTTTTATTCTACTTTTGTGTTTTTGTAATTAGTATTTAATTGTCTAAATTCAATGTCTATTTTTGGTCTTAAAATATAATTTTGACCTTTAAAAAAATTACATGAAAAGCCTTTGAACCCTAACGGGGTAGATAGAGTTATCTGAAGCGATTTAAGTTTCACTGAGCTTACCTTGGCGACTGTGAGCGTTGTTGCTTCATTGGTTGGTATTAGTCTATAGTTAAACGCACCCATGAGCACATGCGTGGCCCTAACCACAGCGGAGGGTCCAAGCCCGTGGGTTCTGGCTAGCCCACCGGTTCTGCGTCAGATGAAGCTTTAATAGTCTCGGGACTGAAAGCACAAACATCAGTTAATACAAGATACAAGAATATTAGTATACTGTAATATTTAACATTATAATATCACGAAGTATGTTAAGTAGTGACCGCAGACGTTTTAGGAAAATGTAGTTAACATTACTTCCTTAATTAAACAGCTACATAATTTATGATTTTCATACAAGTTACATAACATGTATAAATAATGCTCTAAATGCTCTAAATACGTCCATATATTGCATATCTTATGGAATAAAACTAAAAACATATTTGATTATGTTACACTAAATTACCTGACGGATATACAGAGAAAAACATGCAAGTTATTCAAAAGGATATTGTTCTGTTCCTTTAATATTATCCGATGATACATGTACATACATGCGATAAGTGGATAGATTTTATTTCAAATTATAAAACTGGAGCATCGCAGCAGTTTAAAGTTGTCACGTTTGTTCACATAATCATTGATATTTCTTATTGAAAAAATACTTTTGTAACAATATGGTCAAAATAATAGAACTGAAAAGTATTATATTTTAATAGCTAAACATTTAAAAAAATGTCACATTTAATAATAATAATAATTTTCATATAGGTTTATCGTCTAGGTAATAAAAAAAGACCGTTTCTGGTAGAATCAAATTTAACAAATAAAATCACCATTATATGGTCGTTGAAACTGTAAAGGATGCAGTGAACTTCCTGAACGATACCGACATCAGAAGCAGCTTCAGTGGGGCCATGAAATGAGCTTTTGTTTGACACAATATTTTCTAAATTAAAGAGTCGATAAAGCATAAAATTAAAAATAGAATAATCAAAAACTATAACTTCTCCGATCAGACTAGTTTATTAATTCCTACAATATGATGTGTAAGAAATATTGGAAACAGTATATCGAGTGTAATACGAAAGTTTGTGTTAGTTTTTATTAGCCTCGACTAGGAATATAATTACTTTCTTAAAAAGTAGTATTGTGTAAGTCTCGTTTGCGTTACGTTACGTTATCGAATAATGAAAGCTCAGCTGCAGAAACGTCGATATTGTAGTAAATTAGCTGAAATAAATTAATAATATTATCTCAAGAAATTTCATAACAGAAAGCAATATAATCTGCTTCACACTATCCAGTATGAAATACTTGCAATTTCATGCATAAGGGACTTCCTAAATAAATTTAAACGCCTGGATAAGATTTTTCAAATTGATACAAGATAAATTCCTTAACGGTATCTTCTGCCAATTCAATCATTTCAGATTTCACTGCAAATGAACGAAAACAAAAACAAGTGCGAGTCGGACTCGCACATGAAGGGTTCCGTATCATTATCTTTAAAAACGGCAAAATCATGTCTGGTGTATTAAAGCCCTACTTAAATATTTCTTTATTCTGTTATATAGTATTTGTTGTTATATCGACAACAAAAATACGTCAAAAAATTCAACTGTCTAACTATCACAGTTCATGAGATATAGCCTGGTAACAGACGGACAAAGAGACAGTGGAGTCTTAGTAATAAGGTCTTAGGTATTTGCCCTTTGGGTACGGAACCATGCAATATGTCGAAAACATGCAGGCTTTCTCAGGATTTTTTCCTTCACCGCTGAGCACGTGATAATTCAGCACTTAAAATTAACAATTTCATTGGAGCTGGCACCGGGGATCGAACTCAGGTTGCTCGAGAATATTGAATTAAAGGCGAGTAACTGAGTATCTCAAAACATTTATTTTGCATCTTAATGTTTGTAATAAAATTAGTCTATTATTTAAATAAATAAAATACTTTAACAAAATATAATACATACTTTGTTATACTTTATAATAATTGCAATAATTATTTATTACATCAGCAAGTGATAGTTCGCTTGTTTCATGGCCACAACGCGACAGGAACTACACTGTGTGGAGTTAGCCATGAGGTATCTTGCCCGGCTTCCGCCATGCCAATGGATGGGTTTCGTATTGTATTGAACGTCTGTGGCAATATTTGTATGCATGTAATGCTTTAGACGTAGAACTCCTAATGTCACATTTGCGTGTACACACTGTATGCTTTGACTGGCAGCCTGGTGACTTTCAATACATTTGATGCCAGAATTTCAAAGGGTCGAAGGTTTAGATTGCAAATTGAAAACTCTACTTTTGCTTAGTTATTTGTGTCATCCCTACTAATATTATTAATGTGAACGTGCCAAAACTACTCAACCGATAATCATGAAATTGTACACTTATTGTTAGAGTTAGTTTTTATTAAAAATATATTTATTTAAGCCGAATTACGCCGAGTTACGCGAGCCGCGGCCGTAAAACTAGTAAAAACAAAGTATCATATACATGAACAAAAAATATCACAGTACATGTACATTTAAGAAAGCTGCTATTGTTGTTTAAAATATTTCCTTTTAATAAAAGACAATTTTAATAAAATAAATTTTAATAAAAGACAATGCAATTAGTACTTTAAATTTTTGTATCCTAAAAAAATAAATAATGGTAGCTAACAGCTAAAAAACGACAGTTTTATACAAATTTATCTTTGCTGGCTACATTTTACTTTAGTTTATGTACTTGAACTTTGAAATGGGTGTATTATATTAAATTCTTTCGCCAAACTTTGATATACGTATGTAACGTGAGTAATTGAAAGCATTGTCAGGGATATAGGCTACGGATTTAAACTATTATTACGGTTCCTACATACAAAACAATGCTTTATAATTCAATAAATATAGAAGAAGACACGACAAACGAATTTTTACGGAAATATTAATAACCTTTAAGTAAAATTAAATCAAAAGATTGCAAACACCTTTCGATCTTCTGTAATAACTCGTGATTTCGTCGAAGACAGCACCATTTTCATATAGCTACGGATACTTTTTAACCGGATAGTTAAAATTTAAATCAGACCAGCAGTTAAAATAGATGTAAAACAATTAAATCTACGTAGACAATTATTATACCGTTTTAATGTTGTTATACTTGCGAGCTTTATGAAATCGGAACTCGGTGATGGCTTCACAATTATTTTTATTTTAATTATATAGTATTATTCTAATTACCAAATGCTCATTGAAGCAAAAATTAGAGTTGTTGAGGTATTCAAATTAAGTTCTCATCTAGTACAGATTTACCTAGTATTGTGGAATATACATACATAAAATTACGTATGAATTAAATTAGAACATAACACGTAGTCCATTAGTTTAGTTGTATATCTAAGAGCCTCAGACCGAGCGGCCAACGATAAGATAGAAGGGAAGGAAACTGATGGATGATGCGGGAAGTATCGAGGAGCACCACCTTCTGCTTTTGAGCCAGAAACAGCGCGACAGGGATAGCCAGTCTGATTGGGATTCACCTTAAAATTTTGTAAAAATTAAAATTCGTAGAAAAAGTACGAAAAGTTTGTCATCGCAGTGGGAATCGAACCCACGTCTTCGGCATTCGCGCCTGATGTTTTAGACATTAAGCTAAACGGCTGATTGCCACACCGACGAAAATCTAAACGTCTTTTATCTACATTGTTTCACTTGTTCACTTTGATATGGTGCGCCAGATAAAACATCTATCTCAGCTTTCACTTGGTTTCCGTATTATAGTTTTTAATGTTAAAATCTGTCCTAGCCCAAAAATGTCATGTCTGTGAGCTTTTTTTGAGGCGGCTTCCGGTCCAGGTCTTGTAAGCATTTGCTGGAAGGTTGTATTCCAGAGTAAGGTCCTTGTAAAAATCCTGGTTAATAGGTTATGTCAGTGCAAATACTCAGCGTGAGAAATATGAACTTGTATTGAATAACTTGCTTAATAGGGGGAATTCAAGGTTGTCGAAACAAATTGGTTCTTATCAGGCTATATCTAGGATATGAACTATACGGAAATATGGTCGTAATTACCACAACTCAAGAATCACCAATATCACGTGGAGACGTTTGTGAACAGTCGATACAAACAAATTCATAGTGAAAAGAGGCATAAGATCAACCTGACTAGATGTTCGGCTGGTGATTAATAAGGTTCATGACTGTAATGAAGATAATCATAATTATGATTGGATTGCAGAATATAATTTCCTTTAGCATTGTTTTCATTGATCCTTGATAATACGGGAAAAATGTTATTGTTCATCACGTAACATTTTATACATATACCTCCGTTTGCGTCCGTTTCTAAACATTCTGCGCAACAATCTACACTGCATTCATATCACGTATGAAATAAAGAGTTAATGAGGCAATTCACAAGGGCTGGGAAAAATATATTATTCATTATATCACAGATCGGGTAGAAGGTTTTGTTAGAGGCTTAGATGGTATGATGTGCTTTATAAAAAAATATTGATTATAAAAAATAATATGATTTCTATAAAAAATGTTTTATGTATTGGGAATATACTCGTTATAACTTATGTATTCATCAGTCCTATTACTGTTGGGTAAATAAATTATTTTTGGTGTTTTTTATAGTTGTAGGTTTTAGTTTTCACTTTTTTACTTGCTTTGGAACATATCACAACATAGAATTGAGAGCCTCCTCCAATTTAACCGACTTCAAAAGGAGGTTCTCAAGTCGACAGTTTCTTTTATGTTTGTTGCCTCGCAACTTATGGCCGAGAAAACCGATTGAGAAAAGAACCAGCTCTCTTGTCACCAGCCGCGGCGTTAAGCCTAGGACATAAACTTTTAAAAAAATTTGATGTGCGGGGACCCCACGGACCTAATGTTTCAACAGCAAATGGCACAAATACATAATCTGAACATAAAGACTCATATTTGCGCCATTTACTTACTTCAGCTGCCTCCGATGCCGCCCCGGCCCTGACCGAAGTACCCCTTAGATGACAGGCAGCCAAAGTTTCCCAAACAAGGGCTTTGTCTCTCTCCCAAGGGATCAATGTTAAACCGTCGGGTCTCTTACCATCGTCGCGAAAAATGCCACAGGGCTCTAAAATAGATGGAACATTGATGGAAACAAGAGCCCTACGGATGATGTCGTTCAGGGAACCGTGGCGGGAAAAATGGCCAGCACTTTTTTGACAAGAAAGCCCGTGGAGACCAAATTTGTCTACACTGACACCACAAGGGCATTGGTGTGGTTGACAAATCGGTGCCCCCAGACGGATTCCTACAGCAATGCGTAAGCTTTCATCGTCAAGTAATGTGCCCAAGTTACTTGATGGTAAAGCGTGAAGCCAATAACTCGATTCTTTAGATGAGACGCCTAGGAAACGGGCACGCTCTAAATTTCTTTCTAAAGATTGAAACGTATCTCTCTGTACTCTCCGCACCAAAGGAACATCCCACTGTTTTTGTAGTTTTACTTCCACTGGGATATTTTCGTTGGGACAGATAGACAGCCAAGACATCCTTGCCTCCTCTGCATAGGAAAGTTCTGAATCGTGATTAAGGATGTTATTACATAAATTATTTACGCTATGCACGGAAGCAAGGAAGGCAGGTAGAGCGACACTAGAAATTTTCCTTACACCGATACCACCAAAACGAATTGGCAGCGTAGCTTGAGTCCAGCTTAATTCATTAAGAGATAAATTAAGAATTTTTTCTAGAGCTGATTTAAGATGGAAATCTATTTCGTTCAAAAAGTCACCGCATTTCCAAACTGGACTCGAGCGAACGAGGTACGTAAATTTAGATACAAGAATACAATGTCGCAAAATAGTAAGCGCAATATGTGAATTTAGTAAAAACAATTTATTAACATGATCTAAAAATTGACTTAACTTTAATTTTAAATGAGGTTCCAAACTTGGTATCAACAAAGGAGCACCTAAGAGGTAAAGTGAATCTGAACGGACTACGTTAATTCCCGGTATGATAGAGCTAAAATTTTGGGTCAAAATGATTTTGTCGGAAAAAGAAATCTTTTTGGAAAAGAAAAGTGCGCATTTGGAATTATTTAAATCGAGACCGATATTTTTAAATTGTCTAATAATTTCGATAAGATCACTTTGTACATCGTCAACTTTACCTCCCAGCGTACCATCGTCTAGGTACCAGACATTAAGTTTAGATTTCAATTTTGAAATAGTTGGATGGATTCCCAAACTAAATAATGCTGGTCCTAGCGGATCTCCCTGCTGAACGCCGACAGCAGAATCAATAATATTGTCTTCATAAAATAAATTACTCTTTTCACTGTAACATTGCCAAACATAGTGATATATTTCTGGTGTATGGTTAGCCACTTCATTCAGCAGAGTCGTTCTATCAATGGAGTTAAAAGTATTCCTTAGGTCAACCTTCAGAAGTACATCCAAATTACTAGTATTTAAAGAAGTTCGAACGAAATGTACTGCCGCTTCACTATTATAAAATTAATACAAAGGGTGATATTAGAAGTCGGTTTTGTTTTTCGTAAGTAAAAAATGGTTATTTGAAGTCGCTTGAAAACTAAAAATGAGTTTTTTTTAAGTGCGTAGTAATAAAATTATCTGAGATCAAAGATGACTTTACGATAGCGCCTTGCAGATACTTAGCAGTACCCCTCTTAGATATTACGCTTCATAATTATAAATTTGCTTGCCTTATTGCGTCACTTAAAAAGTTGACAGTTTGCTACTACGATAAGATTAAAATTGTCCGCCTTTTTAAATAGCTTTGAATATTTTTCTTAGAAAATATTTTGTTGTGAGGAAATTGGGATGAGAGAATAAATAACAAAAACAAAGTTGCGGGGTATGGAAGTGCGTAAATTGCCTTTATATTATATAACAATTGTTATATAAAAAAAACCCTGCAATTGTCAATTGCCAAAGTAAATGAGAAATTGTTTAATCGTTTTGGTCTTACAATAATAGGGATAGCGCCAAGCGCCTTTGTCTTTCCAATTAGAGGTGACGAAACGACACCTAATATTCGTTGTGGGTATAATAACAGTACTAAAATTCAGTGTTACTTTACTTACTCAATAATATAATAGGCCATTCCACTAACTAACACAAAATGTTTGTAATCTTTTACACTTAGTTGTTTGTGGATGTCATCTGTTTTATTATGTATATTATATAATATATAAATATCTACCAAGAAACGATTTTCTGCTTTTTATTCAGTATAAGCCTGAGTATTTCCAGTGAGTCACCACGGACCCGATGCGATGTGGTATTTTATTTTGTAAAAAGACGTATATTATTTCGTACATACAATATACATGATGTCCTCAAGTAAGAATAGCGACGGGAGCGTTTAAACGTTTATTGGCTTAAAAAGATGCCGTAGTGAATTACGCGCACCCAAGTCATAGACAGCCCGTATCGCTTACTTTTTAACCGACTTCCAAAAAGGAGTAGGTTCTCAATTCGACTGTATCTTTTTTATGTTTATTACCTCAGAACTTTCAACTGGGTGAACCGATTTTGGTGTGTTATGATTCTAAGAAATGCTGTGAATCCTCAAGGGGTAGAATTTTCTCATCAATACAGTTTCCTGGTTTGTGAGACAACTTTGGATAGAGTAAATCTGATACGTTTAGTCTTAGTGGCGTTCAAAAGTAAATTATGTTATTTGACTGCTCTAGTGTTTCATATTTCCTGTTAACCAAACAATAGTGGAGTGTCCGCAAACAGAACGACTTGAGAACTCTATTCTACCACACATGGCAAATCATTAATGTAAACTAAAACAGAAATGAAAAACAACATATTGATTCCGATGTATTGATAATAAAATCAGTAGTCTTAGCGTTTTGCATTTAGCGTATTATAATGGTAACATCAATCTACTTACGGACCTGCTTCATTTTAATTCAATATGAGAACCTTTCGGTTAGAATTTTGGGGATTAAATAGAAAGAAAAACATTTTTAAACTTAATGTTAACTGTCAAATTTTTATGAGTTCTCATTATGAATTAAAAATAAATGTAGATAACGTATCTGAGATATTTCTACTCGAGAAATGTTAGAACTAGCTAGTTAGTATATAATAATGAAAGAAACAATATTCCTAAATAAATTTCCTTCCAAAATAGAAACAATTCACTCAGTAAACCCCTCTACTAGTAAGTCTAGTGGTGTTTCTAAAACATCCGCAGTATTCCCACAGGTTTCAACAAGTCGTTACTCGGCGGTTGAAAGTTAATGTTACAGCCAGACTACCCACGAGTTTACTGCTCTCATAGGTGTACCTCTGAAGCAACTTTAGTGAGAAGCACTTTTTAGTTGCACATAATCTGGTTTTAGTCCTCGCAAAGCTTAGTGCTTAGGTTTTACGAGCGACTTCGGTGCGATTAGCGCGGAAGTACTAATGTAACTTTCAAGGTCTAGAACGTTCAGCGCATTCCACACTACATATTTTTTATTCAATGATTTATGACGTTTAATAAATTCAACTAGTTAACTACGGGGGTGTATGATTTCTCCGAGGGAAATCCGAGAGAAATAAATAAGGCAACAGAAGTGTGTCAGGGAAGTAAAGAGTAGAAAATCGTCATGACTTCCTGGCCAACCAAAGATACGCGTAGTGTGACCACAATTTAATAACTAAACAAGATAGATGCAGTAACAGTTTTAGCGATGATTGCGTATGTCTAACTGGATCTATCTACCCTGTTTAGCGCAACACAAGTCGTTATCACCAGGGTGATGGCCGATGAATTTTTAAAGACAACTTTATGAGATATATGTAATCCTTACATCCAGTCAAAATCACCTTTTCCTTTAGTCAAAAGAAAGAGTCATTGTAACACTACTAGTAATACTAGTAATCACTCAAATGAACATTTCTAGCGTACGATACTCTCCATGATCACAATAAATACCCGGAAAAAAGATACACTGAAATTTTCAGTAGTTTATTATCTGCTAGTTTATAAACCATTATGAGGTATTCATTGTTCCACACATGTTACATTATTTAACTTGCAATGCCCTGAGGCGACTAAAGCTTTACAGAATCACGAAATAAATTATTAACCTGCTTCAAGTTTTGCAAAACGCGATAGAAGAATAAAATAAGATGGATAACCATGTTAACTGCTTTTGACTTTTCTTAAATTAAAAAAAAAAAAACTCGTCTCCTTTGGAAAGATAAGCAATAAAAATAATTTTATAAAAGCAATTGATTAAAACAATCTCCTTGAGAATTAACAGTGAAGATCTTGATGAAAGACATTAACAAAATATTGAATAGTACACATAAAAGGCGTGAAAACAACACCATTGTACTAATATCCTTCTAAATTTATAATATTTTTAAAGTGAAATTATGTCTTAACAGTATACAAAATAAATTTAGCATACATTCAGCTACGATAACATTATGAGTGCGACGGACTAATAAATTTCCCGGAGAGCCTACAAAAAAGAAACCGCTGCTATCGCACTGCAACAATAACATAACATATAGACATGCTATTTCCCAGTTTCTTATCCTCTCATATATCAAGAGGTGACCGCATGCCATTGTGAGGTTTTGAAAAATGTGAGAAAATGTCCGCGATGGTGTAAGATTTTTATCTCATGGGAATAAGACTTTATTGTACGGTCCGACTCTTTATTCATATAGAGGACTAAAATTTGGCACATTCTTTAATTTTCTATAAAATTAATAGAAATACTTTTATTAAAGTTATCCGTCTGCTTCGCGGGGTCAGACGCTATTTTAAATTATCGATATAACATTTCAGCACTCGATTTGAGCTAAATTACTCGATTATCTAAACTAAATTAGTGGAACGAGGAATAAAGCAACACTCCAACGTGTGCAACTGGCAACTGTCGCCGAGCATGAATCTCCTACCGAAAAAGGCCGCCTGGTTCCTGACCCGAGTCACGTGCTGGCTGAATTTGAGCTTATAGTCAAGGACGACACCAACTTTGCTTTATTTACCCATGGAACCGGAATAGTCCGGTTGTGTTGAGTTTAACGCGACTCCCTTTGGTGGACGCCAGATTATACAACATGATGGAGAGGAGTAAGTGGCCGCTCCGTGGTGAGATCTGTGCAACTTTAGACGAGTCATTAGTATGGGTTCATGACTCCTAAAGCACCCGTAGTCATGAAAAGGATGCGATGTATATTTGTGTGATGTGTATTTATAGCAGATATAAAAACAACCCGAAGAGCATGCGGAAGCTCTTCTCTCGTTTAAGGACTAGTTTAAATTAGCAAACTAATGATTCATTACGATGGTAATATTTCAAAATTCCAATGGGAATGAGGGCAATGACTTTAAATAAATTGAAGACTACCCCTCCTAATCTAAGTTTTTTGCTCGCCTAAAATATGGATGGCCCAAGTGGTTGTAAACTTCGCTATAGTGTTTATATCAAATGAACAAGTAGCAAGACATTTATTCCAACCACAAATAACAAAGACCTGTTTGCGGGTCATAATTTTGTCTAAATATTCCAAGCAAGAATCGGTTCGTTTATGTGAAGCCGCTGTAAATCCCCGTTCGAGAATGCATATTCATGAAACAGTGGTACTGCGTACCTAAAGCAATAAATTTACTCACTTTTATTTTAATAAATTGTAGCGATACTCTGGACTTATGCAGTTTTGGTGGTAGGAGGTAGTCCAAATTTTAATTATTACACACAAACTTAGGTACAAGTTTTACCTATTCGTGCAATTAATGTAGTATAATGTCAGTCTTGTTGAACATTCACCGGGGTATTTTAATATTCCAAGCTTATGTAGAAAGATCGAGCTTAATTGTTCATTGCTGACCAATTTGTGCGTGTCACCGCCATCCCTCTAGAGAGACACTAGTTTGGTTGGTTTGATCGTTGAATATCGGGTGCTCCTGCAATGACCGGCAATTTTGAAGGCGAATTGCATGCAGTCTAATTTTATATCTAAGTTTAATTTTATTCGATGAACCGATTAGCGTAGTGGATAGTACGCCTCTTGAGCCAGAGGGTGTGGGTTCGATCCCCACTACTGGAAAAATATTGTGTGATGAACATTTTTTTAGTGTCTGGATGTTTATATATTTATAATATATATTTATTTACAAAAGGAACGTATGTTTATCAGTTATGTAGTACCCATAGTACATATGTATGTTGTCGTGTTAGCTTTGGCAGTAATAACGTAAACTTTTATGTTTGTAATACAAAGTGTACATTATTTTTAGCTTTTTATACTTCTTCCCGATGTTAATATTAACTATGCTGAATCTAATACTCTCCACGGACAATTTTTTGTGTGCTCGATTGCACATAGTCACATAAAAAAGAACTTATTCTAACTAAAAAGAAAATGTTTTTTCCTTGTATGATTTTCCTTGCAAAAACTAAAAAAAGTTTTATAAGCGCTTTTTTATTGAGGTGGTATTGCACGTAGGGTAATGCTAGTATAGTTCTTAAATACGAACCTGTGATTCGATTCATATCATAATGAATTCTTCATTTATTTATTTCTCTATATATTAATTTCTTGTATTAATCTCTTAAGCTCTCTCATAAGCTCTTTTATTAATAATTTGAATGTTTCACATCTGCCGGGCGCTCCGTGACGGCCTAATTATTAATAATCAAATAATTTTTAATAATTAAGACAAAGATGGACCACAAAACCTTGTGAAATTTACGTTTACCTTTATATAGAAATATTCCATTTCAACAAAGAGAAAATGGTTGTTTTACGCCGGATTCAAATCCTGTTTTTTATATTAGTTAACTTTGTTAAAGCCTTTTACGGTGGTGGCCAGGTTTTTTTTAATGTGAGAAAGTGGCTAGCGAGATGGCGGTTTCCCCTTATGTTAAGTGATAACCGTCGCCCATTGACATTGCAACACCCATAGGGTTTTCCACACTTCTTAATGAAGTGGCCCCCGGTTACCTCACTCACCAGACGAAACGTAGAAGTGTAAAACTTCCACTTTATGCCACTTCTGTGAGGTCGAGGTACTTTCCCTGACGGACCTTAACTTTATCCTGCAATATATTTCATTATTATATATTATACTTTATAATTTGTATTTAGAAAGTATTGTATCAACTATTTGTCGATATACATATATGTATTATATCGATATTTCAATATAGTCCTTAATGATTTTTAACTTTTAACGTTTTGTTCTAATTAAAAATTAATCTCTTTTGTTTTGTAAACTAAGATTTTTTATTAAGAGTTATGAAAAAAAGTTTTTTGTTTGTGCTCTGCTCAGTTTTTTGTTGAAGGTAACATAAATTATTTTCTAACTTTTAAGTAACGTGATTCTAAAAGTTCTTCAATAATCGCATTGGTGTACATAAAAGCACATCATAATCAATTTTGTTTCTTTAACATAAACTGATCGTGTGTAAATAAATAAATCTGTTAGCCTTAATATATTATTAAATAATATGTGAGTAGCAGATTAACTGAATGTGTTTTATGTTTCAGATGTTTCAATAAATAATTCTATGTATATCTTGTAATATTTGCACAAATCATGTATTAAATGTTGCACTACAGCACATTTAGAGACATTTACTTCAATAAGAGTAGATCTGCACTCACGTGATTGTATGTTTATTAATTACAGCTATGTTTTTATTTAGAACACGTTTGCTTGTTAATAACCAATACTTATTTATTTCATATTATTAGCTTGTAATAAAACAGACGACCGTACCTGAAACCATTTTAATGTATAAATATTCTGTTCTTATAATAAGCAGTATTAAAACAGATTAATTAATTTGTAAAGAAATCTAATTCAACCAATATTTCGGATTTGGTAAAATTACACAGTGACAGACAATATAATAATACTCGATAAGTAAGAATAAATCTTCTACGAAAAATTTCTCACGAGTTTATTGAGAGAAGCCTCGATATTTCAAAAGTATAGCTTATTTGATGATAATTCCGTTATTGGATACCAAAATTAATTCTCTAGCATTCTTGTGGAAGTACAATTTTACAGCAAGATTTCAATATAAATCAGAATACAAAACTTAATTGAAGAATCTCCAATTTTCAAAAGGTTGTCAACGCATCTGGAACCCTCGGGTGTAGAAGATGACCATGGACGGCGGTATTCACTTAACATCAGGTGAAACTATTTTAAAGATAGTCCGCAAGCCTCTATGAAAACTTCCAGTAAACTGATACATCATACTTTATCGGTTTGCTGTTTTCCAATAACATCAACACACTGATTAGTATTGCGCGCATTATAAACGAGCTACCAGTTTATCCAAATTACCATATCGGTGCCGGAATATTATTCGCTTTATTCCATATTAAAATTATTAGCAGCGGGGGTTGGGAGTTTACGGAGGGACTAAAATAAATACTTTTCGGGTTCGACAAAAATTCTCATGAAAGACTCTAAATATATATGTAAGATTCTAAATATCAATAAGTTTGATGATGAACTGGAACTGGAAGATGAAAGATTTATTTTTCTAATCGATAAGTTTTTGTTAAATACCCTCATAATTTTATTATGTCCGCATAAAAAAAATGTTTTTTCATGGTGTTATCCACACGAGAACTCTGTAAAAAAGGAATGTTGTACAAGTTATAATTATAAATATATTATTAATTAATATAATATAATTTAATAAAATTATTATATTAATTATAATATTCATATACATAAGGTAGGCAAATTCCTGAAAAAAGTTAAGGGTCAAGCGATGGTTCTTTTAGATTGGATTAGGAGTTGTTAAATGCGGTCTTTGATCAAGTCCAGGGAAGCGAGATAATAATTGGCACGTCCAGTTATACATATATATATATATATAATCCGTTCTATAAGTAAAGATAATACTGAAGACCTTAGACTGATGAAGATTTGATTCATGTAGGATTGAGGCATTTTGATGTATTCTGTTACCTGTCTGAGTTTTCTATCGTGTGAATTAAAGTTATAAAGAAAAGTATGTTTAAATATATTTATCAGTTATCTAGTACCCGTAGTAAAAGCATTGCTTTGGGACCCAAAAACATTGTGTAAAAATATGCTAAAACATTTATTATTTGATTCATTTATTTCGTACGTGGGTTCCCTTTAGAGTTTGACTTACAACTGGGTTTTTTTCATAATACTCGTAAGTTTTCTTGTATTTCTAGTCCTTAGTATTTCAGAAACCGATTAAGAGCCATTTCTGTTGCAGTTATATTTTAAACTGTTATGGTACGGCGTCCAAAATAGTTTTATTTGCAATTATTTGCTACAGCAAAAAGTACATTTTACAGTAAAAAGTCAGTCTTCGAGCTACCTTAGATATCGGGTTGTTATTGTCGTTCTTTGTGTTACAGTAGCGGCAGCAGAAAATTCATAGTTTTATTCGGACTTAGATTATCAAGATATTAAAATAGCTGCTAAGCAGTATCGTTACCATAAGTATTTACATTATGAAAGTAAGACATTTTGAAAGAGGAGTTTTGAATTTAGAGTAATGCTACACAAAATTGAAAATTAGCGAACAATATGGAATAAGAATTTACCGTATCAGTATCGTGATCGAACTTCTAAGGTGAAGTTGTAACCAAAATCAAATAAAATCAAAAATATATTTATTCAAATAGACGCTTGCGTGCTCTTATGAATCGTCAAATTTTACATCAAAGATTATGTGTATAGGTTCGTAAGGTACCACCGGTTCGGAAAGCGGTTTCTGTTGAGAAGAGACCGGCAAGAAACTCAACAGTTGCTCTTTTTCAAAAATATCCGGGTACAATAAAAGGGTACGGTACGGTTACGGGTAACAGGGTACGGTAAAAGAAGTCCAAACCGATGAAGTCGTATGAAATGATTGTTGACTTCAACATTCTTATACTTCAAACTTCAATATTTGTTGGACATGGTCCACGTGTCATCAGAGAAATGAAAACCCGTCTACCCTCGACATTCTCGATGAATCTCACGTATATATACTCACATGATGCGCATCCGTATGAGTGATTGGGGGACCTTTTAATTAAATAGCACCCACGTCCAAATATCTCGGGATATAGTTTGGAATTATGCTGTATGCATGTTAGGATTGAGAACAGAATGTTCAAATGACAAAAATAAAGACAGAGAACAGATTACAGATGTGTAAGTACCTGGAGGACCGAGCTTTGCTCGGTTTTTTTTTGGTAAATCCTGTATTTTGGAAATAAAATAAAAATAAAAAATAAAGAAAATGATTTGGTATAGAAAAGTAACATTCGAATATGACAGTAAATTTCGCCGCAAAAAAAATGTTATAATAGCTCGGTCGGTATCCGGGCGGCCTCAAAACAGCCCCAGACGCCCCCGGCTCGTATCACGATCATTTAAACACTTATTTTTTTTACTTTATATATATATATATATATATATATATATATATCTATATACAGGAATTGCTTGTTTAAGATTTTAGATAAATTTTTAGATAGAATTTCCACCGTAGAACGAAAAGTTACCATGAAATATGATATTACCATATCTGAATTTATTACACATTAAAGGGGAAAGGAATTCTAAGACTTAGTTTTTGTAAATAAACGGTTACTGTTGCATAGAAACACGACAACAAATACTTATGCACGCAGATGTATGTACATATATCCTACATATAACACTAATCATGTTGTAAGGTATTTTAAGGTCGGCCGCCTGCCTGATGTCAACCCTCCTTGGGGGCATATACCCAGATCCGGAACTTATTTGTGGGCCACACAAATACTCGTCCCGTGTGGGAATCGAACCTACGATCCCGGTACTGAAGCCTTATAATAGCTTAACAACTGCGCCATTAAGTCATCTTTGCATGTATGATAGTTAAATTCAAATTATGCCATGCTAAAACTCATGTTTGCCTTTTACCGCCACATTGTCAGTCGCTGCAAGTAGCAAAACACTTCTGCCATAGTTTGAGGTCAAAGTTTGACAATATGTGAAACTTTGGGGAAAGACTTATTTTTATGGTATTCTGAAGGCAGTTTTTCTATAAGAAATAGTTTTAATATGAATGTCATATCTACAGTTCTTTTAAGTGCCAGTAATAACTCCGTGGGTTCTTTGTCAACTTGTAATTTTAACTGATCGATCTTTTCCCTTTTGAGACGCACTAATTCAATGTTTTCCAGATTTAAATTGGAAAAAAATAATATCTTACAATTGTTTCTAATGTACAATGGCAAAGTTCGACCTACTATTTGGAACTTAGTGTCAATTACAATCAGAATAACAAAAAAAAATTTCTTATCAAAACATCTTCTTCATTAAATAAGCATCTTAATGTATGTCAACTTTTCTAAAGTAGATCAGAAAAAGTTAAGTTAACGTTACTTAGAGCAGGTAATTCTGAAGTTTATGTGAGTAAAAACCTGCCGATTTGAAAATATCTTACATATTCGTGAAGGAAGATTATTGATAACGTCTTAAGCTTAAAAAATTTAAGTTACAGTCATTAGTAAGGAACCATATACTCTAAACATCCAAATTTAACACGAATAGAACCGTACACCACGGTCATAATTTTGTAACAAAATATTATTTTTGTATTAATATAAACTTTTTATTACATATTAAAATTGCACAAGCTACTAGGGAATATATATTATTTATTTAGTTTACATTTTCGATATACCGTAGTAAAATTTACGAACCAATTGTATGTCGCAACGTGAATAGTAGCTCTCCTGGGACTAGTGACGTACTCAAATGAAGTAACAAAGGGCGAATTAAGTGTGCTCTAGACGCTCCTTGAGCTCCAATTATCAAAGGATTTGTGTGTAGGAATACAGCCGCTCGTGCAACGCAAAATTTACTCACATTTACTGTTCTAAAGTTGCGTTTTATAAATTGACAATAACAATATAAATTGACAAAAAGACAATAAGTTACTACTATAGACATTTTTATTTTTAATATATAAATTTTTATTTTTTACATTCCTATAGTTACTAGGTATGTAAAAAATAAAAATTTAGATTTAATAAAGACAAATATGTGACAGAATATGGTATGCGGTGAAGTGACAGCTTCAAGGGAATCAGTCTTTTTTTTTTTCATTTTAACAAAATTTTACAACGCTGAAACTGAATAGTTAGAAAACAACTGGTAAGGTTTTGGATTAATTAAACCAATGTCCAACACCAAAAACCAAAGTCTCCAAACCACTCCAAAATTTATGTTAAATAAATGTTAGTGGCCTACTTTTCGGAGGACCTTCTAAATCACCTTTATCTTTTTAAGTAGTAGTTTGCCTTAAAATAATATTGTTCTTCATTTACATTCTTCAACAAATCCAAGGCATATTTATGACTTCCAAAACGTATAAACCCCTTACCATTTTTTGTGTCTGGAATTTTTACCAGAAACTGAATTTATAAGAATATAAGAAGAATCAAGAGCATAATTATAAGAAACTCGTATATTATAAATTGGCCAAGTATGACCAAATAAACCAAAAGGTTTTTTATCAGAGAAGGTGGTAAGTGAGCAGACAGTTCACCTGATGTTAACCACCGCCAATGGATATTTGCAACATCCATAGGATTACAGATGCGTTGCCACCTTTTAATGAAGCGGAACCCGGCTACCTCACTCACCATACGACAAACGCAGAAGTATGTCATCTACTTCACATCGGTTTTCTGTGAGGTCATGGTACTAACCCGGACGGGCCTGCCCATTCGTGCAAAAACCGAAACTACTTCCACAAGTCCTACCAAAGTTTATCAGTTAGAAATAACTAACGATTTTTATTACGACTCAAAACCTTTTTTCAACCATATAACTGAACGTTTTTCTGCATTTATCAGCTGTCATAAAACAACTGAATAGCCAATGATATTTTATACTATAAATAATGTTATACGCTTACAAAATGATCGGTCAACATTTTGAACAAAAAAAAAAGCCTTTAGATATTTGGTAGGTATTTGGCCTTTGGTTAAAGGAGCACCAAGGGCATTGGTTGCTTTTAAGATATCATAAGGTCTTCAAGTTCAATCTTTTATTGAAGGTTCCTAAAGTGTATTATTGTTCGTAGCGGCAGTTGCTTCTACAAAGTAGTCAAGCGTGCTAGTAATTCCGTTACACTATGGTGAAACTTAACTCCAGATAATTTATGAGAGAAATAGCAGTACGTGTAGCGACAATTGATGCGCAAATAGCTCCTGCAAGCCAGGGAATTTCGTCACACATTTGTGAAATTCGGCAGCGGGTATTAATTCCTCAGTGCGCGTCCTGTGCTAAACGCGATTGAAAATGCCAAGAGATGCAACGTCTCCTCGTAAGGCTAAACGATCGGAAGCGAGACAACAAGTCTCCATTTCGAGCATCCCTATATTGAATACGATCAATTAAAACGAAATGTACTTTCGAGTCTCAGCCCTGGGCTGATGTGAAACATACTGTATGTGTGGCAGGACTTACGCTTTATATAGTTGTAGACGACCAGCAACAATCACTATCTTGCGCCTTGCGCAGTTATGTCTACTCGATGTCAAGAAAAAAAAATAACAAAGATATTAATAAAGAAACGTGTTTAAATTTTATTTACTTATTATAATTTATCTTATATTTTTATTTTCTTTATTATCGTAAGCCACATTTTACATAAAACATCTTTTAAGATAAAAAAAAAGACCACTGTAGTGAGACTCCATCTCATTTCGAAAATTGCAAAAATATCGAAATACGAGCGACAACATTTATTTGTAGATGTTGTTGGGTTGTGTTACAAATGAAGACATTTCATTGTCTTCATCCGTATCTTTTGGTTTGTCACCAGGCTGTATTTCATGAACGTGATAGTTAGACACTTGAAATTTTCACAGATGATGTATTTCTGTTACCGCTATAACAAAAAATACTGAAAAACAGAATTAAAAAACATTTAAGAACAGCATAACTCATAAAACTTCAATATACCTCCTGTTCGTTACAATTACATCATAATCCCATTTATTAGCATGTAAAAATCTAGGTCTGTTAAATATTATTGTCTCGACAATACCTTGAACTGGAGAGTACTGAGATAAGTCGTTCAGTTATTGCCACTTTACGATCTTTATATCGCTTAAAAAGTTCCTTCCTTTTAAGACAAAAACTTTGCGTGTCCAAACGCTGATATTACCCATTATCGATTATGCAGATGTGTGCTACCTGGACTTTACCTAAGATCGACTCCTTAATAATTGTCTCAGGTACATTTTCGGCCTGCGAAAGTATGATCATATATCTCAGTATCGCTCTCAGCTCAATTGGCTCACAATTCAACAAAGACGACATTCCAGAATTCTGTTCATGCTTTTCACCATCTTAAATGATCCGTCTTCCCCTGCTTCCCTCAAAGATAGGTTTGTTTATCTCTCTTCATCTCATAATAGTTTACTTCGTTCAACTTATTCCACGACACAGGATAATGTTATCCTAAAGTAAGGGCTATGTTTTTAAAAAATACTAAAGGCCTCTTTCAAAGGACTGGTTCATGAACATCTGTTGAAGACAACCATTAATGGTCCTTACCATTATTATACGTTTATTTATAAACATATATTTTTATCTCTACTTTAGTATAATCCAAAATATATTTTTTTTATATATTATATTACATTTATATTTATTTATCATAATTTATTTTCATTTATTTTCTTTTATATTAATATTTTGTAATTTTTACCCAAGATCCTCTTTGGGTCGCTGAGTGAGCCAAGTAAGTAATATTTACATCCCTTGCCGCACCTACCATAAACTTTCACTACATCCTGGGTTAGCTGGTCGAGAATGCCTTTGGGCATTAAGTCCGCCCTTTGTTATCTTTTTTTTCTTAATGTTAGCAATAAAGAATAAATAAATTTAAAAAAAAAAAAAAATAACAGTGTTAAATATAATTTCTTTGGAACTTATTCTATTTATAATGGTCTTAGGCTGGAAGGTTTACATTTTTTAATTTTAAATTCTTATAGTTATTTTTACACTTTTAGCGCTTTTAATTTATTTAATTTTATATGCTCTAGTTAAAAACGGTTAACATCAACAGAGAGCTCCGATTTTTTAAATATAGAGTTGAATAAAAATTATTTAAAAATAAAAAATAAAGCTTTACAATCCAATATCTAGGGTAAAAACTATCGGTAAGGACCTGAGTAATAACGTCTTCACTTACCTACTTCGATTTTACCTGTAACCCTGTATAAAGTTTTAGGTAATCACAACATTTTTTATTATTATAAGTAATAAACGCTACCTTTTAATAGATGTAAAGTAATATTATTGTTAAATAGTATAATTGTTGCTTGTTTCAAAATTCTGTTTGTTTTTAATTTTATTAAAATGCCATATTAGAAAATGCAAAATGAAATCTCATGTATGTGGGAAGCTTAACGATGTAAATTGAAAGCATTCTGCAATTTTCAATGTTAAACCATGCATTTTTTATGGTCCTAAGATATCATTCCTGTACGTACGTTCATCAAAGAAATATTTGTATTAATTAATGGTTTTAATATCTATCTTTTAAGACAAAAGAAACGTCAGCAACGTATGTTAAGAATAGCATCGTCATAACACGGCGTGTGATGACTGATATTAACGAGGGAACAGGGAATTTTTCCGACGAACTTAATCTTTCCCGCCAATCGACTACTGGCGGGAAAGATTACGACACGAGCCAAGGCACGTCTTCTTGTCGTCGCCGCCGCCGGGCTAACAGCAAACTACACGTCACAAAAAAAAATCTCAAGCGCTCAACTACCGTTTGCTTTCGCATGAAATACGAAAACGTATTTTCATTTTGCTTTCTATGACTTATAAATATATATCCTAGCGATTTGTAGCGTTTCCAAGAGTGTGGGGTTAGTGTTCCATAGAGTAAAGTGGATGCTTCGACGATTCTCTTTGTAAAGAATAACTAGGTCTTAGAAATTTTGTAAATTGACTCGTGTGACCTAGAGGAAAGTTGACCAGATTTACCGTCTTTATGTACTATATGTGAAAAATTAATATCATATCATCGGATCACATTATAGGACCTTCGAACTGTGGTAGGACCGCGCAGCAGCCTTTACTGTTGCAAGATTGGACAGTTCTGGGGTCTTCCATACAGGAAAGTACCACAGCCTCATAGAAGACTATCGTGAAGTGGAGATACTAAACTTCTGTTTCTTCTGGTACGCGAAAAAATTTGGGCTATTTTAAAAAATGTAATACATCGGCAAGCTGTCGTGTTACAGATGTCGATGTGCGGAAGTTATTTTTGGAGTCTTGTGTAGCTTTATAATATATCCATTTGTATGTTCCTTCAGATAAACAATGTCAATTCTAACTATCCATCAAGTGCAATTAATTAATTTATTATGTCTACGAAAAAGAGACGTTTACATGCTTCTTGACTAATATGTATTATTACGTAAATAAGATAAAAAATAATAATGCTGGTTATGGTTTTTACTATTTCTGTTAAAATCACGTTGGTCTGTCATTCTGATAGTTCATAATTTATTAGAAAGTGTTAAGGAATTATGCAGATTCAGGTTAATATTGAAACATTTCGGCTGCGCCGATTAATCAGTGGCTTGTTCACTCAAAATATCATATTCATTAGGATATAAATAATTAATACAACTACTGGACATGACTGTGGAAAAAAGATAAGGTAACAACTGTGTTTATGGGTACTCAATTGAACCAAAGGTACAAATTGTAACTTATATAATAATATATTTTCTACACGATAAACCAAAAGTAAGACAAAATGTCCAGTGTACATACAAATATAATAAAAATAATAAGACATAAGAAGACAATTCGGACCTGGCACTAATTATGTAAGTCATATTTTTGTTATAATAATCGGTTATGACAAAATATGACTTACATAATTGGTGTCAGGTCAGAGATTTTGTAATGTGTAAATCATAAGTAAGACTGAATGTCTTCTAGGTGACTAATACCTAGATGTCCTCTCTACCATCCCCGAGTAAAGAGTAAGTGAAACAATTATTATTGCGTTTTTTACAAATTCATATTTCATTAATTCAAATTTAAAACATATTTTGTCAAATAGACGCTTGCGCGTTCTTATGAAATGTTGATTTTTACATAAATAATTAATACATAAGTTACCACAAGGTTGCATTATGGAAAGGTATACGTTAGGTTACGCTCCCAGTGCTTCAAAAATGAATCAGAACTATTTCGTAGACTGAGTCGGTAACGAGTTGCTGAAACCGCGCGTATTAGTCCGCAATGAGTTTCGACTCCCATTAGATTTGTTCGAAACAACGCTTTGCGGAACTGCGCGAACGTTGGAATAAAATACTCTACCTCGAGCATTGTTAACTACAACGTACGTACTATGGAATTGAAAGGGTATCCATATATTTTCTCAGTGGTTGGCATTGCCACATAAAATAGTAAATGCATTTTTTTATGCGAGACAGTGGCAAGCGAGCTGGCGGTTCACCTGACGTTAAGTGATTACCGCCGCACATTTGCAAAACCTTTAGGGTTACAAATGCGTTGCCACCTTTAAATAAAGTGGGCCCCGGCTACCTCACTCACCAGACGAAACGCATAAGTATAACACTTCTACTTTACGCCGGTCTTCTGTGAGGTCGTGGTACTTATCCGGATGGACCTGCCCATTCGTGCAACAGTGTTGCGTGGCCCTACCACTTAAATATGCTGGTAATATGTGAATTATAAATTATTTACACATTACGACTTTTGCTTTCTATTTATTGAATGACACAAGTTACGATAATAATTAAAATAATTTTATTTAAAATAAAAATATAATCTTTGGTAAACTATATCAGTACATAATAACTCTATTATGATCAGAAATAATAATTTGCATTACTTCCGTGCCTTAAAAGACGGCAGCACTTTTCCATACTGCTACTATGGTGTTGGGAACGTCCAATCTAACCTTTACCCTATTTTGTATAACGGCTTTCCCCATTGACAATAAGTTTTAGTATATATCTTTTTTTTCATTAGTTCATACAAGACTTCATATGGTAGTGGAGCGAATTGATATAAGGTCTTCACATAAAAACACTTTCATTGTCAAATTATGTATGTATGCTTGTACATAATTTAGTTTCTCTTCGACTCGCCATCATCATGACATCACCTATTAATATTACTCCATTTCACCTACAATTACATATTCTGTATTGTATAACACAGTGCTGTGTTATACAATACAGAAAATGTAATAATTTTCTGCTGAATATTAAGGTTGGACGATGTGGGATTAGATCTACATAAGCCCTGAAGCGTGCTCACTAATCAAATTCACCGATGCAAGATAAAACTTGGCACGTTGAGTTATAATTATACAAAATGCAATCTCTCACGGTCTCAATCCTAATAGGCTAGACAGAGAGAGACAGCTAATCTGATTGCTAAATAAATGAAAGCTAGTTATGATTTTCAAAAACGTGTGAAATTAAATAAAAAATATAAAGAGATATAAGATTGATTTTAATATCTAAAAACCTTTAGTTAACGCCTCTGGGCGGCGGGAGCATAGCTTCAAGCAAGACTCAAGGCAATTTTTAAGATTTTTGCTTGCGAAAGATATGTTTAACACTTTTTTTTACGTGAGAAGGTGGAAATCGAGCTGGCGGTTCATATAATATTAAGTGATAACGCCCATGAATATTTGTTACACCTGTAGGGTTGCAGATACGTTGCCAACATTTAATGAAGTGGGCCCCGGTTACCTCACTCACCAGACGAAACCCAGAAGTAACACTACCACTCCACGTGGGCTTTTTTTTTCGTGAGGAAATCCGTTATGGATGGATGGAGCTGTCATGTCACGGGATCTCCGTTTAGAACACTACTGCGGCCCCCCTTAGCTTGGCTTGAATAGCCTCGTCCCAGCAACATCACTTCACTACATCCACCCCTGTGGTGCAACCACGATAATTTGAACCTACTTCAAGCTATAATCGCCCTTAGGTTCGTTTATTGAGCTACAGAGGCCCAGTCTCCCGCGATCCTTGAGGTCCCGTTTCCGGTAGCGAAACACCATTTATATATTGAGGACCGTAACGAGGTGTACCCTCGCCTCGGTGCCCCCGTCTCCGAAGGGGAGCTGCCCTCTCTCGATCCCTTTCAGCAGCCTCTTTCTTGATCATCACGGTCTCGCAGAAAGAGGTTACGGCCGCCCACGCTGCATCTCCACTCAGCATCGCCGACATGACTGCTGACAAAGAGAGGTTTCGTCCAATATGGGTTACTAGGACATTCTGCTCCGTCTCCCATGCAGGGTACACCACAAGGGTATGCATTGCGGAGTCCTCGTAACTTCCATCGCAGTGAAAGCAATTCGCCGTCACCTCGCGTCCGATTTTACACAGATAATTACTAAAGCATCCGTGCCCAGTGATTATCTGTGTAAGTCTGTAGGTGAGTCTGCCTTGCCGCCGCTGCATCCAGGCTTCGAAGACCGGAAGAATGGCTTCAATAACGCGTTTATGGGCGTACTGTTCCTGACTGAGCCGAGCGTGCCAGTCCAGGAAAGTGGAGTGCCGTTCCTGTCGCTCGATGGTCTCGAGCGTCTCTTCTGTTTCGCTACCACCGCTCTGACGGAGGGCGCGAATCCGGTAGTACACCCTCGCATCCATTTCCGCCAGTGTGTCGAGAGGTGGAAAGCGAGCCAGGACAGTTGCCGCCTCGAACTTCACGCGGGCCTACCATTTCGTGAAACAGCGAAGACTGTTGCGTGACCCTACCACACTAAAAAATCTTTCTTCTGAATGATGATGTTGGAATGAAGTCAGCCCGGTGAGAGTTGAATACCTGTGATCTTGGTTTGTGTTATATATATTTTGTCTAAAATTATTTATAAAACATTACACGATTATACGATACATTTATAAATCAAAATTTTCTAATAAATCTGGCCTTTTGCTAAACTTCAATTCGGTTTCATCTATAATTATTAATGAATTACCAAAGTTGATAACGATTTGGACGTTCTGTTATGTTGACGACACGGAGTATAACAATAGCCACTCGATGTGGATTAACCCTTGTTAATCTGATCATACCATCTAAATTGTGGTGGATATAATCGTATTTTTTTACTGCGTACTTATATTATAAAAACTAGGTTTTATTGATCTGAATTTCGTTCTGCATTGTACAGGCATCCCTACATAGTATAAAACAAAGTCGTTCCGCTGTCTGTCTGTCCCTATGTGTGCTTAGATCTTTAAAACTACGCAACGCATCTAGAAGCGGTTTTTTTTACTTGATAAGAGTGATTCAAGAGGAAGGTTTATATGTATGATGCATGGCACCCGTGCGAAGCCGGGGCGAGTTGCTAGTTTTATATAAATCTACTGCACAAAAGCAAATGCCCTGACCTGGAACTATTATCTGTACGTCATGAACATAATTGTCTGTCCTTGCGGGAATCTAAGCCATGTCTAAGGAACTGTATGCATGTGTCAATCACGAATAAATTACCTTGGAATTGAACAATTAGATGAGAGACGTTAATTGCGTCATGGTTTAAGTAATATTAAGGAGTGGAATTAGGAATTAACATTTGAATAATGAGTAGATTGCTTCATTTACAAAGTTATACTATTTTTAAGAAAAGAAAATCGCCCTAATGTTTTTTATATTTCCTTAGTTTCATCGTTAATGAACATTACTACAAGTTTTGATAGTTTTTCGTCTCATGTCATCTTTTTAAACTGTTCCGTTAAGATTGAACTAATTTTTTCCTATTGTATAAATTTGCCAAATCGTTCGTTATAATTTATGTCACTAGCTTTTGGAAGTAATTGATGAACCATATCTATTTGCGATGAACGAGCAATCTAAGCTCTTAAACTTTTCAACATACATATTTATACCAAAGTTAGCTTACAAACAATAGTACAAAGCATTTGCATCGTATTCAATAGCAACTTTCGATTGTTATCAAAAAAAAAAAAAAATAAGGAGAATGATTGATAAGTTTTTAGTTGAGATAACTTTTATTTATTTATTTCTTAAACGTGGTTTGATTTTTTAATTAAAGTTTATTTTTATTTTTCCGGATTAACAACAAAATTATTTCTATTTTTAGTTCCTCAACATATACTTTTTTAGGAAAACTTTACATTATACTTCTCTAACGAAAAATCATCAAGAAACAAAGATATTGAAATGAAATTGACCATTTTGTTAGCAGCACAATTTTTTTTTCTTATAATAGGAGTGAAACTGATTACTGAATATCATAACATTTCTGTTGCTTTTCTATTTTATTTATACGGGTTCATAATTTCATATCTTGAGGAGAATATAAAAAGATACATACCTATTCGATTCGAACCACAACGATTCGCTCGATAACCCACCAACGACAACCACCCTGTGTACTGTACATTATTAATATCTATATTTGAATAATCATGAAATAACACAGCTTTAGCGAAAGTTATATGACGCCTACAAACGGCACCTGGCTCCATTGTAGATTTATGGTCCAAATTAGTTCAGATTTATAGTCTTAATTTCAAGAAAGAAAAAATACAAGACCTCGAATATGAATTCGGCTCAAATCAGAAGTTCTCGGTTCTAGTGCTGTTAGAGTGATCTTGTTTATAATCTAAGGGACTCATGAAGTCGTAGCAGACTTGAATTTATGCTTACGGCTATTGTAAATTTATCGTCATCATCATTACAGCCTCCTAGAGTCCACTGCTGAACGTAGACCTCCCGCACAGACTGCCACGCAGCACGATCCTGAGCCATCTGCCTCATAATAATAATAACAAATGAATATCCCCCCATAATAATAATAACATATATATATATATATATATATATATAATATCTTTATTTTTATTTTTATTTTTACTTATAAACCCAACCAGACGAGAAAACAAATGAATATCCCCCATAAAAATAATAATAATAAAATATCTTTATTCACATAGACTCCATCTACTTCCCCCACAATTTCGCAAGTCGCCACTCCATCAGTAGTATCCGTCACTAATCGTGGTAGGAGGTCGTCCTATTTACACTACGACGGCCAATAGGAGGCTCTACTCGATTTACCTTTATGCGTAACTTACGTGGACTGTTGTAAATTGTGCTGTGAAAAATCCTGGTTAATTATTTCGTCTAATACAGGAATCGCGGGATAGATTTTGAAATTTAGGTTGAGTAAATCATGCGACAACCTTCAATATCCATTAGAAAACTTCAGACTGAAACAATCTGCTTCATCTTGAAAATTAACGGATGGTGTTCTGATTACCACTAGCTGTTCATACAACTCGTTACCAAGACTGCACTGGAAAAAGTTTCGATGAGTTTCGGCTGGCACGTAAATATTTTACTTCCGATTCATCGAACTTTGCAATGAAGTTAGTAAGATGTTTATTCTGCAAGTTTCTATCACTGAGGCACTTGACTATGTTTCAAGTATGATTTTTAATGTATAATGTGATATATATTTTCCATATTGTCATATTAATGTATGGCGCTAATTATTTTACGGACATATCTATACAGACAAATAAAATTGGAGTGTCTGTTTGTAATATTAAATATACTATAATAACCGCGTTATACTCAATGCATGTGGATATATACACGGTACAGATACCAAAATAACATTTTTTACAATTTTTGTCTGTCTGTCTGTCTGTTTGTTCCGGCTAATCTCTGAAATGGCTGGACCGATTTTGACGGGTCTTTCACTGACAGATAGCTGATGTAATAAGGATTAACTTAGGCTACTTTTAAATAAAACAGTTTAATAATTTTTAAAATAATAAAGAAAGAGTAACCTATGAAGAGTATTTATTTCATATCTAAGGAAAGATATAATTAGCATAAAAATGTAATTCAAATTTATGGATCGACAAATAATATTTTTCATAAAACTATTGTCCAAGGTGTCGAAAAAGTTACAATTTGCAATGGCAATGTAAAACTAAGGTGTTTTATGGACCAATTGTTAAGTTAATCACGTAAAATGATCATCATTATAATGTTAATTTATTCCAATCTGTATTTGATTGTTTGCAATTAAAATTCGAACAGCCTCGCATGAATATTATTCGATGTTTAAGGTTTCTATAATATACGTAAAATATGTCGCAGTTCGATGAAAATTATATTTCTAGCTATTTAAAATTTCCTCATTCACAATGTTTAGTATCTTTGCAAACTGAAATTTATTGATTGGTAGTTACAATGAAGAACAAATAGGTACTAACATCAAATAATATTAACTAAACGTCTGCTTGGTGGTGTACGTAAAACTTTTTTTTCGTTATTCTAGTTAATTTAAGTTAATTTAATGTATCTTTTATGTAAATTTTATATCGACTGAGCTGAAACGTAAACGTATGTAAGGAACAAAATAGATTTCCCGTAATTTTACACGCAAAACGCATGAAGGTTAATTTTTTGAGTTCTCCATATGTGTTGACGCATGCTCAACAAATCAATACTTATTGCTTCAAAAAAAATCGCTTCTTGTATATTCTTCATTTAGAGTTTATGTGACCATATGTGAAGAAAAGCTTGAAAGTAAAACTAGCCGGATGAGCAGGATTTACGAGGGAACTAGAAAGTTCTCTGACGAACTTAATCTTTTATGTAGCGCACGTCACCAACAGTCTCATGCTTTCCCACGAACTAAGAAAACATACTTTCTTTTTGTTTTCCACATCCTCACAATATCAAGTACTAACGAGTGTAGTGCCCCGACGAATATAGGGATGAGTTTGTATTGCAAACATATATTTTATCTCAGATTTTTTTGGAAGGTTATTCATTTACGCGTGTATAATTACCGAATAGGTTTGCTTGAACGAATTTGTCATAAATTTATAATTTTTTATTGTATTTACGCGTATACCACACAAAGTTTAATAAAACTATTAATTTTCACCATTTATTGATGGTAAGGAGAAAGACATATTTTCCCATTCTACACAAAAGGAGCCAATAGCATCTTGAAATATTATGTTGTCTGTTCGCACGTAATTTGGGATGCCAACCTGATCTTAATCCACATCAATCTAGAAATTAGTATGTTTCTATTTTAACAGCCTTGCAAAAGAACAACTTGTTCTCTTGAGGATGCGGTGTTCTTTTTTGCACTTTGGAGGTTTATCAAATCTAATGTAGGGGCGGTATAAAATTTGATCACAAACTGGAGGCATCTTCAACCGTCACGTCACGTCACGTGAGTCACGTCAGCTATGTATTCGTTTGTTTTTTGTACTTAAAACTGCCCAGACTTTAATCTAACCCAAACGAAAGTTTTTTTGTTATCCCGTGTTGCAAGGACGTTTTTACAAACATAAATTTCACGCGGTCAAACACCCAGATACGGAACAACTGTCTGTGGGTCACACAAATAGTTGTCCCGTATTGGAATGGAACCCACGAAGCCGAACACCTTGGCGACTAACCCACGGAGTCATCATGTTAGTATATTCGCATTAACATTTTTTAATTTATCCAATATTTGCAACATTCGAGCTATCTAAAATTACATATTATCTTATAAACCTAATCCACGCGGCATGCTGGCAAGAACGCTAGCTGCAGTTCCTCGCTGAATAGTTATGCTTACCTTTGAGATAGAAAAGAACCAGCTCTCAATTCAGCAGCCGCGGCGTCAGGAACCCACGGACCCAAAGTTTCAACAGCAAATACCACAAATACATCATCTAAACATAGATATGTGAACGTGATCTAAGGTTGGTTACCTTAGGTCACCTTCACATCTTACTTCAACGCCTAGTGCGTTGTTTCAGTAAAATCTTATTCAATCTTGCCTTGGAGACACATTAGGTTTGTTCTATATAGGAAAGACTAGTGACAAGACAAGCTAAAGTAGCAGTTGGCTTGCAAACGTAGGGTAACACAAAGTCAGACATTCAGGTTGAGGAGGAGGGGAAGGCGACACAGAACCCTCGGAAAAAATTGGCGGATCAAATTAATCCTAGAGATCGGATCTCAGATAATTTCAATTGGTCACAAAATGGTCACAACTGTTCAATTAATTTTGATAATTGTTCAAAATTATTTAGGTGTTGATTAGAAATATTAACAAAAAATTGAGTTAACTTTTTCTGATTAGCGAATCAAAATAATAATTTTGCAATATCAAGCAAAGTACCAGAAAGTTACAAAATACACAAAATTGGTCAGAAGTTTATATTAATTGGTCAACAGTATAAAAACAGGGAGTTTAAATTTTCATTAAAATATGTAGAAAAAGTGCGAAAAGATTGTCGCCGCTGTGGGAATCGAACCCACGTCTTCGGCATTCGCGGCCTGACGCTCTAGCCACTGAGCTAAACGGCTGATTACCACACCGACGAAAATCTTAACGCATTCTTCCACATTGTTTTCTTAGCATTTGAAGCAATGCTTGACGCCATCTATTGTTATATCCTTTCCAGCATACAAACAATTTCCAATATCGTTTTACAACCATAATTCGAACGAGAGATGTCGCCATTGCTTTTTTAGAAATTTAAATTGTTTATAGTGCTAATCTTTGCACATAAGATTGAACATTAAAATATGTAGAAAAAGTGCGAAAAGATTGTCGCCGCTGTGGGAATCGAACCCACGTCTTCAGCATTCGCGGCCTGACGCTCTAGCCACTGAGCTAAACGGCTGATTACCACACCGACGAAAATCTTAACGCATTCTTCCACATTATTTTCTTAGCATTTGAAGCAATGCTTGGCGCCATCTATTGTTATATCCTTTCCAGCATACAAACAATTTCCAATATCGTTTTACAACGATAATTCGAACGAGAGATGTCGCCATTGCTTTTTTAGAAATTTAAATTGTTTATAGTGCTAATCTTTGCACATAAGATTGAACATTAAAATATGTAGAAAAAGTGCGAAAAGATTGTCGCCGCTGTGGGAATCGAACCCACGTCTTCGGCATTCGCGGCCTGACGCTCTAGCCACTGAGCTAAACGGCTGATTACCACACCGACGAAAATCTTAACGCATTCTTCCACATTGTTTTCTTAGCATTTGAAGCAATGCTTGGCGCCATCTATTGTTATATCCTTTCCAGCATACAAACAATTTCCAATATCGTTTTACAACGATAATTCGAACGAGAGATGTCGCCATTGCTTTTTTAGAAATTTAAATTGTTTATAGTGCTAATCTTTGCACATAAGATTGAACATTAAAATATGTAGAAAAAGTGCGAAAAGATTGTCACCGCTGTGGGAATCGAACCCACGTCTTCGACATTCGCGGCCTGACGCTCTAGCCACTGAGCTAAACGGCTGATTACCACACCGACGAAAATCTTAACGCATTCTTCCACATTGTTTTCTTAGCATTTGAAGCAATGCTTGGCGCCATCTATTGTTATATCCTTTCCAGCATACAAACAATTTCCAATATCGTTTTACAACGATAATTCGAACGAGAGATGTCGCCATTGCTTTTTTAGAAATTTAAATTGTTTATAGTGCTAATCTTTGCACATAAGATTGAACATTAAAATATGTAGACAAAGTGCGAAAAGATTGTCGCCGCTGTGGGAATCGAACCCACGTCTTCGGCATTCGCGGCCTGACGCTCTAGCCACTGAGCTAAACGGCTGATTACCACACCGACGAAAATCTTAACGCATTCTTCCACATTGTTTTCTTATCATTTGAAGCAATGCTTGGCGCCATCTATTGTTATATCCTTTCCAGCATACAAACAATTTCCAATATCGTTTTACAACGATAATTCGAACGAGAGATGTCGCCATTGCTTTTTTAGAAATTTAAATTGTTTATAGTGCTAATCTTTGCACATAAGATTGAACATTAAAATATGTAGACAATCTTTTCGCACTTTTTCTACATATTTTAATGTTCAATCTTATGTGCAAAGATTAGCACTATAAACAATTTAAATTTCTAAAAAAGCAATGGCGACATCTCTCGTTCGAATTATCGTTGTAAAACGATATTGGAAATTGTTTGTATGCTGGAAAGGATAGAACAATAGATGGCGCCAAGCATTGCTTCAAATGCTAAGAAAACAATGTGGAAGAATGCGTTAAGATTTTCGTCGGTGTGGTAATCAGCCGTTTAGCTCAGTGGCTAGAGCGTCAGGCCGCGAATGCCGAAGACGTGGGTTCGATTCCCACAGCGGTGACAATCTTTTCGCACTTTTTCTACATATTTTAATGTTCAATCTTATGTGCAAAGATTAGCACTATAAACAATTTAAATTTCTAAAAAAGCAATGGCGACATCTCTCGTTCGAATTATCGTTGTAAAACGATATTGGAAATTGTTTGTATGCTGGAAAGGATATAACAATAGATGGCGCCAAGCATTGCTTCAAATGCTAACTAAAAACAATGTGGAAGAATGCGTTAAGATTTTCGTCGGTGTGGTAATCAGCCGTTTAGCTCAGTGGCTAGAGCGTCAGGCCGCGAATGCCGAAGACGTGGGTTCGATTCCCACAGCGGCGACAATCTTTTCGCACTTTTTCTACATATTTTAATGTTCAATCTTATGTGCAAAGATTAGCACTATAAACAATTTAAATTTCTAAAAAAGCAATGGCGACATCTCTCGTTCGAATTATCGTTGTAAAACGATATTGGAAATTGTTTGTATGCTGGAAAGGATATAACAATAGATGGCGCCAAGCATTGCTTCAAATGCTAAGAAAAACAATGTGGAAGAATGCGTTAAGATTTTCGTCGGTGTGGTAATCAGCCGTTTAGCTCAGTGGCTAGAGCGTCAGGCCGCGAATGCCGAAGACGTGGGTTCGATTCCCACAGCGGCGACAATCTTTTCGCACTTTTTCTACATATTTTAATGTTCAATCTTATGTGCAAAGATTAGCACTATAAACAATTTAAGTTTAAATTTTCATCGAGGTCCCTATCATTATAGCAACTCTATTCGATATGATGATCTGAAATTGTTAATTTTCAGCTCTGACTTTATTACGTGCTCAACGGTGAAGGAAAACATCGTGAGGAAACCTGCATATTTTCGAAATTACAAAAAAAAAAATATTTCGAAGATATGTGAAGTTCGCCAATCCGCAGTGGTGGACTATGCCCTGATACTCTCTGTAAAAGAGGAGGCCTTTTCCCAGCTGTGGGATATGTATAGGCTGTTACTTTTTATAAGAGAAATTGAAAAATTTATTTGTTTTAAGGCCACACGGAAGTTTCCGTTAGGTAAGAGTGTTACAAAAACAGATGAGAACTGTTTCGAGGACCGTCAGTCGGTAACGGGTTTCTGAATTCGCCCGTATTAGTCTGCAATGAGTTTCAACGCCTAGTAGATTTGTTCGAAACGACGCTTTGCTGTACGAACATTGAACGAGTACTTGTTTGCCTCGAGTGGATAATTCACCACGTTTTTACTATCACATCGGTACTATGCGTGTTTTAAATTAAAAAAGTGTCAATTAATGTTCCAATTGACTGGTTTGTCTCGCCTTCGCTTTAGATAAGGATTGATATTCGTACAGATGAACCTAATCTAACATTCGTTAATTTCTATGTCTAGTTATTATCGCATCCGCAATAATTTATTTTTTCTAAAAGTTGTTTTCATTCATACATAACCCACCTAAAACATTTGTATTAAGGTAACTAACAGCAACACTAATCAGCATGGTGAACAGTGGATTTTGCATTAGTAAGAAAATATACCCATAAGAAAAGTTATTTTAGAAAACATAATTGCAAAAAAGAGAAAAAAAAAAACTTCTTCAAAACATTAGTTTTCCTCATTACACTGTAATTTATTACTTGCACACATATATTTTCCACATGTGCTATATTTTCCACATGTGCTCATTACCAGGGTCCGTTATGAGTCAACATTAGTTTTTCAAAGGATTATACTACATTTTATATGAAAGAACCTTTATTACTTGTCGTTTTCGTTACAACTTCAAATTCTCTAATTTGTCAATAATAGTAATGAAATTTGAATGTACTTTCCATTATTATTTGTTATTGAAACATAATTATGTATCAGTGTAATTCGTTTAAAGATAATTTAAAAAGTATAGACAAAACTGCTGCAAAATGTTTTGTCACTGCCACTAGAACCCGCGCCGCACTTAACAAAAGACATGAACGTGACACACTTGAGTGTTTGCTCATTTGATCAAAAAGCAAAGTAGATGAGAAGTGAATTTCGCACGGTGATTTCGACCGTTTTGCGTTGCGATCGCTTATCGCGGGTTCGAATCCTGGCGCACGGACACGGCACCATGTGGTTGGATAGGGTGTCTTAACACTCGGAGAGAGGAGGCCTGAGAAACCCACGGTGTTCGTGGGTTTGTGGTGCAACGTGGGTTTTTAGTGGGTACGCCCGTGTTCCTCGGGTAATCCCACATACCGCTGCTGCCTACCCACAAGGCTTAAAAGGTTCGATTCCTGGCAGGAGCCAAACGTTTAGCGACAATATTATCTACACCATTTAAGTTTCATTCCAAGTGCGGAGAATAACATTAAAGTAAAAAATTTTAAAGTGTGCAGATTTCAAAAACTTCACCTGTAACTTAAGGTTTGGAGGCTTTGTTTGAATTTGATTCGAGCAGAGTACGTAAAACCTTAAGCGTTAGTCTACAGGAGTGACAACACTCGGAGCATCGAGTTGGGATTATACAAAACTAGCGACACGCCCCGGCTTCGCATGGATGCAACGTATATACATATAAGCCTTCCTCTTGAATCACTCTATCTAGGAAAACACCTCAACAAGATCCTTTGCGTAGTTTTAAAGATCTAAGCATACATAGGGACAGATACAACGACTTTGTTTTATACTATGTAGTGAAGCAATCACTCATGCTTCACGGGCTAAGCTTAGACAGCTAGTTTTCCTCCTTTTTATTGACATTGTCCTACGAAATTGTTACTAACATAAAACCTACTTAACCGATTATCATGAAACTTTGTACACATATTCTTAGAGGTGTTAAAAAGGCAAAGGATTATTTTTATTAAAAATATAATTTTTAAAAGTATATATTTATATTAATGAATTCAACGCGAGCGAAGCCTCGAGTAAAAGCTGGTATAATCTAATATATAAAATTCTCGTGTCACGGTCTTTGTAATTGAACTCCTCCGAAACGGCTCGACAGATTTTCGTGAATCTTAGCGTGCATATCGGCCAGGGTGGAGAATCGGACAACCTCTATTTTTCATTCCCCTAAATGTTAAGGGTGGTCCACCCCTAATTTTTTTTTAATGTTTGTTGTTAATTTTTTATGATACAGCATACAAAAATACATACAACCCTAAGTTTTCACTCCTCTACGCAGACGTAGTCGCGGGCAGCAGCTAGTCTAATAAATAAAATTCTCATATCACGGTGTTTGTAATTGAACTCCTCCGAAACGGCTAGACCGATTTTCGTGAAATTTTGTGTGCATATCGACCAGGGTGATGAATCGGACAACATCTTCATTTTTCGTCCCCTTAAATGTTAAGGGTGGTCCAACCCAAATATTTAGTTCTACCCTACAAATTCCTTAGAAATAATTTATACGGCAAGACGTTTGCCGGGTCAGCTAATATTATAAAGATGAGTTGTATTTTTGTATGTTTGTAACGAAAACACTCAAAATCTACTGAGCCGATAGTAAAAATTCTTTTACCATTAGAATGCTTCGTTATCCCTTAGTAACATAGGCTATATTAATTACATGAAAAAAATTGGGTGCTCTATTAAAACGTCAATAATTTAGCCTAAAGTGTAGTAAATGTCCACCCGTGTGAAGCTGGGACGAGCCGCTACGGGTTTAATGTGAATATGCTGCCTCTAAGTTCCAAGCTGTCACATACTGCAAGGAGCAAAACACTTGTCACAGTTTGATGTCTAAGTTTGCCAATTTATTAAAGTTCGAGGAATGACTTTCGAAGTTCTGCTACAAGCAAACTGTTCATAAATTTTGGTTATATACATAGAATTAATATGAGTCAGTGCTTGCTGATCAACTTATTTCCCGTTTTTCGGATATGCAGTGACAAGCCAATGAATTGCTAAAAGTATTAGCCATCTCTGTCACTCAGTTGGAATGAAAACTCAATTATGTATATGTACCACAATCTCTTATCTGCGTTTATGCTAACATAGCTTCAGAGAACTTTCAAACGGTATTGGAATGAATATGATTTATATTTATATTTTAAGAATGTGAAAGAAAATAAAAAAAACGGTAACGAATTTTGATCATTTATTTTACATGCATGTAGGTTATTTACTCTGTGCACATTATGTGCGGTAACCTACGGTTCGATTTCCCTCTAGACAATGATAGATGAACATTTGTGTCCTAACATGTATGACACACTTAATATATCCATAAAATTACATTCTCTTCTTAATTTATTAAAATATAGGTATAACTAATTCTGTTGGATACATCGGCTATAAATTAAGCTTTGTCTAACGCAAAGCTTATAAAGAAATTCAATAAAAGAAGAAAAAAACTAAGTTAAACAAGACCGCTTTTAAAGAAAGAAAAACCTAACAAAAATAAAAATAAATCGCCAGTTTGTAACAGTCAGATTTTAGTTGAAGACAAGCTTTTAAATCTATACATAATTATATTGTCAAAGGATTGGAAAGCCAGATTGAAAAGTAAATAATAGTATAGTTTATGGCTATAGTAACATCTTATACATGTCCTACTGCTGGGAAACGGCATCAGAGCATAGTCTACCTCGCAGCCACTGCAAATTGGCGGATTTCACATATTAGCTTCGAAATATTTTTTCTTTGTTATTATTTCGAAAATATGCAGGTTTCCTCACGTTGTTTTCCTGAGCACGTGATAATTCATCGCTTTGGTTTAATACTACCCAATAAATTAACGATTTCATTCTTATTTTATAGCTAACAATGATAATATAGGATTTAGTTTAATATAGGGAAACACTATAAAATGAACCTAATTTTTATAAAACACTGTGAGAATCAAAGTTATTTGGGTGATATCCGATTAGCTCAGTGGCTAGAACGTCAGGCCGCGAATGCCGAAGACGTGGGTTCGATTCCGACAGCGGCGACTATCTTTTCGTACTTTTTCCACATGTTTTAATTAGCAGATTAGTAAGGAAAATAGATAAGGATTCTGTAATAACGGAGGCAAATATAAACAATGAAATAAGCGAATATAGCGCGAACAAGTATTTTTTCTAAAATTAATAGTATGCATATGTACGAGTAAAAGAAGTCTTGTGGACATTCATACACATGCTTTAATATTCCGTGCTTATGTCGACAGAGCAAGCTTAATTGTCCACCGTCGACCAATTTGTGCGTGTCACAACTGTCCCTCTAGAGAGAAACAGGTTTAGTTGGTTCGAGCGAGTCAGATTGTGCTCTGTACGATGACGGTGAATTTTGAATGCGAAATTCATGAAAGGGAATTTCATTTGACATTACTGCGCCCTCAAAAGAGTTGAAATGTAAAAGCCGTGAAATGTGTTTGTTTATCAAGTCTAAAGGGTTGCAATATTTTACCGCTTTTGAAAATGTACACGTTTCGCGGTTGATATGAAGGAATTTATTGTTTCATAAATTTAACATGTATTCTAAGGAAAAGATGAAATAGTTCATAGTTTTTGACTGGACCTGTTCATTCGTGCAACAGCGAATATTGTTTCGTGGCTCCACCACAGCCAACCAATAAAATGTGGAATGAAAAGCGAGAAAGTGCCGTATGCTTTATGTTTGGTACAACTATGGAGAGCTTTATGGCTAATAAACAAATAGATATTTTGTATACCTTACAGCCGAATAGAGCAATCGCTTACACTAAAACATATAAGGAAAAACTTGATAGTAACACCACCGCAATGACTGAAATTTACGAGGGAATGAGAAAGTTCCACTAGGAACTTAATCTTTCGCGTAGCGCACGTCAACAACACTCTCGTGCTTTCTCACGAACTAAGAAAACCTACTTTATTTTTGTTTTTCACACCCATATAAATATCAAGTCCCATCGCGTTGTAGTGAGCCGATGAATTTGACGATTTAACCTTTTGCTTCGAGCATTTTATAACCTCCATAAAAAGGAATTGTTCGGGACACTGAGTACCTATGAAATGGTCGAGGGCCAATGTGTGATTGAATTGAACTTATACTTCCTATTAAAAGTGTATAGTAAAGTATCAGCCTATACATGTCCCACTGTCGGGCAAAGACATCCTCTGTACAGAGGGTATCAGGGCATAGTCCACCACGAGGCGCCACTGCGGATTGGCGGACTTCACATATCTTCGGAATATTTTTATTATTATTTCGAACATATGCAGGTTTTCCTTCACCGCTGAGCACGTGATAATTCAGCACTTGAAATTAACAATTTCATTGGTGCTGGCACCGGGGATCGAACTCAGTTTGCTCGAGTATATTGAATTAAAGGCGAGCGCCCGGACACTGAACTATCACGGCTCGTACGTGTATCGAAGTGAAGGTTCGATTCCCACAGCGGCGACAATCTTTTTTGTACTTTTTCTACAAATTTTAATGTTTAATCTTAAGTGCAGAGATTAGCACTATAAAAAAATTTAAATTTCCAAATCAAAATTAATAATCTAAAAGCTACGTGTAAATTACGCACTACGTTATGATGTTAAATACTTATAATAACTATCTTTAAAGAAGGAGTAATTAGCTAATAGCTCGCATTAAATTGTAATGTAGGACGATGAGTACTCAGTGACAATATCAACACATTAACGGCGATTGTAAACATTAATAACGGGCGACCTATTTATCCGAATTACCATATCGGCGCCGGGAAATTATAGTGTGTCAATCCATACTTTAAACGAGGAAAAGTTTTAATTGACTTATTGTACGTATCCACTCATTTATTCATAGTTTTGTATTGTTTTAAAAAAACTGGTAGTCAACTTGTAGTGACAATTTGTTATAAGCTTTTAAAATGTAAATGATTTTTTTAAAATACTATTTCCTGCACTTAAGATGATAATGTATGAACTTTTTATTGAGCTAAACTTTTTAAAGCTATGTAGCATTTTATACCAAATAAAACAAGTTAATAGAACATGCAAGAACAAAGATGAAATTTTGAACTACTACAGGATTATTAAAATCAATAAATTATTACAAATTATAGGTCACTAGATTCGAAACATACTTTGTAATGAGTTGGCTTTAACAATTTCTTATTTGTAAAACTTTTTTCTTGCAATAAACATGAATATTTGTGTTTATTTTTTTGGGAGTAAAAATATTGAATGGTAATTTGTGTACCACAACTATTTGCAAAAAATTGTGCTGAAATTAAAGTCTCGGTGGCCTTGTTTGAGTTGGATTAGATTCATCTACATAAGCCCTTAAGCTCGCTCTTTAATCAAGTCCACGGAAGCGAGATAACACTTGGCACGTTGAGTTAGAATTATACAAAATATAATCTCATGCTCTCGACCGTAACAGGCTAGACTTATTAATTCCGAGAACGTGCCTTGTGTGAAATGTTAAAAATGATTTAAATACGCAAACAAAAAGCAAGCTGGGTTTTTTTTTAACCTAAAAAAAATCTAATAGGTGTACTGAATTAGGATAGACATGTATTGAAATGCAGTTTTCCTGTAAGAGAGTACACGATTCAGATTTTGTGTTGTATTTTTCTTATTATTATCATATCTCAGGAAATGGACAGTGGGGGGGCCGCCAAGTTATAATATAGTATCGATGTGAATTATAGTATCGAAGATGTCGGCTTCGGGATGCGGGCGCGGTAGGCGCGGAGACCGCGGGGAAATCGACGTGCAGATGCTAGCTCCAGGTGGAAGGAGGAGCGCGGAAAGCAGGCGAAATTACAACTGCAACGGATGTGGAGCGACGGGACACAGTTATGAAGCCTGCCGTTTCCGTGACTACGTGTGCAGCAAGTGCAAGCGCACTGCTCACCTGCGGCGCGTTTGCACCTGGGCGTGGGCGTGGGGAGTGCCAGGAACAGCGCTTTGCATCATGCGGAGGAGACTGGTGGCGATGCTGAAGAGAGCCACATTGAAGAGTTTCATCATCTCTGCTTAAATGATTATAAGGCGGTAAGGTTGCCAGTGATTATTGAAAACAAAATAATCGATATGGATGTCGATACTGGGACAGCTGTATCTTGTATTAGTGAACAAACATACAGACAATGCTTCAATAATTTAAAGTTGCAACCAACAAATATAAGGTTAAATTTTTACAACGGTTCAACAATTAGTCCGTTAGGGATGATAACCCCAAGAGTTTCATATGGTAATGTCAAAAAAGTATTATAATTGTTTGTTTTACAAGGTGGGACGACATCGCTTGTGGGTAGACAATGGTTATCGGAGTTAAAAATAAAGATACCATTATTTAGCAACTGTCATAGTTTGCGCAGCGATGAACTTGAATTAGATAACCAATTAAAAAAACTGTTTTCCAGGTATAAGGATTTATTTAATGGTGAGCTGGGGCGGTACACGGGCGGCAAGGCTACATTAAAGATCCGCGAGGGGGCAGCGCCAGTGTTTCACCGAGCGAGACCTATCCCATATGCGCTGCGTGAGCGCATCGACGCCGAGCTAGACGCGATGCTGTGCGACGGCGTTATCGAGCCTGTCGACTGCTCCGACTGGGCCTCACCACTGGTACCAGTTAACAAGGCCGATGCGTCGTTAAGAATTTGTGCCGACTATAAAGCCACAGTTAACCCTGTTTTGTTTGTTGATCGCTACCCTTTACCGAGAATTGAAGATATAATGGTTAGGTTGAGAGGATCGAAATATTTTTCTAAGATCGATCTATCTCAGGCTTATAAACAAATTGAGTTAGATGAGACAAAAAAATTCACGGTGATTAATACACACCGCGGATTATACCAGTATAACAGATTAGTATACGGCCTAGCGTCGAGTGCGGGGATATTTCAATGAATATTGTATTATTTATTGAAGGATATTCCCAATGTAGAGGTTTTCTTAGATGACGTTATAATAGGCGGGAAAAGTAAAATAGAACACGTACAAGCCGTAGAGGCTGTTTTTAGTAGATTACATAAGAATGGTCTAAAATTAAAAAGTCAAAAGTGTATATTTCTTGTAAATGAGGTACCGTTTTTGGGTTATGTGCTCAGTAAGGATGGGGTTAAGACTGATCCGAAGAAAATAAAGTCAATTTCTAAATTACATAGACCTACTAACGTCACAGAGCTACGGTCCTTTTTAGGTTTTATTAATTTTTACGCGAAGTTCGTGCGCAATATGAGTTGTCGTCTGGTACCGTTGTATCAATTATTAAAAAAGGGTGTAAAATGGAGTTGGACAAACGAATGTGAACGCGCATTTAAAGAGGTTAAAGGGTTATTAGTCAGTGCCGAAGTGTTAGCTCATTACGATCCCCAGCGGCCAGTTATAGTAACGTGCGACGCGAGTGCTAAGGGAGTAGCGGCCGTGCTCTCTCAGCTGAGCGAAGACGGCAGTCGCGAGCGCCCCGTCGCTTACGCATCTCGTACGCTCAGCGATGCGGAAAAAACTATTCGCAAATACATCGCGAGGCGTTGGCGATTATATTCTCCGTAAATAAATTTCACCAATATTTATATGGTCGACATTTCGTATTGCGAACCGACCACAAACCGTTACGTGTCGATTTTTTGTCCATACACGGGTATACCGACCATGGTCGCCAGTCGCATGCAACGGTGGGCAATTATTTTGTCTGCGTATTCTTTCGATATTGAGTACATACGCACCGATATGAATGGAGCGGACGGTCTGTCGCGTTTACCGCTACCGTGTAAACTGATGACTCATGCGGCGCCCGAGCAAACGTATTTACATTTTGTTCAATAAGCTTTATTATTAGATTATAACGAAATTAAGAATCAGACAGCTCGTGACCCAATTCTTTCAAAAGTGATTAGTTACATAAGGGATGGTTGGCCAGGAGAGTGTAGTATAACTAGTTTACGACCTTTTTTCAATCGTAAGAATGAGTTATACGAGGAAATAGGCTGTGTTATGTGGGGGCACAGATTAGTCATTCCTGAGGCTTGTAAGGAACAAGTGCTTCACATGATCCACGAGCCCCACATGGGTATAGTTAAGTCGAAGGCAATAGCCCGCAGCTACGTGTGGTGGGCTGGGGTACGCCACCACGACAGACTCCCTGTCTGTGGCCGTGGCCTAATCGTCCGGGGTCTAGGTTACATCTAGATTTTATGGGACCGATATTCGGTAAAACTTATCTCGTTATAGTCGACGCAATGTCGAAATGGTTGGAGGTCAGTCAAGTTTCTAGTACAGCTGCTACCAGTGATAGATAAGGTGAGTGAACTTTTCAGTCGTTGGGGACTACCCAAACAAATTGTCACGTTAACGGCCCGCCATTCTCTAGCTCCGAATTTAGGAATTTTGTAAATAACCATGGAATCCGTCATATCCTCACGGCACCTTATCATCCCGCATCTAACGGTTTAGCGGAAAACGCGGTTAAAACACTAAAGCTAGTGATAAAGAAAGCTGTCTCAGAAAGACAAAACGTAGAAAAGGCTCTGTATACGTATTTACTACATTATAGGAACACGGAACACTCGACCACTGGCGACAGTCCAGCTATGTTGCTACTAGGAAGGCGGCTACGCACTAAGCTAGATATTTTAAAGCCGGATAGGGAAAATAGAAATTTTAAAGTTCAGGAATATGGATTCTGGAACCTTCGGAAGAAGTTTGGTACAGGCAATATTTGAAGGGGGAAAGGTGGGGCGCCGGACAGATAGTAGAGATAATGGGGCCAAACAATTACAAAGTGGGAGGTAAGGATGGCGAAATACATCATAGACATATTGATCAATTAAAAAGGAAGTCCTTAAGACCTTCAATGACATGTCGGTCAGAACAAAATTCGGAGCGCAGCATAAATTCAATCGACGAATTACCGATGACGAAGGAAGTGGGGGATGTCCGGTCGGAGCAGGTGGCATCTCGTGATGAGCCGGGGGGGTTGGTAGGTTCGGAGGTCGAATTAGTACCGGAGGTTTCGGCGTCCAAAAACCTCAGCGATAGCCCGGGATCACCAGTATTTGAAGACGCCTTGCCCAACGTGACACCGCCCCTACAAGGTCGGCCTATAAGGCAATGCAGGCTTAGGAAACTGATTAAACATTATGATTAAAAAAAAATAGTTAATATATAGAATAAGCAATAAGCTAATAAATTTAGTGCGGAGGAGTGTAATGTAAGGTAGAATAAGTTAAAAAAAACCGCATCAAGATCCGTTGTGTAGTAGATCTAAGCATACATAGGGACATACAGACAGCGGGACGACTTTGTTTTATATTATGTGGTGATAAAATATAATAAATCATGTACCAAGAGATCTTTAAGGACGATCCAAACTTCCCTTGATATCAATCATATATTGCTACAAACTAAAAGAAAAAAAAACCGCATCAAGATAAGTTTGTGTAGTTTTAAAGATCTAACGCATTCCAGAAATCGGGACGACTGTGTATATTATTGGTGATAAAATATCCATACTCAATTTTTCGAGTTTTTTTTAGAATCTTAATAGATCTATCTATTAATCTAATCTTTTTTTACATCATGTAACGGATGATTTTGTCAAGATGTAAATAAAATTAAATATTATTTAAATAATATTAATGAATTCGTAGAAAGCTAATACGCCTGAGATATGTGTTCCTCAAGGTTAGAATACATATAAACTGATATTTCTCAATGGTTCAAAAAAATCATTACCTAGTCTCAAAATTTATAGATTAACTAGAATAATAATCATAAAATGTCATGCAACCGTTACTGGTCCTAATTCTATAAAATGTGAGGAACTTTATCTAAGGAAAATTTCATTATAGTCCTGTGTAGCCTGTCTTGTTTTGCTCCGATTTTTTATGCAATTCGTTTAAGCTCGACAAATGCAGAACTTTATTCCGAAATTTACAGAATTAGTACCTATGTTCGCAATTCAGGTTACAAACGGCATCCTGTATCTCTAAATGCTACGCTATGCGTCATGACGTCAAATGCCCGTAAATCTTCCGAGAGCAGGCCTACTAACAACAACTTCATTAACGTAACCAATAGGAAATTGTTATATTCTAACGAGCAATTTGTTATACATGGGTATACCTTACGAGGATTTGTCCTAAGATGGTGTTTTCTAAAAAAAAGCAATAAATATAATTAGTAATTTTAATTTCGTTCGTTAGCTAACAAGCTGAAACGTGTTGTAAGTCTTAAGTTTTATTTATATTACAGTCATACTTTGGTTGGACCTAAATATTTATAGAGATTCTCTGTTACGAAGAGGCTATTCCCAATTGTAGTCCCGGTGTTATAGAATAGGACAAAGGTATTACCTGCCTGTTGTAAAAGGCGACTTAAAGGGGACATTGAGTTGACAGACTAGCGGCAGTACGAAGTGGTCTCGTGCTGTTGCTGCAGGTTTATCTTTTTTCGAAGCTCATGCACATATGAGGGACCCACTCCTACCCCCGACATAAAAAGAGGTGCAATAAAATTTGTATTCATTGATAAAAAAACAATAAACACACATTATTAAGCACGTAAGAACTAAGAAAATGAGTAAGAAGTGCTTATATATACTTTTCTGTATCATCTGTTAAGTGTGCAGCCCCTCAGGTGATATGCATACCCATGGGTGCCGATAAAAATTTGTCTTCAAGTGGATCACCTGTTCGCTTACCATTATATCCTATTAAAATATGAACACCTGTATATGATGCAAGACGATCATAAATTAAACTAAGGTCAAATGCAAAAATCACAGATTAGAATTCTAAAGTTATCCGTAGAGTTAATCAAGCGACCACGGTCAATTTCAATGGTGGAACTTCAAATAGCACCGTTCGGTTAAACACGAGTATTAATGAGTCGAGTGCAAGTTACTTCAGTCACTAGCAGTTCCTACAACTCGTTACGGTAAGTGAAGGGAAAGTTTCGATGAATTTCGGCTGCACTGGGATGATATTTTAATGCTTTATTTCAATTTAAATCAGGTTAAAAATGTTATTTAATATTTTATTGCGTCTCGTTAGAGGTAGGGCACCAAGCTGCTAGTAGTATCAGGTTTCAAGTTTGAATTGTCAATTACTTCTTATGATAACTAGCTTTGCAGCTCAGATAGTTATTACAAGGAGTAGTTGAGAATTAGTTTAAAGTGATGCTAAGAAAGAGGTTAAGCAATTTTTTCACTAAAATCGATTATAATTCATTATATTCATTATAATTATCTCCTTTATGTTTATTTTAATCTTAAAAAAAAAACATTGGCGTTACTTTATAATTGTCCTGCCTTGTAAGGACGTTTTACAAATGTACATTTCACGCGGACAAACACCCAGATGCGGTACAATTATGGGTATATTTGTGTGGGTCACACAAATAGTTGTCCCATTTGGGAATCTAACCCACGACCCCCGACGCCGAAGCCAATTGGCAACTGCGCCGCGGAGTCATTATATTTTACATTATTATATTTTGATGTGTTGTAATTTTTTGTAAATCGCATTAATTATTAGCCAAAATTCAATAAAAATAAAGTAAATAAATACTTTGAGATTGTCGATGATGTCAAGACAATTCACTGAGTATTGAGAAGTTCAAAGGTAAAATATTCGTATACTTATTTGTCATTCTTTGTTTGTTAATAATTTTATTTCTTTTTTCGTTATTTATGTGATAAAAATGCTGGTGTCCGATAACAATCCTAAATATTTATAGCGTATGACACAGTTCAGCATAGTGTTGGCCTATTAAAATTTTTATTTACAAAGCTAAATTCAACTAAAATCTCAGTAGAAGAACATGCACTTACTATTTATTCAGGACTTTCTTCCCTATGTAATGGTTTCATTATGGATTTCTTTAATACCCCAGGAAATCTACCGTCACTTATACAAAGATCATCTTATCTCGTATCTTTGTGGCGATGCCACATACGTAGAACATAACATACGGTGTAGACGGTGCCATAAATATAGCCTTAAGCCTTGCTCTTGATAAATACCGTAGATAAGTGCAGCTCTGCGTTGATTATAATAATTGTTTTATTTATAAAGTAATGTTTAAAAGAGTTGGCTGTGCAATATACCTACTATTATTATTACAATATTATTATTTTCTATTTTAATTACGGAAACGGTATTCGATAACAATCCGTTACATTTATTTATAACTTTAGATTTATTATGGAACGTTTAAATTCTGTGATCATTTTGTGCTTTTTTTTATAAAACTCATAATTTTTCTATTGGTTATAACTATATTAGGTTTTAACCTTTTTTGTCACAGAACATACAGCGTGTCGTTACAACCGCGACAATAAATGAACACACATCTAACTCTACTCGCCAACAATCATAAAAAAATATAATACGTTAAAAATCCGTAATGTAAAAAAAAATATTTTTCAACAAACTAATTAAATAAAAAAGAAACAAAATTTGTAACATCCTATACAACTACAACTGACTGATTCATACATTCAGAGACTTTTTCATTCGTTGCCAAAACATCGCATTACAAGTTTCTCCTTCTAACATTGTGTTTTATCTTTTTTAAATTCATTAAACCCATTCATATGCTTTGTGACATTTACAAATGAACTTTACGTTTCAGTTTTATACGTAAGGGTGTACTAAAAATGTTTGTTTTGTAAAATTTAATAACTCGGTAAATATTGATGTTTAAAGAATGTATATGCTTAAAACAATTTTAAAAAGTTAATCTCTATATATGTGTTCATTTATTGTCGCGGTTGTAACGACACGCTGTATATAACTATCTCCCCAGAGAGGTGATGATACGGACAAATCAACAATCAATGTGCAATTAGACTCGATCTAAAGCCACGCTAACTGTAGGCAAACTAAGTTAACTATTACTGAATATATACACAACCTGATGTCTTGCAGCGATCGTATTCACGGTACTTGTAATATTAACATAAAACAACACAACATAAAATTTGTGGAGCCATTTAAATAGTTTTATTCACGAATCATAAGCTTGGCTGGCGTGACCGCGCTACCTGATAAAATGTTTTATAATTACTGTTAAATATTTATTTTGATTGTTACCAAAAACAATGCGTTAATCTGATTTTTTTTCTTATGGGTGCTATTCACAAGTTAAATCTTAAACTTGATAATGATATAATGATGTTTCAAAGGCAATTTGCAAAAACAGTAACAAACATAAATTGCTAACATCGTTCAATCTCGCTCTGAATTCATTTTATAATCGATTTTCAGGAGTTCCCTGAAGTATCTCAACCCAACATCCAATACCAATAAAATTAATATGGGACTAAACCCAAACGAACCACTACTGCAAGACAACATACAATTAGCTCCCTCTGCATAGATCGGACACAAAATTAATAATTCAAAAACTGACGGTAGCCCGGGTTAACTATGACAATCAGACGTCTAACACCTCAGTCTGTCCCGTGACCATGAATGCTGTAAAGGGTTCGAAACGTCGGGAATTAAAATTAAAAATAAACGCGATAAATCCGTAAAATTAGTTTCATTTATAATGTGTAATCGCGCAAATACAAGAAATTATTAACTAAACCCAACCCAATACGAAGAAGAAATTTCAAAATCGGTTCATAAATGACGTCGTTCTGAGTTAACAAACAAAAAAAAATACAAACGAATTGAGAACCTCCACCTTTTTTGATCGGTTGAAAAGACAGCGTCGCTATAGATGATGCAATATGAAATTGAATACAGTATTGGTACTGTATTCAATTTAATATTACAACATTAATCATCAATAACAAATTCTCTTTTGATTTACTATATGCTCTACTATGAACGAAATAGAAAACATTCAATATCGGATCCGGTGATTGCACGAATCGACGAAGCAAATTATTCACTACTCACGCCCTCGTTTTACTTTACTGACTCCATTATTCTTTATTAATGTTCTTTCAGCATTAAACACATAAAATATAATAATACAATAAAATTAATCTAAGCCTTTGAGACTCTCTTTTGTTTATATACGAATACCATAAATGGTTTAATTAAACTATTTTACGGATTTACTTTGGTTTTGAAATTGCCGACTTTACCAAAATTACGCATTTTCTTAGAAAGTTTTCGTTTCTTTTTCTAATTTTTTTTTATTTACAAATTACTACTTTTTTTCTTTCATATCTTTTTATTTATTTATGCATGTGCATGCATCAATTGCATTGAAAGGCTATTCAAGTTCTTTGTGTTTTCTATCCAGCGGGTCACAAATACTTGAATTCGCTTAGAATGTGTTTTTTTTTTTAATTTATCTCAGGAGCAATTTAAATGTGCAGACTTTCAGCAGATATAAAGCCCGATCAAATCAACGTAACAACTTAAAGTTTCCAGCGAAACTGTAATTAAAGAGCAAATTTGTTTACCCCTTTAGCACTGTGAAAATTTTCACGAGATTTACTGGTAATCTGTTAAATAACAACTTCATTGTTGGTGCAAATAAATTGTAGACTTAGGGTTTTATCTTGTGTTAGGGTTGTAAAATGATTTCTAAAACAAGAACTTTCATATTTTAGTAGTTACTTTGTTTTGGTTCAGATCTTTGTGCCACGGTCGTACTTGATGCCGTTTTAAATAGGGATTTGTATTTATTCTACGTTGACATTACAGTCACACACAGGGGCTTATGTCTCCCAACCCTATGTAGCTATTATTGATAAAATAAAATAAAAACTTGGAACTCAATTGTCCCAATCATACCCTCTACATAGATGAACGCTTTGCTCAGCAGTGGAACATTGAGGTCTAATTTTTTTGCGTTTTAAATAGATTGCTGTGACACCAATGCGACAATTATAAATTCTGATGTATAAGCTATATTATTGTAAAGTTTCATTAAAATCCATTCAGTAGTATTTGCGTGAAAGAGTAACAAACATCCATCCATTCGTACAAACTTTCGCCTTTATAATATTAGTAAGAATTGTTCCAATTCAAACGTTTGTGAAACAGTAATAATTCCGGTACAGTGATCCGCTTACAAAGAAGAAAAGAATGTGAAAAGAGGGTCTTAAAAAGTCGAAAGTCAAAAAAAAATATTCATTAAAGCTCCTAAACTTCTTCAATTCTGCACACGGATTGTAAACTGAGTTTATACAAAGAATAGCAGATGTTAAAATTTGCAGCCATGCAAATAGGGGAAAAACTGGCCAAGTGCGAGTCGGACCTGCGCACGAATGGTTCCGTACCGCTACTTACAAAAACGGCAAAAAAGTCATGTCATGTCTGTAGTATGAGAGCCCCACTTAAATATTTATTTTTAATTTTTAGTATTTGTTGTTATAGCGGCAACAGAAATAAATACATCATTCCACTGTCTTTCAATTATCACATTTTATGAGATACAGCCTGGTTGTCACCAGACAGACACACAGACAGCGGAGTCTTAGTAATAGGTTCCCGTTTTACTTTTTTTACGGAACCCTAAAAAGTGATGTTTTTAACAGATTCAGGGTTTGAAAAAATAGAAACAGTTTGGATTTATTGCCTTCGGTGTTTTTTCCCACGGATGTGTGTAATCAACCAATTACTGGCAACTAGTTAGATGTTATAAAACCAAAAAATTGAAAACTACACAATAATGGCGAATGAATAGTAGAATCATTAAAATATGTAGAAAAAATATGTTTATGTATGTATGTATAATGTTCAATCTTAAGTGCAAAGATTAGCACTATAAACAATTTAAATGTCTAGTAGAATCATTGTTAATAATAATCGGTTATATATCGAGAAAAGAAGTTAAAAAAAGTTGAGCCGTGGTCGCACGCTTTTGATTCTACACACTCGAACAAACGAAGTTCAAATCCCGGTGCTAACACCAATGAAACTTTTAAATGATATTTTAAGTGCTGATTTATCACGTTGTTATTAGTGATAATTTAAATGTTACACTCTGGACACGATTTGGTCACCCCAGTCTCTTTCAAGCAGAATTGATTATATTGTAAATGTGTTTTTTTTTCTTCAAATTATATAAAAAAAGAATTACCCGGCTGAGTTTCTTTCGCCGGTTCTTCTCAGGTTAGTGGCTTTTTTCTTCTTCTTTTGGAAATCTGTGAAAATTTCAACAGTCTATTACGGTTAATAAAATTCAGCCTGGTGACAGACTGTATCTCATGACCATATCCAGACTGACAGACAGAGGAATCTTAGCCATAGGGTCCCGTTTTACCCTTTCCGTGCCCAAACCCTACAAACTTATATTTTCAATTCTACCTTTTAAGCTGTTATCAAATGAACTACAGTAAAATAAAATAGCATTTAATATAAGACCGAACTGAAGCAGAAATTGAATCAGCCTCACAATTTGTACTTTAATTCGTTACACACACCCGTTGGTTCACTTGGGCCCTTTAGACGTCTTATTTAAGCAATTTCCAACTTTTATCGTTCTGCTAAAAGCACATAATAGCTTCGTGAGTACTGCAGTTTCTGTTTCGAGTTTGCCGAACAGTTGAGTTTATTTCTTCAGCGTTGAAATTCGAGTCGCTTAGCGAAGGTTGTGCTGTCAGCGTTTTAAAAAAGCGTCGGCACCTGTTCTCTATTTATGGTTAATGAACATTGTAGATTAAAACATGTAGAAAAAGTACGAAAAGATTGTCGCCGCTGTGGGAATCGAACCCACGTCAATGTTAATGTTCAATCTTAAGTGCAGAGATTAGCACTATAAAAAACTTTAGAACATTGTATAGTTATAGTTATTGATAATATAATTATAATACGTACAATTATTGCACGTATTCTATCTTTCTTAATACAAGGTTAGGAAGTTATCTTTATTTGATATCTGGTTCATGAGATACAGCCTGGTGACAGACGGACACACAGACAGTGTTCCCCTTTTACCCTTTGGGTACGGAATCCTAAAAAGGATCAAGCACACTCATAGAAATTTAATTTTTTATATCTGCACTTAAGATCTTTTTCTACAAATTTGAAAGCATTCTCGTTTATTGTTTTAGTAACATGAATTAATGAAAGTGTTGTTAATATATTTTTTAAGAATCTTGTTTCACTGGGATTGCTAAGACAATTTCTCTTAGCAGAGAAAAAAACTCACATCAAATTTTATGCGACCGCAAAATTACTTTTGTTTTTCTTAATCGTTCCATTAAAAACAATTAATCTCCAGGTTGATTACAGACCGCCCGAGGGCAAATTGTTAAATTAACGCATTTGTGTAACCCCCGACGGAGTGCCGTGTAATTCGTTTGGGACCCCTCAATTTTCCTCCTAAGCATCCCTTTATAAGATGCTCATGTTTATTCAACGGTATTCGGGTATGATTGGATAAACGGAATTTAATTTTCAGGTAGATTCGTTATTCATTTATCTATGATAAAAAAAAACATTTTTTATAGACCGGCCAGTAAGAGATTTATCATCGGTAAACCAACCTTCCTCAGTTAAAAAAACCGGCCAAGTGCGAGTCGGACTCGCGCACAAAGGGTTCCGTACCGTTACCTATAAAACATGCGTTGTATGGGAGTAAACCACTTAAATACCCCGCTTAAATATTTCTTTATTCTTGTTATTAAGTTTTTCACATCTGAAACAGGTACATCATAAAGTCTCGTTCAATTGGTTTAGTTCTTCTCTGATGCACGACAATGCCTATTGCCATACTGCCAAAAGCCCAGCAAACCGAGCTATCGGTCAATTTCGGAGTCTGATACATTACTACCAACATAGATGTTTTCAGTTTTACAGCGTACTGAATGAAGACGCGTTCCAAATCCTCCATTCTTAAATATGTAATTTAATAGATTATGTGGAGGAAATGTTTATTTTGGAATATTCGTACTTTCGCGTTGACGTTGACGAATTAAATGAACTTATCATTTTTTACTATTTCGAAACAATGCAGTTATCAAAATAATTTATATTATGTAAATATTGTTGTCAAATATTAGTCATTACATTTACACATAATCTACTTATTTTATCTGATAAACCAAAAAACACCAGCACATCGAAATATTAGTTGGTGTTGCTTTTAGTGATTTTAGTGATTTTTTGTGATATTTTTTTTTCATTATTGTTAGGATTTAATATATATTTAAATACAATATATTCGTATAACTTCTTTATAATTTGCAATGGCTTATCTCATATAATAAACTCGTTAGTCGAAAAGTTGAAATCATTATTATTTATTGAAACTTCTACATTCTATGGGAAAAATTTGTAAGTGAACATATAGTTCACCTTAACTAAAGCATGGATTTTAATGCTTATGTTTTCCGTGCTTAAAAAACGAATTACACATTACTGTACTCTTAGAGTACACCTTAGGACGAAATACGACCTAATTCCACGAAAATACTGCATCATTACCTAACACCCGGAGCAAATGTAACATTGCAAACATACGTAATTGTCTACACTTGCCAACTTTGTCGCTGCCGCCGAGATTTCTTGAGTAGCATTTAGCTAAACAACGTTTCAAATGATTTTTTATTTATTTTTAGAAGCCGTAAGAGGATTAAAATAGTTTGGTATAATACAAGAAAGCGATTCTAACCTTTACTGTAACAACATAAAAGTATGTGTAAAGTTGAATTACAAATTTCCACGAAGTTTCTATTTTGAAGGATTTTTTTAAAATATTAATATTATAAAATTTTCGACAGCAAATCATTATTAGCATTTATAAGAATATGATCATTGACTTTTCCGGTGTAATAGCCAGAGAATGCTATTTCGGGAGCAATAAGAAATAATTATCGTTAAATTAAAAAAGGCACACAGAACCGTAAACATAAAGTATCGCGGCTAGCGCGAGAATAAACAAACGACGCGAATCACAATGAAACAGAAAATAAATTAAAACTCACAGACTTGCGAGATTATGTTCGGACTTAAAAATTAACCTTTGCCAAATATGCCAGCACAGTTCTATGTTCTTTAAATAAATAAATATAAATATTTTTAGGACACATTATTACACGACGTTTTCTATTCCCAAACTTCGCAACGCTTGTGCTATAGGTACTAGATAACTGATAAACATACTTAAACATAGTTATTACAAAGCCCATGGGTTATTAGCGTTCGTGTCTAAATGAGTTACGCAAGCAAAGTAGAGTTGCAAGTGGAACTTTTCTTTATAATTCTGCGACAGCATTTTTGGTTGCATCTCGAGAAGCGTGGCAATAAGCCATCAGATCGGACTGACATCCAACTGTGTCAAGACGTCTTAGTTAAGTTAACTAGAAATAAAGTATTTTTTTAAAAAATTATTAGACGTTCCCGCAAACTTGACTACATACTTTTCTTTTGTAAATAAATACATATATAACCCAGACACTAGAAAAGCATCATGTTCATCACACAATATTTTACCTTTTTTACATTTTTACCTAGCGGGGCATTTTTTTTACTTGAACAAAAATAACAAATATGTGTACAATTTATTAAATTCCACTTGAAAGAATCTGGAGCGATCAATTAATTTCCAGAGTGTGTTATCATTCAATTTATATAAATAAAACATTATTCTCGTCTTTTCGAAAACGATTATTTAGAAAATAAATGCTAAAGTCTACGTATGTCATACTGTATATAATATACGTTATATTGAGCTTGAGTATTGTTTTTTTTTTTAATTATATATTTTTAAATCTCCCCCCTTCGTCCCAAATTGGTGCAGTTAAATTGGAGCAATTACCTGTGGGTCACACGATTGCTCGTATCTTGTGGGAATCAAACCTACGATCCGACACCAAAATTAATGGTTACCCAAAATCGCCACCGAGTCACCATTGAGATGAGTACTGTAGGGCCCAAGTCCTTATGATATGATAATATGTACCCATGATATTTCTTATAAAAGTAAAAGTAAAGTAACAGTCCCACTGCTGGGCAAAAGCCTCCTCTATACAGAAGGTATCAGGACATAGTCCACCACGCGGCCCCACTGCGGATTGGCGGATTTCACATATCTTCGAAAAAAATTTTTTTTTGTTATTATTTCGAAAATATGCAGGTTTCCTCACGATGTTTTCCTTCACCGTGGAGCACGTGATAAGTCAGCATTTGAAGTTAAAAACTTCATTGGTGCAGGCACCGGGGATCGAACTCAGGTTGCTCGAGTATATTGAATTAAAGGCGAGCGCCCGGACACTGAGCTATCACGGTTCTTTTATTGATGTTTATGTGGCTCTATATTTCTTATATTGATGTTTATTTTATTTTGCGTGGATTTTGTAATTAATTTTTGGCACCAAATGCCAGTTCTTTTGGCCTTAAACTCACTCGAATAAATGATGATGAATATACTGGAACAACTCTTAAATAAATGGAAAAAAGAAAGAAAATATTATAAAATAAAACCGCAGCAGCAACGAAATAGGAAAAATGTAGCTGTAATAGTGGAAACTCGTTCACGCTTCCTATAATGATACGATAGAATATTAGCCCATTACAATTTTAAATTTGTTTTAACGTTGTTGTTTCTTGAGATTGAAACTTCTATTGAAACGAAGTTTACCTACATTATTTTCCAGGTATGGCCAAATACGAAAACATACTTGGATTCCGTTTCAATGTTAAAGGAAACTTAATTTTCCCTATTCGGCCTCGAACAAATTTTGCAGCAAATTCATGAATGCCTCCGAGGCGAAATTTAGGCTTAAGTGGGTATTAATTTCGTTGGAATATATCTCGTTTTTACTGTCAACTCAGAAGTAAGTAGACAAAATTATCCAAACGCGTTTTGTGCAAAGTATGGTTACGAAGAAAATACTTGGATAAAAAATGCTTGAAAATTTTTTTTTGCCGAGTCGTAAGCCACTTTTTTTATATATTTCTATTTGCCCTTACAGTTTTATATGCTTGCAGAGTTTCGTGGTCAAAGTTGATGCCATACATGATATCGTTTAATGCACAATATGACTGTGTATAAGGGTTCTAACGTTTTTACCTTGATTCTAATATTTTAACTATTACTGAATTTGAATATTAACAACTAGTACCTGGAGGACCGAGCTTTGCTCGCTTTTTTTTTGGTAAATCATGTATTTTGGAAAAAAATAAATGTGTAAATGACCGTGATACGAACCGCGGCCGTCTGTTTACGGTAACGTAATACCCGGTATATAGTGTTGCCAGCGACAACATGTGTGCCGTCAGCAATAAAATTGCACTGGGTACGGTGATGAATGAAGAGAGAAGGTATTAATGAAAAATTCATACATACATTTATACATCTATACAGACAAATAAAATTGGAGTGTCTGTTTGTAATATTAGAATAACCGCTTTTTACTAAATATGGATGTATACACGGTACATATACCAAAATGTTTTTTTTAATCATTTTTGTCTGTCTGTCTGTCTGTTTGTTCCGGCTAATCTCTGAAACGGCTGGACCGATTTGGACAGGACTTTCACTGACAGATAGCTGATGTAATAAGGAGTAACTAAGGCTACTTTTATTTTAGATTTTTTTACTAAGGCTTCTATGGTCTTAAGAGGTCATTTTTATGGGCTTCAAAAACGTGAATTATCGCAAACTTGATTTTCTCTCATACTAATTTAATTAAGCATTAGTATTCGCATAGTCCAGTAAGGTCCATCCATACATACACACTTTCGCCTATATAATATTAGTAAGGAAGTTAGAATTAATAAGGATGTTTATGGAAAAGAGCAAAAGTGACTCACCAGATAACGACCACCAAGTTTAGATTAATTTTATTATAAATTCATTAAGTTTTATCGCGTTTTAATAACTGCCAAATTCTCTTAGACCCTAGTATCTTCAGTGGGTCCTACGGAAATAACTAGCGCAATCTATTCATTATATCATATTTGTTTCACTGATTTTATAAATACACAAATGGTGGCACTTACTGTTTGTGTGTCTGTTTATAGCACAAATGTAAGGCACGGTCTGCATGCTGGATCCCGACGAAACGCCCTCATTTTGTTAATGTACCCATGTCCACATGCGTAACTCTGCTTTGATAAGGCAAATGAAGTTTGTATAGACTTAGCCACGAGTTCTATGCCTTATATACTCGTAGACCACGGACTGTATACGTAAATATTTTGGCTTCTAAGAAATAATACAAACAAAAAAAAAAATGATAAATTTTTCTCGATTTTCTTTTGTTATTATTATGAAATGATAAATGGTAACCATCTAATTTGTCAGAAAATTGATGGTTACCATTTCGAAATTATACTTACTAACTTTACTTAATATTATAAATGCGAAAGTTTGTATGTATGGATGGATGTTTGTTACTCTTTCACGCAAATACTACTGAATGGATTATAATGAAACTACACCTATTCTACGCAGACGTAGTCGCGGGCAGAAGCTAGTTAAAATAGTTGTTACATTTCACAACTAATTATTAAAAATATTATTATCTTTTTAATTTTTACCGTGGTCTGTTAAACTTTCTTATTAATCTTTTCATCAAATTATCAAAACATGATTGAAAAAATAAATTAATTTCTCGTCTACTCGAGGCCTTACAAATTAATTTTTAATCCGTATTTAATGATGCTCCACCATCTGACCCGCTTTTGCGATTTTATCTAATCCAAATATTTAAACGGATCTAAGGGGAGATTTTAAAAATCATTTAAGATTTGCCGGCAGCATTTTATATCTTAAACACTGGCGAAATGGTTCTCAATCACTACATAGTATAAAACAAAATCATCCCTCTGTCTGTCTGTCCCTATGTATGCGTAGATCTTTAAAACTAAGCAACGGATCTAGATGTGGTATGTTTTACTGGATAGATTGATTCAAGAGGAAGGTTTTTGTATAATACATCAAACCCTTGCGTAGCCGGGCGGGTCGCTAGTAATTGAAAATATTAAGCAATATCTTAAGAATTCATATAATGTGCATATACATAAAATATGGACTTAGCATTCTTTCCAGATTTTTAAGAGGTATAATCGATAAATAGATCGGTGAACTCCAAATATACACAAGTATAATTTTTAACAAAAAAAAACCGACTTCAATCAGAAACTTAAAAACATTGTTAATACCTATAACATTGATGACACTCGATTTCTCTGGGATGCCATCATCAGATCCGGGTTTCCTTATCACGGTACCACCCTTGGGATATCTCCTTTCCGACAAAAAAGAATCATCAAAATCGGTTCCTTAACGACTAAGTTATCCACGAACACACATAAAAAAAATAAAAATATATACGGTCGAATTGAGAAACCGCCTCCTTTTTTGAAGTCGGTTAAAGAGCAGAAGCAAATTGAATTGGAAAAAATACTATCCAAGTTCAGGGTTTTTACAAATGTGCAAAATGTTGTTTAAAAAGTATACCTCCATATACGTTGGGTTTAATCAATTATAATATTATGTAAAATTTAAGTTAAAAATTGTTATGAATTGGATGAAAAATGTTTAAGTAAAATAATGTTCTTATTATGGATTTGTATATCTACTTTAATTGATACACACGCTTGAAATGCAATTTCGAATCTGTTTTGTGTTGCATTTTTTATTCGGTTAGCTTAAATTTCCTTATATTTTACAAAGACTTTTCATAACAATTGAAAACTTGACACTATTTCGTAAGTGTTATATTAGATGGCTTATTATTTTTGGGTTCCGTACCAAAAGGGTAAAACGGAACACTATTACTAAGACTCCGCTGTCTGTCTGTCTGTCACCAGGTTGTATCACATGAAACATGATAGTTAGACAGTTGAAATTTTCACAGAAATGATGTATTTCTGTTACTGCTATAACAACAGTTACTAAAAAAACAGAATTAACAAATATTTAAGTGGGGCTCCCATAAAATAGACATGATTTTTTTTGCAGTTTTTATAGATAATGTAATTTTTAAAAAGAGCTGTTGAGCTGTTTCTTGCCTGTTTTTTATTTTATGTGTTGTTCTTGCAACAGCGAATATTTTTGAGTAGTTCTACCACAGTAAATTATTCTCAACAGAAACTGCTTCCGAACCGGTGGTAACTTACGGACGTATTAATTTCTTTGTAAAACTTCGACGTTTCATAAGAACGCGCAGGAGTCTATTTGAATAAAGATAATTTGAATTTGAATAGTAAGGAACCCTTCGTGCGCGAGACCAGTTCGCACTCGGCCGGTTTTACTGTATTATTCGAGTTGGGACTTAAGTGGGTGGGAATCTAGCGTTGATAAGTGTTGGCATTAAAATAAATTGGCCGGCAATCACCTTTAACGAGGGACTGGGGATTTATTTCGTGATTTAGACCGGAGTAATGAATAAAACGCTCGCGTTCCTAACAAATGCGTGCCATAATATGTTTTAGTTTGACTAATCAGCGCCATTAAATCAATTGCAACCATGATTATTGCGGCGTTCATACCATATGGCTGTTAACGAATTGGAATCACTTGATTATATATGTTGGTAAATATCGTGGACGGTTTTGAATCCTTTTTTGCGCTGTTTGAAAATACGATATTTTTTTTTATCTTCACTTATCCGATGAAGATTTATAAAATTACCACAGTGCATTTTATAATAATAAGCCTTGCTCATTCAAACATCTTTGATAAAGATATTGAGTCATCGACTTAAGATATAGGCAGAACAAGACGTGACAGCTGTCATTTTTCGTGTAATAACTTAAAAGCTCCGAACAAACTTTCGAACCCTCGCCGTCGAACTGTCACCATGACAGCGTCTACGAATTTACAAAACAACAAACGCCGAATTCACTAATTGCAGTTCCTTTTCGATACGCAGCGGGGAGGAATGCATTTCCCGGGCGAACATTATGCACGGTCACGTTCGCGGCGGTAATGAAGTTTCCGAGACGGAACCGTATGCGAGCTCGTGACGCGACAACTATAATGGCTTCGCAAATGCTTTTCGCGAAAAATAAATGTTACTTGGCGCACGTAGCGCGTTGGCATGTGAACGTAGTTATTCCACTACGAGGTAATGCCCGATGAGCGAATTTTAGTGACTCCGTAGTGCAGTTGCCAAGGCATTGGCTACGGCGTCGGGGATCGTGGATTCGATCCCCACACATTTGTGTGACCCACAGATAGTTGTTGCACATGTGGGTATTTGTCCGCGTGAAATTTATGTTTGTAAAAATTCCTTACAACACAGGATAATGTTATCCCAAAGTTAGGGCTATGTTTAAAAAAAAGTAAAAAAAAAAAGATATTCAGCCGAATGTTGGCAACACGCATATGCTTTCTTTTGAAACTTACCAGCAAGATAAGTAATACTATGAATCATTGAAGTTATTTAGTGTCTGGAGTACTGGACAGTAGGTGGTTGAATCTTGAAATCGTACACCGTAAACTTAAGGTCGACAAACTGACGCCTATATTGCTGTCCGTCAAAGAATTTGGGATTACCAGAATGTATCCATATTCGCATATGGCGTAGGCTAAGCAGCTGGCGATTAGAAAAACGGTGCGAGTATGTATAAAGCCTTTTTGTGAATCGCGGTAACTATAGGTATGTCTTAGAATTATAATTTATAATATTTATAGGTAATAATCAGTTTTTCATTTTAGTTTACAGTTCAAAATGTTCATTTTTACTTTATATTGTAGACATTTCGAAATCTTATTAGCTCTGCGATTTATTTAGGAGTAGCGTGAACTCTGACGATAAAGAAACGTAAAATCTTGCACAAATTTAAATGTTGATTTATAGAATAATTATTTTGATGTGTCATTGATTGCATTACCTATAATTTTTATGTTTCTAAGATTTCATTTATCTAAGATTCATATTCATCTCAATCTAAGGTTAAAATTATCTTTAAAACCTTGTCCACGCGGCATGGTGCCAAAAACGGTAGCTGCATTACCTCGCTGAATAGTTGTGCTTAACCTTTGATCGAGAAAGAAAAACCAGCTGTCCTGTCACCAGCCGCGGCATTAGGCATAGCACGTAAACCATTCAATTTACGTGCTATGCTTAGTGTCGCGGACCCCACGGACCAAAAGTTTCAACAGCAAATGGCACAAATACGTTTACATGCAATCGCATTAAGTAATCGTGAAAGTCAACGGCTGGGGAGTTCCCCCGATGTTCTGTTCCCTGCACGAGTGCAGCCGTGAAAAGATTCATTATCTAGGCGTGCATTATGCACTGTCACTTTGTTGCTGGAAATGAAGTGGTCGGAACGGCGCGCCGCTACACGCTCGACGGATGTAGGTCTCGGGGACGCAATCCTTAATGGAATTTAATGCATGTACATAGAAACGCACTCGGCCTCGCTTGGTGCCAGTACAGCGAAACCATTAAATAATCTCTTTTTCCTCTACCTTTTGTAACTCGCACCCCCCTTCATGCATATATAATTATATAAAATTATATATTTCTGCCCCATTATATGAATAAATCATATAACATCATTACGCATTACTGCATATAGCCGCATGCATCAATGTGACTATCGCTTAGGTGGCACACCCTCACACCACACCAATATAACTCCAATCAACTTCGGCTCCTAAGTTTAGAATATACTCGGAACACCCGAAGTGTCCAAACATACTCTTTCACGATCCGAATGATAGTCGACGTATCATAGCGTAAACACTAAGACGCCAACCACCAACGGACCCCCACCCCAGTCAAGCAATAGCCAACGTATCATAGTGGAATACACTAAGACGCAAGCCGCCACCAGACTCCCCAAAGTCAGATGATCAGTCGACGTATCATAGTGCAACACACTAAGACGCCAACTACCACCAAACTCTTACTATGCCGAATGACAGCTAACGTATCATAGTGATGGTCACTAAGACGCGAACTACCACCAGCTATCGATGATATGTCCACCACGGAAGACATATCCATTCATGGTTCCGCGTTTACCGTAGACCATATCGTCGTACAGAAGTACCATGCAACTCCATAGTAATATGTATTATAAAGTCCCAAGTCATTCATTGCTCTTCATTATATTTATATATTTATTATTTTTCCTCTGAGCCTTCACATATTATCACTTTTATTCATTAGACCTTACTTCCATATGATATTGGTATGGGACGTTCATACAATGTACTTTGACTATAGTACTAAGAGTCGCGATCGACCTCTGTACTTACATATGTGCGGTCATACAAATGTGTCCCCGCACGGTACATAATACTTCCCTTAGAAATCACTAAGTATGGAATTGTATTTAATGGACATAATAGTGATCGTATCTTGCTATATTTTTAATAAATATCCTTTTTTGAGTATTTTAAGTGGTAATATCGTTGTCTCATACTAACACTTATATTTCTTAAATTTAAGTATATATTATTAACTTTTATTGTGATTAAACGTTCTTAAACGTTTTACTTTCATCTTAATTGATCTTTATTATGACTAATTAATAATAATATTTATTATTATTAATAGGTCGTTACACTCTTTATCCTCTAAAATACGAATTAAAAAAAATTAATTTGATTCATTTTTTTATTCATTATAGAAGCATTATAATTACTTATTGATTGTCAAAATACTCCTAACGGTTAAGAATATACCACTATCAATTTCATTAAGGATTAAATTTTTTTTTAATATCATACAGTTTATTGGTCTAATATTTACGAGATTAAATCTATCTAAAATTACATATTTTCTAATAAACGTAATCCACGCGGCACGATGCCAAGAAAGCTAGCTGCATTTCCTGGCTGAATAGTTATGCTTAACCTTTGAGTTAAGAAAAGAAAAGTTACTGATGTGAAAATACTTCCTAAAGAAACTCTTCTTTTCAATTAATCATCTTAAGTGCAGAGATTAGCACTATAAAATTTTAAATTTCTAAAAGCAATGGCGACATCTCACTTCTCTTCGGACTCTTCGGATCATCGTTGTAAAACGATATTCGAAATTGTTAGTACCTATGCTGTAAACTATATAACAATGGATGCGCCAAGCATTGCTTGGAATGCGAAGAAACACTGTAGGTAAAAGACGTTGAGATTTTCGTCGGTGTGGCAATCAGCCGTTTAGCTTAGTGGTTTAAGCGTCTAGGCCGAAATTCCGAAGACGCGGGTTCGATTTTCATAGCGGCGAAAAATTTTTCCTAATTTTTTCTAAATATTTGTTTGACAGAAAAAGATATTGAAAATCTTTTATCAAACCAAAACCAAACCAAATTCCATTGAGTAAAATAATTATAATTTCGTTTTGTGTTTTTCGTCAAAGAACAAAAGCATAACATCAAATGGCAGGGCCGTTTCATCCTAGCTTTACCCTCGGAGGTATTCTTATGTACGAATTTCGAAACGAAATTAAGCAAAGATTACCTTTCTACGCGTTCAATATTAACTGAATTTTCACCACCGAAGAAAAGGGAATTGCCTCCCTTTGACATCGTTGGAGGAAATTGAAAATATCTTCTTAGGTCGCGAATAGAAACAAATTTGTGATCTAATTCGTCCTTAACAAGGAAACTTAATAATCGTTGGGGAGTTATTTTGGATAAACATTTCTGTAACTGTACAGATTATCGTAAAGAAGAATTGCGTTGGTAGACTTAGGCGTCAGTCAAAAATACATGTGTTAGAATGGGTTTTATAAACAGAAACTCACTTTTAAGGAAGTAAAACTTTATGTATTAAATAGAATAGAATCACAATAGTACATTTAATGTAATCTCACTAAAGATGATTGTGTGACTGACTACTCGCGATTGCCCGTCGACTGACGTGTTTTGGCCTTAAATAATTTTCGTTACTTTAAAAAAAAAGTCACGTCGGTATCTGTAGCTAACTTCACAATACGAGGGTTGCCATAATATGTAATTAATTGTTCTTTTGTCCTATTACAATTTAAATTAATTTTTTTTTTCTTTGGCATAATATTATTATTTAACTTTTAACATAATTATAATTTATCTCTAACATAAGTGAATCAGAAATAGTAATAAGATATTGAAATAATTTGTATGTAAAGCAATGCATAGCGAGGAGTAATATGAGTTTAATTAAAACTGAAGTACAACGATTTCTTGTCAAATAAATAAGGAAATTATCGATTACAACTGACTGTTTTGATCGACAGTTCATCGAATTTTGTTAGAAAAAAAAGGTATAGGTACCCGTTTAAGAATAGTAAATAATTGTAATATGTTGCATGTTCAGTATTAGGTTAAGTGTATATATTTTTCATGTATATAAAGTAACAATAAGTATGTATGTACAGAGCTTCTCAATAGAGATTCAGACTTCTCATATAATAAAGAAATTATGTTTATTACACAAGTAGACTTCCTCAAATACAAGCTTTAAAACATTTGTAATTCGAATATACGATTTAAAACCTGAATATCCTGTGACCAGGATTTGTGATAACTATTTTAACTTATCAAATAAGTGTGCCATCGGACTAAAATTATTATTTAAAAAAAAGCAAGTCATTTGAACAAGGAGGCAAGAGGTGTATAGGCATAGACTCCTTTTTTCTACGCGATTATAATAAATAAATGATATTTTAGGACACATTTTTACACAACGTTCTCTAGCAACGTCCCAAAGTCCCAAAACGTCCCAAAGTAAGCAACGCTCGTACTATGGGTACATGCTAGATTACTGATAAACATACTTAAACATAGTTTTCTTTTGTAAAAATATACATATATATAAAAATAAATAATAAAATAATTATTGACGTAGCCCGGGTTAACTCTGACGTTAAGACGTGAAACCACTTGCCTGACCCGTGCCATGAACAGTGAAAAGGGTTCGAAACGTCGAGAAATTAAAAATCTAATTAAAACGCGATAAGCCCCTTAAAACAGTTTCATTTAATAGCTTAAAGGGACCGTTAAAATTAAAAATGACCAAGTGCGAGTCGGACTCGTGTAGGAAGGGGTCAGTATCATTATGCATTAAAATAAAAAGAATCATGTCTGTTGTTTGGGACCCCCGCTTAAATATTTCTTTATTCTCTTTTTAGTATTTATTGTTATAGCGGCAACAGAAATACATCATCTGTGAAAATTTCAACTGTCTAACTATCACGGCTCATGAGATACAGCCTGGTGACAGACGGACAGACAGTCAGACAGCTTAGTAGTTGGGTCGTTTTACCCTTTGGGTACGGAACCCTAAAAATCGGTGATTTGAGTAAAATGTGCATGTGTAAGTCATCTTATACGTGAATCGGGATAAGGAAATACTTTTACAGTGTTACAAAGTTAAACTTGCGGTTGATAAGTAAATCTTCCTTGAAATTACATAACATATCGTCTTATGCGCCAGGTATATAAGCGAAATAATCTCCGGGCGGGATCGCGTTTGATCCTCTCTTATAAGGGAGATTCATTATTATTTCACGTTGTGTAGTTTTGAGATCCGCTCGATGGGATGTGAGTAATTCTTGTTTATGTCGACCCAACTGTTCGGTTGGCTTTAATGGAGTTACGGGCTTACTTTGGTTTGCTTTTATTAGTCACTTGGATGGAGCGACTTAAAATGTATAAATAAGCGACCAAAAAATTTGTAGTTTGATTTGATAGAAATGTTTAATGGCTACGTCGCTCAAAGGTTTTTTCACAATATCTTGATTTGATTGTAAAGAAGTTTTTAGTTCTGTTTCATATCCGGAAAAAAAATTTTAATGCCACAGGAATAATAAATCTGAGGGTGGATTTTGGTATTAATTTTTTTTTATTTACGAAGCCTGCACATACGTTTTTGACCTTTTGCATGAGTAGATCCCGGTTAATTCAGTCACCAGGCAATACGAAAAATTATCATAGTTTTACTTCTCGTCAGTTTTCTGTAAGATGGTACTTCTCAGAACCAGTCTGCTTTGTGCAGAAAGAAATTCTGATCGGCCCAACCACGGAATGGTGAGTTTCATGAACGTAAAACACCTGATGAGCATATTCATTTCTTGTATTTACGCGAATAATGTACATGGTTAACGGAAACTAGTTTACTGACTTAATTGCGTTTTATTTTGATTTAAAGTATAAGAATAAGAATTTTCAAACAAGAACAGTTCATAGTCTCTGGTTTGAAACACCGGGAAACACCAACAGTGTTTAAAACACTGGGAATTTAAAATCAAAATAAAAAGCCATTAAATCCGTAAAATAGCTTAATTTAACCTTTAACACTTCAATATTGCGACACATTGGAGAAAATTTTAAAATGATACCATTTTTTAATTTAGGTGAACTAAGCATTAAGAAAATTCCCTGCCATGGCTGAATCCAAAGACAAATACACTAATATGGCTTTACGAGTATGAATAAGCACTTCAACATTTAAGAGCTCCAATTTGCTCTGCATCTTAAACATTAATGAGTTGCATTTCTCTCACCTGTTCAAAACCCGTTTTCAAATTGGCTAGATGCAAATCCCCTATAAATTGGTTGAGGCGCGGACGGATTTGGAACATTAATTTGCGGTGAATCGAGTGGAAAATGGAAATTTTGTGCAGCCACTAGCAGCAGCGCGCAATAAACTTGAACTTGTTAATTTTAAGTATGATCGAAAATGGAATAACCCTAAAAAGTTCTCTGCCTTGGTAAACTTTCTTATGATAAGGTTTTATCGATAAACTTTAACAGGTGACTCAGGAGTGAAGGCATGGTAAAAGATAGATAACGTCTTTTTCTTTCTTGCCTACACTATGTGGGGTCAGCACAATATGTCCTTTCCTTCTAATTCCCTTTATCCGCCGTCATCTCAATACTGACCCCTTTCACAGATGTTTCACTCTTCACACAGTCTATCCAAATCTTTCTCGGTCTTCCTCTAGCCTTGCACCCTCCAACCACATTCATACTCATCACTTTTCTAGTCACATGACTTTCATCCCTTCTCATAACGTGCCCATACCATGTCAACCTACCACTCCTTATTTCAGTCACTTGTTTGTCTTATTTTTCTCAGTAATGACAACAATACTTCGAGTTAAAAAAGGTGTATGTAAGTGGAAAGAAATGTGATTAAACATCTCCAGAGGTTTAGCAGCCTGCAAGATAACTGTTATATAACTGAAGCAATTAAAATCCTCCATATTTTGCTTGGAGGGTTTATATCAAATTAGAGCTACTATAGCAATAAGGTTATCAAATATCTGAGACATTCATTTTTTTATGTGAGAAGTTGCCAAACGAGCAGACGGTTTACCTGATATTAAGTGAATACCGCCGCCCATGGACATCTGTTACACCCTAAGGTTCCAGATGTGTTGACAACCTTTTGAAAATTGGGCTCCGGCCACCTCACTCACCTGACGAAACGTGAAAGTATTATACTTTCACTTTACGCCAGTCTTCTTGGTACTTACCCGGACGAGCCTGCCCATTAGTGCAACAGCCGAGGCTGCTGCGAGGCCCTACCACCGTTAGATATAATGTTAGGCAAATAATGTAAAGTGACCACTTGATTTAAAAACACAAATTATAGCTAAGAACCATCTAGATTACGACAGCTAAAAAAAAAAAAAAAACCCACCGTAACCTGAAACTTATATAACACCCATTAATAAATATTTTTTGCATAGAATATAGATTGATGCTAATTTATGTGTTCTCTTATGTTATTGGTAAATGTTTAGCTGAATAATATGTAGAGCGGTTGAATAAAGCCAATAAAGCAACAAACAAGCGTTACTACAACTTTTCTAAATCTAAAGCCCCGGATTTAGATAACATTATTTTTATAATTGGGAAATGAATGGGACGAGATCTACTAAACGCTGTAATTTGTCTAAACATAAATTAGATGCAGGCATCTTAAATCAATTTAAGCATGGACTGATTTCTGGCATTACTTTGGAATAAACGGTACGGAAAACACAAATTTCGTGCAGTCTCTGTACATAGGGATGTAGCGTTACTTTAGAAACTTTGAATATGTCTTGGAACTCCATCAAAATTATACCTTATTACATCGTGATACGGCTCATTGTGACGTTGCATACTTGGGAAGTTTTGTTAAAATTTAGAGGTGGATTTACGATAATAACGGACGTGACGGGAATAATTTTTATACGGCTAAGAAAATTTGTTATTAAAAACGATTCATAAACTCACAAAGCAGCTTTAATTAACTAATTAGAGTTAATTTCGAGAACATTACCATATATAATATTTTAATCGATAATATTTTGATGTTCAATTTATATTAACTTTTATTATAAGAACGATTCTTGTGCATTTGAATGAAACGTTGCTTTTTTGCAATAACGCGTGTTGCAAGATCGACTTTTAATATTATTTGTACACCGATAAAGACACAAGCTTGTATTATAATAAGTATGTATTTAGGTAAATCTTATTGTCGCTTAAAAATTTTAAAACGTTACATTTTTAAGCGATTCAAGTATGAGAGATACAAAATTTGGCTTAAATCCAAACCATATGCGGCCTTTAGAGGTTGTTTGATTCAACATTGTTACATCCCGCATATTTTCATTTAAGATATTGCTTTTAGTGGCTTGTTGTAAGAACTGGAATAAAGGGCCTTTATCCTGTTCAGTGCTCAAAATTCAATATAATAATATTTTAGAACAAACAGATTAATTTCTTCTAATATTCTTGGCTAAGAATGAACTTAAATATTGAATCCCAAAAGATTTTTGTAAAAAAAAAAAAAAAATTGTAACATTACTTAATTAAGTAGAAAGTTGTCCGTTGCTAAATTCCCTTTTGCTTTCTTACAAAATAATCTCGCCAGTAACAAGAATTAACGGGGAGACAATAATAGTCCTAAAGTACCATTCTCTTAAATGTTTAGGCACACTATACTGATCAAGTTAATTACCATTTTCAATCTCATGATCACTAATTTCAATATAGGTTACATTCCGTTTTGTTGTGTCTGTTGTGTTGTGTGTTTGTTGTTCCTCTGTTATGTCTTTAATTTCCAAACAACGGGTATATTTCAATTATCAGGAAAGCCTAAATTGTAAAAGGGATTTGGTCTTGAATTTGTTGCACTCTTATGGCATGGCATTGTAGATTAATGTTATTTATGAACAATGGCGAACTTCCATACAGAATTTTATTTTAAATTAAATTGCTACATCTTTAAGTACAAAAATTTAACTTTTTTATGTAAGAATTTTGTTTAAAGGAGGCCGAGAATAAGTGATATTCAGTTTTAAACTTTTGTAGGTTATTACTATCACTGCTATTTGTACCTACTTTTTACGAAACGGTCCGTGGCATACTTGAAGTATTCCACGGACCTACCAAGGGAAAATATTGAATATGTATTGTACTATACACAATTGAAGGAAGGTTATACATAATACATATTAATGTGAAATTAGATCTAAGAGAGATTGTATTATAAAGCATTGATAATCGAAAAAATATCAATATATCGCTATTTTTGATTTTTTCCGATAAGTTTATTCGATATATTTGGATTCGATATATCGATATCGTCTTTCAATAACGATTCGATTATAGATTATAGATTCGATATATAGATAACGTGTATCTGCCAAATAGATATAAGCACAAGATAGCTACTTCATTAGCATACAATATAAATAATGACAATCCAGTATTAAATAGATTGTCTATTAATACAGAAGCTAACACGTTTTTAGTAATGTAAGGCTGACAAAAGAGAAACAAAACATACAAACTATTAGTTTGCCATATCAAAATATAAACCGTTTTTCTGGCAAGATCCTTGATGTAGAACTTTTAATTGATAAGTATGTAGATATCTTGTGCTTTACTGAGACATGGCTCAATGATATGACATTTAGTGTTATATAAATTATTCAGTAGCCAGTAAGTTCAACAGAGTGACTGCTATGGGAGGGGGATGTCTTATCCTACATAAAAACACTTTGAAACTGAAAAAAAGAACTAGAAATAAGGACAAAATATCTACGCCATTGTTTTGTCTACAAAAAATAAACAGGTCGTTCATGGGGCAAAGTGTGCGCATGTATAATAAAATTCCACAGTCAATATAAGGTCTGCCATTTGGTGAAGTAAACAAAAAGTTAAAAGTAAACTTATGGCTAAAGCATATTATACTATTTCTGAATATCTTGACGCCGCCAATGTGTGGGGTTAATACGGTTGATACTCACGTAGGTTAAAACAAGACTATTATTCTTAGCGATGGGGAATAAAAAGTAACTATAAATGGTATACTGTCATCGAGGTCAATAGTACAAATGGGTGTTTCTCGGGGATCGAAGTTGGGCCCATTTCTGTTTTTAGTCTTCTGATACTTTTGGTTTAGATGTTTTTAGTACTTCTGACCCCAGCAATTTTAGACCCATTTCAGTACTACCAACTTAATTGGAGTAACATTTGATTCAAAATAATTAAAAAATTATTTTGAATCAAATGTTACTCCATTTTAGTACACATAAATTGTTGCATAACAAGCAATATGGATTTACTGGGGGTCGCTCAACAACAGATGCGAGTATCCAGCTTGTTAAGAATATTTTTGATGCCTGGGAAGAGTCACAGGATGCCTTAGGTATATTCTGTGACTTAACCAAAGCATTTGATTGTGTACGGCATGACACTCTGGTCAGGACACTACACCACTATGGTATAAGAGATGCCGCACTCAATCTTCTGACATCATACTTGAGCTATCGTGTTCAGAGAGTTGACGTGAATGGCAAGGGATCTCCCGGGGCCCTGGTAAGTATGGGGGTTCCACAGGGATCTATTTTGGGGCCTTTTCTCTTCCTCATCTACATAAATGACCTGCCCTATCTTGTTAATAATGATCATGAGATAGTATTGTTTGCTGATGATACATCTTTAATTTTTAAAGTTAAACGACATTCTTTAAATTATGACGATGTTTACAATACTCTCTCCACTGTAGTGCATTGGTTTAGTGCTAACAACTTAATGTTGCATAGTAAAAAAAAAAAACGAAATGTATTAAATTTACAACTCCCAACGTAAAAAGTGTAAAAATTGATGTACTTTTACATGGGGAAGCGTTAGACCTAATTGACTCGACTGTATTTTTTGGCATAACTGTAGATGCCAAATTGCAGTGGGGCCCCCATATTAATAAACTGTCGAGTAGACTTAGCTCAGCAGTCTTCGCAGTCAATAAAATTAGACAGTTGACTGATGTGGATACTCGTGCTCGTCTGGTATATTTTAGCTATTTCCACAGTATAATGTCTTATGGCATTCTACTTTGGGGAAATGCATCCGACATAAATACTATCTTCATCCTGCAAAAGAGAGCTATTCGAGCGGTTTATAACCTGGGCCCCAAAGATTCACTACGAAACTCGTGTAAAGAAATAAAAATATTGACTGTAGCTTCTCAGTACATACTTGCTAATGTTTTGTAAGTCCACAAAAATAAGAATGACTTTTCAAGATTTAGTAATGTGCATTATGTAAATACTAGGAACAAGCATAAATTAGTTCTACCCTCAACTAGATTGCGTAGAATAAGTAAATCTTTTATGGGACATAAACGCTTTTATGGGACGTATACGCTTTTACAACAAAATCCCAGAAAACGTTCAAAATGAATCCGTTGCTAAATTCAAAAAACTTGTAAAGGAACGTTTGTGTGTTAATGGCTATTAAAGTATTAGTGATTATTTGAATGATAACACACTCTGGAAATGAATTGATCGCTCCAGACTCTTTCAAGTGGAATTTAATAATTGTACACATATTTGTAATTTTTTTGGCAAGTAAAAAAAAAATGTCCCGCTGAGTTTCTTACGCCGGTTCTTCTCAGGTCAGTGGCTTACCTTCCGAACCGGTGGTAGAGTTTTTTGACTATCAATAAGTAAGTGAATGCTTCTATATTGAATAAAGATATTTGACTTTGACTTTGACTTTGAGTCTACATAAACGTTTTGTTTGCGGATGACACTTCACTATTGTTTACCAAACTGTGAACCAAATGAAATACTAAGTGTCGTGTCGGGCTGGTTTGCGACACATAATTTACTTTTGAACGCCACTAAGACTTAAGACCACTAAGTATCAGATTTACTTTATGAAAGCTGTCTCACAAACCAGGAATCTTTATTAATGACAACATCCTACCTCTCGAGGATTCAACAGCATTCCTTGGAATATGCATTGACCCAAGTTGCAATGGGGTGCGCATATTTTTTTTTGACACATTTGTACACAACATTTTCTAGTCCCAAACTAAGCAAAGCCTGTATACTACGGGTACTAGAAAACTCATAAACATACTTAAACACACTTTTCTTTTGTAAATAAATACATATTATACATATAGAAACACCCAGACACTAGAAAAACACCATGTTCATCACACAATATCTTTCCAGTAGTGGGGATCGAACTCACACCCTCTGGCGCAGGAGGTAGGTACAGTACCAATTACGCCATTCGGGTCGTCGAAATATAGATAAATTAGCTAAGAAGTTGAGCGCTGCCGTCTTTGCTATACGCAAGATCAAGCAACTAACAAACGAGGCAACAGCTAAATTAGTTTATTATGCTTATTTTCTTAGTATTATGTCTTATGGTGTCTTACTTTGGGGTTCCGCATCCGGTGTAGACACGATATTTGTATTGCAAAAGCAAGCGATACGGGCTGTCTATGGCCTGGGTCCACGTGAGTCGCTTCGGCATATTTTTAAACAAATAAACATCTTAACGCTCCCGTCGCTATACGTACTTGAGAACATCATGTATGTACGAAATAACATAGACCTTTTTACAAAAAAAAAACATACCACATCGCGTCGGGGCCGTGGTGACACGTTGGAAATATTGAGGTTTAGACTAGCTAAAACCAGGAAATCGTTTCTTGGTAGATGTATTAACTTATATAATATAATAGGTGACATCCACAAACAATTAAGTGTAAATAATTTCAAACATTTTGTAAAAGCCACCTTAATGGAAAGGGCATGTTATAATGTCGAGGAATACATTGAGGACAAGGATGTGTGGAAATGACTCTTGCTCTACACTTGCCAGTCCCCTGGCTCCTACTAAATTATACTAAAATAATTTTGTGTATACCGCAAAGTTTCTTGCCGGTTCTTCTCTTGCAGGTCTAGTGTAGTGAACCAGTTGTAGTTTTTGACGTTCAATAAGAGATTAAAATAAGCCTATGTTGAATAAAGGAATTTTGACTTTGACTTTGATATCGGAAAAATATTTAATATCGAAATCATATCCAAAACTATATTTTTTTTAAATTTGAATAAGGCTCATGGTAGAATCTTTAATACTAAATATACCTTTTTATTTTGGACAAGGGGCCTAAAGAGAAAATTTCCATGTATCAATTTTTCTCTTCAATATATTGAGGTCAATATTGATATTTATATAAATATCGATATATCGACATTTCTTCACTTTCCACATCCCTAAACGTCTGTCAATTTGTCAAACGCCTACGTTACTCCAAAATCTAAAGCATAGTTTCAGTGCTGCCATAATTTTTTTACATTTACTTGCTATTACATATCAAGATTTTAGAATGGACTGGAACTAAATAAAATATACTATAATATAATATACAAACAAAAACAAAAGTAATTTTTTTTCAGGCAAAGCCATGGGCCTTAAAGTTATATTTAAAGAAAGCGATGTAACGAATATATATGTACCATAAGTATTAAATGTTTTAACGGTAACACTAAATTAAAATATATTAAATATTTCAATCAATTAAGTATTCTAAATAATTATTTTTATTTCCGGCTTTAATTGTTTCAAATGATAACTTGGTAAAATGTAATTATTATTGTTAATATTCTTGGTTTCAGTTTATTTTCTAGATGCTTTATTTTTAATTGAATAAAATTTTGCCATTGTTCATTCATCAATTAAAAATAACAAAGTTATATCCATAAATTTATTTTAAAGTATATTAAAACTCATCGTCTATATTTTCAAATATAAGCTGCAGGTTATGATCGAAACAAATATTTACAAACGAAATGTCTACAATTTTTCTTCATTTATTATTTTTATTGATTACATCTACATATTTTTTTTAAGTTTCATCTTAAGTGTAGAATTATAAATAGCAATATAGAATATTAATATCCCTTTTAAATTTTAATAGGTAAAGGTGTTATGACGCAAAACATTGCTTAAAAATGTAGCAAAATAACCAGCTAAGTGCCAGTCTGACATGCGCATGAACGGTTTCGTACTATTATCTATATAAACGGAAAAAAATCAGGTCTGTTGTACGGGAGCCCGATTTAAATATTTTTTTAAATTATTTATTCTGTTTGAAGTATTTGTTGTTATAGTGGCAACAGAAATACATAATCTGTGGAAGTTGCAACTGTCTAACTATCACGGCTTATGAGATACAGCCTGGTGACTTACGGACAGACAGACAGACAGCGGGGTCTTACTTATGTGATCCCCTTTTACCCTTTTGTTACAGAACCCTAAAAACAAAGTAGGTAAATACGTTGAGATTTTCGTCGGTGTAAAAATAAGACGTTTAGCTCATCTGAAAACAACTAGTAAATAAAATAAATAAAAGAATTAGAAAAAAAAATGTGTGTTTGTGTTATCTCAGTCCGTACCAGCATCAATAAATCGACCTGAAGACACACTAATAATTTCATTAAAATTGGTCCAGCCGTTTAGGAGGGCTCATACACACGTATATACATATATATATATATATATATATGTATATATATATATATATATATATATATATATATATATATATATATATATATATATATATATATATATATACCATATATGTATATATATATATATATATATGTATACATATGTATACCTAAAGATTTTTCATTTATATGGTACAGTTAGCTTATAGCTTATGAAATGCTTGCACTACGAAATTTGAACAACCATACATTGTTTCATAAATACGATATGCATTATGTTATACAACATGAAACTGAAATATGGTAGTGTCAAAGTGGAGTCAGACAGTCTTTATAGACTGCGTCGAGGTTTGGATGTTGCCCAAATGCGATGTAATCTTCAACTTGAAACGTCGGGAAGAATCTTATTATTAAAATTCACCAAAATGCTTATATAAACTTTATTTTAAATATTAAAACTATTGTGCGTTGTCTATGTACAGTAAAATGGTTTTACATTTGTATTTATTATATAATAAAATAAAAAAAATTAAGAGCCTAAATATGTGCCACTCCTGGGCTAAGGGGCCTGCTATGTACAAAGTGTCACTACGTAGTCGACCACGCGACCAGATTGACTCACTGCAGATTGGCAGACTTCACAATACAAATTATGTCTTTGAAATACTATTTTTAGTATTGTTTCGATGATATAAAAAATTATTATGCTTTTTTATTCGGGTTTTTCCACGATATTTTCCTTCACCGTTAAACATGCGATAAGTATGCACTTAACGATTTCATTGGAACTTACATTGCTCGAGTGTATACAAAAATAAATAACCGTACACTAAGACACCACGAATATGTACTATATATATATATATATATATAGGTATATATATGGAAATAATATAACTTTTTAGTGTTCCGTACCCAAAGGGTAAAACGGGTCCCTATTATTAAGACTCCGCTGTCTGTCTGTCTGTCACCAGGCTACCTCATGAATCGTGATATCGCCTTTCATACAACAGACACGATATTTTCTTCCATTTTTATAGATAATGTTGCGGAACCCATCGTTCGTGAGTCCGACTCGCATTTGGCCGGTTTTTTCATTTTATTCTCAATACCAAACGGTAAGTTCAGGAAAGCAAAACCACCCCTAAAGTAATAAGCTAGTGTTTGCCAAATTACTCCCTTAAGCAACTCTCTTTTCACTTTAAATTGATGTTTTAACTTCAACTAAAGTCGGTGGTTCTGTGTTTGGGTAATGCTAATGTCAATAAGAGGATTAGTTAATCAACACATTACGCTCAATCCTGATTTAACATGCCGCAAACTTTGTTGCTTTTCAAGTTGCGACGGGTAACGGGAAACCCGCGCCCGAGGCTGTTGCAAAATAACTTTTAATCATTCAGGCTTATCTATCAAGAAGTACGCGAGTTGAATACGTAAGTTTTCAACTAAAATGTGACAAGTTTGTCTTTATCAACAACGTGTATGTTTCCACGAGTTTGCGTTCGTTCACGTTACGCGTTTACCCGCTCCTGTAAATTTAAATGCTTCTGTTAAAATGTCTGCTTTAAAATTATTCTCCTTTATCGGTATCTAACAATGCAAAATTAGAAGATCATCATTTAACTAAAGTCCGATATCGATCGAGACTAGCATACTGTTATCTTAGTCCGTACCAGCATCGATAGATAGATAGTCTTTATTTGAAAAAACATGGTTTACATACATTGCATGCAAGGTATTAACCGTACAGTGTCCTTAGTTATTTCATTGGTTACAAGAGATGGTGCATTGGCCGCGATATTGTTTATTACAAACTTTACCAAATATAATCATATGTCATTATTCAGTCATGATAAAATTAATTACGTAATTGATTAGTTTTGTGATAATAAATAATGTCAATGTTAAAATAACTGGTGATTATTCCAACAGCTTAATATTTTTAGTACACAATAGAATGCAAATTAAATTATATTAAAACGAGAATTACATACTTCTAAAAAATGTCTTCCTTCAAAAATACTGAGATGAAACGGTAGTGCTGTTTTTGTATTTCTACTTGCACTGCTCAGTGGTTAGGGTAAATAATTGGCAAGAAAATAAATCGAACCTGTTGCCCTGCAATTTCCGATGGGGCCGCGTCGTAAGGCTTCTCGATGTAAGATATTTGAGCGTTAGTAAGGGCTCTTTACTGGTACAAAAGTACAAAATATCAGTACCAGCTCAAATGAAATTGCTAAATACAATGTTAAGTGCTGCGTGTGATACAATTTATCACATGCTCAGCCGTGAAGGAAAATCATATTGAGTTAACAAATTCAAATATCTTTATTTAATATTAGAAGAGAATACAAGCATTAAATTAAATTATTGAGTGTCCCGAACGATTGAAACTAAATTCAAATCTTCATTTTCAAAATAGTAATAAAAACAAACACCCCGAAGATAATTACATTAGGTCTACCAATATGCGATGGGATTACGTGCTGGACTATGCCCTAAAACCCTCTGTACAGAGATAACCTTTATGCAGTCGTAGGAAAACTTTATTTTACTGTAAGAGACTAAAAGCGCTGTACTCTACCATACATCTTTGTAAGGTTCGGTGTGTGCAAGTCAGAGCTAGGAATAAAACTAGTTTTTTTTTTAATTTGTCCTATCGCTATCTATAATGAAGAGTTCGGAAAAACTCAGAAGTTTTTATTTTAAAAAGATGGAACGGAAACGTGAAAGTACGCGGGCGAAAACTCTTCACGAGATTCATTTTTAATTACAGAGAAATATAGAACCGACATCGATATGGACTTTGGGAATTTCGAAATACAAATGTTGAAGTATTTTTTCCTTGAGGATGCTTGACATAGATACGGCGATGGGTACAGATAATTAATGATTTCAAATATTTCTATATTAGCAAACAGTGAATTTTAGAACTGCCGCCATTAACACGAGTAAGACTTTTACATGAATATTTGTAATGTTTTATGTTTTAAAATTAAAAATAATTAAAATATAATTATATTGTATTGTCGCTGGCAGCACTGTATACCGGATATGATATGTTTTCCACACTTCTTAATGAAGTGGCCCCCGGTTACCTCACTCACCAGACGAAACGTAGAAGTGTAATACTTCCATTTCACGCCGGTTTTCTGAGAGTTTGTGGTCCTGCTTCGGACGGACCTGCTCATTAATACAACAGTGAGTGACTGTTGCGTGGTCCACAGTTATCTGCCACAGGTATCCCTGGACTTCTTCTCTTGAAAATCTTGAACCCTAAATTTTAACTTGAATTCAAGGGGAAAGTAAATATTTGATATATTATATTTAATGACATCGTGGCGCAGTTGCCAAGGTATTGGCCTCGGCGTCGGGGGTCGTGGGTTCGATTCCCACACAAGGAACAAATATTTGTGCCACCCACAGATAGTTATTTCGCGTCTGGGTGTTTTTCCATGTCAAATTTATGTTTGTTAAACGTCCTTACAACATAGAATACTTCTAAAGTGAGGGCAACGTAAAAAAAAAAAAAAAAAAAAAAAAAAAACAGAAAAAGACAATTATAATGGATGCCATTGGAACATTGAAGTCCACGGAGACACGTAATCCTTAAAACTTATCGCTTCGTTGGACTAAAAATTCTGACCGTAATTAGAAACAGGTGAACCGATTTAATTGAATTCGTTAGAATTGAATTACATAATCCATTTCATTGGCGGGCGAATATGTTATCGGAGACAAGCGGAAGCGGCGAGCGGTTTCTACGACCTTTGCTTCATTGTCATCAGTAAGTATAAAACATTCAATCATTAATATTTTATTTACTCAACTTATTACATTTATCATTAATTATTTTGTGCTCGAGATATTGAGATTTTGAACTACTGGAAAAATATTGTGTGATGAGCATAGTGTTTTTCTAGTGTCTGGGTGTTTATACATGTATAATGTGTATTTATTTACAAAAGAAAAGTATGTTTAAGTATATCTATCAGTTTTCTAGTACCCATATTACAAGCATTGCTTAGTTTGGGACTAGATAATGTTGTGTAAAAAGAACGTGTCCTAAAAAAAAATTATTAGCTGCGGTTCGGAATCGTGGAGAAACACAACATCAATAACTGTGGTAGGGCGAATGGGCAGGTCCGTCCGGGTAAGTACTGAGACCTCACAGAAGACCGGCGTGAAGTGGAAGTGTTACACTTCTGCGTTTCGTCGGGTGAGTGAGGAGCGAGAGGACCCGCTTTATTAAAAGGTGCAACCCATCTGCCGCCCTACGGGTGTTGCAAATGTCCATGGGCGGCGGATATTACTTAACATCAAGTGAGCAGCGAACTCGCTTGCCATCTTCTCACTTAAATAAATATTAAAATAAATATTTAGGACACATTTTTACACAACATTTTCTAGTCCCAAACTAAGCCATGCTTGTACTATGGGTACTAGAAAACTGATAAACATACTAAAACATACTGTTCTTTTGTAAATAAATACATATTATAGATATATAAACACCCAGACACTAGAAAAACACTATGTTCATCACACAATATTTTTCCAGTAGTGGGGATCGAACCCACACCCTCTGGCGCAGGAGGCAGGTACACTAACCACTACGCCATTCGGGTCGTCAATAAAATATAAATAAAAATCAATTATAATTTTGCGTGCCAAATGAGGGACTTGATAAACGAAGAGAACACTAGTAATGAGCATGGTTTTCCGTAAAGATTTAAGGCATGAGAGATCTCGAAACCGTAACCGCCCGCTTATGTACTGAGGTTCAAGTGACTTCACTTGTTCTGGTTCTATCACTTGGAGTTCGCTAATTGCGTATCTGACCGAAACCCTAATCAATTAATTACTTGATCCAATCTAAATGGACTCCATCGGACTAATCCCGGACTACATTGAAGTTAATTTAATCTTGCAGAAATAGTTAACAGTAAAACAGAAATTTAATAATCGTTAAGAGTTTCATAGTCGATTTTAAAAAGACTGATCAATGAATACCTATTCACTACAATTAAATGTAAACGTGTAAAGTCTTAATTAATGAAATATGTGATGATGAGGAAAAATCTAATTCCTTATGTCGAAGTTCCAAAATTAATCAATTTAATATCTTTGGGGGCAGTTAAATATTGACGGAACAAAATATCGATTTAAATGTTAAGGAATATTTGGAGTAATGTAAGATTTGAGCACGAATAAAAAGTATTCAAGGATAAACTACGTCACACAGTGAGAACAAAATAAACATACTGAAATAATTGAAATACGTAAAAGCATAAGGCCAATTTTATTTCTAAAAGATTCAGCCTATATTAAACGTTTTGCCACAAAAGTAATAGAAGTAAATGAGTTTTATTAATATTTCAAATGGGAACTACTCTTATTTCTTTACTTTTCTTTCTTTATTTAATTACTACTTTTTTCTTTCAAACAAATTCCATGCAGTACTTAACAAATTAAATTCTTCTATCACTACATAGTATAAAACAAAGTTGTCCCGTTGTCTGTCTGTCCCTATTTTTTACTAGATAGAGTGATTCAAGGGGAGGTTTTATATGTATAATATATTCCCGTGCGAAGCCCGGGCGGGCTGCTAGTTCATTATAATTAAACTCTTATTACTTAATTATTATTGAAAATATGGACAAAGAAAAAGCCCATCTGATGTTTCGCGGTCACTCGCGTAAATTACTATACAATTATGACATTGCATTACTATATATGAACTATAGTAAAGTATGCTGGTTAAATGCCTCGTCTGTATAGTAAAAAAGTAAAGTAACAGCCTATACATGTCCCACTGCTAAAAGGCAATGGCCTCTTCTGTACAGAGGACTATGCCCTGAAAGCCTGCTGATTAATATAGGATATAAAACGGAGATAAATTCTCCGTAATCGTAACTTCTACGGTTAATTTTTATAAAATTTAGTGAGCCTGCTCTTCTTCTGATCTCGACTACAGAAATATCTTTGTTTCGGAACTCATCCACTTATTCCTGATAGACACCACCTATATCGTCATTCAAAAGGCATTGATTAATGTTAATATGGAAGAACCCCCAAAATCACCTGGTCATTCTCAAATGCCTCCGCTTAATACTGAGATAAGTGAACTAGGCAATTATACTACCCTTTAAACGCCTTTGCAGTAGAAAATATTTATATAAGCTTGCCCTATACTTCTACTTTACGTTAGAACTATTGCGAAATTAAAAGCGTATGACCTAAACACATTGGGTGTGAGCAGTCTATTATTTGCATGGAAAAATCTGAATTTCAATTCCGCAGAATTATGGTGTTTGGATTCTCTTCGCGGGATAGACAGTGGCGAAGCATTAACGTAAACTGTCGCATGGCTCTGCCGATATAGAAAACAAATCTGACATAAACTGATACCTCGGAAGTATGAATAAGTATTTTTCACACAAAACTAAAGGGACGCTTACTATGACTATATACTTTTACATGACATACTACTTCATAACCTTTTAAGTCTCATTTACGGGCTGTTTAAATAAAATTTGAAAGTCTCGATGATTGTTGATACTGAGCTGACTTAAATTTTAGCGCTTACTTGTACATATTGATATTAATAAAATAAATTGAATAAAAAACCATTTTGCTTAGGACATACATAAATTTGGATGAAGATAATACCTATACGAGAATCATTATACCTCCTTTCGGTGTCCCTACCAATAGCGTATTATTTTATAAACATTTAACTGATAAAGTATAAAGAAAGTAGATAGTGACGACGAGCTAGGTTTAATCTCTAATTCCCTCTAAACTTAGGTACGTTAACCGAAACGATTTCAGGAAGATCGGGATAATACACGAATTCAATAGCAAAAGGGATCTACGAGGAAAATCACTTTAGGAATGCCTGGAATTTGATCAAAGTAAACACGCCACTCAGCGATATAAGCCTTGAGAAATAAAAAAGGTTGAAGTATTCTTTTCTCAAGAGTGCTTGTAGCAGGATAGGGGCTTGATAGGCACGATGAGCGAATTTAAATTTTTCTCTCCTCCTTTTTCCTGGTTTTCCCAATTGATTAATGTTTTACCAAATATTTAAAAGTGAGTTCTTAACATAATACCGAATTGTCATCTTCTACTTGTAAATTTAATACATATTGTAATATGACCTCTTTGTAATTTTTTTATACCTCATTGAACAATAGTAATAATGTTGGTAAACTTATATAATAAAAGAGGTGACATCCCTAAACAATTAAGTGTAAACAATTTCAAACATTTTGTTAAAGTTACCTTAATGGTCTATTATAATGTTGAAAAATACATTGAAGACAAGGATGTGTGGAATTGACTCTTGTTCTGCACTTGCTTGGCACCTGGCTGCTGCTTATTTTATACATAATTTTTTGTGTACTCACATAATTGAAATATATATGTCGGAGATAGGTGCGTCACTTGGGACAACTCGTTGTCAGATCCCTCCTAATTTACTTGTTCGATTAAAATCAACAATAACGAAAATAACTTTTGACCACGCAGATGTTATTAATTGGAAACGCAGCAAGTTGGATACAGGAAGATGATCGTTCGCACCGCCGTCCTTTTCTAAGTGGCGTGCCCGAGCACGTCCAGAACACACCTCCGTGTCCGATGTCAATTGACTTCCACAACTCATAACCGTCAAGTCCGCTCTCTCACTTCCTGTATCAACCTTACTCAAGCGCACTACTTGACGTTTCCGAGAGCTACCAATAGATGGTGTTGTAATCCTAATTATAGTGCCACATCGTGATCCTGCGACACATATACAGCGTGTACATATACATACACACATATAGGGGATAACTTTTTATAGTTGTATTCAACATTTAAATTCTTTAAACATCAATATTCACAGGGTTATTAAATTTTCCAAAACAAAGAATTTTAGAACACCCTTACCTATAAAAGCGTAACGTAAAGTTCATTTGTAAAGGTCACAAAGCATATGAATGGGTTGAATGAATTTAAAAGAGACAAAACATACTGTTAGAAGGAGAGGCTTAGGATGTTACAAATTTTGTTTCTTTTTTACTTATGGATTTTGTTTAACGTTAATATTTTTTTATGATTATTGGCAAGTAGCGTTAGACGTGTGTTCATTTATTGTCCTGATGGTAACGACACGCTGTATACTACTGGCAAGAAAGTCTGCGGTGTTATATATATAACACCGCAGACTTTCTTGCCAGTAGTATTTTTTTTCACGTTCAATAAGAGCTTAAAATAAGCCTATACATATAACAAACACATTTTGACTTTGAACAATAATATGAGAGCCACTTGCACTCAACGTCGGGTTAAATAAATGAAGAGTTTATTAACACGGGGCTAGTTAATTAAAATTTGAATTGTCAATATGTCTTGTTGCACTTAAAAATACTGGGCTAATTACTAATCTGTCATTTCGTTTTTTTTTAGCTGGGAACGTTAAGATATCTATGCGCTTCTATAGAATCTCGACCAAAGATAATGCATAAATAAAAACCGTGCATAAACAAAAATGTAGCCTAGAGTGATGCATAAAATCTATGGTTACTCCAGCATTTACACAAATTACTAGTCTTCATCAAGTAATACTACTGAACAAAATTTGATGTAGGTTAGTTTCTCAGTAACATGTTATGTGGTATGTGTATAATAATACGTATGGTGTATTTATGGGGCCCCCATACAACAGACTGTGATTTATTTGCCGTTTATATAGACGGAACCCTACGGGCGCGAGTCCTAGTCGGACTTGGGCGATCTTTTATATATTTTCATTATCATTCTTAAGTTGTAAAGATTTTCACGGTTCTTGAGCTTTACGATGATCACCGATATAAAGATAACGATGAAAGCGCATAAAATGGGCGTCAGATCGAACCTCCGATGAGCCTGAACACGAAGTAAATCGTTGCGTAATTAGACTTAACGAGGGGCGAGAAATTTATTTGGCAATTCGGACTGAGCCAATGAATTAAGCTTTCCAAACAGATTATTTTGCTTGTCCCGTAACTATTAACGCAGTTAAGAGCTCGGTTAATACCACCATTCGTGATAAAACATAAATTGCTCGCTTAATGCAGTATCGTTCTTAAGTCAACTTTTGCAAAAACAGGACAGTCTAGAATATGAAATAATTTAATGCCTTATTTTTTTTACCTCACTTATAACTTTATAACATTCACGGTCATCTTCACTTATACATTATAACACATGTTTGTTAAAATGTGTAATTTTTTTCTTTTAGCATAAATCATTACTGCTTTATTAATTTTGAACAGTACAGTTCAACGCATTGCCTCGAGCATCGGTACGACAAAATTGGTTTTGCATCTTATGAATAATTTAATCCACTTAGTTCGTAAATTCCGTTCATGAATTCACTAATCACCACTTTTAAAACTATTGAAAATGCCGTGCGGATACGTTTCGTGGACTTTTTTCAGAAATTACATATTCTATGAATTTGTTTCCCTTATGAATTGTAAAATAGCAAGATTCAAATATTTAAAAGAATCCCTTATGAATTGTAAAATAATAAGATTCAAAAATTTTAAAGAAAGGTTATGCGAAGAAGAAAAAGGTTTCGTAGTAACCTAATATCTTTACTATTGTCTATTCAAGTAAAAAAAGGTTTAAATATACCTTTTATCGCTACTTAGATACAATGAAGATTGTCTGTATAAAGTGAAAAAAAGATACTTTTTTAAGAATTGGCAGTGCCTTACGTAACAACTTATAATCTCCTTTTAAAATGAAAAGTTAAGTTAAAAAAGAAATGTTTTTAAAATGATTTATCCGGAAGATGTTTTCTTTACGTACTTTCTTACCTTTATATAATAAATATATGTAACAATAAAAGTTACGTTAATGTAATCACATGTTCAGTTTTAGATACAGATATCGGTAATTTTAAATTTAACACGAACAGTTTACAGATTGGAAGTATCTCGTTGATCCAAAGATAAAACGTCATAGATCTTTAATTCAATAGTTTCGCTTAGAGCTTCTTTCGCCTAAGTGGTCCGAATATATAATGAGACTGGAGCGCTACTAAAATTCTATGTCTATTGACATCGCTGAATGCGCACTTTTCCTTTCAGGGAAATGGATACGGGAAAACTGTACTCAAGCGCATTAAGTTGAAGCGGGGCTTACTTAGACCGCTAATTTTAAAAGTGGTGAAAAGACGATAGTGTTGAAAAGTCCTTAAATAAACCCACTTTATTAGAAGGTGGCAACACATCCAGAACCTAAGGGTGTTGCAAAAAGGATTGGCAAAAATATCTTTGAATTTTTAGGGTTCCGTATTCAAAAGGCAAAAAGGGACCCTATTACTAAGACTCCGCTGTCTGTCTGTCTGTTAGTCTGTCAAGGGCTGTATCATATGAATCTGCACAGTATAAATAAATATTTAAGTTGGGCTCCCATACAACAGACATGATTTTTTTTTCCGTTTTTATAGATAATGGTACGGAATCCTCCGTGCGTGAGTCCGATGGTCATCCAATTTTAATATACGATTAAATTCTTGTCAACTGTTGTTTAACATTACTAAAGCTTGTAGAACCCCTGAAAACAACGTTGATTTTGATTTGAAATTAATGACTGACTAACGAACGATCGCCAGAAAATCGAGTTTCTAGAAGCCTTTTTCCCTTGATCAACGAACTGTCAAAAGTTTGATTAACCTATGAATTTGGCCGAACAATCGTCGGATAAAAATTTCCTTCAACTTTTTTTTATGTGAAAAGTTGCCAAGCTGGCAGACGGTTCACCTGATGTTGATTACCGACGCCCATGGACATCTGCTACACCCGAGGGTTCCAGATGCGTTGACAACCTTTTGAAAATTGGGCTCCAGCCACCTCACTCACCAGACGAAACGCGAAAGTATTATACTTCCACTTTACGCCGGTTTTCTGTGAGGTCGTGGTACTTACCGTGCTTACGTGTACTTAAGTGCTGTTGCACGAATGGGCAGGCTCGTCCGGGCATGAAATGGCAGTGAAAAGAAAAAAATGAAATGAAATCTTATTTTTAATAAAAAAAATGAACTTATCATTATCACCTCTACCAATGCGTTGTAAGTTATTACATAAATTTTTTAGTGAAATATGCTATTACAAGTATAGGTAAAATATTAACTTTACTTAAGCTTTTCGTTCTTATAATGTAAAAAGCTTATAACAAAAATAAGTATCCGGTTCCGGCCCTACGCGTTTAAAATGACTCCGTGGCGCAGTTGCCAAGTTATTGGCTTCGCCGTCGGGGGTCGTGGGTTCGATTCCCACACGGGGCAACTATTTGTGCGACCCACAGATAGTTGTTTCGCATCTCGGTGATTGTCCTCGTGTAATTTATGTTTGTATAACGTCCTTACAACGCAGGAAAATGTTATCCTAAAGAGAGGGCAATGTTTTTTAAAAACAGAAGAAAAGAAATGAAAAAATAAAATAACGCGTGCTCGTGCGCGTTATTTTAAACAAGATAATAAAGAATATCACCCACGAGCCATCATGGCGTCGCGTGACCCCCGGTGGCTACATAACATAATAAACGATACTTTAAATTTTTTTTTAATTATTGCCTTATAGGCCAAAGCGAAATATATATTATGGCGCCACCCGACGATTACATTGTTTTACACCAATTGGTTTAATATGAGTGCCCCAATTTCGGTGCGCCAGTGTCATATATATCTAGTATTTGTATTAATATCATTGCCTAAAATCATCGCGACGCATTTTTGAAGATGTTCACCGGTCATTGTCAGTCTTTTAGTATTTTTGTGAATTCTAGATCAAGGTCATATTAAACATACTTGTTTTGTACAGGCGATAGCTATGCTTGGCCAGAGGGAAACCCAAGAAAAAGGATAGAAAAGATCTATCAGGTTATAGGTTGGCTGTATTGACTTTCCAATAAAATTAATAATATATAAATATATAACAAGTAAAAGTATAGCTAATAGAAACAGTCTATTATAATGTCAAAGAATACATTGATTACAAGGGAAGAGTCATCCCCAACTCTGCATTTGCAAGTCCCCTGGCTGATGATAATTTTATACTTAAATATTTTTCTAAAATCGTTATTATTAAATTTACTTAAAACTCCAATGACTGTTTCCTTGTATCAAAATTCAGTGCATACCCTTTTTACTGCCATCAATGTCATAATTATTAAAATTGTTCGATTAAAGTCATCAATGAAACACCAATTTTAAACCACGCATACCATTTTATTAATTTGATTGTGATAGCTATGCTCCTGTCTATGTATATATATATATATATCAATTAGTTACACATTAATTGACAATATAAATTATTCTTAACAGTAAGGGTACAAAAATAAAATGTGAAATAATCGCTACATATCGCGGGCTTGATGAAATTATCAAGACATCGCAGTACATTCAGCATGCGATTAAATGTCCGTGTAATTAATAGTTTACAAGGAAAATAAACCGCTCGCTTTCCACGTGTAATGTTTTGTTTTTTTAATAAAAGTCAAAAATTTAATATAAAATTTAATCTATTCAATGATATAAATATTAAATATTTCATAGGATACGTGATTTTCAAATAAAATCGATGAGTGATATTCAAACAAAAACTGATACGCTTAGATCAGCGAAAATGTTCATACACACGATTTAATATAACAAGTTTCTTAATAAATTCCTTCAACGCTTTATTTAAAAATAAAGCAAGACAAATGAGAATATTTATATATATATGTATATTTAAATTTCGTACCGCTATGCATACATTTTTTCTGTAAAATATAATATTATGCAAACAATTTTTACTCTATCTACATACGTCAAAGGATAACTGACTTATAAATAATTTACAAGAGGCTAGTACAAAAGTTGCGGTCTACAGTGTACTTAGATTAAAATTTCGTATTTTATTTCGTTATTCTATTACAGAGGTTACGCCAAATTGCGAAAGGGTTACATAAATTATATTGGAAGCGTAAGTTTATACCATAGAAGTAAACTATTAGCAATACTTAACACTGACTATATTTACTACTATTTTATTTACCTTTATTCACTATCGCTCCTAATACATTCCCTATCAGTCTGATGTCAACAACAATTACTACTTTGAATATGTATAGGTTATTTATTTACATTAAGTAATCACATACCGAACATCCTTAAGAAGTATTGAATGTCATTATATGAACTATTCAAATTAATTTTCCGCATTTTGGTTGTATCTTTGGCTCATGTTAAATTCTTATTTTCGACTGTATTTTGCGGAATAATATTTATATTGTTACATACAATGTAATAATCTGTACGAATGTCGTATTTATAATACTTAAGTATTATATCTTTACACTAAAGAAGTACTTTTAGCTGTGATCTAATATCGTTTGCCGCCATATAAGCCATTAATGTTAGGAAGATAATTTTAAACGATATTTTAGGAAGATTTAAACACAAAAGATAGGGGTGCTTTTGGGGTGGCAAAAGTTCAACCCACCGAGAGGTCTATACGGACAGAGTATACATAATTTAATTTTGTTTACGTGAGCGCTGTATGACATAGAAAAGCTACGCAAAAATAATAAAAAAAGTTTTGACTCTTTCGTCGGTGACGTGATTTTAATGAATAACTACAATAATGAATTAGTACAATATGTTATATTTTACAAAGCAGAGGATAGATGACAAAATATGGTACCCATTTTAATATGGTACCCAGTAGGAGACGCGAATGAATTGTGGATAGTGAATTATTAAAAATTCTTTAGCTAACTATATCCTTTACTAAATTTAAGGCCACCGGACATATAAAATTTCAATGAGGATAGTAATGAATGATCAAATATTTAAAAAAAAACCGATCAAAGTCGAAAGAGCTAAGTGTGAAGAGAAAAAAAAAACAGGGTGCAAAAGCAGTTCTTAGCGACTTGAGCACTATAACAAGTATGGTCACAATTACAACTTAGTGAACTTAAATATAATGTTACATTGTATAATACTTTACAAAAGTTAAGTTACAAGTAAACAATGAAGCTGATCAATATGATTACATACGTTTCGTGGACTTTGTAAGGTGATGAATTACAATCAGACTAACAGCATAACAACAACACTATAGCATGGCTGACGACGCTCAGCCGAATCCTCTTCAACCGCCTTAAATTACACTAAAATAAACTTTATTACACACTAATAGAGTCTGTTCTTTAGCGTAATTCCACTAAAGACGGGTTATGCACTAAATGGTCTTTGTCACGATACTACTTTCGCTGGGGCTGGAGCTGTCGTCGGATCGCTGAGACTTGAGGTCCTGAAACAAGGCAATTTAAACAAATTAATTGGGTAAGTATAAAATAGAGCCGTGATAGCTCAGTGTTAGGTCGCTCGTTTTTAATTCAATATACTCCAGCAACCTGAGATCAAATAACGGTGCCAGCGCTAACGACATTTTTAATTCTAAATAAAAAGTGGTGGACTATGCCCTGATACCCTCTGTATAGAGGAGGCCTTTGTCCAGCAGTGGGACATGTATAGACTGTTACTTCTTACGTAGTTTTACTGGCGGTAGCCAGGATTAAGAGACCATACTGTAAAGTATTCAAAACCTCGATAAACTTATATAAAAAAAAATAACCGTGATCCATAAAAACTAGTTAGCACTCCAACGTTACGTTCCATCATGTTAACTATCTTGAAACCATTTATTTCTCAACCTTAAAGATAGATAAACAACCCGTACGATACTACAGTAGTTATGTAAGAGTATTACATTAATAAATCCTGAATTATACAGATAATAGAATTTGAACTTTTTTCGAAAGTGTTGAAAAGCATTACACTCCTTTTCATCGCTGTGACGTACGAGTATGAATCGCTTTCTCAGATTCGTAACACATTTGGGGAGTACGTCAGCGTAAACGTATCAAATGCGGCAAACTTTTAATGACCATGTCGTTCCGTTCATCTTCGTTTATAACTCTGCGTGCGTCTGGAAATACTTTATTCCGAGAAGAATTACGTTTCACGAGGATATATTACTTTGTTCCTTTACCATCTTCATGGAATATGAATGTTTTCTTTTACATAATAGCCATCTTAAAAGTTTATTCATATTGTTTAGTTAATAATTTATTGTTAATTAAAAAAAAGTGAAGCAGTTCTACGAGAAAATGGTTAACAAAATATCAAAAAGCAAGCGAAAATACGGTGACAGAGTTATTACCCGTCAAGTTTGTGGCTTATTAACTTGTACATGGGTCATGAGGGTTAATTAAATTTGGGTAAAATGCATGTGAATTTATCTCGTAAATAGAGTGAAATAAGAAAGAAACCGGTAAAATGCATGTGAATTTATCTCGTAAATAGAGTGAAATAAGAAAGAAACCGGTCAAGTGCGAGTCAGACTCGCGCACGAAGTGTTCCGTACCATTATCTAGAAAAAACGGCAAAAAATTATGTCTGTTGTATGTTGTATTTGTCCTTTTTTATTTTTTTGCCCCATTTAAATATTTTTTTATTCTGTTTTTCAGTATTTTTTATTGTAGCGGTAACAAAAATACATTATCTGTGAAAATTTCAACTGTCTAAATATGACGGTTCGTGACAGACGGACAGACAGACAGACACAGGAGTCTTAGTAATAGGATCCCGTTTTACCCTTTGGGTAAAACACAAGTTTAACTGTGAGACACTTATTTTCAATAAAAACCGACGAGATTTATTAAAAATGTAGTGATAACTCATGATTGATAAGAATGAGTTTAAGCGTTGTAAGTTATTACATGATTTTTTTAGTGAAACATGCTATTACAAGTATACGTAAAATATTAACTACGCTTAAGTTCGTGACAGACGGACAGACAGACAGACACAGGAGTGTTAGTAATAGGATCCCGTTTTACCCGCAGATTTTTAAGTTTAAAGACACTTATTTATTAACTACGCTTAAGTTCGTGACAGACGGACAGACAGACAGACACAGGAGTGTTAGTAATAGGATCCCGTTTTACCCTTTGGGTAAAACACAAGTTTAACTGTGAGACACTTATTTTCAATAAAAACCGACGAGATTTATTAAAAATGTAGTGATAACTCATGATTGATAAAAATAAGTGTTTAACCTGCATTTTATGTCGCTTCATAGATATATTATTGGTCTTAAATTGAAACGCGGGAAGAATACTTACTTTCGACGTGACTAGCCGTTGAACCACAATCTCTAGTCTATCTCCTGCCGCGGCTATTAATGGTACAGTTAGACAGCAGTCGTAATCCACTGTCCGTGTTCCGTTCACCTGCGAAAGAACGGTAAGTACTATGAAAATTACGTACAAATTTGAATTTATAATTGACCAGACCGGCCTCTAAAATTGTGTTTCCCCGTTTGACCTATGGTCTACTAATGCTGAGTGAAGTCCCAGGTGTTATTAGTCGTCAAAATAGGGCTGCGTATCATGGGATACGTAGATACGGATGGGACAAGTAAGGAATTGTCCTAAAAACCGAATAAATGACGATACTAGTTTCACGGGCGACTGAATGGAGGCTGCGACTGAAAGTAGGCAAAACCAATTAGTCTCATATTGCTTGGGTTACAGGATACATCCCGTTTAGAAAGGCGCACTATCTAAATGTTTAATGTGATGCTTAATTAAAAAGGGGATAAGAGTTTCCTTCAGTGATACAATTTATTGACTCGTTATTCCAAACGACGCTGCACTGTAAAGCTGCGAGTCACCGCTTTATCGCGTGTCCTCCGTATCTTATCTTAAACTTGTGAATTTCTCGCAGACTACAAACCTGCAAAATCCTATCGTAGGGCCTCAATAATCCGACGATGTCAGCCGGCCCGCCCTTTCTGATCCGGTTAATGTACACACCGCGCTCATACAGCCCGTCGGACACGGAGAAACCGTAATCGTCGTAGATGGCATCTTTGTACAAAATAACGTGGTGAACCGATCCCCTCGCCGGAGACAAGGTCTCGCTGCTATATAGGCCTGCGATAAACGGTACAGTTTCAATTTGACGTAATGATATCTTTATCGTAAAAATAATGGATATTGTAAATATAAAAAATAAATAAAATATAAAAAACCCTTTATTTCTCCTGTATATCTTACGTATATTAAAACTTATATTATTCTAGTAAGATTTGTATAGTTATTAGTTTTTTTCTTAATCTACTTTACTTATTTAATCTATTACTTATTTATTTATAATAATAATTAAATAAAATATATGTATAAAAAATGAATAAGGAATACAGTATTAATAAAGTAAAAATGTCAACTCGATCTTTTACGAAAGAACATTTTTACTTTGTGGCGTTTTTATTCCAAAATCCATGTTATTTTTTTATACTAATTTTCTAAATGCCAAACGTTGTCCCATGGTACTTAACAAGAGTTATTGATGAGATCAGATGCCTCAGTAAAGATGCAAGCCTTAAGCTATTCAAATGCTTGATTTAAAATGTCTCGTCACACATAAGTTATGTTTAAGTTGATCTTTGAAAATTAGAATGCATTAAATGACTATCCAACCAGCAGGAATCCACCTTTTTCGAAACGATTCCGTTCCTATCGAAGGGTAATTGAACGTCTGACAGAAAATTATAACAATTAAATGGATTCCATGACAATAATTCTATTCAAAAGCACGTCGAGTCGCTCGACCCGCTACATGACAGCGCGGTTGCCGAATATCATACTGGGATTTTGGTTTCTGCAGAATTATTGTTTGAGTATGTTTTTTCCAAAACAGTTACATTTATTAAGACCCGTGTTAGCTCATTGTCAAGATGTTCATTGGTAGTGGTGTAATTTAGCAACACTTATATTAATACAGATGGTTTATACAGTAACATTTTTCATTCACATTTTTCGTAGACATAAAACGATTGTAATAGTGGCGCCAGATGGTGTGGGTTCTATCACCACCACTGAAAAAATACTGTGTGATGACTACATTGTTTTCCTAGTGTCGTGGTGTTTATTGAAATATTTATTTATTTATAAAAGATGAGTATATTTATCAGTTACTTAGTATCAGAGGGCCATGCCATTTGCCGTGACGGCAAAAGCCGATTTTATTACCATGCGTAATAGTCGTTTCACACCAAAAAAATTCGCGGATGTGTTAAGTTTATTGCCATGCGCTAATAGACGTTTCATATAAAAAATCGAAGATATGTGAAGTCTGCCAATTGGCAGTGGGTTCGTTTGTATGATTTACCCCAGAGAGTACAGATACGGAAGAGGTCTTTGCACAGCAATGGGTCATTCAAAGGTTTGAACTTTTCTTTTAGATTTGATTTTATTATTTATATATGAAATTGGATTGCTTATACAGTCTCCGCCAAGCGGACAGTCTCCTACAGACATATTTGTAATAATATGTAAAAAGTAATTTACTAACCTGGTACTTCGTTTTCATAGATGGGACTAGTAGAAAATTGAAAACTTGTTCCAGGAGTTCCAGGAGGCTTGAGTGGTGACTTCTGGGGAGTAGTGACCGTGTATATTCCGCTGTTGAGGTAATCGTTTTCCCAGTTCGCCCTCCTACTTTTCGGTGAGACGATCCCATATGGGCCCATCTGGACGTAGTCACATTTACACGAGGACTTTTCCATATTATGCAATTGACAGTCTTTCATATTGGAAGTAAGGATTTCAATTTGATGTACATCATCCTCCCTCGTAATATGTTGCTTATTTTTTAGCGTATTGTCGGGTATTATGCATGTATTTTCATAATGGAAAGTCTTCAGTGAATTATTCAATGAATAATTGGGCAAAGGCAAGTCATTAACGCTATAAGGTGCGGCTGAATTGAAACTAGAAGCCATCAGTTTGTCTTCATCTGTCGGTGAATAGGGTTGCTTATCTATTATTCGGCTCTTGTCTGGCACTGCATACTCAATTACCTCAGAATTAACTGAAAATTGAAGGTAAACTTTATGAATTAAATATGAAGTTTCTTCGTTCTATATTAAAGCAATAAAATATTCGGTTGGATAAAGACAAAGACCTCAGAGAGTGTGGGGATAAATTATCATAAATTGACTTTACCGCACCGTTTTGGAAACAATAACATTACTTAAACTAAACTACAAAAAAAGTGCAACAAGGCTTTTATCTTTTTTTTTCTATTCTAGATTTTTGAATAAATACCAAAAAATTAAACTGATTATTATCACTCTACTTGATATTAATGCACTCATTAATTAATAAAAGGGGCGTTTAAGAAATGAAGGTTAAAGAATATATTTCTAATAATAGCATGAAGATGTTATTATTATAATGTTTTGCCTTTCTACATAGTAAAACCATTTAACGGAAAAATGTTTATTTTAATTTTCAAGTCAGTTACATTTCTGTTTTCTTTTATAAATTAATATTCTTAAGGATACCAACCACAGTTTGCACTGGTCCTAATGGGTGTATTTTGATCCCAGGATTCGACAGCGCTGTCGTTAGATAAACCGGGACTTGAGGTAGAATGACTGGAATCCCTTGCACTGGTTTCCGCGCTCTCCAAGGGTCCTACTCAATTAAAAAAATGAAACGATATTATACATATATATAGATCCATGAAATCGTAATAAATGAGGATGAAAATTGAAGAATCAAAAAATTCACTAATTCTATGTTGAAAACTAGGCTAGAGCGCGAACAATATTGACGGTCGTTTTATTGGAAAGTAGGAAGGTAGTGTCTAAGTTTTGCCAGTAACTTACCTGTAACTTTTCGGCAAAACTGCAATTGCACTCTCAGTCCGCTTTGTTGCAGTAATTTGATAGCTTCAGATAATGGCTTGTTGAGTACACTCTCGCCGTTAATACTTAACAATTCATCTCCAATGGCCAGTTTCCCACATTTTTCTGCTAATCCACCTGTAAATATATTTTCACTTGAACTGAAACTATATTAGATTCATCTGGATGGTAAAAATATAAAGCATATAGTAATATTATATCCAAAATTACTATGACATTCGATAAGGTGAAGTTAAAAAAAAATCAAAATATCCTTGTATCATTAACGAAAATTCTATTTAAAAGTTTTAGAAAATATCGTATTATAAATATTTATAATAATACTTTTTGAAGCGAAAATAGCACATAGTTAAATGTATATACCTAATTCTGGAAGATTTTCGCGTTTAGTTTTGTCATATTATATTTCTTACCTTCTACGAGGCCGCTTAGTAAAATTGGCTGCGTGACGTCTTCACTGCCGGCAATTGTCAAACCAAGTGGGCCGTTTTCTTGTCTTATTAATTCAACAATGAAAACGGCCGTGTTCCCGTTATCGCTACTAGCATGACTCCGTTCGCTTTCTTTGGCACTGTTATTTGGACTGTCGGTGTGGTGGCCGGAATCATCGCCACTGTGGATCACGGCTTTCGTTTCTATGTTACTAAAGCTTTGTAGGGTCAACTTCGGATTGTGTTTGTGAACATTGGACCAGTCTTCATTGAGATCGCGCTTTCGAACTTTCAGAGTGATAATGTCATCGGGAGAGTTTTGGAGAATATTGAATGCTGTATCCTAGAATGGCAAAAATAAATATGCATATTAATCCAGAAAAATTAGTAAGACATTACAACTACAAATATACCTTTTAAAAATGTTATACTTCTCAGTTAAATTTACTGTAGTATTATGAAAACTTCAGATCTATAAGAATCACAAGAACATGCAAATGGTTGACTCTGCGTAATGTTCACTAAATATTCATGTACAGGAGATCGGTACGGGCAGCATTAGATATTGTAGCCGAGCAAATATTTACCAAAGATAAATTATGTAACGGTTGTCCATTTATTGCCAGCAGTTGATCCCCCGGGGCGAGAGCTCCACTCCGGTGAGCAACTGAACCAGGCTTTATGTCGGATATCATCATTGGCTCTTCGTTACTTAGTAACTTTTGCTTGCAACCTAGGGAAATATCACAGTACTTAGTTTCGATGAAAATTCGCAACCGAAATTTAATTAAAATAAACAACATTACAATAAAAGTGTATAGCGTTAAAAAATGTCCTAAATTACTATGCCTGTAAAGAAAGTTTTAATAATGTACTCATAGTTACTAAATAGTCATCAACTGAATGAAGTCACGTTGTGTAAAATATTTTTTAAATATATTAAACTTGTTTAAAATAATTTTAATCAAACTGCCGACTTATAAATCAAAAGATTACAGTATAATAATACGGTTACTCTTTATCGCTTTGATTTAGGAAGTTATAACAATTACTTGAGTTCACTTGAACACTACACTTTAAATAATTTTTTAAGGATTATTTCGCTTTTCTTTATTATTTTAATTTTGTTTTTCATTTCCGATGTTTCAAACCATTTAAAGACAGGGTCCCAGGTGACGGGACTGACTGAGAAGTTTTTACACCAAAAATGTTACGTTTTATTCTTATATATCCACGGGCTTGGAATTCAATGGGTAAATCCAAGCACATCGGAATGATTTAATTATTAAAAGTTAAAGGTAAGATAGTTTACGGTAGTTGATACTAACCATGATATTGTAAGTAGTTCGACACACCGGGAATAAAAATAACACGGTTTTATTTAAAAGTTATAATAAACAAAATAATGTAAATAAAAAAAAACATGAATAATAATAGCTTAGAATGCCTTGAACAGTATTAGATCTTTACCAGTTATTGTGACTCCGAGTCCTGCGGAAGTCTTTGCAAGTTTAACGCTGAACACGCCACTGGATGCCTCGATTGTATTTGGCATACTGAACTCCACGTTTAAATTTAGATATTTAGGGTTATGAGAATCATTTCTCCTTTGTAAAATTTCGTTTGCCACGTCCAGTGTGAGATTTTCGTGGCCGTTGATTGACATCACACGATCTCTAATTTGCAAGCAACCCGATCTGCAATGGTAAGTCCATTTTATGATTTCTGTTTTTTTATTTATTTATATACGAGTATATATATATTAAATTAAGCTATACTTTTATATATTTTTTTGCCGCTTATAATTCCAGAAATACACAATCATATATTTGAATTTTTTCATGAAAACTAGTTACAATAAAAAGTAAAAGTAACAGCCTGTACATGTCCCACTGCTATACAGAGAGCGTTAGGGCGTAGTCCACCATGCACATGTGCGGATTTTACACATCTTCGAAATATTTTTTTGTTATATAAATATGCAGGTTTCCTCACGATGTTTTTCTTCACCGCTGAGCCCGTGTTAAGTCTGCACTTAAAATTAACAATTTCTACAAATTTTAATTATAAACAATTTTCAGATATTCATTTTTAAGGAAACCTTGGATATAGAAATCTTTTTGCATGTGAGGTCCGAGTTTTCTTTTTTTATCATGTATTCCTTTCGTGGATTTGCAAATATGTTATTAGTACATCGACATACTTACCTATAAGCAGGTGACTGAGGTATTACGTGTGATATAACCAGCATTGAGTTTTCTTCGTGGACAGCTAAACCGGTGCTCTGACCGGGCGGTACATCCAACTGTATATTTAAAGACTCAGTCCGACAAACCCCCAAGTTCATATAGTTTTGCTGGTTGTCTGTTGAATTAATTACCATAAAATAACCTTATGTGTACACACATTATAGTGTTTGCGTTCGAACTGGTAAACTAGTTACTGGAATTAACAAGGAGACAATAGTCCTAAACAAATATTGACACTAGCCCTAATACAAAGATCCCTTGTTTGTCGTATAGTACGAAAAACATTTGGCCAATGTCACTTCGGAAATGTTTGCAAGTAAAAATTGAAAAGCATTTGTATGGCCCAGGTCAGAGTGAAAAGGATAATTGTTACTACAATATAAAGTATAAAATAAAAGTATAAATAAAACAATCTGCTGATTGTTTTATTTATTGATGATATACAGTTGATATATAGTTAACAAACGCTCTACATATTTTTATGATTTTCTTTTAGTTATTAATTGTACGAAAGTTATTATTTTCTCGGTGGCGCAGTTATTTATTTATTGGCTGCGGTGCTGAGGGTCGATTCTCACACGAGACAGGACTAATTGTGCAATCCAAAATAATGGTACCGAATTTGGGTGTTTGTTCCTCCTAAGTACGGTTGACGTCAGTCAGTAGGGTGGTCATAAAAAACTTAGTCAACACCGTGAACTAGATGACTAACATGTCGTGCCGACCCCATCTAGGTACGATAAGGCAGGATAAATAAAAAAGAGGTTTTTATTCCTAGAGATTTTGTTGGCAAAAGTATAAAAAGTATTTTCTTCCTACCGTAGTCGTCTTGTATGCCTAGTTTTGGCATCGAGCTCTGCCTGTAATTCCTTTGGCGCTTTTTAGTGTTCAAGGTCGACGCTCCAGATATTGAATTTTCTAAAAAAAAAAACGGAAAGTATGATAAATAATTTTTATCCACATTTTCTGTTGAAATAATGTTAATTGATAAAGACCGTTAAACTTTTCACTGTTGCTATTAATTCGGTGCATTGGTGCTTACTATTAAAATACAATTATGCTATTCATGACGGTCACCCATTAGGTTCACGATCATCAATGATTAATATATTCCTAATAAAGCTTTATTTATTTATATTAATTATTCTTAAGTAAAGGCTCGGGTAAAGACGCAAATTTACTATATGGCGTCAAATTTTACCACTCGTTAAACTTTGAATATCTTCATTAATTCTACTTCAAACAATACGGACAGTAAAAAACAACTCGTAGAATATTCTTATTACAGCACTTGTACGGCGTCCATTGTACGAATGGCTATTCTTCGGACGTCCTCTATTGTCTTCTACTACCCCCAGCTATTTGCTTAAAGGTATTTTTAATTAATGCGGTACAGTGCTTCACAAAGCTTTTGTTTTCAAATTTTATCGATGCTTGATATCAAATTTGTTTAGAGGCAAAGAAAAAATTGTTACGTGTAGTGATGCCTTAAGTATTTCTATTAATCTTTTTCTATTTTCCTACTGTCCAAGATATATAAGAGGTAGAGGTTATTATTGTAACACAAAATAACTTGAAATGCAATATACAACACTGTATGAAATAACATAATTTTTTCAAACCAAAGTTTGCAAAGTAAAGCTGATTAATTTCAAATGCAATATTTTTAGCAGTATTGCTTGTTTATTTTATTATTTCTCAAAATATTAATTGTAAAAACATTGCCGAAAACAACTCAGTGTTCTCGATTCTAATGAAATTTGGTTTGGTTTTGGTTTTAACTTGTTACTACTGTTATTTAGGAAAATATTGCATTTTTACTACGATTTTTTTTTCTTACATTCGAAAATACTATTAAATTATACTGATTCCAAAAGGTGTGAGAGTAATATGCAAATTTTAAGTATACCTCTAGTATATCTGCCACCGTGTGCGAGTACGTGTCTGGGCGCAACATGCAGCCTAGTGAAGCCAGCGTCACAGTTCTCCAAGTAGCACATCACCTCCTCAGCTGTGTAGTTGTTCCCGTCGATCACATGATCGTCGAAAGCCAACAGCTGATCACCCGGGTGTAACGCGCCACATCTAAGAATGAGGAGAAGAGATGAACAAACGTAGAAAAGGGATGGAAAGTAATCGTTCAACTGACTTAAGCGCCTTCGAAAATCTATTATTGTTTATAATTTTCAATGCTAGTGAAACTCAAGATGAAAAATAAATGTAATTTTAAAAGATAAATTGTTGAAAAAATAGGGAGCTAGAACGTCTGGGCACTTTAGTCAGAAAACGCAGCTTCGTATCCTGGTAAGAAGGAAAACTTTTCGGAAATGTATCTCCTAAATGTATCTACTAAACTCTAATCTTCGAAAATTGCTATTGATTGGGGATTTTAACCGATAGATAGCTCCAGGTATACTCCGAGGTTGGGTTGATTTCAAGCAGGAGCTTATTTATAAAAAAATATCCAATATCACAAGCAACCTGATTCGTAAATATGTTTCGACCCCACATAGGTGTGGTAAGGGCGAGAGGAAAGAAAGATTGTAATAAAATTCAACATGGTCCTTATGATAGATCACCGTTCTTATGTATCCTGCATTTCTGTTTAGTCCAATCCTTAGTAAGGAGAAACTGCATTCCACGAATCTTGTGTGTAACTTTTAATGTGCTGTCAATCCGACAGCAATAAAATGTTATGTAAATAATAGTTTTCTCTGTGCGAAATTTTGCAGTGGGTTACATATAAATACATTTAATCCTGTGTTGTAAGGACGTTTATATACATAAATTTCTGTGGAACAACACCCAGATTCGAAAAAATAATCATATAACCAGCAATAAGTTAACCAATAACAGGATCAGACATTTGGAATTTGAATTAATTTCCATTAAACTTCTTAAAATACAAAAAGAGTAGGTAGTTTATTTTTAACAAATTTACATACAATAGCTTGCCTGAAACTCATTAAGTATTTCCAACACTTACTGTTGAACGTTTTAATAACATGTATGTAATTTACGCTTTAAAAGAAATATTATGTTTTATATCTCTACATGTGTGATTACCATTATTTAGTGAATAAATTTACTTATTTATGTTTTTAATTATTTATTTGCCTTAATAGTACTATTTCAGTTTATAAATATGTATGCCATTCAGTTTACATACTTATTAAAGATATTAAACACATAAATGAGGCAGGTTTACTAAGTTAACATTGTTAAATACATAAGCTCAAAAATGATCCATTAAACTTTTGCTGCGTACCTTCGTTTTATATTTTTATTTTCTCCGTTAAATCACTTACTGCAATAGTTACACAGTTTCTAATCAGTCAAAAGATTCTCAATAATTTCAAAATCCTATGAATACCATATCATTAACTATCTACAGAAACAACAAATGCTGACAAGGTATTTAAAAAAAACGGTAAAAATATAAGTTGCAATACATAAAATACATGATTTTATAGTTATAAATATCTCACCGGTCACTAATACTCGCCGGAAGTATGCTGTCGATGTATATAGCGTTACAAGACCCAACCCTCTGGTAAGTGTCCGAACCAGAACTGTAGACGTCGTCAGAATATCGTTGATTGCTAAGGAATAATCCCAAGTCCTCATTGCACGGCCTTTCTATTTCTATTAACAGGGGTCCAGTCGCCAATTTTACCGATTCCATTATCGATACATCGTACTCTATTGTGAGACTGGTTATCTGAGGGCAGTTCTGCAGGATCTGATATACTTCCGATAAAGTTTTGTTCGTTAATGATATCTGCGAAATGTTTTACACTTTAATCATACTGGAGTTAGCGAAATACAGTTTTTTTAAATGTACGATTTTAGAATTGGATGAAGCTGCCATAACGAATACTTGTAGTTACCGAGAAACCATTAATTGTGAAGTAAAACTCGTTAAGAATGTTATCGACTTTATTGTTGATTTCATTACTCGAAGTTTTGAACATTTTCTTTATGTATAGGTCTTCAAAATGCTGAGACTATTAATCAAAATAGATTGCGATAGAATCTGTAAAGTCGTTTTATTATACAGATGAGTTTTGTTATCGTTAAATACAATCGCCACTTTAACATCTTGAGTACATTTTCAGTACTGAAATCTCTGTTACCATTTCATTACAAACAACGTTGAAGGACAGAGAGCAGTACAAAGCAATTCAATAATTTTTATAAATAATTTATGTACTTTAAATTTAAATTTATTACTTAAATAAATCATTTAACATATAGTTTTTCATTAATTAACCGATGATGCTAATCGTAGTCATTCGTCCGTAGGGTTGGCAAAGTGTTTCCAACCTAAAATAATATCAAATCAATATTTACCAGACGGAAAAGACCATCTTTATCTTTATATAAAGACAATGATATTTGTCATCAGCTAACTTGATCGTGGATTATAAAGCAGAACAAGTTAGGTTAGTACAAGGTACTTCGTGGCTCCATCATAATCAGACGATAAATACACTAGCTGTCATTACTCACATGGTCCACCTTCAGTAGCCTGTCGCCTGGCTTTATCCTAGACGTGTTGTAAGCGGCGCCGCCTGGTCGCACGTGGGTCACGACGAGGGGTAACGCGTCCAAGGATCTGCTGTTCAACACCAGATCGGCACTCGGCGCTGAGTTCTCTGGCAGACCGCCCCTAATAGTCACGCCCAGCGAACCGTTGATCTTCTCCACTGGCACCTCCGCTAACTTCGTCGTGATGTAAAGCGAGTTTTGCGAGGCTAAAATTAAATTGTCAAAGCCAGGTTTAAAACTGAACAGAGCGAAATAAAACAGTTACTTGTAAATTAAAATAAATGGACGCTTTTCAACACAAATTACACAGTTTACGCCAAATGCCAGATTTATTCGTAAAGTGAATTTAACCAGTTGTAGGTTCTTATAAAAATGGGAAGACTGTCCTGGTTATTGTATTTGTATATTTTGTATATAATAGCGTCTTCTAAGACTTAACTTAAATTTAATGTTTACTGCTTATCTAACGCACACATTTCAACATTAACTGCACTCTTTGTGGCATTTTTTGATTGCGTTGAGTATGAGTTTCCAGTTCTTCTCAGGTCGGGCTTTCCCGATAGTGTCATCGGTAGTAGTGTTTTTTGGCAATCAATAAGTGGAACGCTTCTATATTGAACTAAGAAATTTGAATTTGAACATGATGAGGTATTCGACTCACCATAATTAGGCATGTAGTATTCCACTTCGAGCGACGCGCGCTCCTCCACGTTGTCCAGCAGCCGGAGAACCTCATCGTTGGTCAGCCGCGCCGTGGAGATGCCGTTCACGCTGCAGATCCTGTCGCCAGGCGCGAGCCTGTCCGCCTCGTGGGCCACGGACTCCTTCGCGAAGCCCACAATCGACGGGACTACACCCGGCTCCGAGCGACCTGGTGAAAAGTTTCCCAGTTCAGTTGTATCAAATACTCCGTGTACAAAAAACGGTGCTAATTATTTGGTTCATCATTATGTTTTCTTATAATTAATAATTTAGGTTTTTTTTTGTTATAATTTAGGACACATATTTTACACACCTTTCTCTAGTACCAAACTAAGCAAGGCTTGTACTATGGGTACTAGAAAACTAATAGACATACTTTTCTTTTGTAAATAAATACATATTATACAAATATAAACACCCAGACACTAGAAAAACAATATTTTTCTAGTATTGGGGATCGAACCTACACCCCCTGGCGCAGAAGACAGGTACACTACCCACTACGCCATTCGGGCCGACATACAATGCTTGATAGAATTATGAGTTGTCGAAAAACGGATAAAGTGTCATCGAGTTAAGGTGAAATGATGTTATGACTGGTGAAAAATTTACCCGTTTAGTTGAATCAAATACTCCGTGTACAAAAATCGGTGATAATTATTTAATTTATCATTATGTTTAATAGAATATTGCGTGTTCGGAAAATGGACGAAGATTAAAAAACAAAGTGTCAGAGAGTTAAGAAAATAATGGTATGAACTGGATGTTGGTTGACTGGTGACATACTTCTTATACATGAGATAGTTTTCTATGCAACTTAGAGGCCTTCATCACTCTCGAAATTAAACTGTAATATTTACTGTATATATAAGTCTGAAATAATCTGTTTGTATACTACATACAATCATGTTCACTATTTTTATAATATAATTGAGACACGGAGATACGTATATGTGAATGATAAAATGAGACATTGATGTTTATACATACAAATCCGAAAATTGTAAAATTTGTATATTCACGAGCTCTGTACTCAGTAGAACTGAAAACCAGTCAGCCCCCAGGATACAACTATTTAAAATTATTTAACTATGATTATTTATAGTGTAACTTTATTAACTACAAACTAAACGATAATCTAGCGAGGAGAGCCGTAGTCGTACGAAGCACATAAATGTATACGCGGCGCAAACATAAATAACAAACCAACGAAACTAATTTAAACTTCGCTCGCCGGTTATCAGACGATAATATTTCGTGTGTGTGCTCATAACAACGAGTGAATTATACCCACGGAGCATTTTATGCTTTGCCATAACCATATACGTAATGGGTTTTGAGCTCTACAAACTATCACGTATGATGTCTGAAGAGGTGGACAGAACAGCTTCGGAAAGCTTTTAAGATATAAAACTTGACTCAAGATAGTCACTATAAAAGTAGACTAACAGCCTATACTAGCCCCAGTACTGGACAAAGGCCTCTGCACAGGGGGTATTAGGACAAAGACCACAACGCGACCCTTCTGCAGATTGGCGGACTTCACATATCTTCGAAAGATACATGTTTTATTTGATATTATTTCGAAATTATGTATAGCGTGATAATTTGGCACATTAAATTAACTATTTCATTGGTGCCGGGCACTGGGATTTGAACTAAAGTTGTTTGAGTACATTGAATTAAAAGCGAGCGTCCAGACACTGACCTATCACTATAAATTGAGTGTAATATAAGTTTTTGAATTTTTTCTCAAAGATTGATTGTAAAAAATATTCACAAACCATTGTTGGATTAACACTATATTTTTAGAAATATACAAAGAGAAAAAATATACATGGGGTATACAAAGAGTAATGGTAATGTTTGAAATTTATTTTACGGGCTTCGTATCTTACCCTAGATAAACGTATGGCGATGTCTATAAAAAGTGCTGGATTTTATTTTGCATTTAAATTTATGGCAGTTAGTATATTTTATCAATTTCTTCTGTATGCAGAGCTATGTCTAAACTAATAATTTAATTTAAGCTCGATACAATTTGACTCCATACGTGAGGGTAGGCTGTGTGCACGTAGGCTGTATACGTGCCAAGTTCTACAAAATGCAACGCGATAATTGCTTTGACATATAAACACGGTCATCCGTAAAAGCGGTATTACAGCCAACCGATATATTTTATAGTACTCTTATCCGACACTACACAAACAATAGATAATGAATTCGTCAGTAAACACAACTCTAATGTACACTTTCCAAACAATCAGCGAATTGGCTTTGCAACTGTCGATCCGCATTTCCATTTCATTAGTTTTCGATGTTTATTCGTCATTTACATATTCAAATGTTGACGGATGCTTAACGTTTGATGTTAGATGAGGACCTTTGAAAAGTGTCAGGTATGTACAATGTTGTTACATTTTCTATTAAGATAGCATCCGTTTAATTCAGTTTCAATTTGATTTGAACTGTTTTCAAAGCCAATTTTAGAGGACGTTAATTTATATAGTGCTCTGCATTCGACATCAGATTTTAAAACTTTGTAGAAAAATGTAATGCAATGGACGAAGGGTTTTTCGCCGCCGTGAGGTCGAGTCAATTTTACAAATTATAAACAAAATAATGTTTTTGTGTTTGTATAATTATTTTGCAAATTATTTTAATTGCATATATTATTTCTTCGTATAATTTATGTTTTCATTGCTCAGTTTCATGACATATTCGTTTAATTTCATATTATTTTAGTTTCATATTAATGTCCGTAAGTTAAATGTTTTGTAAAACAAAATAATTAAGCTTACAAACTGCTATTGTAACAACATATTTCTGTCAGCCTGTTGTGTAGTTTATACTTTGTGTTTAATTAATAAAAAGAATAATATTTTGTTTCATAGATAATGGTACGGAACCCTTCGTGCGCGAATACGACTCTCAGTTGGCCAGTTTTTTCGACCAAAAGAGACTTCTGATCTTTAGTATTCGCGTGCACTTACGTCTTCGTTTGTCGCGAACGACACCGCCTACTACGTTACAAACTTTATGAAATCGTGTTCGAACTTTATGAAATAATTGTTCTGTCCTTTAGGAAGGTGGAAATCATAAAGGATTTTTCATACTTGATACCCCCACTGAGTTTCCCCGTTTACAATCTAGAAAATAATTGCACTTATGAGACGTAATTTGTGTACTACTGTACTACATAGCCAACAGTTGATTTTAAAGACGTGCTCTGTGTTTACAGAAATTACTCAAGTTTTTCAACCCAATATAAATGAGAAAGCTTTATTCATTCAGTAGATTCATAACAACAATTATTCAATCGAAGTACGAGTAAATACCTTATTCAACGCGATTAAAAAAATTCTACTTGATTCTGATTTATTACGTTTTTCTTTTTCGATATTAAAGAAATAGGACAAGTTATCTATTGCCCTATTTTATTTTCCGACATACTGACTTAACAGTTAAATAGTAAAATTACAAACTTTAAAAGATCTAACGTCAAGAAAAAAAACTAAGCAAAAAATGTCATGAGATACTTCTTATGAACATTGCAAAAAGAATAAAAAAAATTAAAGATCTGTATATAAACCTTTTTTAAAACGTCCAAATGCTTATACTTAACTTGTTTATGAATAATGGCATTATAATTTAAATTTTATTATGTATAGAATTTAAAGTTATACATTATTCCTAATTAAATGCAAATGAAACAGAGTTCACGTGCAAAATATTCCATTCTGAAATATTCTTCCTAAAACACATATATTACGAGAATATTATATATTATCATTGCATATGTTATCATAGTATGTATGCCTTAAATAACTTCTATGTGCGCAAAATGTTTCTAGGAAAACAAATTACAGAATAGAGGGCTTCTGCGTTCACGCGTTAACAAAGTTAATTAGCGTACATAAAATCTATTGAAATATTTTATTGACATAAAATAATAAATAAAATATAAGGAAGTATTTTTAGATAATAATAATATAAAAGCGCTTTTAGTGAAGTGTTATGACTCGTGTCGTGTTATATATATATATGTATAAGTGTTAGAGTATCGTCTGGTGAGTGTTGTAGCCAAGGTCCACTTTCTTTCTATTTCTATTTTTTTTTAAAAACACTGCCCTTACTTTAGGATAATATTATCCTGTGTTGTAAAGGACGTTTTACAAACATAAATTTCACGCGGACAAACACCCAGATGCGAAACAACTATCTGTGGGTCAAAGAAATAGTTGTCCCGTGTGGGAATCGAACCCACGACCCCCGACGCCGAAGCCAATACCTTGGCAACTGCGCCACGGAGTCATCAAGATATTTGTTGAAATTTGTTGTTCTTTATTGAAATGTGGCCACTACTACGGGTGGCTACTACGGGTGTAGCAAATGTTAGTGGGCGGCGGTTATCACTTATCAAGTTGCCACTTTTTCACATTAAAAAGTTACTTGTAGAAGTTAAAATTACTCCCAATCAATAAATGGTTTTATCAATTAAGCTTACAGTTTATATTATGATGTTACATGGCAAAATGTAAATAAATAAATGTAATATTGGCAGAAGAGAGCGACGCTGGCGATATTATAAAGGACCTTTTTCTAAGGAGCGATTCAAATCGAAGCTCCGCTCCTCTAATCTATGAGTTAAGAGTTCCAGCAGGGAATTAGCAATTAACAATCAACTTAAACTTTTCGCTCAAACGTGCCATCTAAGAGTTACAATGCTAGTAGCAAGTACCAGTAGCAAACACAAATGACGCATGGCAATGAAAAAAATAAAATATAGAGTTTTACGTTAAAGAGTTCTCATCCTTTACTGAAAAACGTTATCGTTGCAGTTATACGTTGGATGTTTCGGATTCACTAATTTAAGAAATATTATGTCGTTATCAAATTAATTAAGAGCCGTGATAGCAAGTGTCCGAGCATTTACTTCTAATGCAATGTAATCGAGCAACACGTATTTAGATCCCATTGCTATCTCCGCTTGAGCCACGCAGTTCAGAAAAAATGAGAGCTTGTTTTTTGTTAAAGAAAACCCGGCTTCTGTCGAGCGGGGCGAATGAGTGAGTCAAGCCCTGAGTCACTCGACGAGCGTTCGTGTGCTATCTTTAATGCAGCGGCTCAGGGGGGGCTCGAGTGGGCCGAGGGATAAGCGCCGAGCGATTAGCGCCGACCTTTAAGCGGCTGCCCGTTGGCAGTTTTAACAAAAACAAAAACAAAAGGGTGTGTCGCGTGAGCGATAGGAATTGGGCGGGGAAATTAACAAAGCTTATTTTTTTATTTACACACGTAAGTAACTGATATTGTGTAAACTCCGGAGTGTTCCGCCAGTAAAAGTAAAAGTTTTCGTTACTATATAAAAGAATCTTCGTAATATGCGCCATATTTTTGCAGAATCAATATCAATATTACGTAGCGATAGATACAAAAACCAACTTCTCACATCCTTATCCCGAAGGGCAGACAAACCAAGTAATATGCATGTTATACTTTGGTTATTAGATTCTTAAAGTGACAGCTGGTTGTGAGAAGGATACTAGTACTGGTACAGCTTTCTTACTTTTTGGAGTATAAAGAAGGCTTACATTCTTCGTAGACACAGTTCTCTTATGTGATATTTACAATCTCCTTTACTTTTTCCTAAATAACTATTATTAAAATACATCATTAATAATTTTACTTATGCTTTACGAGCCGAACAGAGACGCGGCTACTATCTGTACGGCAGTTAGTATTTTAAAAACAAAAAGTAAACACGATTTATAAATAAGCATTTTTTTGTATTTAAAATTGTCTGCGATTGCAACAGAAACGATATTGGTTAACGATCAGGATAAAACCAGGTTATATGATTCCTGGGTCCTAGATTCTAACCTGGGACTAAAACACAAGTTCTATATGCTAGAGCTGTCAGGTTATAGCTGGTCTTTTTTTAAACATTTATTAATCAGAAACAAATCGATGTGCCGGGTAGATGATGTCACCATAATTAGTTTCATCGTTTTAATAAAAAACACATGGATCGCTTGCATGGCTATTGGAGCTAAGACTTTTGTCATCATTACACTTATAAGAATTTTGTGAAAATGACTCAAAATTATTTATTTCATTAAGTACAACAAGTCATATATGTAAAACACTTACATAGCTCATCAGCTTATTGATACATGTTACTGATATATACGAAGACGACAGTGTAATAGTATTGACTATACAGAAGTTTACGCTTTCCAAATTCAAATGATACACTTAGAAATTACATAATTATATACTTAGTAAAATTAGTACTTTAAATTGTTTATAGTTCTAATCTTTGCACTTAAGATTGAACATTAAAATATGTAGAAAAAGTGCGAAAATATTGTCGCCGCTGTGGGAATCGAAAACACGTCTTCGGCATTCGCGGCCTGACGCTCTAGCCACTGAGCTAAACGGCTGATTACGGATAATTATTATTATTATATATAATTATTATTATATATATAATATATAATTATTATTATAACGGATAATTTCGCACTTAAGTACAAAGATTAGCACTATAAACAATTTAAATTTCTAAAAAAGCAATGGCGACATCTCTCGTTCGAATTATCGTTGTAAAACGATATTCGAAGTTGTTTGTATGCTGGAAAGGATATAACAATAGATGGCGCCAAGCATTGCTTCAAATGCTAAGAAAACAATGTGGAAGAATGCGTTAAGATTTTCGTCGGTGTGGTAATCAGCCGTTTAGCTCAGTGGCTAGAGCGTCAGGCCGCGAATGCCGAAGACGTGGGTTCGATTCCCACAGCGGCGACAATCTTTTCGCACTTTTTCTACATATTTTAAAATTAGTACTTATTAGAATTGTGTTAGGACCTTCTTGATTTCTAAAATGAATATTTATATAATTATAATTATTCTAAAATGTCTTAAAATGCCCTGCTCGTTATACATTTTATATATCGACAGAAACGTAAAAACGCTATCGCTCGCTACAGCGGCGGTGTTAATGAATATATTTCTGTCCCCATTCTGCTGTATTTCAATATCTTTCACACGAAGCGAATTTGAAAGAGTCGAGAGTTTTACATCGGTATTCTTCGAAAACAGATCTCGCGTCATTTTCGTATTGAAATCGCGTAGAGGTTGCTAAAAACAAATCTAGTTTTGAATACGAAACTCACTGTTCTGTTATTTCGTCTTATTTCCTAAAATTGTATAACAATATAGGGTTCAACTCGGTTCGTAATGCGTACACAATATCGCCTGATTTGAAAATTATAAGCGAGCAAATCTTTCAGCCTTTGAATATAAATGACATTTGTAAATCACTAGAACTGATTTAAATTGAAGTCTCTTGTTTGAGATATTAAAATTTGGCAAAAAATGCTTAATTTTATTTCCTTCTTGCTAGAAAGTAAATATCAATAAAAACTCGAGCAGAGAAACGTGAAAGTCCGGCGGTTAAAGAGATCAGTAGTTGTTGATGAAATTTTTAACAACTCCAACCATTAATGAACTAACCTGAAATCCTCGTGAAAATTACCAATTTCTGTTCGAATTTGGATATAGCTACAGTAATCTAAATATTTACCTAAAACTAACCAATAATTGAAAGACGAAGCAATGCTGAAAACGATAAAGTAACACAAATTCAAAATTAGGTTATGTTTCGAATTACATGCCTTAGTTTTTAAAGTAATATAAAAATATGCATAGAGCATTGTCATTCCATATCGAAAGTGTAAACGATTCGCATCTGTGTCGACACGTGCTGGGCGAAATGATGGTTGACTCATTGACCAGGGCTTGCGTGACGAAAGTGAGTCAGGCCCTAATAGTAAGTGATCGGACCAACCCTCGCTTTACTAGAAATCACGCAATTAGCATTATTGCAACCGTAAAACGACAATGGCGTGACCGGATATGGAATTTAAATTTTTATGGCAGTTTTATGGTATAGCCCTTTTTACTTGTAAAAACCAAGTTTCAAATCACGTCAGCAAAATGACTCAATGACAGTCTGACCGTCATTGTTTCATGCAGGGTAAACCCGGCACAGCATAAACTATCTGTGTCGTAGAGTTAGCCAATACATCATACACAAAAGATGTACTAAACTATGCTATTATGTAAATTTTATGCTATTTTAGCATTTTAATCAGCTCCCACTAAACTACACTATTATCTCGTAGAAATCGACGCATACGTAAATAAAAAAATAACTGCTGTTGCTTAATGATAAAGAAAAGACATAAACGGTTAAATAAAATCGCTTTAAATAACTGTATAATATAAACTGAAAACTAAAAAATAATTATAACCTAGTAAGATTGTCCGGTTCTGTATAGAGGATACCAGTTAAGATCCGAAAGATAGATCTCACTAAAGACCAACGATGTCAACTTTATTTCTGGTGCCACTCAATTCAAGTTCTTTGGGGCAAAACGATTTTTTAATAAGCTTGATAGAATACAGGTAACGTACAAAATTTAACCTTGGGTTAACACATGCTTCCATCTGGCTGGGCGTGATGGTAGCATGAAAAATCATCGCGTCACGGGACTAATCGAATAGATACGCATCAAAACGCTGCAGAAATTAATCACCCACCACCCTAATCCGTAATCGATGTCCGATCTGATTATTACCGATGTCTACGCGGACAATGAACCGGTCTAATCGTCAACGGGGTCGGCTAATGCCTTTTCTTTATCGTACGATGAGTGGGCGTTTCGCGTCTGCGATCGATCGGGGTGGTTTTAACGCTGACTAATTAGATGTTGTTAAGTTGTTCGATCGTTAATAGCGATGAATTACGGTTTTTAAAAGCTGTTTCATTTACATGTTGAGTATATACATGTAGCAGGAAAACTGCGGGCAGCGTTCCTGACGACGAGAGATTTTGTTACGTAGATATGATGTTAAATACGAGTATGCACTTTATATTTGAAAATGTTTGACTTCAATAAATTTCTTTCCGCGAAATTGAGAGTATTACTATGTTTTTGTTTCACGTGTTTTTTTTCTGTTTCGCCTGATTATTTAGTCGACAACATAAGTTACATTGATTTTGAATACAATCCTCTCTATGAACACTTCGTTTTTTTTCTTTGTTTATTTATTTATATATTTAAAGTGTTACACAAACACAATAAATACATGGGTGGACTTAATTCTTGAGGCATATTATCTAGGGATAAAATGAGCAGGTGAAGAGTAAAGGAAAAGACCAATAGATTTTAATTATACATTATTAATAGTAATACATACTACGAAAATATTAAGTTTATAAAATATTATTTAATTTAATTATAACTCTTGAGAAAGGGGAATTGACCGTCAGCTGGTGTACAGAGTTTCAGCAAACATTTATTTATTTGTTTATCCAAGACGGATTTAAAATAAATGTTAGTCTGAAAAACATTTCTATTGCTACGGTGTTGAAAGATTTTAATGTAACCAGAATCAAGTTTTAACGTCTTTTCGTTTTCCCGTTTTCCCGTCGTTTCTCATATGACATGGTTATGTGGGGTTCATACCTTCTAATACCCAGGGGTGTTTAGAAGATACGAACTTCCCCCGATTCCCTCACCATCTTGCGACTGCTCGAGGCTTCTTCGTACTGCTACCGGTCCGTGGCCTCATTTAATCGCCTTTTACCTTAGCTCTAATTTATGAGCCAGGGACTGATAACTTATAGTTTGTAAATAGTGGGTAAAAATATAGTAGGTAAAAAGTAAAATGTAGTGAATTTTGCACGAATAAATTTCAAAAATTGGAACAGTTGGAAGTTCGAACAGTTTCGATTACAAGATTGACCTTGTAACAAATAAACTTCGTTACTGTCCTATAATTACACTAATAGGCAAGTTTCAATGTTAAAATTACTTATTTATAAGCCTTGCTCACTTTTGTAATTTCAGAACACTCTTTATTTATATATATTATATATTTATTTATGTTTATGTATGTTTATTATAATTTTGTTTATCTTATTATATTTAAGTCTATTTTGGTATTAAGTAAGTTTATTGAGCACACCACCACCTCCCACTATTCATTAGTTTATTTTTCCTCGTCTTAAGGTTGTCTGGAAGAGATCGCTTTTTAGCGATAAGACCGCCTTATTGTACCTAGCTTTTAAGACTTATTTCATACTAATTGTATCAAATTCTTTGTGGTGTACAATAAAGTATATAATAATAATAATAATAATAATAACTCAGACGGAGGAATGTCAGGTGCCAGTCTTAAAAGCGAACGGTTGTCAATTAAAGTAATTTATTTTTTTATCTCATAAAACTAGCTATAAAGTATATCGTATTGTATTTTAATGTAGAATAAGACTGTTAAAATTAATCAATATGTAACGGTGATAACTATTCTTTAAATTAATGAAAGTGTTCGTCATTTTATTACTGGTAGTAAATATGGTGAACAAATTTTAATTTTTTATTCCGTATAATTACGAGATCAACTTTCAAGCATACCGAAAAAAGCTTTCAGTTGACTTCTATTTTCTAATAATAATCGAAAGTCTTCACGATTGATTGAAAGTTATTTGCGCCGGAAACACTTAATTCTTTATTGTTGCGCGATTTGTGTAACGCGTTAAATTCGTCTTTAGGAAGGTAAGATTTTGGCACTACACTTAAATGTAAGATAGAATTTCTATATTATGCTGCACTAATTTACCCTACCGATGTCGTTTTCGTACAAAAAATCCTGCCATAAATTATTTGTTTCACTTTTTCGTGGCTATCTCGGCTTTATGGGTGTTACCGTAACTATGTTAGTATATTAACACTCAATTAATAACCCTCCGATGAAGGAGGTAGTCACAAGTTGTAGTACAAAGAACCAATAACAAAGACAATATTCACTATATATCGGTGTCCTGGGAAGTGTCACCGCTGGCCTAGTGCTGTGACTGAACAAGATCGATAGAACCCGGTCAGCACTATTTTATTTAGCTAACGAGTGCATTGCATACATACATAACTGAAGTAAACGTATGTTTACTTCACTTTACGTTGGATGTTCACTTAGTAAATGTATGTTGGCATTGTATGTTTCCCTTGAAAGGTAAGGAGTTAGTCCATGGAAATCATACAAGCAAAGTTGCCATGCGCAACTATCATTTTCTTTGATTTAGCCTGTCCCCGTCTCACAGTCGGAGCGAACAGCGCGTAAATATTATTCCACTTAAAACTTTGCCCGTCATGAACTGCTGGAAGATATGGAAGTCGATAAAAGTTCATGTTTAAATGCTTTATGTGAAAGCGTAGAAATGTAAGACGTATAGTATATAATCAATGCACAACGGAATTCCTACGACTGCTGCTTTAAAACGGCAGTTGTTGCTTGTAGATCATCGGTATGTCCAATAAGTGAATAAGAAATTGGGAACCACTTTACGAAAATATTTATAATACCCTGTTCATCAAGACGACGTGTTCAGTTATACGGTATATAGAAAATAGAAGGAATATTTCTAAGTCTTTATAAAGTTCGGGTCATTAAAAATTTAGAATTAACAGAATTTGAAAGTTGTTTCTATAAATCTCCGAATGGGGAATTTGTTTTGATCTTACAGGAAAAATAATTATTTACCAGAATTTAAAAAATAAGGCATTAGTAGAATAATATTCAATTATTCTTGATGCGAAGTTTGTGGATTCTATTTATAAGGAAAGGCTATCCTCAATGTAAGTAATTTGGATTATGGTAAAGAGGGCTGCTCGGGTAGCTATTGCCTGGCCAGTTATTTTTTACTACCACTAAGAGATGAGCTTTAGTAATCCGGATCATTTGTTACACTTAGCTCTAGCTGCACTCATCGTGACTGTTAAAACACAGACAGTACAATTTGGAAAGTAATGTATATATCAGTAGTCTAAGAACATTTTTCTGATGTTTTTCCACAAAATATTTAATATAAATATATATATATTGTTAATATAAATATATCGCTAAGTAACAGACTGATAAAATCTATGAGTCAATGACACACCAACGAATATAAATATAATACAACTTTGGATGTTTTATAGAATCTAAAGTCAAAAAAGTTGTTCGTGTTTTTTGTAAAACACGGAAATATTCCTAATCGCTCTGACCTTAAACACGGCACAAATCCGTTACCGTTTATCTAGGCAAGTGGTGCAAAATGCAATTTGTTTGTGGAAGCCAAGAAAATCCGGATTGATTTTCGGTATTCTGTTGGACTTCGGTTGTTTACTCAAATTGGTCACTCACACTTTTAGAAGCTGAGTAGGCCTCTGTTCATCAGAAATCATCAGCATACATACGTTTAGCGAAGGATCGGTCCAATTTATTCTTATCATACTGGCCGGTGAATTAAAGACTCAAATAATAGTTTTGAAGAAGGCAGATAACTACTTAACACTGTGATTAACTTTATATATCTGAATGTTAGAAAAAAGTTTAAATCAAAAGGCAACCCGAAATTAAATTTCGCCCAAATGAAATTTTGAATTTCTTCTCGATGGTGCCAACAATCTAATACATAATCTATTTATAGTCAATCCCCGGTTAGTTCGCGAAAATTATAAAGGAAAATCCGCAAAAATTCTCGACTCGCAAACTCCACTACGTGCTTCGGCTTTAAAAGCTTTAAATTGTATTTTCGACGTTTAGTATTTTGCCCGCTCTCTGTTGCTGCATTAATTCACCAGGTGTTACTGTTTTAGGGGAGTGAATTATATTTAATTTTTTCCGCATTTTTCATGCCGATAATGAGCACGCCTCAGGGTAGAAAGCCATCCCCAATTCTCTCACTGCTTTCTGGCAGTAAAAGACCACTTCGCCTTGCTGCCCAATGAAATCACTTAAATGAATAAATTACTAATTTCGGGTTCTCTAAAATGGACGAACAGGCCCATTGCACTTGTACACCAAAACTACACTGTACTAACAAATACTCGAAATTAAAACGCAATGTAATAGACGCAAATGTTGGTGTGGGTGTGCGACTTTGTAAGCACGTTTATTTTTCCTGATTCATAATGGAAAAATGGCTATCAATGAATTAAAATAGGAAAAATTTAATTCCGTGAAACTTTTGTTTTGAATTCGTTTCTATTACTAAAATAGTACGCTTTTCTTTTTACATTCTTACTAGTACGTAAATAAATCCTTCGCCGTGTTCCGTATTTAAAACTAAGTGTAATATCAACAGGAAAATACCAAACTATTCAAAGTGGAATTTCAAGACACAGGGATCAAGAGTTTATTTCTTAAAGCGCTGTTAGGCGATTTCAAGAAGTGAGTATCTCCTTTTAATTCAGCATTTTGATGTGAGAAGAAACTAATTTTGGCAGCAGGTGTTGTAGATGTCCATTAGTAGCGGTAATCATTTAACATCAGGTGAATCGTCTGCTGTATTGCCAATTTTCTATTAAAAAATAACACATATTAAACACTCAAAAATCAGTTGCATATTTAAATGGCATCTTTGTTTTTCGGTCAATAATAGTGTTAAGGCACAGTAAAATAAACCATACTTTGTTTCATTTCGTTCAGCTTCATTTCATTATGGCGAAAAGGAGGAAATATTAAATTAAAAGAAAAAAAATATTGATTCATGCTTTGGTAGAGTTTTAGTGCAAAACTCAAGGTGTGCGCGTTAATAACGGGTCTGTGAGTTTGCAAATTTAAGTATTTGCTCTCATCAAAGCTTCGCTGGTTAAATACTACATTCGCCACATAAGTAAAATTTAAAACAGTTTGCAGGCAAATTTATGTCAAGTACTAAACTTAATGCGAACTTAATGCTCACTTTTCCTCATCTTCTGTATTGCCATCTCACAATAAAGCTAGTACTCTTCTTGAAATATCTTCCATGGCCTCAACTCACTCTGATACATTCTCTTTTTCTTCGGTGGCTGAGGATTAGGTATGTAAGGTTTTACATCAGATTAAATCTAAGGCTGTAGGTTGTGATGAAATAGGCCGTGTCATGATATTTCATGTTTTGGACCAGATTGTACCCATTCTCACATTTATTATTAATCATTCGATGCTATCTGGGGAATTTCCTATCTGTTGGCGTAATGCTTTTGTTATCCCGCTTCCCAAAATTAGTAAACCCAGTTCACCGAATCATTTCCGGCCTATTTCTATCTTGCCGTTTTTATCAAAAACTTTAGAGACTATTGTTTTTAAACAAGTTTGCACCTTCGCTCATAAGAACAACCTGTTGAATAAGTTCCAATCGGGGTTTCGGCCGAGTCATAGTACCACTACTGCTCTATTAGCGGTTACCGAGGATTGACTCGACTGTATTTCTTGGCATAACCGTAGATGCCAAATTGCAGTGGGGCCCCCATATTAATAAACTGTCCAGTAGGCTTAGCTCAGCAGTCTTTGCAGTCAAAAAAATTAGACAGTTGACTGATGTGGATACGGCTCGTCTGGTATATTTTAGCTATTTCCACAGTATAATGTTCTTTGGCATTCTACTTTGGGGAAATGCAGTCTACATTAATATTGTTTTCGTCCTGCAAAAGAGAGCTATTCGAGCGGTTTATAACCTGGGCCCGGAAGACTCACTAAGAAACCTTTTAAAGAAATCAAAAATATTGACTGTAGCTTCGCTCAGTACATACTTGCTAATGTTATGTATGTCCACAAAAAATAAGAATGACTTTTCAAAATTTAGTAATGTGCATGATGTAAATCTAGGAACAAGCATAAATTAGTTCTACCCTCAACTAGATTGCGTAAAGTAAGTAAATCTTTTATGGGACAATGTAAATACGCTTTTACAACAAATCCCAGAAAACGTTCAAAATGAATCCGTTGCTAAATTCAAAAAACTTGTAAAGGAACGTTTTGTGCAAAATGGCTTTTATAATTAGTGATTATATGAATGATTACACACCCTGAAATGAATTGATCGCTCCAGGCTCTTTCAAGTGGAGTTTAATAGGAGTTTAATAATTGTACACATATTTGTAATTTTTTTGGCAAAAAAAAAAATAATGATTCCTCCCTCTGAGTTTCTTACGCCGGTTCTTCTCAGGTCAGTGGCTTACCTTCCGAACCGGTGGTAGAGTTTTTTGACTATCAATAAGTAAGTGAATGCTTCTATATTGAATAAAGATATTTGACTTTGACTTTGACTTTGTGCGACATGCTATGGGGGATGGCAGGGTGACAGTATTAGTACTGATCGACTTCTCCAACGCTTTTAATGCTGTTGACCATGACATCCTTCTTGCCATCTTAACTCACCTAGGATTTTCATCCTCAGCATTGAATTGGTTCTGTTCTTATCTTCGTGGTCGCCGGCAGGCGGTTCGTGTCGATGGAAAGTTCTCCAGTTGGTGCGATCTGGCCACCGGTGTACTACACCGCAAGGCGGAATACTGTCACCAGTACTTTTTTCATTTTTCATAAATTCTGTTACATGTAATCTTCGCTCCTCTTACCATCTGTATGCCGACGACTTGCAGCTGTATGCCCAGGCTGAAGCAGCGCATTTACATGATGCTGTTACCCAGATTAACTCTGATCTCGAGCATAATTTCAACTGGTCGAAAAAGTACGGTGTTACTGTAAATCCCACCAAATGCCAAGCCATAATTGTAGGGAGTGAACGTCAGATATGCAAAATAGATTATAATTGCGTGATGCCCGTGATGTACAATGATCAAGTCATTCCCTTTTCACTGCGAGGTTAACTAAATTAAAAAAGTTAAGAATCTTGGGTTAACTATTGATTCCTCGCTCAGCTGGCGAGCGCCCTTCCTATGAAGTTAGCAGTAAAGTTTATTCCAACTTGAGACAATTATATAGATTTAAAAGTTTCTTATAACCTTATTCTAAAAACTTTTAGTTCAATCACTTATACCTCCACATCTCGATTACGCTGATGTGTGTTACTCAGATGCAAACATGGATTTCCGTTCTTAGCAAATTGGATCGACTCCTTAATCAATGTATTCGCTTCATTTATGGTGTTCGAAAGTTTGACCATATTTCATCATATCGCTCTCAACTAAACTGGTTGAATATTTCCCAACGGAGGAATCTTCGGATCTTCTGTACGCTTTATAGTATCATTAACGATCCTTTCGCCCCAGCGTATCTGAAGTCTAAATTTCAGTACCTGGGTACCTCTCATTGCTGCAATCTTCGATCTGCTGGTAATCTTACGTTGCTTATTCCTTCTCACAGTACCGGTTTTCTCTCTAAATCCTTCGCTGTTACAGCTGCTCGACTCTGGAACGCCCTTCCTAGTGAAATTCGAAAATCACCGAATAAATTTATTTTTAAAGCTTTCTTTCTTTTCTTTTTAAAACATTGCCCTCACTTTAGGATAACATTTTGATCCTTGTTGCATCTGAGGTTTTTAAAACAAAAATTGCAAGCTACGACAAATGTTTTATGCGAATGAAATATCTGTGGGTCGCACTAACAATAATACTTGGGAATCGAACCCACGACCCCCGACGCGTAAGCCAATACCTTGGCAACTGCACCATGGAGTCATCAAACTAAAAAGTATATTTAATTTATATGATACTGGCGTATAAGTTTTATGTATTTGTACAAGTTAAAAACAAGAATTTATAAGATTTTTTTATGTGATCATAAATCAGAGTTATCTTTTTGACAATTTAACAGCATTAATTGAAAACGGCACGTTACATGCTAAGGTAGGGCAATAACTTGTCTCTTAAAATAACTAGGCAAAAATCTGGGAGGCCTTTTTCCATTGTAAGAAATAAATATTTTTTAAGTTACATTAAAAATCTTAGTTTACCTTGACTACGTAAATCAGTAAAGCATTCTTCTCTTAAAATTGAACTCATTATTTTCCCGACTTTTTTCTTTTACCCAATTAAAAAGTTCTTCTGAAAGATACTCTTAAGAGCGGAGGTCATAATCGTAAGCTCCATGGAGTTCGGGAAAGTTTTGAGTTTCTATGAGTAAATAACTCTTCTGTTAGAACCGCTGGAGGGAGCAGTACGTAAATTTAATTCTACTTAAAACTTTGCCCGTGCGAACATTGAATGTAACAATTAAATACGTACCTTATAACTTTGTTTTCGTATTTCAAATTGTTAATTTTTATAAATAAATGGACAAAAAGTATCGGCGCTGTGGGATTCTAACTCGTTTCGCGCCCAGACGCGAAACCAACTAAGCTTGGCGGCCGATGAACTTACGGCGATAAAATCTTGACATCTACCTACGTTCGCTCTACTCCATTTTCAGTAATGCTCTTCATATATGCGTTTTAATTGTTAGGTTTTATAATTGAAATAGTAAAATCATAATTAATTAAAGTCCTTTTTTAAATCTATTTTAATTCTTCCAAACGTTTTATTTCTATTCAGCCTGTAATCAATTCCTTTGACGGAGAGATAGCGAGTCGCACGAGAACGAAGCACCTTAAACTTTTCAACTCGCGTTCCGACGTGCGTTGGCTGCTAAATAGGATACTCGATGTTTTTAATTCGCTATTCGATGGTCCATTACGTCAGACGGCGCGTAATTTATTATCGAAAGCAATTATGGAGAGTATTTAAATGAGATTCACTAGCTTTTTATGGCTGTTCTGAGGGTCACTTATAATATAAATAAATAAAATAAAAATATCTTTATTCACATAGACGCTTGCGCGTTCTTATGAAACGTCAAAATTTTACAAGAAATGAACACGTTCGTAAGTTACCACCGGTTCGGAAAGCAGTTTCTGTTGAGAAGAAACCGGCAAGAAACTCAACAGTTGCTCTTTTTAAAAAAAAAATCAGTTTACAATATAATAGTACATGTACATTAGTCTTTTTTTTAGCCTACGTGAGTATCAACAGTATTAACCCCACACATTCAGCAATAGAATAATAGGCTTTAGCCATAAGTTTACTTTTAATTTTTTCGTTTAAATTCATCAAGTGGCAGACTTAATATCGACTGTGGGATTTTATTATACATGCGCACACCTTGCCCCATGAACGACCTGTTTACTTTTTGTAAACGAAACAATGGCGTAGTTAGTTTGTCCTTATTTCTAGTATTTAGTTTATGTCTGTCACTATTCTTTAGATAACTATTAATATTATTTTTAACATACAAAATGTTACAATAAATATATTGAGACGCAACAGTGAGTATATTAATCTCTTTAAAAAGGTCTCTGAGTGTATTCCGGGCTCCGATGTTATAGATTGCTCGGACAGCTCTTTTTTGAAGAATACGTATTATATGTATTTAAATCGTGCAAATGTTGTACTGACAATGATGGCTAGGGTAGCAGTGGTGGTGTATTAACCGGCAAGTCTCTCCGAGATTTTAAACTGTCGCTCCCATCCAGTGAACACTAACAGTACTGACATTTAGTCTATGAGTGTTAATTAAATACTAGGCCAATATACTTCTCGTTGTCCTCATCTCAAAAAAATTTTGTCTAATATTTGCTTCTGGAGGGTGGGATAGCAACACCGCCTGTGAATATTTACAAACTCGGAAATACTTCATCCACCACCCACGTCTGCTATATAGTAAAATATTACGACTCACTTTATTGAACAACGTTTTTCGATCCTATAATAAGAACCTAAAAGCGCTACAAAGCACCGTACGAAGAGACGAGAACTTTCGTACAAACGGGGCAACAGAATTTCTTTTACGTATCACCCCGTCTCCAGTCGCGGACATCCCGCGAGTCCGTAAATGGATTATTCATTCGATTACAGGCGCAGTCGCGGGGGAATTCAATTTTTGGATCGGCGAAATGAAATTTCAGAAACATCCTTTTCTTGCGCCAAATTGATTTGCAGCGGGGAATAGCTCTGCGAATCAATGAGTCATGATTCATAACGTGTACGGTGAAACGTATTATATATTATTAAAAGACATTAAAACTTCTTTTGTTGACAATTTTATTCGGGCGTTCTTTGTCTCAGTCTAACGCCATGACCAAGAACGCTGCGAAACATTGAAACGTCGAAATTTTAATTCAAAATAAGCGCAAAACAACGTAATATCGTTTCATTTAATAATGTGTATTATTGGCTTAAATAACATAAATTATTATGTTCCGTGTTATAAAATTAATTTAATCACCGGCTTCGGAACGAAGAAGGGAAAGTAAAAAATGCAGAGAAGCACAGAAATTAAATTCACGTGTTTATTCACGTGTGTGATTAATTAATGTGTTTAATTTGGGAATTTATCACAGGTCAGAAGAGCCCAATGAATATGCCTAGTTTGGCGTCATAATTAGACAGAGAGAGAGAGAGACTGCAACGAAGCTCTCCAAACATTCACGTAAACGTAAACGAGAACGTCTATGTGAATGTTTGGTCATTGAGGATGCAAAAAAACCGGCCAAGTATGAGTCGGCCTCGCGTACGAAGGGTCCCGTACAATTATCTATAAAAATCAGGTCTGTGGTATTAAATAATTTTTACCACTTAAATATTTTTTATTTTGTCTTTTTTTGCTTTTATAGCGGCAACAGAAATAAATCATCTTTGAAAAAACAACTGTCTAACTATCACGGTTCATGAGATGGGGATGAACTGTCTTAGTAATAGGGTCTCTTTGGGTACGGAACCCTAAAGTAACCCTAGAAAATGAAAATCTACTTTCTACTGTTCTGAAGCTATAGAGATAGGCTGATTATACGCAGTTTAAAATCTGCTTTTAGTCCTAATATTTCATATAAATATAAAAATCAATACGTGTTACAAAAAACATGTTTACGCTATTTGCTTACTTTTGTCTCGGCGACCCGTCAGACTACTTTATGGTTGGCCGTTTGCCTAAACCAGAAACATGCGACGCGAAGGCCTGAAAATAATACAGTCTCGATCTGAAACGTCATTACGTACGCCATTGGCACGTTATCAATGAAGTCGTGTGGGATAGCAAGTGTCGTTCACTTGTTAAAGAACGTCCTTTATTTATAACTGTCATGGTTATTTGTAAATATTCTTGTATTTTATAACTGACACACCGAACACACATACATGGCGTTATTTATTTTATTTAGTTGTTGATCAATGCGTTTGCTATTGATAAATTTACACCTTTAATTTACTATTTGTTTCTACCTACTCAATGAGGTAAAGTCTTGAGGAGAGAACATACTCGAATATTTTTTTTGTAAATTATAATGCACATTATATTATAATTTTTTTGAAAATTTATTTATTACTTTCCACTCCGCGTGCATCAACTACGTTGGCAATTTGGCAACTAAGTTTAATCACAAGTATTTGTTATGCAAATCTTACCGCTAAGATCCTGTTTCCTTTAAAAACACTATCAATTTGTAGAAATGCGAGGACAAATCATGAATGGTCTTCGTAACTTACAAACGCTTTTTAAACATTAAGGTCTATTCATACAAAAAACTGCGTTAAAAAACGGCAAAACATATTCACAAGCAATTAGGGTCTGCGACGCACTGCTGAATTCTCTTAATTAAATATACACTGTTGAGAAATTAACTTCACGCCAGTACAAAGAGTGTCGCGATATCTCGAGAAAGCGATTTAAAGTCTTAAATAGTTCCCCGTCGCAATTTGGACGGGGAAGAAAATGGGGGCGAGGACTTACGGACCCGTGTTACGTGTTGCGGTAAGTTCCATTTGCATTAAAATTTCGCTCGCTTATTATTCTCCGAATTAAGTAGATCGGGGATCCGTTCCGTTCACCAAAGCAAGAAATGTACGAACTCTATATAATTATAGAGCCGTGATAGCTCAGTGTCCGGGCGCTCGCCTTTAATTCAATATACTCGAGCAACCTGAGTTCGATCCCCGGTGCCGGCACCGATGAAGTTTTTAACTTTAAGTGCTGACTTATCACGTGCTCCGCGGTGAGGGAAAACATCGTTATGAAACCTGCATATTTTCGAAATAGTAACAAAAAAAAAATTTCGAAGATATGTGAAGTCCGCCAATCCGCAGTGGGGTCGCGTAGTGGACTATGCCCTGATACCCTCTTTATAGAGGGGCCCTTTGCCCAGCAGTGGGACATGTATAGGCTGTTACTTTTATATAATTATAACATTTTAATAAAATTTACTGACAACATGGAATAATAATAAGGAACATTATTTTTTTTGTTTTTAATATCAGAACTCCTGGAACGCAGGCAAGGCTATCTGGGTTCTTACCAACTAAAACCCATTTAAGAAAGCCGCGGCACACCTTAGTTCTATTAATTTATTCTGAGATTTCCTTTGCTACTTACCATATTGAATAGCCAAGCCCTAAGCACTTGAAGATAAAAAGAAATTGTCCTTAAATCGAAAATCGTTCTTAGCCAATACTAATCCTAACATCGTTTGTTATTTTTTCATTTGTATATCCTCATCTTTTTCAGAATTTCAGCTTGTTTGAGTCCACTACTGAACATATGTTTTCTCCACAGACCGTCACGAAGCATGATCCTGAGCCACCCGCATCCATCGACCTACCGCAAACTTGCGCTATGCACTAACATAAAGTCAAGTAAAGTATCAGCCTATATATGTCCCACTGCTGGGCAAAGGCCTCCTCTGTAATGAGGGTATCAGGGCATAGTCCACCACGCGGCCCCACTGCGGATTGGCGAACTTCACATATCTTTGAAATATTTTTTTTTTTGTTATTATTTCGAACATATGCAGGTTTCCTCACGATGTTTTCGTTCACCGCTGAGCACGTGATAATTTTTACACTTAAAATACTAGTTTCTTGTATTTTATAACAGACACACTGATCGGCATAATTCGGCACTTAAAATTATCAATTTCATTGGTGCCGGCTGACATAGGGCAGGGTAATATAAAAGCCCTATCTTAATGCATTACGCAATCATTTTTAATTTGGAATACCACCACTTGATGAAAGTGAGAAATAAATTTAATAACAGAAACAGTATGTCTCAAATGAAATTATATTAAATAGAGATAAAAAAAGAAAACATACAAACGTTGCTACTTATAATGGATTGAAAAAGTTAAAAAGACGTAAAAATCCAAGAGGCGTGGAAATATTTGAACTATAAAGTTTTATTCGGCTATTTCCGTAGGTTCAGGGAGCACGTACCCAAGATGGGCGCATTAGTATCGGGTCAAAGGGTAAGGTTTAAGGCGTTTAGGATGTCCGGACACCTTTTGGCGTCTTTGCCGTTTGACAAGTTGCACGGTCATATAATTGTATATATAGTACAAGCCAGCACAAAAGTGTAAGATTTATTCTAAAGTCAGTGGATATTTTTCGCACGTTGCTAAACTAAGGCCTATTGTATTGTTGCATAACGCAGGCTCTTTCAAGTTGACTTTAATACATTTGTAAACATGTCTTTATTTGATAAATAATTGTATAAAATAAAAGAAAGTCCCGCTGAGTTTCTTCAGCCGGTTCTTCTAAGAGCAGTGGCTTTTCTTTCCGATCCAGTTATAGCTTTTTGACAATCAATAAGTAAGTGTAATGCTTCTATATTAAATAAAGGTATTTGATTTGAATTGACTGGTTTAAATAGTCAACATCAATGATATTTTATACTACAGATATGATGCTGTTTACGCGCACGGAGTGAAGCCACGAAAACGTCCCAAATGGGACGTGTTGAATATTTTCTTTTATAACAGTGAAAGTTATAAACGAGAGTTTTTTTTTCGTCTTTTATCATAACTCTTTAAGTTTTATTCATTAACTTAACATATTTGTAACATGTAATTTTATAATTTGAAAACTTTTAGACTTATAGAAATGGAAACAACGGTTATAACTATGTCACAGTAAATAAAGAAGTGGGTATGCAGAATTAAATTTAATTAAAAAAATATATTGCAGAATTTTAGTTGTTAGTTAACAATTTACAACTGATGTTACTCGTGTAAAATGTAGGTTTTCTCTTAGTTATGTTTAATCTCGTAGAAAATAATATTTTGGTTCACTTGAAATAATGTAATCGGCAAAAATTAAAGTTTTTTTTTTTTAATTTACAAAATGATTAAATAGCAATGTAATTAACAAACCTGAGTTTTATAGTAATTTTTATGTTGATATCAAGGGTAATTTTTTGTGTGTTGACAGTAGATAAAATAATAGTAATTCAACATTTCAGAAGAGACTATTAGACGTAAATTTATTTATAACACGAGCTTTTAATAGCAGCCGTTACAGGTTCGTCTTGGGAGCACATTGCCCCCATAATAGAAGGTTAAAATGTTATGGTGTTTCTAATCACGGAAGTAAGTCATTCACATTAGACAGTAAATGGTAAAACAGACGTCGTTCTGGCATTCTCGTATAGGGTACAAGCTTAGTACTGGTTTGTAAATAAACTATGAACATGTTATTTATTTAATCTTCGTTGGTCGATTTTTGTTTCGTGAGCAAATTACATTGAAAATGTATTTCGAAGAATCAATATTGTTTGCCGTAGTGTAGCAATTAATAGCATAGATTAACAAAGCGTAGATTAACATTCAATGATTTGCTAGTATTCTCACTTTTTACTCATAAATGACCTTTTAATAACTCTGAAAGTTATTCAATATGGACATTAAAAAATAATTAATTTATTAAATAATTAATAATAATTATTAATCTTCGTGAGATTAAAATTAAAATTTCCGTCATAATGCATTTCATAGTTTCAAATTTTCTTTCTACCAGCATTTATCGAAAGTTTATAAAAAAATTAAATGTCAAATGTACGGTTTTGTGGGTTCTCGCTCGCAGTACGTACCAGCGACCCGCCGAAGGAAATAGACTTTTTACGAATTTAGACTTCCACCGTTTTGTTTTCTTCGTGGCTTGTGTCCAAAGCCATAATTAGGGTCAGACTGCTTTACGCAACGCACTAAATATAACCGGGCCCTCAATGGGAGAGTGCTTCGATGCACGAGTGACAGCTGGTAATGGATCCACACAGGGCGGTATTCTGCATGAGATCTATTAAGAATACATTGGGTATTTTTTTTTTCACATTTTCATCCAGTAAACAGTTCACAGTAAACTTTCGTCTATCTCGTATCTGTAGTTCTCCCAAGTGTACGTTAAGGGAGTAACGCGTGGTGATGTTTTGGACATGGCACGGCGATAAAGCAAGAATAGGGTAACGACTTAACCGCAACAGTTTTCGCGGTTGCACAAACGGATAGGTCCGTCTGGGTAAGTACGACTAGGCAATTGAGAAACGTGTTTGAATACACTTTAAGTTTGAAAATAAATCAATGTTATGGATGTATAACACCAAAACAGAACTTTGTAAACAATATTTTTTTAATATTACACAAAACTTTCCAGTAGTGGGGTCAAAAACCCATTATCTGGTGCAAGCGACGGGTTCAATATTCACTACACTAAACGGGTCGTCGAGAGTAAATAAATCCAAATTTCAATCGACTAATATTCAAATTGCGATAATGCTCCTAAACAATTATTTACAATAGTACTTAATACCTGTACGTTTACTGCCAGGAAACTGCGCACGTAAATGTTGATGTCTAAACACATAGCGTTGAATACCGTCACAGGGACGCGTGTTGCCCTAATAAAATTGGTTGCTGTTTACAAAATGAATCTATTTATAACTACTCAATCCAGAGCCCGCTGGCAACTTTAGGTGTATTCACGCATACTACAGTGTCACGTTAATGTATCAACTCTTTCATCTTTCATTTACTGATGTTTTTGCTTTCAGTCCGTAGGCAATTAAACCTTCATCGAATGCAGAACCCGTGAGGTGGCTAGAACTCACGGGCTCGAAAACGGCCATCCGCGTTGCGAAGGACCATGCATCTGCTCATGCGTGCGTTAACTTATAAAACCCGCAGTTGACACTCTTGCCTATAGGCAACTACGGGTCATCGGGGTTGGGTACGAACCGTGACCCCGATAGTTAATCAATCGGTGGCTGAGGGTAGTGAGAACCTTGGAAAGTGGCTGTACCATACGTACGCCTTGTGCTCGTAGGCGAAGACGTACTGATGCGTTTCTGGTAGTACTAGCTGTGTGTTTGGTGTTCCAAGACTGGACTTTCGAAGGTGGGTCTGACGTAATCGCTTCCACCACCGGATCGATGAGGTCGTTGTGCAGATGATGCTTATAAGCTTTTCCTAATGTCATATTGGTAATTCGCACCTAAATTTGAGTTTTTTACTCATCAGTAAAATACTTAATAAAGACATTTCTTTAACCTCTTCTGGGGTCATTAAATTTTAAGGATCGCCTGCTGATAGTTGTAATTTGGGTAACGCAGTTCACCTCCGATAGATGGATTGAATCTACGTGGACCGGTTGATGTGTGCGAACAAATTAGACCACCGGAATGTGTCAAATTCTTAGATGAAACGTTTATAATCAAAGAAGGGGCCTGGCCGGTGAAATTTTTAAATATGAAAAGGGGTAGACAACCATATCGGCGTAGTGGATTCGGGCAGTATTTTAAATTATCGAAATAATTCTTCAGCACATCGTTTTAACTAAATCACTTCATTATCCAGAGTCCTGCTTTTGAGTTTCGCTTTCTAATAATTTAGTTTTAAAATTATTAGAAAGCGAAACTCAAAAGCAGGACTCCGACGAGTGTAACGGGCAACGCCGAGGACGCCTTCGTATTAGCTTGATGGAGGGGAGTTAGATACATGCTCGAAGACGAAATTAAACTTAATTGTTTTCTTCAAAGGTTGTGAATTTTGTATTCAATATTGATACTGGTACCACATACTGAATAAGACACACACACATACACAGCTATGTAGCTAGCAACATTGAGGATCCTTTGTGACGTCAGAATTCGAGCGATGGGTATACTCGTATTACGATATTGCGAATTCACTTCGATTAGAGAATCCGTTCCTGGAAGGTTATATCAACTCCTTGTATTGTTGAATAGAATCCTTCTAACTGTTATATGTGTTCATTTAAAGTTTATTAATAATCTAAAACGAAGAAATATTTAGTACTTGGCAAACGAGCTGGCGGTTGTCTTGTTGTTTGAAGTGATATACATCATCCATGGATATTTGCAGCACTCGTAGGGTTGCAGATGCGTATAACCTTTAAAAAAGTGTTCGCCATTTATCTTGCTCACCAGAAGAAGCGCGCCTTGTAACACAAACTTCACGCCGGTCTTCTGTGAGGTCGTGGTACTTCCCCGGATGGAACTGTTCATTTGTGCAACAGACTTTTGCGTGGCCCTGCTATATTTAAAAATTAGTATTTTTTTTATATCGTATTGTATCTCATACATGTCAAATGTCAAGTGTCCACGAATGAATATGTCGATGATAGAGCGAAGTGGAGAGCAAAGGTAAGGAAAGCTGGCCCCGCCACCGTGCGGGATATATAGCTTGGAAGAGAGAAATATTGTATCTCATACACATCTGTTACATGCCTTACAACCTTTCTCTTTTCAAGACCCATGCACATCGCGTTCTCTTCATTTCCATAGATGATTATGTAGGTATTGATTACAGACACATTTTTCTCTTTCAGTACAGCGCCAGTATTTAACGAAGTATCTGATATTTACGTGTAACATTACAACATTGTCTATGCATTAACTTGACACTTGATTGTAGTTTTTCGTATACCTACAAGAATGTATGTTGCTTTTTTGTAATATTGAAAATATTGTACTTTAAGCTTCTCAACTTGACTGAATACGTAAATATATTACGAATGTAATTACACGTAAGATTTCTGAAGAAATACATGTATATACGTAGTCGCAGACGTTAATTTACATTTTGTATAAGCATAAAAAACTGTTAAAAAACGAAACATGAAAACGTTTGAAGTTTAATAACGTGTTGCAAAACAAGAATGTACCTAGAAAGGATTTCACTCTAGGAACCCCTCTACTTTAATGAGTACAGTAGTGTTCCACTCTAATGATCATACTAGGCAAGACCTGTGGCACCGTCCTGGCACTTATTTCCGCTTGGGCTATAATTTTTAATTTTATTTCATTTAAACTTGCACAAAATCTTTCTCATGCAGAAAAATTTGCGCATTAATTCCGCCACAAAGTATAGTCGAATAAAATCGAAAGTATTTTGGAAAATATCATATAGAGCTAATTTACATTAAATAAGCCACTTCAAAAATGATTTATGATCTTGGAATCTTTAAAGTTGAACTTCGAAATGAAGTGATCTATTCCTAATAGGTAACACATAACCATCTGACCTTTCTAAAGGTTGTTAGAATCCGTAATTTTATGCATTTAAAAATAAACCGCATATCAAATGTTAGAAAATAATTAATTTGCTAAACAGCCGGTGAAAATGATGATTGTCGCACCAATTTCCCGCCTAAGGATTTTGCAGCCATTCCCTAAGTCGTTTTCGACACCTGCGGGAACAGATGGGCAGTTATGTAGGCTTAGTTGCAAGTGTCTCATGGGTAATATGTAAATTTATGTGCAATAAATCTCTGCTCACTAATGTGCAATAAATTTCTGCTTATTAGTATGCTTTCATTTATAACAAATGTATTCTTTCCTTTCATCTCAACTATATTCCGATAAACATAAATAATTATGTACGAAAAATAGATTTCATTTGAGACCTAGAGACTTAATTATTTTGCTTGATACTGAAAGTGGGATGTAATTCGGGTAGCGATAAAAATACTATTTATCGTCAATTTGTATCATATATTTATTCCTATAACTCAATGTTGAATGGATAAATTAATAGCAATTTAACCGAATAATTATGTGATATCAAAGTAGCATTCCATGCCGTAAGAATGTAATACTCTCAAAGGTAAAAGTGGAAGTTTCGTTCGTTTATTACCCAATTATATGAACAACATTTATATGAACAACAATCCGTATATCAGATCTGCATTATTTTAGGATTCCGTACCCAAAGGGTAAAACGGGACCCTAATACTAAGACTATCTATCCGACCAAGCTGTGTCTCACCAACCGTGATAGTTAGACAGCTAAAATTTTCACAGATGATGTATTTCTGTTATGGCGCTATAAAAAAAAATACTAAAAAAACAGCATAAAATATTTAGGTGGGGCTCCACCATTCGGGGATCCATTTCAATGGTACGGTACCATTCGCGCGCGACTCGCACTTGGGCGGACTTTTTTATGTAAATTTGGGAAGCGAGCGTTTGGTTCCAGGGTCCATGGGCATGCAAAACGCAAGACGGTTTGCAAATGCGTTGCCAACTTTTAAAAAAAGTCAGCCCCGGTTAACTCACTCGCTAGACGAAACGCGAAAGTGTAATACTTCCACTTCACGCTGGTCATCTGCGAGGCCGTGGTAGTTTCAAAGTCAAAGTATATTTATTCAATATAGGCCTAACTTAAGCTCTTATTGAACGTCAACAAAAAATCTACCACCGGTTCACTAAACTAGACCTGCACAGAGAAGAACCGGCAATAAAAAACTCTGCGGTCTTGTTCTTTTTGTTATATTTTTTTGATGCAATTATATACACTTATTTAGGTTTAAAATCAGCAGCAGCCAGGGGTCTTGCAAGTGCAGAGCAAGAGTCATTTCCAAACATCCTTGTCCTCAAGTTTCCCGGACGAGGTTTAAATTTAAATTAGTTGTCCCCGCGACATAGTCCGCGTGGAATTTAAAATTAGTGAAAAGCGGTTATTTTATTTTTACAAACAGACACTCCAATTTTATTTATCTGTATATTTATTTTAAATTAAGAGTAGACGACCTCTTGACCAGAATGTCGCATGACGCAAACGAGCGTTAAATTAAATGGCGTCGATAATGAGACGCGTGGGGTAACCATCCGGAAAATGACGTCATACTAATATGTCTATATAGAATCTATATAGAAGAGTCTATAATCATATGAGTATAGACTCTTCCCGAAATCGTTTAAGCTGGTGCTGTAAGCGTTTGAAGGAAACTCTGAAAGACTGTAACTAATTTTAAGTAATTCCATCAATCATTGTTTAAAAAAGTATTTAAATATGAAAATCATGTTACATAATTGAATACTATTTATTACATATTGATAATAATTGGTTTAGTAATTTCACCTGCTTTTGTTTGTAATGGGACAAGTTATATAAGTTTTATTATTTATTTTTTCTATAGTTTTAATAATTAATAGCGATGTTTGCTAAAATGAAAAACGAAGCAATATACAGTCATTTAAATAGGGAATTAAATTACTTACATGGACTAATAATTGGGAACTTGTTATTTGGTTATTGCATTTTGTAACAACATTATAATTTTTTTCAAATTCTCAATTGGCTTTTGGTTTAAGAGCAGTGTAAAGTTAAAATAATACTTTTATATAAATACTAAACTTGTTTGCTAGATGTAATATAATTTCAGTATTTGATGCTCATAATGAGTACCTTATTAATATTTTTTTTTTTCTAATTACCCATTTGGCGTAAGAAATTTACTTCTACAATATGCATACCCTGCAAGACTCGACATAATATTTATGTGAATTAATTTACTCGTTGTTTTAAAATTCCCCCCAAGAATATCCTCACAGGAATACTTGTATCCTGTGAGAATATTTTTTCATTCATGTGTCATGGCATGCTTACTACAAAAACAACGATCTGGTAGACCTCGGCTTTACGCGTTGTTTGTCCCTAAATATTTAAAACTAGCTGCTGCCCGCGACTACGTCTGCGTAGAATATGCTGAAGGCGTAACATTCACACAGAAAGACAGATATACATAAAATATATATTCTATAAATTATAGCCTATGTCTTATTCTGATGTATAAACTATATCATTGTAATGTTTCGTTAAAATCCATTCAGTAGTATTTGCGTGAAAGAGTAACAAATATCCATCCTTACATACAAACTTTCGCGTTTATAATATTAGTACGGATATTGTTTTCTCTTCTCTCTCTTTCTCGCGAATATTATACATATTTAATGAAACTACTATGACATCAAGACGTATAACAACTTAGTCTGTCCCATGACCATTAACGCTGGAACGGGTTCAAAACGTCGGGAATTTAAATCAAAATAAAAAACGCGATAAAATCCATAAAGTAGTTTCATTTAATATTAGTAAGGATGTAAACACGAAAATTAAAAAAAAAAAAAAAAGAAAATTCGTTTCAAACGTCCCTTATGAACAACAACAGCTGTAGAGCGCGCCGTCTCATTCAACACGTATCAAGACTACATCGTATTTAGTATCAAAGGCAATAATTGGCACACGGTCTTGAATCAGAGACCTTTTTATCTTGCTAACTCACAAAAGTAAATGTAATTTTGGATGGAGTCAACGATTAAAAGTTTCTGGAAGATTCAACATCAAGTGTCATTTAACAAAATTATGTTAGTTAAGTTTAGATGTTAAAACATCTAGTTTTACAGGGAAGACGCTTTATTAAATAAACCTTAAAGCCTAATCTTCGTGTTTTAACAGATCTATCACTGCATAGTATAAAACAAAGTCATCCCGCTGTCTGTCTGTCCCTATGTCTGCTTAGATCTTTAAAACTACGCAACGGATCTTGATGCGGTTTTTTTTACTAGATTGAGTGATTCAAGAGGAAGGTTTATATGTATAATACATTGCACCCGTGCAAAGCCGGGGCGGGTCGCTAGTTATATACTAAACCACTGTAAGTAGATTAGAGAACCAAGTGTTTGACTTTCATCGTTCAATCGTAGCTTGTCTAGTTCACGTTTATTTTCGTGTACGGAAACTCAAACGTAAAATACAGGGTTTATGAGCAAATTGAATAGAACAAATTTTGCACAAGGCATGATCAGTTCAACTGTTTCATTTGCGCATGTGTGTTATTAATGTTGTTGAAATCAAATTTCAAATTTAAATGGTGAAAATAAAAAAAGGTAAAGTATAAAAGCGTATGTAAGCAAATGATGAATGGTCATCACCGGTTTTAATCAATAACCAACCAGTAGTGTGGTATAACACGGTATAAAGAGGTTATATGCCACGGTATGTGTAACTTGAATACAGATAATAAAGTCTTCGTTATAATATTTGGCACATTAATCATAGCTTTGAGCACTAAAGGGAAATCACTGAGTTAAGGTTAAATCTTGGCACGTCACATCAAAATTTTAACAAAAAAATCGACTTCAACAGATTGCCCTCGATTTCTTTGGGATAATATTTCCTTATCACGGTACCACCCTTGGGATATCTCCTTTCCAACAAAAAGAGAATCATCAATATCGGTTCACAAACGACGAAGCTATCCGCGTACACACAAAAAGTATATACGGTCGAATTGAGAAACCTCCATCTTTTTTGAAGTCGATTAAAAACCTTCTTCTGTTTTGAAGTCGGTTTAAAACCTCCTTCTTTTTTGAAGTCGGCTAAAAACCTCCTTCTTTTTTGAAGTCGGTTAGAAACCTCCTCTTTTGAAGTCGGTTAGAAACCTCCTCTTTTGAGTCCCTTACGTCGCGTCGTCGGTCAGCACTTACGCCTCTGGTGCCGCTTAGAGCGCGCCGGCGTCGGCGTCGCCGGCGGCTTGGCCCTGACGCTCCCGTAGCAGTGCACCCCCTCCCCCTTGGCCGGCCCCTTCCCCTTGCGCTGCTTGAGGCCCGCGAACATGGCGCGCGCATGTTGGACGCTCACGAGCGCACGCGCGCGCGCACAACCATCCTGCCGCGTCGGCGGCCGGCGCGAGTTTGCGCGTCGACGTTTCGCGCGCTCGCCGTTTCAAATATAGAACGCGCCGCCCTCGCGCGCGTCCGTTATGATTTTTTTTTTATTATTATTAATAAACAGACACGCAACGGCATTAGCGGCGATAGAGCTTTAATGGATCAAGCGTCTGGACGCGACGCCGCCGCTTAGGACACTGTTCGGTGGATTTAACGGGTTCGTCTAGCCACTTTGAACCCGTATTCGTGTTTGTTACAAAAGTATAGCGATGATTATTGTGTATATTAAGGCACATACATTCTTAAGTGTATTATACGAGCATACGCATGCTAGTTCTCATCTAATACTGTTTGAACTGTATCACTAACAAAAACAACTACAACTATTTCACTATACATTTTCAATTTTGAGGAGATGAACAAAATGTCTCCGGATTCCAAGGTCCAATGCTTATAAAACAGTAAGGAGCTAAATTCGTCCCAATTAAAAAAAAATGCCAAATCGGTTTGTAGATGATACAAACGAAAAAAAAAAAAAACAACTGAATTAAGGAGCTCTTCGTTCATCGAATTCTGTTAAAAATGATAAAAGCCACAAATTCAGTTATCAAAATAGTAGTTTGAAGTTTGAACATATTCAAATGTGTTGTAATAGGAAACTTGTCTGTCAAATTTCATTCGGTTAACAACGATACCGTTTGTACGGAGTGAATTTAATCACGATATTGTGGAGCATAATGAGGCTGTACATTTTGAATCATGTACCATATATTCATATATTTCTATATTTGGATCGCATCTAATACCTTATTATACCTTACGATTGCCTATTTAATTAATTTAATTTTAGTAATTACAAGTATACGTTACTTTTCGTATACACGGCTAATTATGAACAACTTTTGAATTTTAACGACATACTATACGTTTTTTTTTAAAGAAACAAAAAATTATCGCTATTTAGTTAGAATTCAAAAATTGCACTATACCATAATCACAGAGAAATATAATCAGATACTTAATACAATATGGTATTTATTTCTTTTTCATTTTCCGATGTTCATAAAAACGAAGCCTATCCATACTAATATTATAAATGCCAAAGTGACTCTATCTGTCTGTCTCGCTTTCACGCCAAACCACTGAACCGATTTAAGTGAATTTTGGTACACAGATAGTCTAGAGCCTGAGAAAGGACATAGGCTATTTTTTAATTGGAAAATCTTCAAAATATCTGTATATTTTAAAGAAAGACATTTATTTAAAGATGAAGTCTTTAAATAAATGTCTTTCTTTAAAACGCGAACGAATCCGCGGGCGAAAAGGAAGTATCCTATATTTTCCAAAAGCAAGTAGGTAGTAGGTAGCCGCGGATTATTGCAGAAAGCTGATGAACGGAGGCCTACATTCAGTAATAGGCTTAATGATGATCTGATTTATCGCCGAGATACACCAAGAGAAAGTATTTATAGTACATGTAAAAGTATTAATCTCATCAAAAGAAATTATTCAATCCCCCGATACATACCAACGTGAATTTTTCCACAATATTTTTTGAGCGAGCAGAAATTATAAACTAATCTCGTAGGAATTAACTGCACTCGTCTTTTATCCAATTTATGTGCTGGCAGCGTAGGAAATAAAAATTTACACTGTTAGTAATGCGGTTACATAACGAAAATACTAGGCAAGCTTCAAACGCTTCAAAGCAAATAAATTGGCTTTGTAATATAAGCTTACATGTATAGGATTTCTCAAGTTATTACTTTACGAACTCACTTTCCACTACACCACAGTCTTAGGAGTAAAGTCGGTAGACTCGTAGACCACCAATGGTATTTCTGCACTTTCAAGTAATTACAATATTAAAATTAAGCATTCAAAAAATAATATTTTATTTATCAGTTTCATGCAACATCATGATAAATATGACACATTCAAATAAAAATAAATGGTCGTGCAAACAAAAATAGTTTATGGGCATGATTTCTAACAAAAACAATAATATTATATTATTATTATAAATTAATAATTGTCATTTGAACCTACTAAGTTACACTTACAGTACACTGTAATGGTTAAAAACATCAAACGGATTTGCGATTGTTGAGGCAGATACTGCAACGTATTAAAATGCTTACACGCAAGTGTTCATTAGATGTGTTGTAAAGTTAAATTTATAAACAGCGCTTTAACGGCCTTATAAATTCCACCACTCAGATCTTATTCAGGAAGCAGCACGCTGCTACGGATCTTTTAGAGTCCCTAATAGACCATCTTTCCCGACGCCGCCGCCGCTTGGAAACGGGTCAAGTTGATCTATGTCGAAATAAAACGCCGCTTTAATGCACAGAACCAACACAGCGAAGGAGCTGGAGGAGTGAACTAAAATAGTCATACGCGATTCGTTCCGGAAGCCGCGGCGGACGGAAATAGTTTCCGAGAATAATAAGGTGCGGCGATTTTGTGTGAGTTGTTGACACATCGATGGAAGTCTTCGAAGATGGAACGTGATCAATGAAAATAAACTAAACTGAATAATTAAATTGAAATTGAAAATGATTAAACTGAATTGAACCTAGCCTGAATTGAAAACAACTGTTCGATTTAAACAGTTCTTTCTTTAGCTCTTCTCTAAACAAAAGTAAAGTAACAACCTATAAATGTCCCACTGCTGGGCAAAAGAGAGTATCAGGGTATATATAGTCCATTACGCGACCTCACTATGGACTTTTCGATATATTTTTTCAGTTCAGGACATTTTTCGACATATTTTGTTAAATTTCGAAAATATGCAGGTTTCCTCACGATGTCTTCTTTCACCGCCAAGCACGCGATAAGTCAGCGCTTAAGATTAACAATATCGTTGTTGCTGGCACCGGGGATCGAACTCAGGTTGCTCGAGTAAATTGAATTAAAAGCGAGCGCCCGGACACTGAGTTATCGGGGTTTTTCTCCAAGATTGAGAGAGAATTTAATAAGAAAGGAAAAGACATATAAGTTCATCGAGAACACTTCAGTAATTAACAACTACAAAGCGGCGATATAACTGTATTAATGCTCATTATATGTTATTCGATATATACGTTACTACGTAAGAGAGCCTATTCGAGCTTACAGATAATATTTTTAATAATTTCTTATGAATGCCAATTCAATACGATTGAAAGGCTGTAGACAAAACTTTGAAAGACTGCAGACAATGAAAGATGTCTGGGGATAACAATAACCTTGAATAATAATTTCGCCGCTTATTGTAAAATTAAATTTAAGCCCGCCTGTTAAATCATTGACTGGCTCTTTGTTGTAGTCATTCAAATGTATTTCACCCTTCGTCCCAATAATGCTTCTTTCTTTGGATTTGTTTCGCTTCACAATTTATTTCAAAAGAAAATGGTAATTACCAGCATGATCATTTATCTAAGTTACACTAATTTTAATTTGAAAATGCAAGCCAGGGCCTAACAGAAAGTAAAATTCAAAAATAAAAAACCGGCGAAGTGCGAGTCTGACTCGCGCACAAAGGGTTCCATATCATAAAAAAGACAAAAAATCATGTCTGTTGTATGGGAACCCCCACTTAAATGTTTTTTATTCTATTGTTTAGTATTTGTTGTTATAGCGGCAACAGAAATACATCATCTTTGAAAATTTCAACTGTCTAATTATCGCGGTTCATGAGATACAACCTGGTGACAGACGGATAGACAGACAGACAGCGGAGTCCTAGTAATAGGGTCCCATTTTACCCTTTGGGTACGGAACCCTAAAAACAAACACGAGAATGTTTTGCGCGCGGTTAATCATTATTAGAAATAAATCGTATCGCAAATGACAACAGATGTTTCAGTTTCCTCATTTGTATCAACACATTTAAATGTTCTTTACGGATTTATTTATAGGTATTATAGCTTTCTGCGTATTAAATCAAGCACTAATTATCTGCACCAACTGACGATGGGATTAGGCCGTTGCCGAAAATCGATGTTTAATCAACGGCCAAGCTTTAACCGAAAACCGGTGTTTAATCAACGGCCGAGCCTTAACCGAGAACCGGTGTTTAATCATGAGCCGTGCATACAGTGGCCTATGGCTGTTATGAGGTGGCGTTAGACCGTCCTTAAGTGCGTAATTAAAGTATACCGCACGTTAGTGTCTGGTCGCCGATGAGAGCTCGGATGAGAGAGGTACTTTAACGTCGAACGTACGGACTCGGGGGAAGATTTTTTGACGTTGTCCGTTCTCCTTTTTTTAAGTGAGAAGGTGAGAAGTTTTTTTGACTTTTTCTTTTTTTTTTAAGTGAGAAGGTGGTGAGCGAACTGGTAACTCACCAGATGTAAAGTGATAGCCGCCGCCCATGGACATTTACCACACCCTTACGAATGCAGATGCATTGCCACTTTTTCATCATAAACTAAAAGTGCAGCGCGTAACATATCTACGCGTTATATCACTGGACCAGTCTGAAACAGCAATAGCTGAAGGCTCTTCTGAAGTAATCAATAAAATAAATAATATAATATAGCTCAGTAAGTTTTAGGACTAATGAGAAGTGATGTTTTTTTGTATGATTGTAATGATTTCAAAGGATAAGTTTACAAATAAAGTAATATTTGCTTCATTCGAATCACGTATTATGTAGCAGTGTAACTGACTTCCGCATTAGAAAGTTCCAGCTTTGGAACCGTGTGTATCGGCTATAAACGACACCAATGTAAAAATAAACAGCCAATCGTCCCGAAAATCGCGCCGTACGTCTCGTAAACCGGCACCTGGCTACATTGGCCCGGGTGACGTTAGTTCGGCATCCCTCCACATCCCGGTACGGCCAGTCGTGTTCCGGATAATGAAACAGCGTTTATTACCGGACGTGTTATAAAGCCAACGTCAAACTGGGGCCACGAGTGAAATTTTACCCGTGGAACCACCCGCCGAAGCGGGTAGGGTCAGCCGACGCAATAAAAGTACATTTCACTCAGTAGTAAGACGTGTACGGCGGAGCGTTAATGTTTTCCTTATTTCAACAATTCGCGAGGGCGGGGGTGAGCATTAATGCGAATGGAATTCAAACTGATTCTGCCTTAGTGCGGGAATGTGGAGTATTCGAATTGTACTTTACTAATGTTACGTTATACAATGTACGGTTTTGAATAGGTTCTAAATTAATTTCGGAACTGCTCGTATAACGTTCATGTTCGTAAACAAATTTTGATTACAGAACTTTTTGTTTCAACGTTGACTTTCGGAAGCAAATAAAAGTTTAATTACCGGCATAACCTAAACCGAACATTACTTGTAAATATATCATTACAAATTCTGATAAAACCTAACCACTGATATTATATTTTATGTAACATTAAATTCTTAAATTTATAACTGTACAAATGAAACTTTGGTCTGAATGACTACGATAAGTTTCATTTTGTGTGAGAAAAGACTGCCTGGCAAATTTCCGGCCGGCCGACTATCAAAGTTTCACAAAGAAATTATCCCGAATTTGTCGGGCGGTTACATCCACATAAACGTCTGTCCGCTCAGACCTTGGTTCAACGCAAGTTCTGGGCCCTGCGATATGCCTTCCATCGCAATAACTTTCTTGGAGTTAATTAAACTTGTCTTAGAGGATTTAGTTCAGTGATTTACTGCCCCCCTTAGAATACAAGCCTCTCTTGTATTTCGAAATTAATTTGAGTTGAAACATATTACATGCTCAGTCAATTATCGTATGAAATTCCGATGTTTTGTCACTATGTGGTAGAGAAGGCAATAGATGAATGGAAGCCCAATATCAATTTTAGAACGTGTGATATCCTTTATTAAACATATAGCATAGATAAATAAAAAAATAAACCACAGTTTTTTTTTTTTCACTTAAAAATATTGTGAGTATTGTCAGCACGCGGTTCTTATTCCAACGACAAATTACTTATGTTACAAAGTACTATAACTCGAGTGTTTTCCTTATGCTGTTAGTAGATGGTTATGAATTCGATATATTCGGATCTTAAAGGCTGTATGTTTAGAAATCCTTAATGATATATATACTGTTTTATATCTCAGTAAGGATATGAAATAATTCCCAAGGTTTTCTCTTCTTTATCGTATATGTGTTTGGTCTCCTCCGGTCCTTCACCCTCTTTCGGATTTGTAGGATGGCATTTTTTTCAGCAAAAAGAAGAGTACATATGTATATTCATGATATACCTATAGCTCGTCGTGAGTCGTGAGTCGTATAAGAGTCGTGATAGCTCAGTGTCCGGGCGCTCGCCTTTAATTCAATATACTCGAGCAACCCGAGTTCGATCCCCGGTGCCGGCACCAATGAAGTTTTTAACTTTAAGTGCTGACTTATCACGTGCTCCGCGGTGAAGGAAAACATCGTGAGGAAACCTGCATAGTTTCGAAATAATAACAAAAAAATATATTTCGAAGATATGTGAAGTCCGCCAATCCGCAGTGGGGCAGCGTGGTGGACTATGCCCTGATACCCTCTGTAAAGAGGAGGCCTTTGCCCAGCAGTGGGACATGTATAGGCTGTTACTTTACTTTACTTTTTTACCTATAGCTCATAACCTTATGAGGATATCTTTTACTCTTGCAAGCTTATCATCCTGCCCTTGTTCCACCTAGGTGGGGTCACCAAGACACTTGCTTATTGTTAATGGTATTGCCCAGATATTTAAGACCTGCCCACACACATACACACATGGGTCACATAAATACTTGCCCCCCATAGGAATCGACCCCTCGGCCCACAGCAACGAAGAAAACAGCTTATGAATTGGGCCACCGGGTCAAATTCTCGTTAGACGCCTTATCTTTAAAAAACGTCTAACAATCTTTATATCTTTGGACTAGATGCGTGAAAGTTCATATAAAACGGCGCCTTGCCCATTCAATATCTGTCGCATTGTACATAAAACTTTTTACGGGTAACCTTATCCTGATGCTTATTCAGTGTCATACATATTGTTCGTGACATAAACTTTTACTCCTCGTTCATTTTTGTCGTATCCGCACAACCGCAGTACCTCGACTTTATGTTCTCATATGCAAATAAAAAAATTACATTTGCAGTATTTGGCTCTATTGTACTTGTATCCCTGCATACTACGTGTAGCAACATAAAATGTTAAGTCCGTGGCATAGAGGGTTGGGCAGAGATTATAACGTTCCACCTTCTACAAAACTTAGGTATTTATTATCTACTCAAGATTAATCAGTTTACGGATACTTTTCTTTCACGTTCTCCCTTCAATCTTTAAATTTATTCTTATAGAGTCTTACTCCAACTAACATAATAATAAGACAACGATCATTATATTGAAGGTAAGGTACGAAATAAGGGTATATGGGTATACGGAATAAGAGTCTGTTATGCCAAAGCATAACAGACCCTTATTTATTTTTTTATTATCCTTTATCACTTACAGCTCAAAAGCTGTAAGTGATAAAGGTGAGTTTGGAACTTTCCTACTAACGTAACGCATGAATGGTGATTTTTACAAAGTGAACCCACATCTTTTTTATATCGGAAAACATTATACAAGTTTCAGACGGCGTCTTCAACCGCATTTTATTCCAAGATAAACACTATAAAACTTCATTGATAATTTCAGCATAAGAACGAAACACTAAAGAGCCGAATAGCGAATCTAGAAAAAACGGAGAACAAGATTTAGCCAGAGTAATCAACGATAATAAAACAAGCACCTGACACCGATGCAACAAAGTTCGCAATGAGCGTAATAATAGCGTGACAGCGTCGTTTCATTCGCGAAATATGACGGGAAATGTTCAGTGAAAAAAAGTACAACATGCTAGCTTGCTCCGTATTACCCCCTAGCGTTACGAGCAAGTCGCTATTTATTCACCGGAACGCTCAGAGTCAGCTACTAAATGGACGGTGAAAATGTTTTGAACGCTCGAAAATATTTTACGTGGCACAACATGACGTTGTAGCGTTTAGTGATAAAACGCCGTGTTATGGTCTCATAACACGGCAATGCCTGATGCAGCAAGAAGTCACATACTTTTGCGTTTCCTCCGTTGAGCGAGGTAAAGAGCGGACCATACTTAAGACCGTATTCAACATTTATATGCCAGCTTGGCGAATGAGCAGTCGGTTCACATGATATTAAGTGATTACCGCCGCCCACAGACATTTACAATACCGAAGAGGCTGCAGATTTTGTGGTAAGGTCTCCAGAACTGTGGTAGGGCCACACAACAGTATCGCTGTTGCACAATGGGGAGACTCATCCGGATACAGGCATGGAAGCACTGCTTCATAAAAGAACGGCGCGAAGTATTTTTAACCGACTTCAAAAAGAAGGAGGTTATCAATTTGGATGTTTATATTTTTATGTATCTTCGGGCATATATATATAGATTTGCAAAATTCTTTGCTTAGCTTCTTTCTATTTTTTTTTAGTAAGGCGTTATAGCGTACAACCGTTACCCATTGTAAATAATGGCACCGACTACAAAACTTGTTAAATTTTGTTAGAAATTAGGTAGGTTAGGTTACATAGGTTAGATTTTCAAGATTTGCGTATATTATATTTAGTATTATTATACACTTCTTAGTGCTAATAGAGATTTGAACCACCACGGTTGAAATGGGCTCATGGTACGTCTGCATAATATCGGGTATTGTGAGGGTACATATGTGGCAGACCATGCTCTCTCTTTCATGGCTTTCCAAATGTTTTGAATAAAAATAAGCTGGCTAAAGCTGAACCCGCGGGTATTTTTAAAGAGCCTAGTAAAAACGATTTTCATTAGCACTGCAACCCTTGTGAATGTGGCGGAGATTATGGTGAGAGAACATCAACCTACATGACTGTAGCTGCGTATTATTTTCAACGTGTTATCTTTTTGTTATTTTCGCGCCTGATAAGAATCATCGGAACCATAGTGTATTGTTTCTTGCTTAAATAAATAACATTAATAATAAATTCCATAAAGTTAATAAGTAACATTCACAAACAAAAGTATCCCATCCAATCACGAAAACTCTCTTCTTTCATATAAGTTATCACCATAAACGCAGGGTGGCACTCGGGAATTTTACAAAAATAAACAACGTTTGAGCCAAGCGAAAACAAACCCTATATCTTCATGTTAAAATCTAAAATTAAATGGATTGTAAGGGTTGTTTGACAATTTTATCATGCACGTACACTGTCGCCGTCGAAAGTTGTAAAATTTCTCCGCCGATTCGACGCTTTCCCGTGTTTTGCGGAAAACATTCATTTGCGTTATTTACGCCATTAAGGCAATGCGGAATCAGAGTTCTTACCTAATAAACACATATCAGTTTTTGTCAGATTGCTCAAGTAGTCGTGGATTTCACGCCGCTGGGTTCTGATGCCGCAAGTGATTATTAATCGGTGTACCCACTGCTGTACCCACTGGTGTATTGGATCTGGGTATTTTGCCACAAGGAATTTATACATTTCAATAAACATCTTACATCATTCTAATGATACGAGTATGGTTATTTAGATTTGCACACCATTGTATGGGGGTGATAAGGCATTTAAAACAAATAACGTGTTATTTAAAAAAAAAACGCACAAATCAACTTCACTCACGCTCATAAAAATGTAGTACATGGAATAAAGAGCCGCGTTTGCCACTTTAACAATATACTCGAGCAACCTGCGTTCGATCCCCCGGTGCCGGCACCAATGAAGTTTTTAACTTTAAGTGCTGACTTATCACGTGCTATTGAAGGAAAACATCGTGAGGAAACCTGCATATTTTCGAAATAATAACAAAAAAAAAATAGATTTCGAAAATATGTGAAGTCCGCCAATCCGCATGGGGGCCGCGTGGTGGACTATGCCCTGATACCCTCTGTATAGAGGAGGCCTTTGCCCAGCAGTGGGACATGTATAGGCTGTTACTTTACTTTTTTTTTTTATGGATAAGCGCAAGGCCACTACACCACCTAGTAGTATAAATTAATGAATATACTTTATTGCACACCGAAAATAAAATAAACTAGTAATTAGTTATATTTTTGTTTATGATAAAAGTAGACTCATTGACTCATTAGAAGATTTTTTGTTATAAAAATAATTTATTTGTTATAAAGTATCCAAGGGATACATTTATACCCAATGTATTTTATATATGTCTACGTGTTTGTTAAGACAGGAACATGTTAGAACACAACGAAGGAATATACTATAATTGTGAGATATAGATGAATATTCTAGTGAATCGATAACAGAAGAAAAAAGTTACAAGAATAATCATCACTCCACTCAGCGGAAGTGAATTCACCGCCGAAGCGTGGAAAAACAGTTCTGAAAACCATCAATCCATCGTTGGCTTTTAGCGAGAATAAGGAAATATAATAATTATATTATTTAACGTAAAGATCCAAAAGTAAATGATATAAAAGGTACTTAGAAAGTCATTATACATTATCAATTAATTTAAAATGAATCACAGTTTTTCATAAGGCAAAATAAACGTCCATAACTTGTATCCACCCCTTGCGCTTTCTCATGTTTCCTTCCCCCCTGAAACGTTTATATAAACCTGATTTATACGTGTAACGCGCTAGAACCAGCCAAGTTTCTTTAGTTCAATGTGGCGCGCATTTACATAATATATTTCGCATGTAATATATTATGTTATGCTCACCAAAGAGCGTCATATGTTATGCTATGATACAGGCGCCTCATAGGAAGCTTCGCTTATTTTTGTAGCCGGAATGAAGCAATATTTCCGGACGAATAAACCGCAACTGAACGGAGAATGTAAATTGTCGTTGTTTTCTTTACTGAAAACCGTATCCACGTTATGATTTACGGATTGGGCATAAGCGATGGCGTAAAAACAACTCAAACAAGGTAGACACTATTGTGGAGCGAGGAAATATATTTGGTAAGGATAAAATTTATTACCGCACTTTTGACATCGAATGAACGAATGGATTTTTTATATGCATATATTCCATACTCCAAAAACACGAATATAGCTGTTGTTTGGCTATTCTCTACTTATGGAATCAGTCAAAGTGTGCCCAAATCTTCAACATGGCAACCAGCGAAACCTTTGTTTCCCGAAACACGGCCACATAATGGTCTCAATATGTCAACATATTTATAGGTCTTGATAAAAAATGACTGCACTAGACGCCACCTTTTTCCAAACGCCCGACGTTAATAGTGGTAAGGGCTGTTCTATTTTCTTCACACGATCCAAATAATATACTTCGGAGGCATGATGTTTGAAAGGACAACGCAAACTTTTTAGCGGTAAGACACTCTCGTGTGTTTATATATCATTATAAAAATGTTATCTAGTCTGTGTCTGCGAGTCAGCCCGATCGTCTAGGCTATTTATTATACTTAAGCGGAATCGTTTTCTTCAATCGTTTATTTTCCTCGGCATAACTTTTACCCGTTGTTCAAGGGATGATTTTCGTGTTACTAAAGCTATTACACGGAAAATTATATCCGCACTTCCAAAATACCGTGCCAAATACTCTCAATCCTTGAGTCGTTACATTTTATGGGGACAGAATTATCATCTCGAGTAGGCTTCATCTCGAGGTAGGTGGGCCACTCTCCCTGTCAGTGCTACCAATTGTCGCGGGGGAAAAGTGTCGGTATGTATCAATACTAGATCGGGGGTTGCAATATAACAGCTGTGGTGGGGCCGGGGGGGAAAAAAATCCATTGGCCGTGCTCCAAGTGCGAGTCGGGGGACTCGCGCACGGGGAAGAGTATTGCATTCGGTACCATCCTCCGCGAAAAAAACGGCCGCAAAAAAAATCATGTCCGTATTTGTAGCCCCACGTGGTGAGCGGCGGAGCCACAAATACCGCTGGGGGCTTTTGATTCTGTTTTTTTAGTATTTGTTATAATAGCGGCAACAGAAACACATCACATGTGAATGTCATCTCAGGAATTCATTACCGATTGGATTTGATTACTATATACCCCTTTCATCCAAATCGTGGAAGGGGACACAAGCACGTTGGACCCACTGGAGGTTACACCCGATCACACTATACATATCGATACAACTAAATAGTTCTTGCCTACGAGCAGGGTAAAATCAACTAGACGTTAACACATGTTCTATGGTGACTCTCTCTGGCCCAAATCAATGATTATAGTGTACTGCCATCAGAACTACGATCCACGGCGAAACCCGACTGCCCGAAGGATGACAATTCGTCTCTAATTCGATAACGCTCGCATGTGAACATGTATTGCGCTACCCAACGAGGAGGTTTGCATTAAGCTCGTAACATCTGTCCCACGAACTCTGTGTTCATCTCATTTCACTTCCGTGTAACTTTATTCTAAAATATAGGAATATTTATTACATGTTACGTTATTTAGAAACACATACGAATGTATGAAATCTCACGAATTTTTCGTCCAAATTTTTATATTAAAATTTATCTATTCCACGTGTTCAATTCAATCCTTTTTAACTCCCCTTACTATCTAATATTTTTTTTCTGATCCGTGTAATAATTATGGATTTAATACATTTGCATGAGTTTTTTTTTTAAATACTGCAACGTTTGCTCCGTTACGTGGTAGCAGAGACTTTGATTGCATTGATTGCCTGAACAGAAAGAGGTCACGTCGAATGCAGATGCATTTTCATAATGGCTGCAGAACACGAATTCGGCCATAAATCACTGTGTTATCGCTCGATCGATTTGTTATTATGCTTCGAATATTAACAGAGGCACGACGGGCACTAAATATTTATCTTATCAGTGATCATCATGCGATAAAATATAGTGGACCAATAATTTATATCATATTGAATTTTCACATCCCATTGCATTTTTTGATCGTTTTCTACTATGGATTATGGATTATAGTGTGCCATGATAGCTCGTTGTCTTGGCGCTCGATTTTAATTAAAATCAAAAATATATTTATTCAAATAAACGCTTGCGCGCTCTTATGAATCGTCAAATTTTACATCAAAAATTATGTATATAGGTTTGTAAGGTACCACCGGTTCGGAAAGCAGTTTCTGTTGATTAGAGACCGGCAAGAAACTCAACAGTTGCTCTTTTTTAAAAGTATCAGTTTACAATATAACATATAGGTATAATAGTCTTATTCTAGCCTACGTGAGTATCAACAGTATTAACTCCACACATTGGCGTCATAATTCAATATGAACCACAAATGCACCAATGAAATATTTAATTTTAAGTACTATCATATGACGTGCACAGCGCTGAACGAAAACATTGTGAGGCAACCTGTATATTTTCGAAATAATAATGAAAAGTGAAAGTGTGAAGTCCTTCAATCTGCATTGGGGTCGCGCGGTCTAATACCCTCTGTGCAGAGGAGGCCTTTGCCCAGTAGTGGGACATCTATAGGATGTTACTTAACTTTTACTTTTTTATATACAGTTCACTTATATCATTTACTTATTTTAAGTATCGATATCTAATAATAAAAACTAAATAACATCTAATGGTATGAACAACTCTAATCAAACTTAAACTTGAGTAATCGATTACTGGGCATTAATCGGGTGGCAGTTACGCAAGGCGCCGGAAGTCGCGTGTGAGTAGAGCAAATATGGCGGGCGGATGTGGGTCGTAACTCACGCCACAGATACCCGGTCTACTTCCTTCGGTTGATTCACTACGGAACGGTGTTGCGGCGACGGGGCGACTGCGCTTTGGGCTATTGTCATTACTAATGTTATAAAAATTGTAATAGATGTTTGTTGCTTTGTTTTTAAGAAATAGTTGAAGGTTTACTAAAGAATCTAAAATATTTGAAGCATACAAATTCCAGAGAAAAAGTAACATAAACTATGATAGATGTTTAAAAACTCATGTTAAAGTCAAACAAACAACTGTTTAAAATATGTATGTTTTTAATTACCTATGCGGGAGAGAAACCACATAGGTTTTATACACGGCATAGGTAATTCAATACATATAATGAAATCAATTATTAAACGTTCACGGTAAGTGTTTATTCACGAGGATTTTCAAAATTACCTTGATATCATTATTTGGAAACGTCAAATGGAAATCCAATGAACTTCCGACAAAATATGGTAACATTATGCTCTCTGTCGGTTCCATTTAATGTCCTGGTAATTAACTTAATTTTTTGTAATTTTGAAATCGTAAAAGGCCTATCTATGTTACTATACATTTACTTACTGATAATAATGTATTGAATTTATTAAGATGAAACTAAATTTATAAGTTATAGCAATTATATTTGCGATTATTGAGCATAAAAAAATAAAATAGTCAATTAAAACAAACATGGGGTATGTTGGCAAACGTCAAATTGACCATTATTTTTTGATTAAGAACCATTACTAAAATTCCCTCTACTGTAGAATAACTTTATTTTCAATTGTTGTTGGGTTCTAGATACGAATACCTTAATAAATATATTTTGTAATGTAACAATTTTAGGATTTGTTAAAAACTTTTAAGATTCATACAACTGGCAAGCTTTCTTTATCTTGTATAACTTATGGTCCAAATGTCATTTTTTATTCGAAAGTACTGGCATCCCAAATGACTCCTAATGCGACGGCTGTTCTTTATTGTGGTCTTTCTGTTCACTATGCCAAGCTTTCTACTAGTTGCCAGCTGGTACTATATAATTAAAAATGTTTTTGTGTAGTTTGGCAAATTGTACGCTCAGGTAGTGCTTGGGAATTTTGATAGTTTTTAGTGTTTTGTGTTATCTCTATAATAGATACTGTTATATAAGTTTAAGTATTATTTCAGCATCTATTGCTTTACAGTCTCATCTAAGTTTTATTTGTTCTGTGATAAGTGATAGTAATTGATATACTATTCAAATTAGATTATATTCCTATTTTACTTTTGCTTCAGTAGTAAAATGTACAAGAAATGAGTTAAATCTAGTTTTTTGACAATTACAACATGTTTTACACAGTGTGATATGAATATATTAAACACAATATAAAAAGTCCAATCGTGGAGCGATCGTGAGCGAGCGTCATTACCATTGTGTGTTATCATTTATATTAGATGGGGTTAGAAGCCTCGATTCCAGGCGTAAGCCGTCGAAAACCATTTTTCTTAGATGGAAAGTGTGGGAACAAAAATTTTAAATTACGAAGCTGCTCAAAATTAATGTTCTCTTCTAAACTTTCAAGAATATTGAATTATTTTTAAAATTTCAAATTTCCCTTGAGCCGCGGTAACTTAGGACGCTCGCCTTAATCTATTAGACTCGGAGAACCCGCGATACCAGTGAGATTGTTAATTGCATTATACTGATTTAGTAAACTGTTAATTGTATTTGTGTAATTTACAACATTAGTACTATACAAGTCAAGAGTTAAGGTACATATCGAAAAACTAAAAAGAATATATAATATATAAATTTCACGTGTCGGATTGTGCCTTAATAATTTTTTTTATTGAGATGGCTAATTAAAATGTTTTCGAGAATATTTACGGTGTAGACACATTAATATTTATTCATTGTACGTAATATTTTGTACTAGGCTTAATAAGTTAGGTGATTGTCAATTTAACTGAGTCAATGAAATAAGTAACATGCCAAATTAATTTTCATTTACCTTGCATTTTAAAATCTGTGATTTATCGGTTCACGTGATGTTAATTATATTCGACGAGGTGAGTTGCGGGTTCGATTTCATCTGGGAGACGTAATTTTTTAAATACCTGATCTGGGAATTAATATAATAAAATGCTTTGCGTTAATCCATACTGTTTTAAACATAAAAATTAAAAGAAACATTAAAATTGTAAAAACGTTGCGAAAATATTGAGACGCCACCCACTTTATTAAAAGGTAGCATCGCATCCAACACCCTTCGGGAAATCCTACTCACATAAAAAACACGATTTAGAAATAAAACCATATAAATCGTCTCTCTTTTGTTCTATAATATTACTTATAAAGATAAAGTCACGAGTTTCTTTACCCGAGTTGAATGTACTATAGATATAAAATTATCGAGATGGTGATAGATCGTATTTCCAACAAGGGCGTCTTACACTGCGACGATTCCAGCCAATTGCTCTTTATGTTTTTGCCCCGGCACTAAGCTAGTTCTTGATTGAAGTGGATAATACCGTTTGTCAATGCTCAGCAAACTTCACAATGGTATCCTTCAGTAAATATACTTTGTATTAGAACCTTTTGATGGAAAAAAAGGCTTGATTAAATTACTTACTCAACGTACGGATTTATTTGTTTATGCACGAGGTACATAAAGTTTGCTAACTTATTGTTTGGTGTTATAACTGTTAAAGCATACACCGATATATAAAGACAATAAATATTCATTAATATTTGATTAAAAAAAAAAAACAAAACCGTCTTCAAATATCTCGCTCTGTATTCATTTTATAATTGATTTTCAAGAGTTCCCTACGTATCTCCGGAGCCCAAGATGCAATACCAATGAAATTATATGGGACCACATTTTAAGCACCAGCTTTCAAATAAAAAAAGAATCATCAAAATCTGTTCACTCAGCTGAATGAGGTAACAAAAATAAAAATAAAAAAACAGTCGCACCTCCTCCGTTTTTGAAGTCGGTTGAACATATAAGAGCTTAGCGTATGATGAACAGGCAGAAAAAGAACAGAACAGAATGAAAATATAGACCAATGTAACAATATATATAGAACAATGTAAAAATAACAAAGCCTTAGCTAGTACTTTTGTGCAGTTACGATGATTTCGTACAAACATCACATTTATGGAATAAAATATAGATTTAGGTAGAAAACATTGTGAAGATGCAAGTCTAGAAAAATACGTAATTCGAATTCCTCAACCCATTTGGCATCCTTAATAAGAACAAAGAGTCAATGCGCATTTATAAAGCTTTTGCATTACATTACATTCGTTTCTTCATACATGCTAATGTCATATGTTTATTTCAGAAAGAAAAGCAATAAAAATTTTTGTAGCGAGAAATAGAGCAAAAAGATATTTAGATACTCATTACAAGAAAATTATTACGAACAATATGGAAAAATAGTACTAGTAGGAAAAGAATAGTCTTACTTTAAGAATATTTTCGCAATTTTAAGTTCGCGAGAGTATAATAACAGTAAATAAAAAAATAAGTAAATATAACACATTTTTCGCAGCGTTCCCTAGTACGAAACTAAGCAGCGCTTTTACTATGGGTTCTAAATAACTGATAAAAATACTTAATCATACTTTTCTTGTGTAAATAAATTCATAGTATAGATATATTTTGGTTGCATTGGAGTATTAATTGTATTAATTTAAAATTAACAGCAATGTTCAGGCTCATCTGTGAAAGTACCAGGGCCTCATAGAAGACTGGCGTGAAGTGGAAGTATAATAGTTTCGCTTCTGGAGACTGAGGTAACCGGAGTCTACTGATTTTAATGGTGTCAACGCATCTGAATCTTCCCTCAGGCGTTGAAAATGCCCATAGGTGGTAATCAAATAATGTCAGGTAAACCGCCTACTCGCTTGACAGCTTTTTGCACAATTGTTTTTTTTTTTTTTTTTCATATTTCCACCTGTAGCAATTTGAAAGGTTCTTCTACATAAAAAGAATGACTGATGTCAAATATATTATGCAACCAATGCAATCATCGTATGCACTTAGATCAAGTGACAGAATCAAGTATTATGTTATTTATTTTATTTTATTTAAAAACTTTTTACACATGCAACGTACAATGGCGAACTTAACACCATTAGGTGTTCTCTACCAGAAGATTGAATGTTAATAGGACCTTAAGATTTATTACATAATGTAAGGGGTATTTTGACGGAATAATTTGTTAAGCCCCGGTTGTTTTGCGAGTTGAAATGTGTTTTATTGTTAAGTGTATGAAAGAAAATCTTAGTTCGGTACCGAGTAAATTAATCATTTTAGCTCGCCAATAAGAGTACTTCTGAAGAGATGAAATGCAATAATTGCACACAGTGACAATGAAGCTTAAGTAAGTTTAATTAGGGAACTTTTTTGTGAGCACTCAAGTAAAATGGAACTGAATTTCATTAACGCGCAATTTCTTTGTGCTGCTTTGTGTTGCCGTTAATCAGATAACGAATAAATAACGGCGCGAGAACTTGTTTCAATTTGCGTTCCCTTTTTTTTTAATTTAGTCCGAGACATGAAATATTTCTCCGGGCGTAGGTAAAGTGACGGCGATTTCTCCTGGAGCTTGCGTCACATGGCATAGGTAAACTAAGCAATGTTTTTATATAATAAATTAAACTTACGATATCCAACTATCATATTTTTTTTTTTTAAACAGAGTGCGCTAATTTTAATATAATAAAAAAAATATTCATTTTTATGTGAGAAAGCGGCAAGCGAGCTGGCGGTACACCCGATGTAAAGTGATATCCGCCGCCCATGCACTCCTGCAAACACCCGTAGGGTTACAGTTGTGTTGCCAACTTTTAATAGTGGGCCCCGGCTACCTCGCTCACCAGACGAAACTCAGAAGTATAAAGCTTCCACTCCACGCCGGTACTGCCTATTCGTGCCACAGCGTACTGCTGTGTGGCCTACAGAAGAACATATTCTGACATGTAAAAAAAGACCACAAATTGGTGCATAACCAGCTATTGCACCTTTAAACTGTTACGTTGGCGTTATTTCAATAGTTCTTAGTTGATAATAATTAGTTATATATTTAGATAAGAATAAGGGACAATGAGACGATAGAAAAACATAGGTTCATCACGTAGGTGGTACTTAATAAGCCTCATCTGCAGCAAGCGTACCTGCTTCATCGCTATATATAGTGTAAAAAATCGTATCGCTGTCTGTCTGTCCCTATGTAGGCTTAGATCTTTTAAAGTACGGAACGGATATTGATGCGGTTTTTTTTATTACATATAGTGTTTTTTTATGTGAAAAGTTCCCAAGCGAGCAAGCGGTTCACCTGATGTTAAGTGAATACCACCGCCTATGGACATCTGCCACACCCGAGGGTTTGCAGATGCGTTGACAACCTTTAGAAAATTGGGCTCCGGCTACCTCGCTCACCAGAAGAAACGCGAAAGCATTTGTACCACTTTATGCCGGTCTTGTTAGGTCGAGGTACATACCTGCACGAGCCTGCAAATTCGTGTAACAGCCGAGGCTGCTGCGGGGCCCCACCACCGTAAAAAGACCACCGTAAATTCAAGACGAATGTTTATATATGTACGTTGCACACGTGCGTAGCTGGGGCGGGTCGCTCAAGTAGTCAAGAATAACACGAAAGAGGTATTTTAATAGTTGACTATCGTATTAATAGTTGAGTAAAATGTGCACAATAATAAAAATCCTCTTAGTTCTTTGGCTTTCTGATTATAGTTTTTTATAATTTTTTATTTTATCCTTTAAGTAAGATTATTCTTGCATTTATGTCTTATCTTAATATAATTGAAAAACATCAGAAACAATCTGTGGTATTATTTTAAATTTATTTGGAACACATATCTTATGCTATTATTATTATTATCATCGTCATTTCAGCATGTTAGAGTCCACTGTTGAATAAAGGCCTCCTCCGCAGATTGCCACTAAGCACGATCCTGAGCCATCTGCATCCATCCATGCGATGGCCAGTACGAGACGCCACTCGCAAACCTTTCTTCCCCGTCGGTTATCGGTTCTACGAGCAATCGGGCCCGCTTTTCGACTTCAACTTATTAATCTTCAGAGCTATGTCCGTTACCTTTGTTCTACTGCGGATATCTTTGTGCTGTTATTTATTCCTCACAAATGTCCGATAGTAACTTTAGTGCTTAACAAATTCCGATCAACGTATTTGGGGTGTGAATCGAGAAAGTGCACCATAAGGTCACACAGCAGCCTCGGCTGTTGCACGAATGGGCAGGCCCGTCCGGGTAAGTAGCACGACCTCACAGAAGACCAGCGTAAAGTGACAAATACTTTCGCGTTTCGTCTGCTGAGTGAGGTAGCTAGAGCCCAATTTTCAAAAGTTTTTCAAGGCACCTGTAACCCTCGAATGTGGCAGATGTTCATGGGCGGTGGTATTCACTTAACATCAAGTGACCGTCTGCACGTTTGACAACTTTTCGCATAAAAAAAATGACTGCGCATTCACTGACATTAACATATGTGAAAATTTTTAGATTGAATCTCTCAAAACCATTTTACCGGAAAGAGATGGTTTGTGCGTACTACAACCCAAACCATATGTTTAGTATGATTAGGTAATTAATATTCCATTGTTGTTAACATTCCACGAACCATGCATCAATATAAATTCAATATAGTGAGATGATTTTCGGAACAAAATTTGAAATATTTAATATCATTTACCCTCGGACATTAATTATGCCATCCCTGCTTTTTAATTTATCACTGCTGTGTTTAATCGTAAAAGTTCTTTGTTACTTATGTCACTCTCTCTGTTTATTAATTCATTACATTTACTGAGCCCGAAAATAGAACGTTTTGCTGTTTAATTTTGTGCGCTGTTTATAAAATTCGAAATTTATGTTCACGCAGAGATCGTTGTTTTATGTTAATCAAGAGACCGCTGACCCGTGCAAACGGACATAATGTACGTCCAATTTTCGATAGCTGTATCTTATATTTAAATAAAATTAAAACCTTTATGAATTAAAATAAAATTAATACCTTTATAAATTAAAACCTTTATGAAATGAATATAACACTGTAAGAAATAACTCGGTAAGGTTACTTGACTTATATCCTCTGTAGCTTCTCTGTAGGTCCTGGACGAGCCTGCTCATACGTGCAACAGCAAAAGTTTAAGCACGACCTCCCAAGTCCACACTTCAAGGCAAATAGGCTTCTGCCTAGTAAGGAGTTTCACCACAAATTAATAAATTAATTCAATGATCACGATTAAATACTTACCAATTAGAACTGGTGCTAATCAGGTAATGGCCAAATTCGAAAGAGGTACCTACACTTGGCCCTGCTACACTCAGTAGTGTATCTTAACCAGAAAAGTATCATCATCTGACAAATGGCTGACGTGCAGACAATTTTTTATACTTTTCCAAAGGAGTGTTTAAACTTAATGACTGACATTTCAATAAAATGAATTACCGTAACATGTATTCCTTCTAGGAGATATTCTATGGAAGTCTCTGTAGTAGGCTGCAATTTAACTTGATAACAGCGTCAAGCTTCCGTTAAGTTACACAAAGCGAAACATCCTGCGGAGTTTAGATAATTAATCAGAAATTCTAGTAGAATTATTTAGCATTTTCATGTCGATATGACGTAATCTTAAATGGAAAGCTTTCCGTGGCATAACCTTTATTATATTACCTTTATATATACTAAAACTCTGTAGTTTTGGAGATAGTGTTGTGACATAATTTTTTTTATAGGGTTAAGCAGCAGCTTCTGTTGTTGAACTAATCTGCTTGCTTATTATTTCACATAAAAAAAAAAAGAAAAAAAACATCAATACACATAAAAAAGAAATAGCGGAAGTATTAGAAAGATAATCATCTGAAGTTACAGAAGTAAAAAAAGAGGGTTTGTGCTTAAAGTAACTTGGTATCTTTTAAAAATATTCTTGAGACGTCCTCGAGATCCTTCCCAGAGATTTTAGACGACACTAAAATATTTACTCAGTTTGGTCGAGCGTTACGATAGTATCGATAAGTAACCTGGGTAAGGTTTGGGGATTTTGGTGACTTAATGCCTGAAAATAGTAAGTACGTGCTATCTAGCATCATGTCAATGTACTAAGAACGTTGTGGTGTTGTACCTTGAAAAATCTATGTCTCATATTATAATCGTAGAAACTACTATAAGCATGTTAGCAGTACAGTTCACATAGTAACAATACACATAGTTGTTACGGGTCAAATTCTTTTCTTTTCACAACCTCAAAATTCGTTTTAAAATCTTTTCACAATCTCATCTGAAGCCAGTAACTTGACAACTGAGTCACGGAGTCATTATAATTGATGTAATTCGGATGAAGTTTGTTTTAGAATAGTAAATGAGTGTTCCAGCGCTAAGGAATCCTTTAAGGAAAGGAAAAATCCCTTTACTTTTTATCTATTCTATAAGAAGAACGTTCCAAGAATACACACTTTAAGTAAATGTTGTAATGATATCAGACCGATGCTGTTACTGCAAGTTCTTATATCAAGTCTAACCCAAATCGACTCTAGTTATTTTAGCCACTTAGATAAATCTTCGAAACCGACTTCTATCTGTTTGTTCGTTCAGAAAATCTTTTGACTCGCCTTTCTGCTCGGTTCATATTATGTTGTTGTTTATTAACAAAGGTGTATGGTTCATTTTGGAACGACTCATCTAAGCGGATAAAACTTTAAATGTTTGCTAACATTTCTCACAAGCGCGATAGATAACTCTTGTGTATCGAAGATGTGCAATATGTATTTGCGATTTATCATTTCTCGGTTTAAGATTGAATACAGTATATTTTACTTACGTAGGTAAAAACATATAACATATGTATTGTGTATAAAAATCGGGAGGTTGTGCTTAATTTTATTCATTATACTAAACTTTTTATTTCCGATGATTTATAGTTATAATAAATGATCATATCATCAAACTACAATAAAAAAATATCAATACATTTTTCTACATGTTTTAATGTTCAGTCTTAAGTGCAGAGATTAGCACTATAAAAAACTTTAAAATTTATCAATACATAATTCAAAAATAGTGTAAGACTGTAATTAATATAAAACTACACTGAATGAAAAATAAACAGAATTTTAAGCGAAAACAATTATCATACGAATATTATCGGTAATAGGTCAGCAGCTCAGCATTATGCTGCGCCGGAAGTCAAAACTTCAACACAGCGTGATTTTCAGTGCTGACCTCCAGAATTGATAACAATTCGATGCCTTGACGACCACACACCGCGTTATAATAGTAATAACATTAAGTTACTTATTAAAAATTAAGATTTAAAAGAATAACTAAAAATATTTTTAAAGTTAAACGGTTTTATTGAAAAGATTAAAATGATGTAGACAATGCTAAAAAATAGTTCGGTAGGTCCTAGATACTAGTCATCACACCACTCTCCACATCCATCCACACTCATCAATTTAGGGCACTGATCAGACAAAAAAATATAATCGTTGGGCGCGCGTAACCTGGGTAAATATGTAAATGGCGTTCAGATTTAGCGATCGACTTGGTAGAAATTTCACATCTCTATTTGAATAAAGACATTTTGAATTTGAATTGAAATTAAATTTATAACAAATTCTCCACCCCAACAATCCTTGCCACACTTCGAAAAATAAACTCATCGCGAATTGATAGATGTTGAAATAAACTTTAAACACGTATTCGTTTGAAACTTTGACGCAAAAATTTTTATTCGCGCGAAGAGTTCTGTTGGACATTTCGAATCGGCAGAATTTTTTTGCGCTTCGAAATCTATTCCATTCGATTTGAAATGTCTGCGTGGCGTGGGCGGGACGTGCTGCATAAGCGAAAACAGTTCATAATATTTTATAGTTATTGCGGTGCGGCTGGTCATGCGTTGGAATTTGTCGAGACGAGAGATTTCGGGATGAGATATGGCATGATTAAATCAAACAAGTACGGAAGCATACTTAGAGAACATACGTATTAAAGAGTCAGTAATGGTCTAGACCATAACTGACGCGACGTTGTGGAAGTCTATATAGGTGTTTACTAGTGGAAGGACATTATGGTTATAAGCGATCAGAAAGAATTGTTTCTGATACTGCATACTTTTTTTCCCTGCACTTGAACTTCAAAATATCTTTTATGTGAGAAGGTGGCAAGGGAGATGGCGGTTCACCTGATGGTATCAACCGCCGCACATGGACATTTGCAACACCCTCAGGGTTGAGATGCCTTGCCACCTTTTAATAACTTGGGCCCCGGCTCCTCACTCACCAGACGAAACGGTGAAGTGGAACACTACCACATCGCGCCCGTCTTCAGCGAGGTTGTGGTACTTCCCCGGACCGACCTGCCCATTCATGCAACGTGGCCCTTCCACAGAAATCTAGTGCTGCATACATTCTTAGTTGTTAACTTATGAGAGTCTGATTTTTTGATGATAGCATTTTTTTTTTCTCACTTTATTTTCCATTCATATTAAAGTTATGGTAACTCTCTAAATGTGGGTCACGTATTCTCGAGCGGAAAATACGAGACGTCTCTTGAACGATTTATTCCACCTTGGTTTTCGGTAAATAATCTTAATGTTCAAACGAAGGCGTCTTCTGCACGTACACCTTCTCTTATTAACCCGATTAAGAGTTAATGTGTAAAAGGAAAAGCGGTTGTATATACATTGTATACACAATATATATATATATATACATAATGTATAATACATTGTATATAAAAAAGCCCGCTGAGTTTCTTTACACTTTCAAATTCTTTACGTACAGTGGCTTTCTTTTCCGAACCGGTGGTAGTGTTTTGACTATCAATAAGTGAGTGTAATGCTCCTATGTTGAATAAATACATTTGATTTTGATTTTTGATTTTAATGTTGCCCAAAATCATCTTTTTACAGTCTCCCATTCCTTCGTAAAAGGTAGACGATTAATTTAATTACATCGAATATTTTGAATAGGATTTGGTCTTTCGACTAAACTAAACGTTCAAAGTTAATTAAAAAAAACATTCCTTGTTTTAGGGCTCCATACCCAAAGGGTAAAACGGGACAGCCAAGACTCCACTATCTGTCTGTCTGTCTGTCACTAGGCTGTTTCCCATGAACCGTGATAGTTATACAGTTGAAATTTTTTTTACAGATGATGTGTTTCTGTTGCCGCCATAATGAAAAATATCAAAAAACAGAATAAGAAATATGATTTTTTTTCTGTTTTTATAGATAATATATGGAATCCTTCGTGCGCGACGTACAACTTGCACTTGGCCGGTTTTATGAATGTATAGATCATGGAGTAATAGGACTAGAAATGTATTTTACTTAAGTTTAGTTTTCGTGCATACCCACATACTATCAAGCAATGTTTTATTCAATATCATTGTGATCGTTTCATGAAAACTTTTACATTGAACATTAAACTTTCTGGAGGTGTGTAATTCCCCGTTAAAGACAGAAAGTGGTATGACATCATTTACTTTTATCATTATGTTAGACACTTAAGTATCTCACGGACACTTGGAGAAAAATACGACATCTAATCTCGCTAACGGCCCCACATAATTTATTGCTTCGCACGCACCTGTAACCGTATTTTCCCTTGAACGGGCGAAGTTAACCAAGATCGCTTTCGAGTCTATTCAATTTAATGTATGTCTTCACATAGGCTGCGGCGTTTATTGGCCGATTAGGTATTGAGTGTTCCCAAATGTTCAATCGCCAGGTTTTATTGTTAAGTCGCGTTAAACACACGTTTTTAGATATGATACTGCTTTGACTAGAACTTTGTATATTTGTTAGAAATAAACACCTTTCTTAAAATGTACTTTCGCCTCTTGAATACGCTTGGACCTCGTCATACCAGATGCCGCAGTCGCAAATTATAAAGGATCAGGCTACCTCACTCACCAGACGAAACAGAAGTATAACAATTCCACATCACGCCGGTATTCTGTGCTGGTGTTTATTTAAATGCTTAGTACGGGTCGGTCTATTACCTAAATAAGGATCAAATGTATAAATTTGTTGGATGCTGTCGGAATTATACTAAAGTCAAATAACTTTTAAGTATTTGTATGTCTATGTAGTACATGTGTATTTGTTAATGTATTCATGTAACATCCTAAATATCTTATCTTATTGTATGCATATTTTTTTTTAGTTTATTTACACTCGTTTAATTTCATGTTTTACTTTAGATTTGCTGCAACGCTACAATCATTTCTCTTCATGCTTCTGGTTGAATGATAGTATGTCATTCGGAATTAAGTTCAGTAAATTATATTATAATTTATATGGGCGAACTTAAATATTTACGTAAATTAACATACTTAGGTAAATTACTAAACTTATTTCGGTAAATCGGAATTATTACGTAACAATAAATAATCAACAGCAGCAACAGTTGAAAACTAGCGAAGATGTCGTTAAAATAATATAAAATTATAATACACATAATTATAATTTCATTCGCCCAATTCCTTCAATCGTCTCTGCTATATCTTAATTAAAAAAAAATTCCGCTCCTCAGAATTTGTTAATATGAAGCAAAAGAAAAAAGGAAACTTTATTTGATTAGTTCCAAATAGCTTTCCGTTGTTTTTAATTACTTAAACTCAATTATGGAGAGGAAATAAAGCTTTACAACGATTGTCTGCACTTCCTCCTCCCGTTAGAAAAATCGAAAAGGAAAAAGTTATTATATGTTAACTTTTTCTGGTATAAAACGGTTTTTTTTTTCATCAGCCCTATAGTTGAGTGATACTCTTTAAGAAGTCCTTTTATTAAAAAGAATCATTCCTGGGAAAGAGATTGAGTTGTTTCCTCATGATACCGTAAAGTGTATGGCCGCCGGGAAATAAAATTTCCCTTATGGCATTGGCAAAAACATTTTTACAACAATTATTGTAAATTTTAAACAATTATTTTTGATAAACTATATTAAAAAAAACCGTATGAATCACGCTTAGCATTTATTTATCTTGCGCCCAGGGCAGGTTGCGAGGTTTTTGGTGATAATTTTCAGAAGCACATGGATGTCATGTGTTGGCACTTTCGCCAATGATAAGGGTCAAATGGCGAGGTGACAAGATAACGGCTGTCGATAATCATTAACAAGGCTCGATTTGACGTGCGACTATGCTATCGAATCGCGAACGATTCAATCCGAAACGACAAATATGACCCGGAGATAATATTTGGCTATTTAACTTATCTCTCTGCTTACAAATGTCTATATACATCTTTGTCTGTTTATAAATTAGCTATATTTGTAAATGCATATAAATGGTATAAGGGCCAGTGATCATATTTACACTATTCTCTATTATTAAGCTACTGTGATAGGGCAACGCAACAGTGTTCGCTGTTGAACGAATGGACAGTTCCGCCCGGGTTATACCACGACCTCACAGAAGACCGGCGCGAAGAACTTGAGCGTTTCGTCTGGTGAGTGAGGCAGTCAGGGCCCACATTGTTAAGGGGTGGCAACGCATCGGCGACATTGCACTTAACGCCAGTTGTGTCATAAATATATGAATAAGTAGTCACGTATGTACTCACTCATTAATCTTTATAAATACTCATCTCTATGTGTTGCAATGAAATTAATACGAGTTGGTCCTATTGCTATGTAACTGATGTAAAAAATCTTGAGACCACACTAAAAAGCTCGTGAACAGGTAAAAACGCACTGCAAAATATTTCAGGATCATTTAAAGTCGCCAGTACAATAACTTCAGAATAGTTAAACACATTTCGCCTCTTTACAAGAACAACGTGATATTTATTAAACCAGAACTTTACAGGTGAGCAATTTTAAACATTTAAGCGTTGATAAATTCTAAAATATTGATTATTTTCCCGTCGGAAAACAATTAAATTGTTGCGGTAATTAATGTGCTTTCTGAAAATAAGCAAAAAAAACTCAGTGCAATATGAAGTAAGTAAAAAAACTGATTTAAAAAAACACAGACAAACATGTCACGTTTTTAATGAAAATATGTTACAAAATGCTTGTAACATATTGATATATCACATTGAAGATGTTAAATATACGTGTAAGGCTGTGTGATAAGTTAAATAAAACACAGTATTAAAATAAAGATCTTGTTTTTAAAAAATACAAATTTACGAATACAAGTTACTTACACAATGAAATTAGCTTAAGGCACAATAATCAACGAGAGATCAATCAATCACATAGTACTTAGTACTCGCTTTAATTAAAATTATAAGGTAACTAAAAAATTACTTCCATACAAATAAAAAATCTAAAAGTTAACTGTACTTAAAGTTATAATAGTAATTAACGTCTTCTAACACAATTATGGCACCCAGTTTTATAGCACTTAGAAATTAAAAATAGGAACATTGCTCTCACCCTTCATAAACATAGAATCACAAATTTTCTTAATACTTATAAAAACACTAATATTTTAAATGTAGCAATTAAATATTTCTAGAAAATACAATTCAAAAAATCTTTGTATTTAATCAGTCTTATTACAACGATTCGTAAAATGGCTTGTGGTATCTAGGAATGAGGTTTTTATTCACCAAATCCATGAGATCAGCTTTTTTTCTCTCTGCTAGTCCAGGTTTTTGAAGATAGGCCTTTTGCAAATCTAAATGAATTTTTTGGCTATTACGATTTCTATTTTTTTTCACCACTATAGCTTTCTTGAATAATTCGTCAGCGTATGATTCTTTGAAAAATATGGCATTGGGATCAGAGCTTTGAACTTTAATCATCTTCAGTCCGGCCAGTTTCACAGTTTTATTGTCTTCATCTTTCATAATTGCAAAGTTCATTTGAGTGCAAATACTTTTCCAATCAAAAAAATCATCGAAACACATTATTAACATGAAATGGCTCGCTTTTTTTCCGTGCCGCCTTTATAGCCCCGATAAATGCGTCAGGTGTATACATTGGTCCTGATCTCAGTTGCCTTTTAACTTTTCTCTCTATTTGAGAGTGAGCTGAATCGCCCTTGTTCTGCGTATGTCCTTTAACGAGGTATTTGTGTGTAATTGATCTGAGATTTGGCAGAGTTTTGACTACGTAAGTGTACATTGAGATCATAAACTTATTTTTTGCTGTCCGGCACAATTGTCTGAATAAAAGACTACATCGAGGTCTTCAGCCGTTGCCGAAATTTTCTCCAGGTATTTGTAAACACAGGTAGCTATTTCGTTGACACCTCTATTTGCGTTAGACTCATCCCATACATAACTCTCAACTGTATTATTTTGTAAGTTATAAATTGTTAAATTAAGTACATTTAGTTTTGACTTGTAGTAAAAAACTGAGACGTCTCCTTTGGGGCATTGGAACATTGCTTGAAGATCATAGACCGCTACTAAAATATTTTTGTTGTTCTTATCTTTTTCTTTTTCAATACGAGACAAATTCTTTTCCCTAAGGTGTAATTCATAATCTCGTTTCTTATATTCTTTCTCTTCATCTGTGATGTTTTTATAAGCTTCGCATATATCGCATAAATCCTTTTTAGGAGTGAAAAACGAAATGTTAAAATCTTGTGTGAAAATACGATAAAAAGTAATGTAGGTTCCATAGAGGACGTTTTGGGATTTGCATTTTTCCACATAATCTCTATGGAGATCTGTGATAGCTTTGCTACCATCAATATAATTTCGTTTTGAGTTAGCCCGGATATAATGTGACTCAATCTTCGGTATATACTCAATAAACAATTTGATGCCATTTTTAATGCTTTCGTCCACTGCATAATGGTTTGAATGAGTACCTCGGTTATCTTTCATGGAAGAAATATTAGTGTTGCTATTTTTCTTTTTCAAAGCAGTCTCTATGGGTCGATTATTAATCCCCAAAGTATTTTTGAAGAACAATTTACAAACTCTTGTTTTTTCACCCGAAATAGTCAAAAAGACAGCGTTGTTGTTGTTTCGAATAGTTGCAACATTTCCATCCGAATCAACTTTAACATAACGTTGTTTTGGGATGACTATGTCTACGCTATTAGCAATAAACGTCCATTGTTTTTCTATTGCACCTAAGCTCCAATAGTCATTTAAAATTGCCTGTCTTTGCTCCTCTGTAAATTTAAACCCACATTTAAATTTACATTTATCTTTACAAGAAGGTTTCAATTCACGACTTGGCATGTTTTTTTTTGATTTGGTAGATCGATAAGGCTTACCACTATTTCTCAGTCGTTTAGCTACATTGACTTTCCAGTTTGCTTCATTTAGTCTTCTTTTTTTACCAGTTTTAGTTGGACTAGAATCATACACTATTGGACTTACAGCATTTCCGTTGATTACGTTTTCAATCGCAGAAAGTTCACTGTTCTCTATGACACGGGGATCGTTGAATACATGTTCGTTTGTAGACGAAAGTGGTTTCTCATAGTTTTCAATGTTTATTGAAACCATATTAGATGTTACCAAATTTTGATCATCCGAAATATTTGTATAGTTGGTAGTGATATTTTGCTCCTCGGCAGTATCAGAAGAATACTCAGCATGTTTTGTTGGTTGGGCTTCATAATCAGGATCCTTTACTGAGTCGTCGCTGTCTGAAACGTTGAAGTGTAGTGGTGTGGTATTGACTTTATTAATTACTCTCGAATTTCGTGAGACTAGTGGGATATAAATTAACTCACCTTGATACATAGATGGGCCACTGCTTGAAGAACTGCTAGATCTAGAGGAACCGCTGCTACTAGTCGAATTACTACGAGGTCGGATAGAATTTACTGCGATGTCTTTGTCTACAAAGAGAATTGAAATAATGAAATTATAGGAACATAACTAAAAAAAATATCAGTACAAGTAAAAAAATACCTTCTTTTGATGTCTGCAATGAATTGGTCGAGCTTTTGACATTTTCATTCTCGTCTAGTGTTAAAATATCTATCTGAGAGTTTGAATCACTTAGTTTTACACTTAAATTATTTTTACCACCTGTAGCTAATTGAACTAACATCCTAGATCGTGATGCCATCTGAAAAACAAATTCGTAAAAGTTACTTTATTTTAGCATGTATAATGTAACATTTTAGCATAACATAAACCCAAACTTAAAGGTTCTCAAAAATAATGATGTAAAATAAAATAACCCAAAGTATTTGAAAACGATTCATTAACAACATGGTTACATTCAATGATATCACAAAGAAAACTTGTAACTTTTTCATCAATAATGTGACAATATTCATTATCTCATTCTCAATACTCACGAGTTTTACAACAAAAACGAATTAAATAACTAATATCACATTATTCAAGTTAAAGTAAATAACAACAACAAACATACCTTTGCACTAAAAACGTGGTATAATCGTGATGCCACGTTTTTTGTGAAAAGAAGGAGCACTTCACTCGTTGCGCGTGCGGGGCAAACTAACGCGTCGCGTTGTCGAAGTCGTGTGCCACACCGAAAGAGACAACGTGATAACGCCATTTGCCACGGTCGCGTTGTCTCTTTTACTCATAGCTCCTCGATCATTCACTTTTAAAATGCCGCGTTTTTGTAGAAAATTAAATTCGACATCGCGGTTTTGAATATCAAATAACAAAAAAAAATACGTTTTTATGAGATATCACGTTGTTCTTGTAAAGAGGCGATTTATATTAAAATGAATTTATATTTGTTAAAGGGGTTGGAAAACATGAATAGAAATTCTTTTAATCTCATCATCTCACTTATGTATTGTACACCAAATATTTATTATTTACATCCGGTTACATATGGTTGAAATTCAGATGATGCTTCGATGCATATCCTATATTGGAAATTAATTAGATATGCCTGAAGTTTGAATTAACAAAAGATACAGAATACAAATAAGCTATTTATGTAAGTTCTACTCGGACATTTTCGGGAGAACGGATATTAGGGCTTAATTTGTTACGCGACACTCGTATAGATTTCACGTTACTTAAATTATATACATTTATTTTATTGTTGCTAAGGGGTATCCGGTATAGTGTCCTGTTTCCTCATGAAAATCAGAAATTGAAATTGCAGTCATGTTGCTAAGGGGTACCGATTTCCTCATGAAAATTGAAATTGCAGTCATAAATTGTGTCAGTACGGTAATTGAACCTGGATTGCTCGAATTAAAATCGGCATCGCTGAGATCTATTCTTTCTTTCGTTAACCGACGTTTAAGTTTTTAAATTTCGAATGGATAAAATAAAAGAAAAAATAAATAAATTTCGAAATTGTTTGCGCATTTATTAGTACACGTTCCCGGGACTTTGTGGTCTCGTAGATACACATAAAGAGCTAAATTGCTATGTTTACGGCGTTTCCTACTGGCATTACTACAAGCGTTTAATGTTTTTAACCGTTCTGTGTGGGATCTAAGTTAAATTTTATTGATGTTATGGTGCACATATTGATATTCAATGAAGTTTTATTTATTGATTCATATTTTTTACGGTATTAAAATCTTTTGAACGAAATTGATAGAAATGTTAGCTTTACTTTGTTTTATCCAACTAAGAAAGTAATGTTTTCAACGGAAAGAGACGTGATCATATTTGAGTACACTAAATATGAACTTAATAGCAAAATTTTGAGAATACTCAAGTTTATTTACTTATCTTCTGAATAAACAAGAACAAAATTTTAACAATTTTTTTTCTTTAATATAAAATGGGTGACACCTAATAAGGTAAGCGGTGATTATTGCACACGAAATTTAATTATGACTGCAGTGAGGATAGGCTGGTAACATTAAAGCCTTTTAGAAGTATCAAATGGTCTCTTATCTTATGAAAAAATACTCAGACTACAATTGAATGAGATTTAGGACATTGCGTGAAGACCGTTATTATTTTATTCAGACCGATCGATAAGACTGTGAGTGTGATTACTTTTCTGTAATCCTTACACAATGTCCTTTTGAGTGAGTGAGAATAATCCCCCTGGCGCCTTTATATAATTTACAGTACGCTTTATTACTCGTGACCTTAATCCGTTCTCAAAAAGGATAACTCGAGTGGAAGGCGCAATTTACGAAGAACGTATTAAGGTATGTAACGACGGAATATTATAAGACAAGGAGGTGTAAGTCATTGTTAAAGACGACCACGGATCGCGATCTGAAGTTGCGGGTTTGTACCTCAGTGACATTCTTGGGCACAGTTTGCAGACTAAACCTCTTTTTTAACCGAACTTAAAAACGAAAGAGTTTCTCGATTCGACTGTATTTCTTTTTATTTGTTACTTCAGAACTTTCTATTGGGTGAACCGATTTTGATGATTCCTTTTTATTTGAAAGCTCTTGCTTCATGGGAAGCCAACACCAATGAATTTAATAGGAGAACACATGGGTGTTCTCATATTAGTTTCATTGGTGTTGGGTCTTTTGCTACTGAGACACATAGGGAACTCCTGAAAATCACTTATACCTAAAACGAATAGAGAGTGAGATATTTGAAGTGGGTTTTGTTTTTCTATAGTAAGAAATTGATTTAAATTCAATGTATGCGGTGTCAGTTTTGGTCATAAGATTCGTATCAGTTTTAAAAGTAACATAGGACCAGAGATAGAAGACAGCAATTCTCGGACCCACCGCCGGGGTTCCCGCCGGATAACACTACACCCACAGTTAGTGCAACAACAAACACACTAGTTCGCCCTCGCCTCCGAGCTCGGCGAGACCAACACAACGCGTGCACAAGGAACACCCGCGTTCCGGGGCGGTTCTCACCGCTTCCAGCCACCGATTAGCTAATTGCACATTCGACGGCCATCGGAGTTTCGGTCCGAACCGCGACCTCGATGGCCCTTAGATGACACACCATAGTTAAACGCACGCACGAGCACATGCGTGGAGGGCCCAAACCCGTGGGTTTTGGCTAGCCCACCGGTTCTGCGTCAGATGAAGCTTTAATAATCTCGGGACTGAAAGCAGAAAAAAAAAAGCAATTATTGTTTGTAATGTTTCGATGTTTTTGTTTCATTCAATAATCAATGTACTTAATTTAGATAATCAAATTTAATACATACAAACAATTTAAATAAATAGCAAAATTTAGTGTCAAACGAGACAGAAATGACGTGAGAGAGAATGTAGAATCTAATAGTGCAGTCTAGTACAAGGTAAAAAATGGTGCAATATTTGAGAATATTATTTTTCAGTGTTGACCAGACCATTTGTTTTTTATGCGAAAAGTTGTCAAACGAGCAGACGGTTCACCTGATGTTAAGTGAATACCGCCGCCCATGGACATCTGCCACACTCGAGGGTTACAGATGCGTTGACAACCTTTTGAAAATTGGGCTCCGGCTACCTCACTCACCAGACGAAACGCGAAAGTATTTGTCATACTTCCACTTTACGCTGGTCTTCTGTGAGGTCGTGGTACTTACCCGGACGGGCCACCCCTTTCGTTCAACAGCCGAGGCTGCTGCGAGGCCCTACCACCGTAACGTATGTTGTGTTTAATAATAAAAAGTAAAAAGGTAGATTTTCATAGTTTTTTTATATGCAGAATATAATTTACACCAAACCTTAAGGCTTAGGCTTATATTTAGCCAGGTGTGTTTCCAAAACATAACCTCAACATTATGCCCTAGTTCCCGTGATCCGTTAAACAAATTTAAACAATTTAAAAGTTTTTAATTTGCCCATTTTACATACTCTATTTTATGTAAGAAAACCCTTACATTTGTGATAGTGCTAATTAAAATATTCTTCTTCTTTCTTCTTGCTACCATCCAACCTGTGATGTCACCACAACTTGTGAATCATGTCGTTATTAAACATTAAAACGAATGCCGAAGACGTGGGTTCGATTCCCACAGCGGCGACAATCTTTTCGTAATTTTTCTACATGTTTTAATGTTCAATCTTAAGTGCAAAGATTAGCACTATAAAACACTTTAAAATTTATGTTGTTGTTGGTTAGATTTTTTACGAGACACCACCTGCATGTTTTTAACCCTCCTGAAACTTCGAAAATCCTTGGGTAACACAAACATGTCTAGTGTGGGAATGGAACACACGACCCTTCGTGCCGAATGTAATGTTAGAAACTGCGCCACTGAGTTTTACTGATAATTAAATAATATTTGAAAAAACAGTCACCGAAATTAAATGCACTAGTACCGAAGCACGTACCTGAAAAGAAAAGAAATTTTAATTAGTGAAAGTAGTAAACATTGCTTATTTGAAGCAAAATGTACAGATTGCTTCAAAGCAAAAGTTGATAAGCTTTTAAGAAGCTTTCGTATTTCCTTCCAACAACATCATAATAATATCTCTCATCTTCAGGCTGGTTATTTTAAACTCTCATTTTTTTAGTTTTTTTCCGTAATAAAGCTTTCAATAAAACCACTATGTATGTCAGTATATTATCCAAAAGTCAAGTGTGTCGCCACGAAATATATTTATCACGCTTAGATTGGGCACGGAGAACCGAGGTCGCTGTAAGCATTGCAATTGCTTAATGAAAGCTTAAACGAATTGAGCCGGCGGAAGTAAATTATCTAGACACTGCAGGCGTCTCGGTCGGAGCATTAGGCGAGTGCCTGCATTCATCACGAAGACGGTTTGCAACTAGCAAACCAGAACTGTATTAAGGGAAGCGATACTTATACAAAGTTTACGTTTAATTTGTACTGTTTATACTGCGGATTCGCACTTCACAGTCTTCTGTTTGCCTTCAAGCTACGCGTGAAGTGTACTTATATTAGAAGGGACACTTGACTGATAGCAATCAAGCCGCCAAGCATTTTCAGGTGAGTGTAATGGCTGTACAATTTTAAGCACGCTATTATATTATATTGCAAAATAACTCGCTTAGTTCAAATATAAATTGTTTGTTATATAATAGGTTAGTTTTGAAACTGTTAATAATGAATATTTCACCTATAAAAGCTACAATATCACTTTGTAAATTGAACTTTTATTTACTAATTCCGATATTTGTATATCAAGCGGGAACAAACGGCGGAAAAGCTGAAATCAATTACGTTTCCCTGCCAATGCCATTAAACATGTCGTGTTGACTACCATTTAGTGATAAAATATTTTATTGAAATTGGGAAATATGCCTGGTTTTTAAAATCATTATTATCTTATCTCTATCTTCCCACCTAGTCATGTTATATTGATTCTATTAAATGATTTTTTAATACATTTTTTTTTTCAATATTTTTTTTATGTAAAAAGTTGACAAACGAGCAGGCGGTTCACCTGATGTTAAGTGAATACTGCCGTCAAGGGTTACAGATGCGTTGACAACCTTTTGAAAATTGGGCTCCGGCTACCTCACTCACCGAAACGCGAAAGTATTTGTCATACTTCCACTTTACGCCGGTCTTCTGTGAGGTCGTGGTAATTACCCGGACGAGCCTGCACATTTGTGCAACAGCCGAGGCTGCTGCGTGGCCATACCACAGTTACATATTTGATTATTAATTGGCATTATTTCGATGACTCCGTGGCGCAGTTGCCAAGGCTTCGGCGTCGACGTTCGTCGGTTCGATTCCCACACAGGACAATTATTTGTGTGACCCACAGATAGTTGTTTCGCATCTGGGTGTTAGTCCGCGTGAAATTTTTGTTTTTAAAATGTCCTTACAAAACAGGATAATGTTATCCCATAATTAAGGGCAATATTTTTTTAAAAAAATAGAAGAAAGCAAAAAAAAAGGAAACCTAGTTTTTTTTTATATTTTATCAAAAAATCCGGAAAAAATTATCTGTGAGTCACATAAATAGTTGTCATGATGGGTTGAACCTACGAACCCCGGTACCGAATCCGTATTGGATACTAGCTGCTGCCCGCGACTACATCTGCGTAGAATCGGCTGATGGCGTAACATTCAGACAGAAAGACAGATAAACATAAAAATATGTTTATAAATTATAGCCTATGTCTTATTCTGATGTATAAGCTATATTATTGCAAAGTTTCGTTAAAATCCGTTCAGTAGCATTTGGGTGAAAAGGTAACAAACATCCATCCATACATACAAACCTTAATATAAGATAAGATTTGTTAATTCGAGCATAGTAATTTTACATTCTGACATAAATTACGTAATTTCGATGCCTTGCAAAATTCAAAGGAATATTTCACAGCAGCCTTAGATCTGTAGGCTTTATCGCATACTGAAGTTACACCACTTAAGTCGGGTTATGTATGTCCTGCGAAAATATCATGTAATATTTCATTGTTTTTACGAGCGTTCATGCTTGGAAGAGTAATTGAAAGGAGAGGAGGGCTTGTAAATTACGTAATGTTATTTTTCTTCTGTTGCGAGTAAATTCGATGAAAGTAGAGTCTTTAATATCATTGTTTCATATTGCCCTACTGTTTTAGTTATAGGCAGTGGTTGTCGATTGACTACTTTCGAATAAGGTTGGTTTTTGTATCCTTTCTTAGATCAATTTAATTAAAAAATTATTAACGACAATTTGTAAAAGGCAAATTACAAAAAAGGCTTATTAAACAGAAAAATGTAACTAATACTTTGGGGGTTAAAATACGTTATTCTTAATAACCCTAACATAAATATATTAGAGTTATTCTCTCTCGTACGATTGTTCAAACTATTTTTCTGAAGATGACACATATTTAGCAGAATTAAATACACTTTTACTTTTATTAAAAATATAATTAAATGAAATTGAACATAATTATAAATGTTACGAATCAACGTCAAAAATGATTTTATAATATTAAATATACATGGCAATTTTTCAGATTGGTGCTATCTGATGAATATTGTTGCTATAATAATGCTTGTTTTTTATTTTCATTATGCATGTTAGCTTAACAAAAGTAAAGTAAAGTAACAGCCTATACATTTTTTTTTAATTAAAAAACTGGCTAGTACTTGACTGCCATCCCACCTGATGGTAAGTGGCGATGCAGCCGTCGGTGGTAAGCGCGCTAGCTCAGTAGAAACCTATTCACTCTTGCCTTGAAGACACCGACGTTGTATTTGGAGGGAAAGACGGAAGCCGGCAGGCTATTCCATTCCTTAGCTGTACGGATGATAAATGAAGAAGCGAATCGCTTTGTTCTTGTACGTGGGCATACATGTCCCACAGCTGGGCAAAGGCCTCCTCTATACAGAGGGTATCAGGACATAGTCCACCACGCGGCCCCACTGCGGATTGGCGGACTTCACATATCGAATTTATATATTATTTCGAAAATATGCAGGTTTCCTCACGATGTTTTCCTTCACCGTGGATAAGTCAGCACTTAAAGTTAAAAACTTCATTGGTGCCGGCACCGGGGATCGAACTCAGGTTGCTCGAGTATATAGAATTAAAGGCGAGCGCCCGGACACTGAACTATCACGGCTCGGTAGCTTATTAGCTTAACAAATAGTTATTGAAAATGCTCCAGTGTTTTATTGATTTTCAGCATTTTTTTTTGAATTTGGTAAAGCTATGCAACAATATTCACTGTTGCACGAATGGGACATTTGCTTCCGGGGAAGACCCACGACCTCACAGAAGACCGGCGTGAAGTGGAAGTTTTTATACTTCCGCGTCTCGTCTGGCGAGTGAGGTAGACGGGGCCCACTTTATTATAAGGTGACAATACATCTGGTACCTTATGGGTGTCGCAAATGTCAACAGTGGTGACTATCACTTAACATCAGGTGAACCGCCCGTTACAAGCTACCTTCTCATATAAAAAAAATTTAAAAATGGGTGCGTCTACTTATATACGCGCGTGAGAAGTTACACTTCTTTGGTATCATTAAAAATAGTTTTTATTGCATGCAAATAATTAATTACAATATAATAATAAAAAATACTGAAAAAGGATATAAATAACAAAAATAACAAAATTATGGAAGCGTCATCTACATTCTTTATTGAGAACTGTAACGGGCGAATGTGATTGAGAATATGTTGCCATCTATAACAATAAGCGGGCAGCTTCAAAGGTGTGACTTTTGCGTTAAAGTGATGCGCGCGCATCTTAAAATTTCACCCTCATCATATTTTCATAATTCGCCTAAAGAATTATAACTTCAAAAAGCTGTAATAATTACTATTACTTATTTGTCGGCATCATTACGCTATTCCCCCTATGAGCGTAGCGGCACATTCACGTGTAATTAATTCAAGCGACTGGAGGTCAGATACGTGTGTTGAATCCCGAACACTTGAGACAACTTGGAATGTGGAGATTCGCAAAAGCCGTGGCGATCAATATCCTCTTAATGTCTTTTATTACGCACTCCTCGTTAATTGCGCGTTTATTGCCTTCTTTGTATATCATAATAGGAGGTTACGTTATGGCACCAAGATTATTTTTCTGCGAACTGGGATCATTGGTACCATCATCTTCCTTCGTATATTTAATGACATTTTACGTCTAAGATATAGGATGCATGTATTGTGTGTGTGTTCGTATTTTTATTTTATGTAGCATAGTGTTCGTTGCGTTGTATTGTATCATTTTCATTTATATGACCGTAATAAATGTATACAAAATAGCTTGACCAAATTTCAAAATAAATTGATACATTTTAACTACATTTGAACAAACGAACGTTGACTGCTATGTGATTATGATGACAAATTTCACCCTTGAACAGTTTTGTTTCTGCTTAAACTATAATAAACGTAAGTAGATAGACAAATAAAATGACTGCGCTTTCAATTCATCAGGTGGCAGGAGACCAATTGTCAATAGGTTGTCAACGGATCTGGAACCCTCGGGTGTAGTAGACGTCCATGGGCGGCGGTATTCATTTAACATCAGGTGAACAGTCTACTCTGTTGGCAAATTTTCACATGGAAAAAAAGTTGGATTTATCATTCCCAACCACATGCTATTGTAAAGACAAGTATCAGAAATGGTCACTAAATATGTATATTTTCTGACCTGAGAATTTCTACGCATGTCCATCTTAAGCATAAGTATAAATAATGTCAAATCTCTAAGTGTGCACACATACCACCAGTGTGTCATATTTGAGCAGTTTGGTGAGGTTATTGAATACCTTTGTTTAGTATTTGAACCTCAGAGTAGAGAGCAATAGTTAACACAATTCAGGTTCTACTGAGCTGATGGTGCCCTAAAACTTTTAGTCAAAAGATTTTCGAGAAATGTCGTATTATATTTGTTTAGAATATAATCTTATCACGAAGCCTGTTACAGAGCGCAAATATATAGGTATTTTGTTAGACGTCTCATTTTGTTATTCCTCTGCCAAACACCGCCATTAATTAGTGTCGTGTTATTGATGGAACTGGAAAACATCCGGCTGTTTTTAGCTTTCAGGTAAACATCTTGATTATACTTGAAGAAAAAAATGTGATTTATGTGTTGAGCATTTAGATGTTTAAAGAAGAATTAAATAAATAAAGATTAGTCTTTACATAATTATATGATTCTTCTGCGCGTGTGTATTTCACTGAACTCCTCTTTAACGGCTGGACCGATTTTAATGAAATTTTTGTGTGTCTTCAGTACTTCAGGTCAGAGCATGGTTTCGATTCGCATTTCGATCCACTACAATTTTTTTTTTATTTTTTTATTTCTAACTTGTCTGATTTAAGTCAGAGTTAAGGACTTCGTTGTCGGATCCATTAGTAAATTTATATATATTGTTCTAGTGAATCACAGTTTCTGAATTTTTCAGAAACTGTAATTCACTCATCGATTCATTTGGTCAAGATTTTAAACGAAATAACTGACGTAAATAATTTCACACAAAACTAACTTAGGAGAATCGATTATGGTGAAGATGATAAACCAATCGTTGCTTAGTCTACCCCGTCATCACTACAATGCTTCTCCATATACCGCACAATCGACCGTCACAGAACCACAGAAGCTAGTGGAAAATGTTCACAACTTACCCGACCTTGATCCAACTGATTTTCTTTTTCGAAATATAGATATTATTTTAACCGCAAATACCTAATGTTCAACGAGGTTTAAATGTTCATCGATCCCGATTCCGAGCATTTCTACAAAAGATCATTTCTAGAAATGAATTCTATAAAACGAAAAAAATGTAGACGAACATATTCCTTTGAAACTTGGATACACGGCCAATTTCCTACGAGAGGTATCCTAAGTGTGAAAAAAGATAACGCCGAAGTTATACTTTGCCGTATTGTTGTTCTGCAAATTATTTAACAACTTCAGACTGTACAATGTTGGAGCAACGTGCATCTTGTTTACGGCACTAGACATAAGCTTGGATCTATTATGTAACCAATTTGCAACCGTTCAACGTCGGGAAGTACGAGCACTGGCTGCTTTTAAAACAATGGAAAGTTTAAAGTTTTTCGTTTCAGTAAAGAACGTTCCCCTAACAATGTGTCCGTTTAAATACATTCTTTGTTAATACACAAAATAGACAGTTTAGTATTTAATGTATATCACGTTTAGTAAAATGATTTAGTTTTAGTATCAGGCGTTGCCAAATTATGTAAATATTTTTTTTCTTTTACAAAACATTGTTTTTGTTTTACAAAATGCTCTCGAAATCTTCTTAAAATAAAAAATAAAACTAAACTGAACAATCCCTAAGCAAATGAACTTCCGTTTATTTGCTTACGGATTGTTCGTCAGTCGTTTTTTTTTTTTAACTATAAACAAATGCATTTTTTAACGTTAACAAAATTAATAAAAACAGTTATTCATAAATAAATTATTTCAAAACGGTAAATCAATAAATAGTATAGTAATAGAATTAGGTACCCGACGCTTACAAATCGTTTTGAATCTTAATAAAACTAATTTACGTATTAATTAAATCGGTTTATTTTGATTTCAAAATTTAATAATTTTCTTTTAACAGCAACCTAGGAACTACTAACAAAACAATAATATTACAGCTTTTAATAACAACAAATAAATGATTTCGGTAAGGTGAGCGATAAAAACCGGTCAAGTGCGAGTCGGACTCGCGCACTAAGATTTCCGTACCATCTATATATTTATAGTTCTTCTATATGTGGGTATGTTACTGAATTTGTCTTCACTTCGAAGCGAGAATGGTTTAGATTCACAATTTGGTCTACATTTTTTAATTTTTAAATTGTTTTCGGATTTCAGTCGCGTTTACAGAACGTCTGTCTTGGTCCCATTATTATCTATAAAAACCGAAAACAAAATCATGAAAACAGTAAGATCTTAGTAATTATTACATTAAGGGTTCGTACAAAAACGAAATTCTATTCAAAGCAACATCTTATCCTTTTTAATCCGTATTTTTTAAACATCACTTAAAAGGTTATTCTTTAAAACAAAGAACAATGTTAAAACCACTAAGAACAACATCCATTGGCAAAAAACAATATTACATTCCTGAAAAATTAATTAAATTCGTCAATTAAGCACTTTTTAATTTCTAATTTTCAACTCTAACGTATTCAATCCAATTTCAATTTTTTGGTACTGCTTTGTGAGAAAAAAAAAAACACGTTTTTGTGCCATAATAATGGTGCCCCGCCTCAGGGGTGAGACAATAATTATTTTGGTCTTTTGGTATCCATGGCGCAGGGAATCCCAAAAACGTATTATTAATCGAAGGATCGATAGAATCCGCGTCTCCCGAGAGGTTTTTGTCGTTGGGCCAATTCCAGCGTTTAAAAATTAAATCACTCCATCGAGTTGTGCTTCCGACATTCCTCGATGAGTTTTATTATGATCCAATCGGGATATTAAATTCTCCCTCGGTACCGTTCGCCGCGTGTTGACTTTTCGTGTGCTTTATTTAGAATTGAAATCAATTGTGTATGGGCAGAATAAACAAGTTTTGTTTTCGTATTTATCTTGACACAATGTTTAACGAGAAAAGAGCCAGACGACATGACATTATATTTTATACATTTATGTATAGCCAACATAATTATATGATGATAGTAATAATTACATACAGGCTTTTTCATATGTCTCAGATGTTTTACAATTAATGTAACTAACAAATAATAGTATACATAAATTACATTGTTACAATTTAGATGTTGGAGACGTAATGTGTTAGTTATATCATCATAGTAGAGTTTACGACATTACATTTATACATTTAGAAAAACAAGCAGTAGGTCATTTGTTTAAAAATTACTAATACGAAAATCATTACTACTTTTTTTGATTTAATGTATGACAAGACACAAGATAAGAAATAACGACAGATATTTTTAACGACCGTACAACTCTAATTACGGCCCGTGGTAGGCCTCATTTCCAGTTCATTTCCTCGTTTCTAATGTAGTTTAGTAAAGTGACAGTGACGCAGCTTTCGAACTCCTTGACGTAATGAGATACCTATAGCTACTAGAACTTCGCAATTAATCTCCAAATTTAAACATTTCAAACTGACCTTTGGCATTTGGCATTTTGGAAACAAGTACAGTAATTTAAATTTTTTATAGTGCTAATCTCTGCACTTAAGATTGAACATTAAATTTGTAGAAAAAGTACGAAAAGATTTGTATGCTGAAAAGGATATACCTAACAAGAGATGCGACAAGCATTGCTTCAAATGCTTAATAACAATGTAGGTAAAAGGCGTTAAGATTTTCGTCGGTGTGGCAGTCAACCGTTTAGCTTAGTGGCTAAAGCGTCAGGCCGCGAATGCTGAAAACGTGGGTTCTTTTACCACAAATTTGACAAGTATAGTAGTTGACAATGAATGTTTATACGACAGGTGAAAAAGTAGGATAAAGGAGGTCCCAGAAAATCTTTCACTGTATGCATTAATTATGTTCTAAAGAAAGCTCAAATCCGCAGCAGGAAGAATAAAGAGAAGTATGGAAAAATTGGTATCTTAAAGTTAATAAATTTATATAATTATCATTTATGTCTACGCCAATACAAACAAGGCTGGAGTTTTATGTAAATATACGTATCTAAAAATAATTATGTTTTAACAATGTAGCGATATCTCAGTGTCCGCGCGTTCGCTTTTAATTCAAAACTGTTAATTTTGAGTGCTGACTTATCGTGTGTTTAGCGGTGAGAAAAACGGGAAATAACGTGGTATATTTTTTATAACAAAAACACTATTTCGATACTTTAAGTCCGCCAAACCGCACTTGATTCGCGTAGACTATACCCTAATCAGGGCCCTTGCCCAGTAGTGGGATATTCAGATGTGAGCTGTTGCATTACTTTTTTTTAACAATGCTGCATATGCGTAATTAAAAGTAATTTTATGTTTTTTTTTTAATCGTGTCAATTAAACAAAGCGATGGCGTACCCTATGTTTTAGTTCAATTACTTTAGATCACTTTACCGCCCGAGACATTTTGATTATGTTAGCAGATGTCTGGCTTCATTAAAAAGATTGTGGGACGCGCGTACCACTGGTGCCCGCCCCGGCCGTTTTAAACATTAACATTATTTAGCACCCCACCCGGCGGCGTCTCTTTTGCAGAACGCTCGCAATCGCAACTAGGTCCCTCTGCCGGGAAGTTTAAACAGCGTTCTCTCAACGGCGTACTCATTGTTTCGCGTACATTGCGAATTATTTCGCAGCTACGTTCTACTGGGTCATCAGCAATTAGCAGATGCTATTTAGAAGTCCCTCATTATGTTAATTGAATAAATTACCACGCTTTTAAAACGGTCGCCATTCCACTGGATCTTTTACATTTTCAATTAAATATAACATAAGGATGAATCGGTAACTTTTACTGTTGAGGACACAATGTTTGTACATAATAGACAAAGTGAAAATTAGTCAAAAAGAAAACCAGCAATAACTTTCTCAAGTTTTTACTTAGCTATTGTGCTTAATTAGACTTTTAGTGCTAATTTCTTCACTTAATATGGAACTTAGAATGTGCTTTTATGTGAACAAATCATCATAAATTTTTTCGACGCTTTGAGGATTTGAATTTCGGTCTCCAGAGTAACTCAAACCTTTGCTAAACATGCAAATAGATTCGTAGTGGGGATGTCGACTGTATAACTGAGCTTACTTGGGTAGTGTCTGGTGTTATCTGGAAGACGACGATTCTAAGCCGCAGAGCAACGGAATTTTTTCTGCCAATTTTACTACAAAGTTACAATAAGTAACGCTTTTATATTAAATTGCAACTTGTACTTGCAACGAAGGAAAAACTTTTTATTTTACAAACACCACTGCAATAAATAAATCTTTATATTATGTTGAATAATCTGTTGTAATTACTGTGGTAGGGCCACGCAACAGTGTTCACTCTTGCACGAATGGGCAGGTCCGTCCGGGTAAGTACCACGACCTCACAGAAGACACGAAGTTCTTCTGACCTCTTCTTCTTCCTCACCTCAAGAGAAGTAAGTGTTACACTACTGCTTTTTCGTTTGGTGAGTGAGGTAGCCGGTGCCCACTTCATTTAAAGGTGGCAGGGCATTTGTAATGCAACGGGTGCAGTGTTGCAAAAGTCCATGGGCGGCGGTTATGATCTAATATTAGGTGAACCGCCAGCTCGTTTGCCACTTTAAAACACAAAAAAATTATTAAAAATTCAAACTAAACTTTATCTCCACTGCCTTAAAAGGCTACTAAGTAAATTTCATAATACTTTTTGTACGTCTATTTCATTGTTTCCCCAAAGCAAAAAGTAATAACTGGCCATAAATTTCAGATAAAGTCGCGAGATAAACGTTTTCATTTGAATATCTCACGGTGAATATTTTAAACGAACGTGAAACCATTCAAGTTATTCATTATTCAAGTTATAATGCTGAAAGAGCGTGGGAATTGTGAAAAAGCGTAAGAATACCGGACGTTTACATTGTGAAAGTTTGCACTTTATGTGGGACGCTTCTTATGATGCTTCCTTGAACACGGCGATATGAAGTTTGATTATTTTGGTCGTGATATACATACAAGTAAATTAAAATTTAAGTTAGTCATCCTTGGATGTTCTTATTCAAAATTTCAAAATCCTTTGCCCCTCCTTCATCTACATTGACTTCAAACGTCGGATAAGGACACTTTTTATTCTGCATTTCCTCAGTGCAAGGGTGAAATAAGCCGATTTTTTTTCTATTTACTATGTACAAAATCACATGATAACTTTCACCGCAGAAACAAATAAAGAGATATTGTTTTCTAACATATTATAAACTACATTGTATATTTAAACCTTTGTTATTTAAAAAAATGCGCGATATATTTATTGACCATTTAACTTCCTCTTTCAGCAAACTGGAATATTAAATTATTCTGAATTTTAAGTATGTCGACTTATTTCAATGTAGCGCGAGAAGCAAATCGAGTTTTCGCCGAAAGTTTCAGCAAGTCTCTCTACCTATATTCAGGTGTTTCCAGCTTACACAATAAATTTTGAAATGCGACTTGAAATTCCAAAGCGAGCAACAATAAACCGCTTTGTTAAAACGCTACACGAAGTAAATCAATTCGGAAGCGATGAGCTAAACTTTCGGAATAAATATTTTATTTTTTAAGCGATTACTTTCTTTAGGACTAAAATTAGTAATAAATGTATACTAAAATGAATTTCTAGATGAATATGAGTATTCAAAACACATAGGGCTAAAATAAAGGGATACGAAGTACTTTAATGAAGAGCACATAATGAAAAGCTGAAAATTACAAATGTATTGGACGTACATGTATAGTATATCAACATTAGATTAAATTATCTCCTATCTTTTTAGGATTCCGTACCAAAAGGGTAAAATGGGACCCTATTACTAAGACTCCGTTGTCTGTCTTTTTTTGTGTGAAAAGTTGCCAAGCGAGCGGGCGGTTCCCCTGATGTTAAGTGAATATTCATTATTACGTCAATAAAATGTGTGCGATTTGAAAATTTTACGTTGATACTGTCAGCTTATAACGCAAGTATTAATTGTCCACAATTGTGTTTGACCAATTTCAACACAACTTTGAGCTCTAGCTCTAACTAGTTTGGACTTGCTCTCTAGAACAACTGAAATAAAATACCGAATTTACATTATAAGTCCACCAGATCACCAAGACGATTTACTATCCTGTCGATCCGCCACTACAACGTGTACGCTATGTTTAATCCAGTACATAAATATTACGTTGTTTTCAATTGCATTTCCCTTTCGGAGACATGACTGCTCAAACGTCGCGCATCCCGTTAACGGCCTGAGACATTCCCGCTGCATAATCCGGGAACTGAATCGCTCCTCTAGCGGTGTTCCGTTCACAAACAAGATAAATCACTGAAGAGCGGCGGTTTAGAGCATTACAAAATTAAATCCTAGATTCTCAACGACAATGGCGTTTGCTTCAACTTGTACCTTTTCAAATATTTACCAACACATATTATGTACTCTGTGAATGTAATCAGCATTAGAACAAAAAAGTACAACTTCTTACGTCTTACGCGGTAACAACCTATACCCCACTGCTGGGCAAAGGCCTCCTCTATACAGAGGGTATCAGGGCATAGTCCACCACGCGGCCCCACTGCGGGTTGGCGGAGTTCACATATCTTCGAAAATATATATATATATTTTTGTAATTATTTCGAAAATATGCAGGTTTCCTCACGATGTTTTCCTTCACCGCGGAGCACGTGATAAGTCAGCACTTAAAATTAAAAACTTCATTAAAGTTTATGAAGCAGCCGTATTAATTGAAACAACAATAGAGGACATTTAGGAAATGAAGATTTGTCCTTTTCTAGAACATTAATGCACAAGAAATTTCACTGTAAGCCTTATACTTAAGTGAATGGCCCGTTTATATTCACATTATGTCTTATGTCATGGAAAAAGAGACTTCGCTTACATCACTTCCAGAAATTTAAAATTACTCATAATAATTACCAAATTTGTGGTTATGGGTAAGTATATAAGTGCATATCACATTTACACTAAGGTTTTCCAACTTGGGACAAGAACTATGAAAGTTGGGCATGTTTATATTTACCTCCATTATCTTCTTGCTACAACGCTTTGGTTAACGGGTAATTTCGTTAGCCGTATCTTTGTCCACCGATCCTTTTTTTTTAAAGAACAATAAGTATCACAAAATAATTAGCAATTTTCTGGAACGCAGCCCGTGGGGCATGGGCCAAATTAAGTCCCCGTTTGAACAAAGGCTGGGCCGTGACCAAACGAAACAGCCTAATAGCACTAAAACCGGACGTGACGTCCTCACGGAAAATAAAAACTGCTTAGTCCCGTTTAATTGGATAAGTTTTTTTGTTAGCACTCTGCGAAGAGAAAAAAAAAGGGGGGGAACTCAATTTCATTAACGCGAAATTACTCGACGCTGCTTTGTGTTACAGTAACTAAGATAAGGAATTGCTTCGCAGCGGGGAAAACTTTATCACAGTCTTTTATTGTATCTGCCAAAGTAAAAATAAAACTATCCAGCTTTTTACTCGTTAAGTGTGTAAAAAATTAATGGCCTTTTCAGCGCATTGTGTTCGCATGGATAGCAATGTTTAAACGTGGTTCTACAATATAAGGTGAATGGGAATAGACATTTTAGTGGTAAAGACTGTAAAGCTAATCTAATTTCCTAAATAATCTGCTTCTTTCGTTATGAAATATAAAACTCTGTTTCTAGTTAGTACTTTAGTGTATCGTAGATTGTAGTATAGTATAGTTAATTTCTAAGATCGTATTTACTAGATTATAAGAAATCGTGAATGGTTAACTAGCGTATGTTTTGTGTTAATTTTGGCACTGAACTGACATGAATATAAAACTACAAATAATTTGTTTTTTTTTTTCCTATCACAAACAACTGGAATAGTGCGATAAATATCTGCAATATTCAACAGTTTTTTTTTTAATTATTATAACTCTTCTTCAACTATGTTTATACAGCGTGTCGTTACCACCGCGACAATAAATGAACACACATATAGAGGATAACTTTTTAAAATTTTATCAAACATTTACATTCTTTAAACATCAATATTTACCGAGTTATTAAATTTTCCAAAACAAACAATTTTAGAACACTCTTACGTATAAAACTGTAACGTAAAGTTCATTCGTAAAGGTCACAAAGCATATGAATGGGTTGAATGACTTTAAAAGAGACAAAACATAATGTTAGAAGGAGAGGCTTGTAATGCGACGCTGTGGCGCGAGTTATATAGGTTGTTACAAATTTTGTTTCTTTTTTACTTAATTAGTTTGTTCGAAAAACATTTTTTTTTAATTATGGATTTTGTTTAACGTTAATATTTTTTTATGGTTATTGGCAAGTAGCGTTAGACGTGTGTTCATTTATTTTCGCGATGGTAACGACACGCTGTATATCTATAAAAAATATATTAAATAAAACTAATTTTACGGATCTTATTACGTTTGATTCTGATTTTAATTTCCGATATTTCGAACCCTTTTCAGGATCCAAGGTCACAGAACACAATTAACTCAAGAAATTATTATGGTTTAACTTTCTTGGAATAGTAATAATGATAAAATGGATAAATTAACACGGGATGTGTTACGAAGTTGCACAGCTATAGTTGGCAGCTATAAAAAATGGGAATCAGGGTCGAGTCTAAGAGTGATTATTCCGAGTAATTCACCGTTCATGAGCTCCCATTCGAGTAGCATTCGAACGCTTAAAAAGTTCGCAACTCAACGATCAGAAGATCGCGAACGCAGGTGAACAATAAACAAGTCCGGGTGTGCTGAAAACGTTGTTAGTCAATGTCGATCGAGCTTCAGTCAGTGGAAGCGTCGCGTAATAGGCGTTTAGGTTTTTTTCGTTTTTGACGTCACAAAAGCTGACAGCGTGCAATTTATTGGGAGCGTTGGCAGTACTGGCGTCGGATTCGTTGAAACAGGTTAAAGTTATTGACTACTTTGTTATACGTTTTAAGCCTTTGGGATTTGTGAAGAACTCCAAGTTATCAACAATAAAATTTGGATACAAGAAAGCGGTGTTGTTTCTTAAAATTAAAAATTGTATATTTCTTCTGAAGTTTAATCTACAACTCGCTTTTAAAATTTCTTTGTATATTTTTTTCGAACTTACTACTCATATACACCGAAAACATATCAAAGTGTCATCACAATCGGACGAATATTGTGGGACTGTTTACAGGATATTAAGGGAATTATTAATTTCCTCGATCTTTCCAAGTACAGAAGCATCCGCAAGCAGAATTACGGTCACCCGCCACAGGCCGCTTGTACTTGTTTCAGCCTAACTTGTTATTCAAAACCAATATCAAACTTAGGCCAATCCGTTATAATTGCAGTTGATCTTAGAAAACGAATACTTACAATTCATCATAACGGAAACTGTAAGAAGCTTTTAACAAACTTCAAAAGGGTTTTCGCAGTTGCAAGAATGGGTCGGTACATCCGGGGAAAACCCAAGATCACACAGAAGGCCGAAGTGAAGTGGAAGTGCTATACTTCTGCGTTTCATCTGGTGAGTGAGATAGCCGGGCCCAACTTTATTAAAAGGTGGCAACGCATCTGTAACCCTACGGGTGCAGTGTAGCAAATGTCTATGGGCGGCGGTTATCACTTAACATCGGATAAAACGACAGCTCACTTGCCATCTTCTTACGTAAAAAACTGTGGCACTCGGGGACTGCCGCAGTAAAGTTGATAAAAATGCTATGCAATACATAGCATTTTTATCAACTTATGCAATTATAATAATTTATTTATTTTTTATTTATGCACTATTACTTTTCCAAGTTTTTTCTTTGACATTAATTCAAGTTACACTTTTTGAGCATGGTGACCGATAAGAAAACAATTTTTTTATTGAATAAATGAGAAGTTAATATCGTTTAAAATATTTTTATTAAAAAAAACTGTGGCGAAAGTCTCAATCCGTGCGAGCTTTGTACAGTCGTACCATATACACACACGTTAAGCGAACGCTCGGCGGAGCCACATGGTAGGCGAAGTAGGGGTGTTAGATTTTATTTTCGTTACGGAATTTCTTGATTCGGTCGCCGCGCTCAAAGCCCGCGATAAAAGCTATGCAATAGCTTAAATAGTATATATAACTACAGTTATAACCCAGGAAATTTGATCCTTAACGGACGAAAAGCAAAAATCTAAATACTTATACGTACATCAGGCTTTTCGAGGCCGTGTTACTTTCTCGGTTGAGCAGCTCTACTTTGCCGCTTCATAAGTAACACGTGTACAGCCTGCGAATATGCTAGCGTAACTTGGGATCACGTAAATACATGTCACGGCTAAGTCTTTGTTGTTATCCAATGACTTCTTTAAAGCAACTTTCGTGTAAATACGGGCCCTAATGCCGCCTGCGGCTCCAGACATCCGCCCCCAATAATCTAACGCCCGGATCGCACTTGTGGCGGTGATCCGTCCGCAAACAGGATAAATCACAGCAAGTCGGGACTTAGCGAAATACAAATGAAATAGAAGATTGTATCGACTCGTGATGTTTGGCTTTCGCCTTGGTAACTCGATATTGACGTTTATCCGTCACTAGTATATCTATCATTTGTTCAATCAATTACTGACGAGATGTCTTTTTTATGTGAAAAGTTGCCAAGCGAACAGACGTTACCTGATGTTAAGTGAATACCGCCGCCCATGAACATCAGCTGCTATACCCGAGGGTTCAAGATGCGTTGACAACCTTTTGAAAATTAGGCTCCAGCCACCTCACTCACCAGACGAAACGCGAAAGTATTATACTTCCACTTGACGCCGGTCTTCTGTGAGGTCGTGGTACTTACCCGGACGAGCCAGCCCATTCGTGCAACAGCCGAGGCTGCTGCTTGGCCCTACCACCGTAGGAGTCTGTCCACTGTCTTGTGGCCATATAATGAATGAAAAATATTTTACAGGGTAATACTGTTACTGTTACTTCCTGAGTTCTAAGCCCACTTTAACTGCACTCTTATACTTCTTCTTCTTTCTAGTATACTCGTGGCATAAAAAAACCTCTGCGGTCTTAGCTTTTTAAGTGGAAGTGGCACAAGAGAAAGCCTTCCTCCTGATGACAAGTAATATCCCATTCATGCACGAGCAGAATCAAATTCAAATTCAAAATAACTTTATTGAAATAGACGCTTGCGCGTTCTTATGAAACGTCGAAGTTTAATAAATAATTAATACATAAGTCCAAGCTACCAGTAAGTAAGTAATCTGCTGTTTATTTCTTAATTACCCGCAAGAACAGAATAATTTGACCTCCAAGTGCATTACTTACATTACATTTCTTGTTGTTAAAGCGAAAGGTTTCATCGGTACAAAAACAAAACGAACGAACTTATGCTCACACCGTATAAGTTGGTACAACAGCGAACACTGTCTATGCGCCAAGTTGCGAGGACGTCTTTATTATTAAAATGTTATTACAGTGCCGAGAGCCTTCTCCCCAGGCACATGTCCTCGTACGCAGCACAGTATTTTTCATTCTGACACTAATGAAAATGTAAACCGAAGGAGAAGCATATTGAAGTTGACAAATTTCTGTTCGCTCGTTTTTCTTTGCTTTTAAATGTGTTCTCCAATATGTGATGAAATTTATAAACCGATTTATGAGTGTTGTTAAGAAACAGTAACTAATTTATAAATAGTAAACAACAAAGAAATTTCCTTTTTCTTATTGTAATAATAAATCATACAAAAAATGTAGATAAAGACGGTAAATTAAAAGTTAAACTTCCAACATTTATCAAAGCAACTTAATAATTTATTAAATTCAGTAGCTGGATTCAGTAACTAATACCAAAATATTTTTACAATAAGAAATAAAATTGTAGAATACTAGATGGTTTATTAACGGGGTTAGGAATTTATATAGCTTTTTTTATATTTTTTAAAGATAAACTTTGTACATTTTTACTAAAGTAATTCTACAGAATGATTAAAAAGTATAATACTTTTTAATCATTCTGTAGAATTACTTCATACAAAATAATGCTAATTAATAATTCCTTTTTACATTTTAATTGCAAGATGAGACCTCCGAAGATTGCCTTTCACTCTTTATTTTGCATGTTCACTTCCATTGAATGCAGCTCTGTTTCTCCCATTTACTACCATACAACCTTCTATCAAATATATGGTAAAAATGAAATAAAAAAATTAAACATAAACATTCAATTGCATCATTTTTGAACACAAAAGAAGTACTTTTTGTCTGAAAATTTTCACGGAGGAATTTTCATAATCTAGGATTCTGTTTCTTATAGATCACGTCACGCCGCCTTGACTGGAAAGTGTTTGACCTTTATCTCTAGCGTCCTTGAGAAGGTCAAAGGCACAATCCACCACGTTTTCGCTTGATCCATACAAACCTTACGGATAAAACAGCGTTACTTATCACCGTTTCGAATCGCTACTTTCTTCAAACATAGGCCGCTGTGGGGATTTGTTGCCTCGTGCGTGCAAAGCATGTTTTCTTGTGTTTACGTCAATGAAACTATATATATTATCTATGGCAACATATAAAAATACTAACAATTACTTTTTTATCATGGTGCTTAAACATATTTTGATAAAACATTTATTTACTTCTGTTTTCCTGCCTTTGGATTTTGCTAAGCTTACTAAAATTTTAAAAACAAATTTAGCAAAACCGTTAAAAAACGTATAGTTCCAGTGTTAATTAAATTTTAATTTTAAGTGTAGGATGACTTCTTCACTCGATGGAGTGACCTGTGCGCGGCAAGTCAGTCTGTGGTCCATGTTGCATAAAAAATGTGGCATAAAAAACCTCTGCGGTCTTAGCTTTTTAAGTGGAATTGGCACAAGAGAAAGCCTTCCTCCTGATGACAAGTAATATCCCATTCATGCACGAGCAGAATCAAATTCAAATTCAAAATAACTTTATTGAAATAGACGCTTGCGCGTTCTTATGAAACGTCGAAGTTTAATAAATAATTAATACATAAGTCCAATTTACCAGTAAGTAAGTAATCTGCTGTTTATTTCTTAATTACCCGCAAGAACAGAATAATTTGACCTCCAAGTGCATTACTTATATTACATTTCTTGTTGTTAAAGCGAAAGGTTTCATCGGTACAAAAACAAAACGAACGAACTTATGCTCACACCGTATAAGTTGGTACAACAGCGAACACTGTCTATGCGCCAAGTTGCGAGGACGTCTTTATTATTAAAATGTTATTACAGTGCCGAGAGCCTTCTCCCCAGGCACATGTCCTCGTACGCAGCACAGTATTTTTCATTCTGACACTAATGAAAATGTAAACCGAAGGAGAAGCATATTGAAGTTGACAAATTTCTGTTCGCTCGTTTTTCTTTGCTTTTAAATGTGTTCTCCAATATGTGATGAAATTTATAAACCGATTTATGAGTGTTGTTAAGAAACAGTAACTAATTTATGAATAGTAAACAACAAAGAAATTTTCTTTTTCTTATTGTAATAATAAATCATACAAAAAATGTAGATAAAGACGGTAAATTAAAAGTTAAACTTCTAACATTTATCAAAGCAACTTAATAATTTTTTAAATTCAGTAGCTGGATTCAGTAACTAATACCAAAATATTTTTACAATAAGAAATAAAATTGTAGAATACTAGATGGTTTATTAACGGGGTTAGGAATTTATATAGCTTTTTTTATATTTTTTAAAGATAAACTTTGTACATTTTTACTAAAGTAATTCTACAGAATGATTAAAAAGTATAATACTTTTTAATCATTCTGTAGAATTACTTCATACAAAATAATGCTAATTAATAATTCCTTTTTACATTTTAATTACAAGATGAGACCTCCGAAGATTGCCTTTCACTCTTTATTTTGCATGTTCACTTCCATTGAATGCAGCTCTGTTTCTCCCATTTACTACCATACAACCTTCTATCAAATATATGGTAAAAATGAAATAAAAAAATTAAACATAAACATTCAATTGCATCATTTCTGAACACACAAGGAGTACTTTTTGCCTGAAAATTTTCACGGAGGAATTTTCATAATCTAGGATTCTGTTTCTTATAGATGACGTCACGCCGCCTTGACTGGAAAGTGTTTGACCTTTATCTCTAGCGTCCTTGAGAAGGTCAAAGGCACAATCCACCACGTTTTCGCTTGATCCATACAAACCTTACGGATAAAACAGCGTTACTTATCACCGTTTCGAATCGCTACTTTCTTCAAACATAGGCCGCTGTGGGGATTTGTTGCCTCGTGCGTGCAAAGCATGTTTTCTTGTGTTTACGTCAATGAAACTATATATATTATCTATGGCAACATATAAAAATACTAACAATTACTTTTTTATCATGGTGCTTAAACATATTTTGATAAAACATTTATTTACTTCTGTTTTCCTGCCTTTGGATTTTGCTAAGCTTACTAAAATTTTAAAACAATTTTAGCAAAACCGTTAAAAAACGTATAGTTCCAGTGTTCATTAAATTTTAATTTTAAGTGTAGGATGACTTCTTCACTCGATGGAGTGACCTGTGCGCGGCAAGTCAGTCTGTGGTCCATGTTCAGCAGTGTATTCGAACAGGCTGAAATGATGATGATGATGATGATGTGCTAAGTTAATTATTGTAAAGATTTATATATATACATATATATATATATATATATATATATATATAGATGAATCCCTATTTCCCTTGGACACGCCATCACGCGTGTCGGAATACAAACAAGAAAAAAAAACAAGAATAAACACACTTTTTTTTATTAGTTATATTATTCTATTCGTATTAAATAGTCATCATTAAGACATGACAACGTCTTTCGGGTCAGCTAGTACTAAATAAAAGAAGAATTTTGATGATCAATGAATTGTATACAATACGTTTACTCATAAATAGCTAAAGTACTTTAGACTTTAGACGAATTGGACATATAGTTAAAAACAAGTGTAACTTTTTACACTTTATAACGTTTAAAAAAACAAACATGGCAAGTGATGTTACGCATTTCTACTGAAATTTAACAACCGAATGGTTTGCCAAAAAGCAGTTTTCGGCGCATTTATTGCGACTTTTTAATTGCGGCTATATTTTAGCGTCCATTACGTTTTACATGCGTGGTTATTTATCTTTAGCTAGGCAGTTGCGTTTTATCCCACCAGACGGATACCAGGCTAACGTTAATGTCATTAAATTTTATTATTCACTTTTTACAATAAGACAATCATTATTTTACAATTAGACAGACTAATAAATGGAATACCTTAGCATTTACTTATCATTTGCGAAGAAGGTTTAATTTTTCCTGCACCAAAATAAATACAGTACTTAAAGGATTTTAATCATTAGAAGACGTAACAGGTCGACTAAATCTGTGTAATTTTACCTGAGCTTACTTTATTAAAGAAAAGAAAATAAAACATGTTGTTGAATTTTATTTAGCGGTCAAGTAATAATTTATACAATTCTGAGAGTTAAATTATCTTGAATTATGAAACGAAATTATAGGATCAGTCAAATTTTGCTAAATAGATTGTTATTGACCTACACCGATTTAAATCTATCGCCTTTTGAAATTAACCACATAATCTGTTATGCACCCAAAAAGTCTGTCTTTAAAGGTAAACTGATTTAGCTCTTTTTACTTTTCTTTAATTGAACACAATTGAATATTAACAGGGACCTTAGCTTTTGACCTTATCCTTCACTAACAAATCCTGACACCTAGACGGAGCAATGAAGTTTGTTATCTATACCGGCATTACTGTGAAACAATTGGACCGTCATGTGATACCTACCGAGTACAGAGACTACCTTAAGGTAAGTGGTATCTAATGACAGTATTCGCTAGTACACTAATTCCTACACTATACAAGCGTACAGATATATTGATGGCGTCAATTACATTAATACTAGCTATCTGACCTATGAATTAGGGAAAAGCGAACAGGTCAATGCTCTTGAGTAATATCAGGTTAAATCCCATCGCCAGTATAAACGTATTTGAGGACAGTGCCTAGGTAAATACAATTATTTCAAATCACAGATGGAATAGAAATTTTTATACAAATATAAATAATAATGTATATAAATAATAATAATGTAATAAATATAAATTAATATAAATATTAATAATGTCAATAAAATTAATTGCTTAGTTTTAATAAATGCGATTATGGCCTGTAAATTTAAGTATACATTTCACGTGAAAAAGACAGCAGTATCCTCCAGCTACGGTAAGTTTATTTATTTGTTACTTCACTTTGGTAATGAATGAATTCATTTCGCCTTTTTATTTCCGCTTAAAAGGCGTCTTCTTATCAAGGAGCTGTCAACAGCTTGCTAGTAACATTTATTTAACATACTTTTATTACATACATGCAAATTAATCGAAATTGAATATTGAATGGATGGTGATTTATTATTTGATGGGTGACGAGTGTTTTGAAAAGAAAAGTAGACTACTAGGCCATATCTTTATATAATATATAATTCTTCTGTACGTATGTATGTCACTGAACTACTCCTAAACGGCTGGGTCGATTTTAATGATTTTTTTTTGTAGTCTTCAGGTAGATTCGAGAATGGTTTAGTTTCACAATTCAGTCCACTACAATGCTTTTTTTTTATTTTTTGTCTGTTATTATCTATTTTAAATAAAATCATAAAATTGTAAAACAAGAATCTAACATTACCACATAAGTGACCATTTTAACAGCATGAAAAAGTCTAAATAGATGACAATTACTTTGAAATACGAGAAATATGCGATTACACGTTTATTTATAATTTTAGTTTCTTGATATTTCTAACAAATTCTTTAGTATTCTTAACCTTTGTAGCGGGCTTTAACCACTCTTAAGAGCTAAAATCTATAATTATATTGTTGCAGGGGCCCTTGCATGCCGCCGCCGCTAAACTATAAGGGCATTGTAGTATCAAGCGGGGATATATACGTTTTATTAAAATCGCGCCTCATGCGGTGGCAAATAGAGGGTTTCACTTTCCAAATTAACAGAAAAAAGGATCTTCGTTGGCTGTCCTCCAAAAGGATCTCGGAAAGAAAAAGACTACATTTGAAATTCAAATATTGTTGACCTGCCCTTAAAGGTTCTCATCCCTTCACCAATAAGTGCCGAGACTCTGTCCCAGTGAATGACAATAAACCTTACAACAAAATAGATTCGGCTTTGAATTGAACATTTGGATAAAATGCTATTAGTATATATACATACATTTTAGTTTCTAAACGACATACACTAAGTATATTACATTGAGTTAAGATCTCTAATAGGTTCGAATAAACAATATTAAAATCAAATCACATGATACATGCAAATCGTGCGTATTGTGAAGATTAGAATGCTGAATCTATTACTAATCTTAAAAAGTACATAAATTCTACACGTTTATAAAAGTACTATTTCGGACAAGGCCATAATTAATCGGTTGACTTTAATGCAACATTATGTATTTGTTTTCGTAATTAATTAAGTATTTACTTAATCAACATCTAATTTTTTATTAAAAATTGTCCGTGTACATTGGAGCTGGTGATCTCGTTTTTGATTAAAGAAATTGAGATAAGATTTGCAGTATTTACGAAAGTCATGAGCAACATAGACCATGTCCACGAGAATTTTTCATCTTTTAAAATGTCACCATTTCTAATGCACAGCTTTCATTCAATACACGTTTCCGTTATTAAAGTTATCGAACTGCTCGTTTTACAGATTTCATTCAATATATAATAGTTAAAAGGAAAACCGATGACTATTTCTATAGAAATATTTTTTTTTTCAAGTCTGAACAATGAAGCACTCCACAGATATAATACTTTCTTTCGTATAGTCAGTAATCCATAACCTTTAGAAATATCAGAACGAACTTTTGGCTCTACATTTACGATACGTCTTCACTCGTCAGATGAATTGCTAAAGTATAAATACTTGTATTTTACCGACTTCAGTGAATCCATGGAACTAGTCTAGAAGAACTAACCTTTCATGCAACTGATTTCACAACTAAAAATCTCTGACAGTAAAAATACGTAAGTATGCAACAAACAAACTTACGTAAGTACGTAAGAAATCAATAAAAAAATACAGTTAAATTACAAATAAATTTGTTACGCCAAAAATGAACCTTTCTGCTCTTGCATGTTTGGGTTGTCTGATGTAAATTGGAAGGCATTGGAGAGGCTGCCTTAAATGTTAAACGCACTGACCTCATTAGCAGAACACTCCTTTGGAAAAACTGATGTGAGCAAATCGTTCCATAGTTTCTAGTCTTTACATATATGGTTAATTTATTTATGGTTTGTTTTTAAACAGTATTTTAAGGATTTCTTCGCGCTTGGTTTTGTTTATGGTTCCCAACGTTTCAAATACTTTACAGCGTTTATGGCCATGGCGTTATCATACTTTCTAATGCCACAGGCAACATAACCGAATTTGATTATTTATTTACAAGGAATAAAAAAAAACATCTTCAAGCTACCTTGAAGTGGACATCAAGCTTGAAACTCATATTGAAACTCATTTTTCAACATTTCATTAATAAAGAATAAAGTAAATACGACTGATACGACTTAAAGACCTTCAAGAAGAGTCTATTCGTAGGTCAAAGGCCGGCAACGCATTTGTGATTCTCTGGTGTTGCGAGTATAAATGGGCGTTGGTGAGCTAATACCATCAAGTGGCCCTCCCCCTCATTTGACTTCTTTTCCGCAAGAAAAATGCCCTTTTGCGGTGAAAAGGACCGCAGGAGTTTCGGCGGTATGAAATCATCAGTCAATAAACGTACTTCGGTCCATTTAGACTGCCACATAAAGGTAGTCTAAACATTTCCGAGTTTCAGGCTCGTACTGACCATCGTAGTGTAGGACGAACCACACTATATGGAGTGGCGACGTTTGGAAATGTACGGGAAGTCGATGGATGCAGGTGGCTCAGGATTGCGCTTCGTTGTACTCTAACCTCTAATTCGTACTGAGGTAGACCTCTTTTTTCAAGAATACTCGGTTAGATATATCCGTTGACTGATTAAATAATTATTAATATACAACTGTTCATATAATGACTCCGTGCACAGTTGCAAGGTATTGGTTTCTGCGTTGGGCGTCGTGAGTTCGATTCCCAATCGGGACAACTATTTGTGTAACCTACAAATAATTGTTTTCGCATCTGGGTGTCTATCCACGTGAAGTTTATATTTTAAAACGTTCTTACATTACAGGATACTGTAATCCAAAAGCAAGGGCAATGTTTTAAAAAAAGTATTAAAAAAAATCCATATTAAAACATGTACGGACCGCAACACAGCAAGCTTAATAAAACCCGATGTACGGTTCGCCAAAAAGCAGTTTTCGGGGGTCATTTATTTGAATTCTTTTAAAGCTGTGGCCATATTTTAAGGCCGGCCAAACGTTTACATGCTAAGCTATTTATCATTGGCCATATTCGGGCTAGTTTTTTTTTGGCGATCCGTTGATAGCCCGCCTAAAAGTATACAATATTGGCACGCGCCCAGCGCGGGTACATTTAAATCCTGTGCCTCGGTGAAGTGTTGGACGAATAACTGAAATTTTATTCATAGTATTCTTCGGGGCTTATTCGAGGGCAATTCTCTTTGTTACCATAAATTAGTAGTCCATTTACGTCCGTGAGGCGCGTGATCAGCTCTTACAGCGCTATTACGCAGTCCTAGGTGTTTTTAAAATCTATTATATATAATCCATTGCAAATGATGTTTGAAGGAAAGAAGTTTTGTTTATGCGTAATGAATGATCAAAATGCACTTATTTGTTTCCTTGAGAGGATATCAAAATTTAGGATTTTTTGTGTTGTGTTGTGTTGTGTTGAGCTTTTTAAAGTTTTTATTGTTACAGGCCAGAAGACGTTGAAAAATGTTACAGTTAAACTCGTATTTAAATTCATAATGGTATATCCGGGTGTGGTGTAAACAACATCTGGAATCTATGTGGATGTTATTAACATGTAAATGCGAAAAACATCTGCTGACTGAGCTAAATTGGTGATTATAATTAATTCAAGATATTGCAAATTTTTCCACTGTTGAGCAAGACTTCTTCTTATTCGTGTAATACACATAATTATTATTATTACATTGTAAAGATTCTACTTCGGAAACCTGGTTAAACAGTATTAATATGTCGATTATAAATCTTTTTTACCGGCAGTTAAACGAAGAATGCTTGAGTGTGCTAAATTAAAAGGCCAGCAACTGTCTACCGGGATACCACGTTTACTCTCTCGTAGATAAAAAATATCAAGCTTCAAGTTTTTCGCTAAACGTGCTGTAGAAATTATGTAAAATTGCAACTTTTATTAAATATGTTTTCACAGATTCATTTTCCCGTAAGGGTTTCTATAAAAAAACAGCAGGAAAGTTCTAGCGCTTGTTATAGTTTTTTTGTCTTGGTAATAATTTTTTGCCTCTCATTCCTCGTAAAAATTAAGTTAAAAGATGTGTTTTTATAGCCTGAAATAATTTATTCAACATCAACATTGAAACTTATATTTTAAGTACTTTTTTTCTGAATATTAAAAAAGTAAAATTGAGTCTGTTCCATTCCATGGACTCCGCAAAGAGTTCCAGACGTCGGGGGTTATTTAAAAATCAAATTGAAACACTATGAAATCCCGAAAGATGTTTGATTTAACCAAGATATAACTATTATATTTCGGTTTATTCATTATTATTTTATTTATGTGATTGTATGCTAGAATTATATTATGTGTTATATTTTTATATTTAATAATTATGTATTTTTTTTTAGTTTATAACTGTGTTTGTGTACCTACCTCAACTTCTCAGTACCACCCTAAGGTTGACTGGTAGAAAATGCTGTCAGCATTAAGTCCGCCTATGTACTGTTTTGTGCATGAAGTTTAAAAATAAAAATAAATAAAATAAGATGGCAAGCGGGCTGGTGGTTCACCTGATGGTAAGTGATAACCGCCGCTCGTGGACATTTACAACACCCATAAGGTTGCATAGGCGTTCCTACCATTTAATGAAGTGGGCCCCGGCTACCTCACTAACCAGACAAAACGCAGAAGCATAATACTTCTACTTTACGCGGCTCTTCTGTGAGGTCGTGGTACTTCCCCGGACGGACCAGCCCATTCGTGCCTCAGCGAAATGACGCGTGGCTCTACCACAGTTAAGATATATGATGAATAGATAGATGATGATTTTAAGCACATTACGCGAAAAACATATGCCAAAAACTTCTACATAACACGTCTCATACAATTTATGGAGTGTAAATATCCGAAATAAAATTTCTATAATGTGTTACGCGACTAAAAATATATCCGACGAAAAATAAATCGTCATTTTCCTAACACGAAAATTTGATATGTGGAATATCGAATCATGTCATGTAATGACGTTCGCCAATATTGAAAAATACTTTTCCTATCGAAGGTAGCGATTTCGTATTTTAGCTACATATAGATTTTGTTACAAATAAACATTCATTTCACACGTCACGTTACTGATTTAACAAAAAAAGCGGGTATTTTTGGGTGTATTTTTCTGTATAAATATTTACTTATTTAAGCCTCAGTTTTCGATGAAATAGTTAGTATTCCGTTATGGTCGGTGCCTGGTAAGTTGTTTACTGGTCACAAAAATTGAGTTAAAACTTTTTTGACCGGAATTGAATTAAGATACTAGTTTCATATATAGTTATATACATAGGCTATATATGGTATAATATAGGCTATATAATATATTATACATAGGCATATATAGTATAGGCTGTTACTAAACTTTTTAGGTTTACTTTTCACTGTGGTAGGGCGAATCAGCTTCTGTTGTTGGAGAAATGGGCAGGCTCGTCGGTGAAAGCTATCACAGCCTCACAGAACATCGGCGTTAAATGGAAGCATATACTGTATACACTACTACTAAACCAGTTTTTTGATACATGGATTATTCATTTATATCCGTATTCTACTTTTTATTTATTGCAATGCCACTACTTTTATTCATCCGAGTGGACTGTTAGATAATGCCATATTTCATTTAATCCGCCTTTTTGATCGCTATTAATTTATAAATAAATAAAACATTTACGATGCGATTAAATCCTTAACATTCCCATCAATTACAAAAAGCCGTTCTACTTTTATTCATTTATTTTTTAATTACATATTTAACTTATCAAACTAAAACCGTAAGGTATTCGTCACACAGCCTGCTTAATCTAATTTAGCCTCAGGTCATTAACTAAGTTCTGCTTTGTAATCAGCGTCTAATTACCAGAAAATAGATCATTAATGCGTGCACTACATTAATATAGGTACACTAATGATTACACATTGTGTGGGTGAATTATCGAGTATACATAAGAATCGATTCTATGATATCTGATGAAGTAAGACTTTAAATATATTTGTTTAGGATTTCAAATAAGGAGTTGTTTGAATTTCAAGGAGCAATTCAAACAACTCGTACGCAAAATTTGCCTATAGTAAAAAAGTAAAGTAACAGCCTATACATGTCCCACTGTTGGGCAAAGGCCTCCTCTATACGGAGGGCACGATGTTTTCCTTCACCGCGGAGCAGTGATAAGTCAGCACTTAAAGTTAATTATCATTGGTGCCGGCACCAATGGAATCCCTATTGAATTAAATACCGGAGATTGCTTAGCTATTTCGCCCGCCTTATTGAATGTTTATTGTTTTAAATTACCTATAAATCATTTGACAAATTGTACATCTTACAAGTCGTACCAGGGCTTTGTTGCGAGCTGTGGGAATACAAATTTCACTGCTGCGCTAAATTTTAGTGACACTTGAATTTCGAATGGTACGCTGTAACTAGTTGTCACAGATAAACAAACTTTACTACAAATGAGAGCGCTCCGTTTGATTTCATTTCAAGATTTTATCTCTCGAACGGTACAAATTTGGTAAGAGAAAAAAAAAAAAAACAACATTGTGTCTGGCCAAAAATATCTATACTAAATATAGAAGAAACATTTGTTGAAACAAGTGTTTTTATTCACGTGTTGCCTGACTCTGTTCTTTGTTTTAAGTAATTAAACAGACAACAGTACTAAAATTTCTTTCGAATGAAAGGTTGGATTAACACGAAATGACAATAGTTATTTGTTTTGGATCTTTTACGCCGTATGGCATTTTTAAGGTTTTCAATTAAATCTTGTTGATTGTTAAATGTGATAACTTAATTCACTTCATCGTGATTGGATATGACATGATCTCGGAACACATAAATTGTAGAAATGCAATTCACTAAGCTGGTGAAACCTACTAAAGTGTATGCTATAAAATAAACGATTTATAAATTTCTTTATATTATTAAAAAATGTAGAAAAAGTACGAAAATTAGGTAGTACAGTAAAAAAATCACAAAGTATTGCTTCAAAACTGTCTTACTTACACTGTTTACTATTGTTGGGTTGGACGAATCTGCGGTTTTGTAATTTGCATAAATACATGAGTGTTGGTTTAAGTTAACATATTAAAGGAAGCGACATATTATAGGAGCAAAATACTCAATTTTTTCTTTTAATTTGAATATAAACTAAATGTTTAGTTCTAAACTTGTGTTTGATTAAAGTTTTTAACATTTTCATATCCACATTCTTTAAAATACCGTATAATTTTAAAACATTCCTAAACCAAGTCTGGTCATGTGTACAGAATTTATATTCCTAAACCAAGTTTGGTGTGATATTATTGATTGAGTGTTAACACGTCCAGTACCAAGCAAAATCTGATATTTCGACATAACCTGTTTTTATAAAATTGGAGCCAGTTAAGCTTGATCATATTAGAAAAGAAAATAACATAACGTTCTGGTATACATATGGTCGGGCATTGGGCAATGATTAAAACAATGGGCGTATTAATACATAACTTATACATAACAATAACATATACATAACTTTTATAATAACTCTTAAAAATTAGTTATTGTAAAAGTTATGTATATAAAACGTATAGTTTATAAACTTTACGTATATGTTTCTGAAGATAGATATAAAACTAAATTGATATCGTTCATTGTTGCTCGGAGCAAACGGTCGATAGCGGCTTCATCTGAGTTCGACGTATGCATTTGCCAAATCGCCAATCGACATTTCCGAATATGCGATGTTCGACGTCGAAACGGGGCATTACGGGTGTGTATACTTTAGTGTATGGAACCGCAAAGTGCGGTAGCTTAACGGCCTATTTGCACTAAACCTCGGTAGAGCTCCGTAGTTCCAGTCTTGTAGAGCGATCTCTGCGTAGTTACTTTTGTTGAGAAATGGTAGAGCGTTTGGCTCCGTCATGTTGATAACGCTCTGTCTGTACAAAATGGCGTGTAGTATAAATACTGAATGTACCAGTATCGAAAATTAGCATGTAATGTTTTTATGTGGTAAACCAGCTGGCAGTTCACGTGATGGTAAGCAACAACCGCCGCCCATGGGCATTTTCAACACCCGTAAGGTTGCAGATGCATTGCCACCTTTTAGTAAAGTGGGCCCCGGCTAACGGACCTGCCAATTCGTGCTACAGCGTAGGCTGTTGCGTGGCCGTACTACAATAAAGTAAGAAGAAAAAACTACGCGACATGTTGACAGCAAAATTTCATTACAATCCAATAAAAATGTTATTAAAACTTAAACAGTAAAGATTTTATAGCATATTTACTGTATGTATGGTCCAAAATGGGCTCACGATACCACGAGGGCTCACAACCCTCGACGGACTAATGGGATGAGGCGGAGTCGCAAATAAACAGGGCTTGGTCTTACGTGTTCATTGGAGGAATCGAAAAACCAATTTTATCGCCGAACGAAGAGGTTTACTATATATATATATAAAAATTTCGTGTCAAGATATATATATATATATATATATAGTGTCAAGATGTATGTTCGCGATAAACTCCGAAACTACTGAAACAATTTATATCAAATTTTGTAATCATTTGTAATTTGGTCCAACTTGGTCGATAGGGTAGTTTTTATCTCACTTATTGATCTCAACATTTGTTATTGTAAATTATTTGTTTATTAGATGACAAACAGCTATCTGTGAGTCCCATAAGATTCTAACAGATGGCGGTGTAAGATAAATTTATCGGCTGGATTGGTAAGTCTCCGATAGATGGCGCTATGGTAAAAGTAGAAACGTATGGACCCGTTAGAATTGGCGCAGACGAAGTTGCGCGGGCCAGCTAGTTTAAATATAGAAGCATCGGTGTTCTGGTTCCCATGGTCTTAGGAAAGCCAGCTTAGGCGAAAGGCCGTGAAGGAAGGGGCGCTTCATATTCGACCTTGACTTGGATGAGTGCGAAAGAGTTTCCCTGGCACTGGCACTATGTATTCATCCTGCGTGGAAAATCACGATATTTTTCGTCGGTGCGAATCCAAACATACTCTTTACGTGCACTCATAAGGTCGGGTGGGTGCGTAGGTGCGTAGGTATTTTGCCCTCGAATATAAAAATACTTTTCAATTATCATAAATAGATTTAGCAGTTTTATGGAACACATATTATCATCAAGTTTCGTTGTCAAGCCCTAAACACCACATGGCTAGTCAAAATTGAAATTTTCTTTATGTCCTACTCTCTGTTCTATACTTTTTGCAAACGCAATTTTCTTTGTGAGAAAATTCCTCTATATCGACCGAAGTTTCTCGTTGATTCTGTCGTAGTTGACGCAAAGTTAATATCCTTAAGTCTTGTATGTCTCTAGGAGTTTTGAGAAAAACTATGCCAAATTTTTTGAAGCTTGCCTTTACGTTGCTTTTTATAAAAAACACCAATCTATTCGTCCCAATCGCCCAATGAATATTAAAAATTTAGACTATTTTGTACCATACCAGAATGGAATAATGTAACTTTTCGAATCAGTTCATTTAAAAGAAACCGTCTGAGTGCATTTCGCAGTATTTGAATTTAAGACGGATTTTTTCTTTGACAATCCCTTTGGAATACCGCCGAGATTTGTTTATCGGAATTGCAATTAATTTGTGAAGTGCAATCAGAGTGTAGATGTAGTCTACGTAAATTGATACGTTTCTCCTCTCACGTATTAGACTAGCTTCATTAGCTAATTAAATCTATTTAATTATTTAATCCGTTTAAAATTTATTGAAAGTGAATGATTGTTCAAATTGTTCAAATTATCTCTTAAAACACTATCTACGAAAATATAGTTGTATCTATTCATTCCTTTAAGTTAAATAAATTTTTTTTATTAATCTTGATTTTAATGCAAAAATCCGGCAATTGAAACTCGAAAGTTTATTTGTTCCCATGTATTTATTTCTCACAAATCTAAGCATACTGTTCAAAAGCACTCTTCAGTTATTAATAATCTATTATAGTTAAACTTTATTTATTATTATTGTTAACTTCATCTATCGAACTCTCGAGATTCAACTTAAAACCAGTAATCGCGAATTTTTTTCGCGATGTAATGCTTAACGGTGACCTTTTTAACCGACTTCGAAAGGAGGAGGTTCAATTCGACTGTATTTTTTTTATGTTTGTTACCTCAGAACTTTAGACAGAGTGAACCGATTTTGATGAGTCATTTTTTATTCGAAAGCTGGTGTTTCCCATCTGGTCCTATATTAATTTCATTGGTATTGGATCTTGGGCTCCGGAGATTCTTAGGGATATCCTTAAAATCAATTATAAAATGAATACGGATCATGACATAAATAACCAAATAAACATTCCTTTCTTTATTTCCATTTAATACGTAATTTAATATTATAACCAACATAATAATTAGGTTTTTAGTGGAACTACGAGTATATTAAAAACTATCGGACTAGTACTAAAGCATGGGGTTACTCTTAAATTTTTTAATATGTAAAGTTTATTTGATTAATATTTCGTGGAAGCCCAAAATGACTCAATTTAAATTACATGTTTGCTGTAATGTATGATTCTGTCTATAAATAGTTTTACAGCCGTCAATAAAGTTTTATGTATGAACAATCAATTATATAAATTTATAGCCTGGTGACATTTGACGCCGTATACAACAAGACTGAATCTAAAATTCAAATGCGGACGTATTCCCTTGTAAATCTAATAGGAAACCGATTATTCAATGTAGGTTTATGTATTATTAATGTTGCGGTTGACGATTTACGAATCACGTTTTATGACGATGTAGAATATACATTATATAATTTTATTAGATACGAACTGAAATGGAGTTGACTGATGAAAATGGAGTTGACGCACTTGATTACCATATAGTCAAGTTAAGTTTATTCTACAACAAACACACTAGTTCGCCTTCGCCTCCGAGCACGGCGAGACCAACACAACGCGTACACAAGGTACACCCGCGTTCCGGGGCGGTTCTCACCGCTCCCAGCCACCGATTAGCTAATTACACAGTCGACGGCCATTGTGGTTTCGGTCCGAACCGCGACCTCGATGGCCCTTAGATGACACACCATAGTTAAACGCACGCATGAGCACATGCGTGGCCCTACCCTAAGCGGAGGGCCCATACCCGTGGGTTCTGGCTAGCCCACCGGTTCTGCGTCAGATGAAGCTGTAATAGTCTCGGGACTGAAAGCAAAAACATCAGTTAATACAAGATACAAGACACAAGGTTTATTTAATGGTGCTGAATATATCGAGCTAAGTTCAGTTTGACAGTCATTTGAAAGGATCAACCAAGTTGGCTTCTAAAAGTTCGGTTTCCTAAAAAGAGCAAGGCAGTTTAATTTCTAGTGGCCTATTATTGCCTGCAATGAATAAAATGTAGATTTATGTACGTATTTTTTACTTTTTTCATCTGTATAGGACATTAAAATAATTTGAATTCAGGAATGTATTCCTGCGATCTTGGTTAACACTAAAAATTTGTATTTTTAACAATAATTTTCTGAGTTTTAACTTCATTGGCATGACCTTCAATGAACAAGTCAAAAAGAAAAAAATATAGGTATTGAAGGTATGTAATTTATACAGTTCTTGGAATAACTAAATTTATCAGTTACCTAGTATCCATAGTACTAGCGTTGCTTAGTTTGGAACTAAAGGACGTTGTGTAAAAATATATCCTAAAATATTATCACTATCCTTATATTATCCACCAAATGATACCTTTTCTGAAAATCATGCTTGTTGACACCATTATGCCGGTCGTCTATATACACTTCGTGTCAAAGAAACAAAATTTTCAATCTTTGAAGACATGATCCTGGATCGACCTTCATCTGTCCTGGGACGTGCTCTCAACTTTGTTCATGAACCACAAACGCTAATCAATCGCGCTAACACGCAACGCACACTCAAGTTTTATACGCGACGACACGCAGACTGTGAGAGAAACAGAATCGCATCTGAATTTCAAATCGCGCAGTATCCTCCGTAAACTTTGATGTGGAGACGGCAATTTAACGAAACAAGTTTATTGGTAAACACTGCACGCTAATTTGCGGCCGCTCTCCGACGTTATGGTGCGAGTTATAAAGCCCCCTTTGATATTCGAGTTTGCGGCGAAGTTTATTAACAATTAGGGAACTTTTTGTTCCGCCGGCCTCAGCGCCGCGATGAAAGTTTTCAGATGCATTTCTTTTTTCGTTTATAAAAAGAATTTAAATTAGACAGTTTTATGATAGTTATTGGCATTCATGAACTTTCTATATAGAACGATTAAAAATAATAGGTATTTCAGAGACTCGGTAGTTCAATGTCCGGGCACTCGATTTTAATTCAATATACTCGAGCCACTGGAGTCCTATCCATGGTGCCGGCACCAATGAATTTTTTTCTAGTAGTTAATTTTATGTGCTGACTGATCACGTGCTCAGCAGTGAAGGAAAACGTCTAGAGGAAACCTGTATACTTTCTAAATAACAACAAAAAAGAATAAGATGATATGTGAAGTCCGCGGTAGCATACATAGACTGTATTTTTTTTTACTAGGTAATTTAACCGATTTATAGAGATAATGCTGCAATATACCTAAATTGGCATTACTAAACACGGTGTTGGACAAGTTGTCGGTTGTGCAACCGATTGAAGTTTTCCCAGTTGAGAAAGTTGACGCGGCCGCAATCAGTGCACAACAATCAAAAGGCAGGGCGACTCCGTAAATAAAGAAGTCCCATTGAAACTTTACAACTATTGTTCGCGACTCTTTGAACATGAACGCAATTTAAAGTTGTCGCTTTACAACGTATTGTTCTTATTTGTTGTAACATTGACAATAGCGCCAGCTGCATCTTCGTGGTCTAAAAAGTTGTGAAGTGAAACTTCTGCTAATAAAATTTCACAGACCAGATATAGACAAAATGTCAAAGTATTATTATAAAATGGATAACGGTTCTCTTGTTGCCTTTCTCATTCTGTTATGATTTATGAACGGATCTAATACATTCAAAAATTTAAGTATAACGTTTATATTCAAAGTAACACTTATAATTTCATTAAAAATATATATTTGCGTATATATAATAACAAGCTGATATCAGTGACCGCTTATTATCTAAACTACTACACCGCTTACAACCGGACCTGGGCTCGATCGGTAACGGCTAGGAGAATTTCTAAAGGTATCAATGGTTACTACTGTAGGACCATGCAACAGTTTCGGCCGTTGTTCGAATGGGCAGGTCCGTCTGACCTCACCGAAGACGGGCGTGAAGTGGAGGTATCATACTTCTGCATTTCGTTTGGTGAGTGAGGTAGCCGGGGCCCACTTTTTAAAACGCGGCAAGGCATCTGCGACCCTACGCGTGTTGCAATTTTTGCTGGGCGGCGGTTATCACTTAACATCAGGTGGACCGAGAGCTCATTTGCCACCTTCTCACAAAAAAACCACTTCGTAAAGCATTGGCCCTTGGAGAAAAAGTGGTAGAAAAAACTCTAGCAACACTTCATTCATTAACGAGGGAGAACCTGGCAGGTATGTGGCCGAAATTAGTATATGATTGCCGCACACGCCGATGAGTGTGATGTGTTGTGTTTACGTTGTTGTTTAATCCTGTTGACAAAGATAGCCCTATCATCATCAGGGAAATCGAGGACTGCCGTGGTCAAAATCATTTGCAGTGGAACGTACCTAAGGGTCTGTAAGTGACGGCACCTATGAATAACGGATTGGAAAACCGTTATTCATAGGTTTTCCAATCCGTTATTCATAGGTGCCGCAGTATTCATAAAATACCAACGAGTACCAAATCTCCCCCTAGAACTATCATCAGCCTGTTAAAATTCTTCAGGGTCCTAGTCAAGGATATGCAACATTCCAACGGTTTAACCTGTTGGTGTTCTGCTGGTGATTAATAATTGTATTACAGATAATAGCTGCTGCCCGCGACTACGTCTGCGTAGAATAGGCTGAAAGGCGTAACATTCAGGCGGAAAGAGAGATATACATAAAAAATATTTATATAAATTATAGCCTATGTCTTATTCTGGTGTATAAGTTATATTATTGTAAAGTTTCATTAAAATCAATTTAGTAGTATTTTCGTGAAAGAGTAACAAATCCATACATACAAACTTTCCCTTTTATAATATTAGTAAGGATTTTTCCATTCAATGTAAAGAAAGCTGCATGATTATCTTCTAATACGTACTATGAAAATGTGAATTTTAGGAAATATGTATGGGCTATGTCAAATGCTATCGGGCAAAGACTCTGCAGTCTATCAGGAAACTGTCTACGTAGCCTATTTGCAGATTATTCTTTTGCAGATACTTTTTTCATAGTTCCATCCCTATCGTGATTTGAGTTGATATAAACAATAAGATGCGACAGAATCCAAGAGTGTTTGGCATAATTATTCAATTAGTATCCATTGCGTCGGAGTAATGTACAGGTTTAAAAAGACGGTAATCTTTGTTAGTTTCAGAGCTTTGCATCACAATGTTTGTAACATTTATATCTGAAAGCACTAGGCATTACCTACTGCGCCCAACACAGTATACCTAAAACGCAAAGGGAACTCAAAATATTTTAGCCTCTTTTAAATACACTCCGATTAAATCACAAGTATAATGAAATGCGAATATCAAAAGAATTACATGTTAAAATATCGCTTAAATATCTTCAACGTGGATTATTTGTGACTCCCTTTGACTTTTTGATTAATTTAACTCATGACGCTTTTCGCTTTAGGAACGAAAAGTGGTTCAACCCGGTGGCTCTTAATGAGCTTAACTGTTTGTGTTGCGTCGCAATAAGCCCCCAAGTGGTTGTGTGTTAATTTTTATGTTTAGATTTCCGTTTGCGTATTATTTCACGACAACGGTTGGAGTTACGCGAAGTTGTAAAGGTGACTCGAAGTGAGAGGGTCAAAATAAGGCGTAGTTTCGCCCTATTATAAGTTGTGCGGATTTCTAACGTTTCAAATAACTGTAAGTGTCAGCAGTGATGGAATTAACGGTTTCATTGTGAAATTATGTTTCACAATAAAAGAAACGACTTTTTTTTTAATTAATTAAAATTTATTAAAAATTTTGATAAATAAAATGTAATTTTTACCGCTAATTTGCTCTTAATACACTTACCATAATATGTAACATTCGTTATATTTCACATATAGCGACTATTACGGGACGGATAATTAAAATGTTGAGAGTTGAACGAGTTACCCATGAAAACATAAAATTGAATAAGCAAGCGGAGGGACTCTAAATAAAATCTATAATCTTTACAAAAGCTTCCTGTGAAAAGGTTAATTGCTATTTATGTAATTTTTTTGTCTTTAGATTAGATCCTAAATAAATTAAAAAAAAAAATAACTCTGTGTTAATCGGTCTTCCTTAATTACTTTCGACATCTTCAACCCTTTAAGCTTTTCCTTTTCAACTGAATCTAATAATTTCTCTAAGCTGCTAAATAATCATTTTGATAGTGTATAAAATGCCAACAGGGGATTTCGTATTTCGCTAAATTGACAAGAGGACAGTCTTGAAGGCGAAGTAAAGTAAATTTTCTCTCTGCGTACAGCGGGACAGAATCATTTTTAAAAAAATTACGAGGCACTTTGTAACTTTGCGCGTTACACTAACTTGGGCGTTATAACGTCGTGTGAAATATGAAATAGTTCGATCGCTTTTCTGCATTACGAGTATTCTTTGTGAAGTTTCTAAATATGCTCAAGCAATAATGAAGCGGTACCATATTGAATTGAATTTAACAGTTTAAATTTTTACATTTAAGAAAACATCTGCATAATAATATACTAACACAAATTTATTTTTTCTGTTAAACTTAAGCTTGGTAGTTTATACTAGGCACAACCGTGAGAAGACGATAAAGATGAAAGGGGTTTTAAGCTCACCAAGTGATTGTAAAGATATTATGAATAAAAGTAGGTACGTAGTACTTGTACTTTATTATTATTTCCCTTTGGGTTTCCTGTTAAATTTATATATAGATAAATAAATAGGATTGACTGTTCTCATTTTACGCGAATATTATACATATTAAATCAACTATTTTACGGATTTCATCACGTTTTAATTTTAATTTCTAAGCGTCCTTTCCAATGTTCATGATCACGGAACAGTGTGGCCTGTGTTCGAAACGTCGTAAAACGCGACCAAATCCGTAAAATATATTCATTCTTTGCCCGCTGAGTTTCTTTCGCCGGTTCTTCTCAGTACAGTGGCTTTCTTTTCCGAACCGGTGGTAGTGTTTTGACTATCAATAAGTGAGTGTAATGCTCCTATGTTGAATAAATACATTTGATTTTGATTTGATTTTGATTCAATAAGTAAATAGTGAGTTTTCTAACACTTATCACCATAAAGGGCTTTAACAGATGTGATTTGTTTACGCAGCAAAACATTTACAGTTTTTATAGCACTCGTCCTTTATTAAAAGATTCTTCTATAAATGTTGATAAACAATTTTTTTTGTATTCAAATGAGGATTTAAGTCACGGTCTAAAGTAACGAGGCAACTAACCGAGGAACTATGCGCCATTGCCTAAGAACATTATTCGTTGACTACGTATAATATATATATATATATAACAACATATATCTGTACATAATTGTATGAATCATGTGTCGACAGTACAGAAATAACATTTGCGACGCGAACGTCGTAAAATGTAAGCTGGGCTGACACGTTAGTTGGACTAACAACAGTCGAATCATAAAACTGCCAAACACAGAGCTACCAAAATGGCGGATTCACGCGCGGGCGAGCGCGCATCTGCGATCGTTTCCCGCCAAAACGGCGCCCGCGAATATATAATGCGACCGCAACCGAATTGCGAATACGTCAAAACCGGCGGAATTGTCCGGATTTTTGTTTTTGAATTGACATTAGGTTGGAACAATAATGTTTAATAATATGGACGACGCATGTCCATACTGCGTGGCGTTTGAAATTTTTTCCGCTTTACATTATACGACATACGTAAATGAATGATACGTACGATACGGAAAAAGATAGCAGTGTATAGAATTACACCAATTAGTGTAATGTGTATCAGTTTCGGTGCGCTAGTGTCATATCTATCTCGTATTTGTGTATAATGTCATTGGGTTAGAACGCATTTTTATCACGTACCTACTGGTTGATTGATTATACTAGACCTGGAGGACCGAGCTTTGCTCGTTTTTTTTTTGTAAATCGTGTACTTTAGAAATAAAAAAAATAAAAAATAAAGAAAGCAATGATCTGGTATAGAAAAAAAAGTAAAAAAATAAGCGTGTAAAATGATCGTGACACGAATCGCTGCCTTCTGTTTCGGAGCCGCCAGATTACCGACCGAGCTATTATAAATTTTTTTTTTTTCGGTGAAATTTACCGTCATATTCGAATGATAGTTTTCATTCCCTGAAAACAGGGATAAAAAAGGACATTTTCTAAAAATGAAACCTAGCTAGATCGATTTTTCGCCCCCGAATCTACGCACATACTAAACTTCATGAAAATCAATATACAAGAATTGCTCATTTAAAGGTATTAGATTATGTAAGTCGTGAACACCAATTGCCCGTTCAATATTCTATTTGTAGATTTGGTTAGCAGCGATAAGTATTTGACATTAACTCCATAAAACTTAATTCAACATTCTTTGTCTAGTAACAAAATTAAAAGATAGATTGAACATTAACATTATTGACGCAGGATAGCATTTTAGAATTTTTTAATTTATTCGTCTAGTTGTATTCTTTTTAGGGTTCCGTACCCAAAGGTTAAAATGGGACCGTATTACTAAGATTCCGCTGTCAGTCTGTCAGTCTATCTGTCTGTCCGTCGGTCCGTCCGTCTGTCAGCAGGCTGTATCTCATCAACCGTGATAGATAGACGAAATTTTCACAGATGATTTATTTCTGCTGTCCCATATTTTTTGTTGTTCCCATTTTTGTTTTTATGGATCGCACTTGGCCGTTTTTTTTTGCCTTTGTATTCTCATTTCATGGGGTTGGGTAGTTAGTCCCAAGGGTCACTGTGACCGAGAAAGATCTATTGTAGTCTTCGAAAAAATTGCCCCCTTACTGTAAGATAACCTTATCCTGTGTTGTAAGGACATTTTGCTTATACAATTTTCAGGTGGACAAACGCCCAGATGCGAAACAATTACCTGTCGATCGCGCAAATACTTGTCTCGCGTGGGAATCGAATCTACGATCCCAGTGCCGAAGCCAGTGTCTTTTCTTCCCCAAATAAGCTGCTGAAACCATAAATGCTATGTGGCGACATGAAATGGTCTCGTGCTTCCGCATGTTCACACGCTGACAGCGATTCAAATAGGCTTATATGCGGTGCAGAGTAGGATCGTTACGGGAACAAATAATCAAATTTATCATCACTCGGAAGGCTAGCCCCACCACTAGGTGATGTTAATCATCAAAAAACCACTAGGTTTTGTTGCAAAAACCGCACCTATGAAGATTTTTCCCCGATCAAAAAAGACTAAAAAACTACGTTTCTGGGATTTTATTCCTTAATCCTTCTTCTTCCTCTTCGTCCATATAATATTTTGCTGCTGATTAATCGATACACCGAGACACAGCTAGCCCTCTCTGTTCCTATTTTGAGGATTGCAGAAATCACCGCCTTTATCGTTGTCCTAACTTTTAAAGTATAGTCAATACCTGAACAATAATATTGAGTATAGAAATATGTGGACACATTTTCCATTATTCTGCAGAGCGGGGAAAGCCTAGTTGCTCGTAGTTTGCGACGACATCTCCGTACGTGATTTTCGACCGGGCTCCCTCACCAATCCGGTTAGTGTGCGACCGGCTCTTGTTAACCGGCTAGGCGCCGTTCTATAATCCGGTTATCCGGCACGGGGTACCGTTGAAACAAGAGGACAATAGTTTATTATCGGACACGATGTCTGCGTACTAAGCATGGCGCAGCAAAGCGAGCGTTGTAACAAAGACGTGCAGTATTTCTTACCATTGGAATGGGCACCCGATAGCAGATGGTGCGAACTAAGTGGGGTGTATTTTATTACTGAATGCATAGATATAAGTAATTTCAATTCAACATTTGTTTATTTAGGTAAGCCGGTTTAACTCTAAAGGTGCTAAGTACGATCGATTCCTATTCGATTTTGAGTAGTTTTTTGATATATCTCGGGAGTAACGTTCGACACCAATGAAATTAACATGGGAGCTGAACTGAACCCAATGCATAAAGAATTTTAAAACCTTCGAAAATTAGGAACTGAGTTCTGAGGTGACAAAACTAAAAATAACAAAACCTAGTAGAGAACCACCTCCTTTTTTGAATTCAATGGCAAAAACCTGATAATATCAATAAATTTAATTTTTCCCTCCAGAAGATTCCACGACGACGCAGAAGGTCAGCGTTATACTTCTGTGTATCGTCTGGTGAGTGGGGTAGCCGGGGCCCACTTTCTTTTAAGGTGGCAACGCATCTGCAGTCCTACAAGTGTTGCAAATGTCCATGGGTGGCGGTTGCCATCAGGTTTCTTAACGTCAGGTGAACCATCAGCTCGCTTGACACCTTCTCGCATGAAAAAGAGCTCATTGAAAATCAGACGGAGTCGGCATAAGTAGCACATATTTAGAAATTTAAATTATTTAAAGTGCAAAGATTAGCACTTAAGATTGAACATTAAAATATGTAGAAAAAGTGCGAAAAGATTGTCGCCGTTGTGGGAATCGAACCCACGTCTTCGGCATTCGCGGCCTGACGCTCTAGCCACTGAGCTAAACGGCTGATTGCCACACCGACGAAAATCTTAACGCATTCATCCACATTGTTTTCTTAGTATTTGAAGCAATGCTTGGCGCCATCTATTGTTATATCCTTTCCAGCATACAAACAATTTCGAATATCGTTTTACAACGATAATTCGAACGAGAGATGTCGCCATTGCTTTTCCGGTGTGGCAATCAGCCGTTTAGCTCAGTGGCTAGAGCGTCAGGCCGGCATTTTCTACATATTTTAAAGCACATATTTAGTTATTTTTCTCATGTGTTAAACCAGCATTTTACTTTGTAAGGGGTCTTTTCATATGATTCATCAGGCCTAGTAATCTAAAATAGTGAATTGGCGAATACCACACTCCTATCTGCTACCACAGACACAAATAAATTGAATATATAACATCGCCTCTGATCCATGAATGTTTTATAATAAAACGAGTTGCTTTCACTGAGAAAGTCATGAAACTATATTACGATGTTCCCCATTTCATAACACTATCTTAACGTCTGGCGTCCTCCAGTGTGTTCCTTAATGTTAACATAGAATTTGAGATACTCCTGAATTAGTTGGTAGCGCTGGATTCTCGGATAGCTGGAGTTTAACGTAACACTTCCATTTACACACGAAATGAAATAAACTCAGAGCTTGCAAAAATTAAAGACACTGAAATGTTAGACTACAAACAAACCGATATTATGCATATTAGGACTACTTTATTTCTATGAAGCATCTATGAAGAGTTAAGTTTATGATTATATTTTTATTAAAAAAAGAACACTCATATGTACTTGTAATTTTGTATAAATATCGTTTCGATGTAAAATTTTAAAGATAAAACTAAACCTATAAATTTGCCCAACTAATCAATCAACGAATTAAATCATATCTTATACATCAAAATCATGTATCATATCTTTTTAAATCATATGATTTAATTCGTTTCATTTAATACCACAACTAAAATATTTAATATTTAACGATCATAATTTTTATAACAGGATTTTAAAACATACTTAGTTGGGGATCACCGGTGCCTGCAGTAGGTATTGAAAAACCGGTAAGACATAGGTTACAAGGACCCCTATGGGTCTTTTAAAAAAATCTATTTAAATAGTACAACTATGAAAAGCATTGAACATGTTGCAATATTTTAATTGTTGGTATCTTTAGTATAAAAACTTCTTGCATTTGATATATGCGTTAATTGGCTGATCATTTTGGAATCACAATCATAGTTTATTTATACAATTCTATTATATTTATTTGTTATGTATAATCGTTAACCTTTAATAGTATATTTGCAATATTTACATACATACCCTTACACCTTGAATTGATGTGTATTATTTACATATCGAGAAGCCCAATGTTTTGACTACCATTTGTGGTATTATAAAATGGTCTTAAGTCCTACAAAGTTATTCTTAGGATCTATTTTACTTTGGGTACTTGGATAACTGGTTTACATGATCTAATCGTTCATGTGTTATGTTTACAGAAACCGTATCCTGCGCTCTAACACGCGAATTTCAACCTTGGGTGCCACAATTTGGCGTAAGCGAGCTAGTTAACCGAGGCTCGTTAACCCGTGGCTGCTATAATCCGTTTAGCAGGTTATCAGCAACGGTAGATTGGGGAAAACGAGACAGTCAAACATAGCTCTCACTACATACTTACAAATGTTATGTATGTCCTAACGGTAAGGATGAATTTTCAAGATGTTATTATGTGCATGATATAACTAAATAGGAGAAAACGTAAATTATTTCTATAATAATTAATATTAGAATAAGGATAAATTCTGTGGAACACTGTACACGTTTCAAAAACAAAATTGGCGTTTTCAAAAAATATATAAATAGTAGAGTTTAAGGTTATTATAATATAAGTGATTATGTAGATGAAAATACACTCTGGAAACGATTTGATCAACCAGGGCGATTTTATTTCAAGTATATATAATATAATATAATTATAACAGTTGAAGTTGATAAAGATTGTGATAAAATATATTACACATTATATTGTTAACGGTTTGAGACACACATAGTATAAAACAAAGTCACAAACAAATCACTACATAGTATAAAACAAAGTCGCCCCACTGTCTGTCTGTCCCTATGGATGCTTAGATATTTAACACTACGCAACGGATCTTGATGCGGTTTTTCTTACTAGATAGCGTGATTCAAAAGGAAGGTTTATATGTATCGGCGGATGGCTAGTTGAATCATAAAACCAAATTTATAAATAGAATATATTTATAGAACACATTAAGTGGTACCTTACGAACTTACTTATAAGTGTATTAATTTTTATGTAAAATTCGACGTTTCATAAAAATGCACAAGCATCAATTTTATTTGTATAAAAATATTTTTAATTTTAAATTTACAACACAGGGTAATGTTATCATTCAGTACGGCCAATGTTTAAAGAAAAAGATAATATGTTGTTAACAGTTTATGCAACATCTATAAAATACGTTATGAAGATCGATAAAGAGAGAGAGAGAGAACGCAACTGTACCGGAGAAACTAAACAGAGGAAAACAAAAACAGCATAATATTATGTCGACCCTTGTCAAATGTTCTCAGGGCTGTTTGCACCTGCTATTTAGTGTAATAATTTTTCGAAGGCTTCTCTACCCGAGTTCAACAACTGCTTAATTTAAGGGAAAATTAGTTTTGCCTGATTTTAACAAGCCGATGTAAAATTTAATAATATGGAAACCTGAATCTAGCGGATCTGTAATGGTTAAGAATCTATCAATGGAGACCTGTAAATCTCGCGGAATTGTTAGTATTCATAATTTTTTTGCAGGAATAAGAAATATAAAACCTGTTTTAACAATGTAAGGCTAATCAAGTTAACATACTACAACTGTTTACACACATTAAAGCAAATAAATTTTCTTCAATTCCATTACTTATTAGTCAATACTAAAACTTTGTTCTGGGTATATTACTTGTTCAGTAATTTATCAAGGATCTAAAGTTATATTTGCAAAGCATATATATGAAAATAAATTTTGACCCGATTGGAGTGTGGAGGAATAAGCCAGCCTCTTGCGCCAGAGGGTGTGGGTTCGATCCCCACTATTGGAAGAATATTGTGTGATGAACATAGTGTTTTCTCAGTGTCTGTATGCGTATGTTTGTATGATATGTATTTATTTACAAAAGAAAATTATATTTAAGTATGTTTATCAGTTTTCTGCTACCCATAGCACAAGCGTTTGGTTGCTTAGATGGTTGCTTAGTTTCAGACTAAAGAACGTTGTATAAAAATGTGTCAGACTATTTATTTATAACTAGCTTTTCACCCGCGGCTTCGCTCGCGTTGAAACTCTTAAATAAATGACTTTCAATACTTTTTTTAAATAAAAATAAATAGCCTATGGTCCTTTCTCAGGCTCTAGACTATGTGTGTACCAAATTTCATTTAAATCCGTTCAGTACGTTTGGAGTGAAAGCGAGACAGACAGACAGAGTTACTTTCACATTTATAATATTAGCATGGATTAGATTAGTTTTTTTTATGTGAAAAAATGCCAAGCGAGCAGACGGTTCACCTGATGTTAAGTGAATACTGCCACCCATAGACATTTGCTACATCCGAGAGTTCCAGATGCGTTGACAACCTTTGAAAATTGGGCTCCGCTGATACTTTCACTTTACGCCGGTCTTCTGTGAGGTCGTGGTACTTACCCGGACGATCCTGCCCATTCGTGCAACAGCCGAGGCTGATGCGTGGCCCTACCACCGTAATTTACACAAATTAGTACACAAAGAGGCCTTATATAACTTTGACTTTTGTTCACTGCATCGAAATTTACGCAGGAACAGCATATCATAATATTGCCCCGGCACACAAGCAATCACATTATGCAAACCGGGATTGCATAAGCGTTGGTGTCGGAATAAATTTCGGTCGCCGAGACACGCCGCACAAGCAGGTACTCGGTCCACATTTGCATTCTAAACGTTCAGCTCATATCAAACATAACCACTGAATTATTTACATTGTCACAGTTATGAAATACTTGAAAATAGGTACGAGTCCTAACTCTTTTTCCTGGCTTTTATTTCTATTATGACTCATTTATCTCCCCTACTAATGTCAAACAGATTTGCATTTTTAATGCTAGACTGCTTTTTTATTTTTTCTTCTTTCATGAATCTAGAGATTGAAAATAATTAATTGCTTTGGACTTTTGATGTCTTTTTCTTCTTCAAGGCTACAGCGTGCGTTATTCTAGGACTTCTTTAAAGCCTAGAATTACGCTGATTCTCCGAAATCCACGCAAGTGAATTTGGGGAGAACTATTGTTGAAATGATGAATGTGACTTAGTCCATTAATTAGCTTTATTAAATAGTAAAATGTTAATCTTAAATTGTGCGAATTAAATCAAATTCAGGCTCTTAACAACACAAAAAATATTGAATAATCTTTGCACGTGTCATACTATTAATTCAAATTGTAGGATAGCAAGACTAGTATCGTGATGCATTTTTTCTGAACATGATACCTTTTGTTGCCAGAAATGTTATTGTGAAATAACAGTAACGCAAATCAAAATTATTATAAAATGTCAAATATGCTCTTACATACTCAGGCGAAAACGTAAACACGATGTAAGAAAACAAACAAACTAAACCTACATCTAAAAGCAACAACTTGTTTTTATCCATTCACATACGTACATGAATCAAATAATGATGCAACAAAGACTAAAGATGACAATGCATTCGTTAAAGAAGACGTAGAATTAGACTCGGATAAATATTACGAGACGATCGCAATTAGATTCACTTTCTTTGACGCTATCATACACGGTAAGTTGGAGCATTCACCGGAACAAAGTTCAATTATCGCATCAGAACAGAAGACGCCGAGTACGGCTTTTAATCCGAAACATTTAGAACATCTATTAATTGTGAAAACTCATCACTAACGAATAAGGTACTTGACTAGTGGATGATGTTTGAAATTTATATATACCTATAAACAATACCAATGAAACGAATTAATGGATTTTGTTTATCTAGCTTTATATTTTAACTCTTGGTGTTCGTGTGTTCATCAATATTTACAATTTTCTTGAATATAAATAGTGCATGGAATTAAAATGCTCATAACGTAACTCTTCTACTGAAAAAACCGTGACCAATTTTGATCAGTTGTAAAAAATTAGATGTAACTTAAATAGAGCAATCCATGATTATAGAGTTAACAAGCCTCATTTTTTTTTATTATAATGTGTGTTTTCAATTTATCGCATAAGAATGGCATCGCTTTTTGTCGCATTATAAATGCGAGCACTGAAAAATGTCCGCGCGATAAAAATATTTATCTTTCGGAATATTTAAATCAAGCTATAAAAGAGCTCCGAGTAAAATATGTTTGAAAAAATCGCGACACGCTTTTTTTTTTTTGAAAAATATATCACGCTTGATGTCGGTAACTGTACCAGAATGCGACAGAATTTTAATGATTTGGCGGCAGTTGCAATGCGAAAAAAAAATAATAGAGTATGGTCATTGGTAATATAGCATTACGTCAAGTAGCAAGATCCCTTAGACCAATCCTGAGCAAATTACCTCATCGCTTCAACCTTTGCCCTTTTTAGCGAAATATAAACGGTTTTCATAAACGATGACCTTAACAAATAATCAACCTCAAGTCTCAATGCTTTGTAGATAAATACTTCAACCACGAGGCGACGTGGAATAATTAACAGTGAAATAATTTTCAATTAATACAAAAAAAGCAATTCATTTAACCAAGCTATTCGCAATCAGCGTACAAAACAATGTTAATTGAGTTTACGCCTTCCTTTTTTCGCTGTTTTCATCTAATTTATTATTTAGATTACAAAAGAAGACAAGTCAGGCCTTATTAAATTCTACGTTGCATAATATTATCTTAATGCTAAGTACTCTCTTCCGCGCTCACTAATGTTGACATAGAATTTCATATCCCGCTGAATGAAACTTTCCTAGTCTTGGAGTGGCTGATGAGTCACACTACTGCTTTCATATTAGCAAGATAAAGTATTATCACGGAAACTAGCTTTACAGCTAAAAGCACTATGAAACAAAATTAACATGCAGCATTTTGATTAGAGCATAGTTTGCAATAAGAAGTTCATTATGCTTAAAATATATATTATACTACTGTCGATGAAGTCCTGTATGACCACGAATTTAAGCCATTAGCTGTAGAGAAAAGTTAATTGTGGTAAAAGGATTTTCATCTTTTATTATGGGATTTTGATTATTTATCAAAATTAGAAGATTTATTTTTACTAATACCATAAATTTGGTACTGATTAGGTCTTAATTCCATGGAAGGACCGATCTTGCCTCACGTTGGTAATTATTGTTTGGTAGATTTATATAAATTTACTAGAAACAACTAATGACTACCAGATGATTCCATAAAAATACAACAATACTCGTATATATATTTATAACCAACAACATTAAACAGGGACAGTTATAAATATTTATTTATTTATTACAAAAGGCGTGTATTATTCGATATACATTTAAGTGACTTAAAATATATTTTATATTATATCAGCATATCATATCATAAAATTTATAAGCTAAACGGCGCAATATGTAAAATATACAATATTAATATATTCATACAAAAAGTTGTGATAGGTTGTGGGTTAATTCCGATGTGTGAAACACTGATGCTTAAGACCTACTAGATTCACTTGACTCAATGCGGAGACACTAAAAGGGGTGGCGATTCTTATACAATAGGAAGCAATTTATCTCATCTCGAGCTAGTTCAGAGTAGCCGCATCTCGCGCAAGAATCACTCTTTCCCATTCCACTGTACACTTTCCGCCAACCAACGATGAGACGCTCAGCAGGCCTTCATCTCCACCTTGTTCCTGACATTCGAATGAAAACGTTTGCTTCTATCATAATAGAAACAGAAAAATAGTCGAGCAACTTGCCTTCCTGTCCAAGTACAATGTAAGTGTCTTTAACCGAAAGTGAACAGGAACGTTTAATACCAAAGACTACACCACTTAACATCAAATTAGCCGGTATTTAAGCACCGGATTTTTTTTTGTAATAAAAGCTGCATGTTGCATGGCATTCAGCGACAATTTACGCGGGGGCCCTACTCGGAACACTGTAGTGAAGTATTTTTAATGAGACATTGGTGTCAAAATTAATCATTAAGTTGAATGTAATTATCTTCTCAATTCGGTAGTAATTGAGTAATTGGAAACATCGTTCACAATCCAAATGATGTTTGGTTACTTTTTCAATGGAAATTAGCTATTCCAACCTAACGACTGTGCGAAGATCTTATTATTTTTAATGCCTCGATCTTTTCTAATTATTTTAGTTTTTTATTACATATTTCAACAAATCGTAACTACCACGTCAAACTAGTTAATCAATTACATAATTGACATAAACCATTTTTCTTAACTGTTAAGTCCGTTCGTTATATAGTGATTTAACAGAAACATCTACTCCCTCTTACCAGATCACCTACGACTGCCATAAAGGTACCACATACCTGAAATGAAAAAAGAAATGGGTTACACACGGATTTATATTGGTTTGATCAAAATTTATCCCTTCTTTGTTTATTTCAGGAATCATTTTATATCCAAGTTTTGTTTACACCTTAATTAAATGAAACTAAATATTAACATGTGAAGCACCGTATAATAGATAGTTTTGCTAACCCCGCGCAAATATAAGAGTGATTTTACGTGAGAAATTGCAAAAAGCGGGAACACCCTTGATTTCTCAACAATGATTTCCAAACATATCGAACATATTATACCTCAGTTAAATTTTATTATAATCTAGTTTAAACGTTTTAATATTTAAGGGTATTCACGGCATGGCGCCTAATGAAATTAAGAGTCCAAATGTAAGAGCGGCCAACGCGCATGGCTGTAGCAATAATTATATTTCCTAGCCACCATAAATTCACAAGGGAAGTCATTTAACTCCAGCCGTACCGTCGAAATGACGTAAAGACCACTCGAGTTTAAAATTAAACAAAAGTAATTACCACTAAGACCGCTAATAAAGGTCTAGTCGCAAACAAATCTATTTGCAAAAGGGTAACAAACTTCGCTTGGCTTTATGCACGATTTCAAAATAAAAAGTTGCTGTTTATTTGTTTTTTCATTGGTCATAAATAATTGTTGCGATTTGTTGCGAATTACATTGCTTTTAAAATTAACGACGTAATTTCTGAAGTATAACTGCACTAGCTGTTAACCGCGGCTTCGCCCGCGCGGCCACAGGGAATTATCAATGAGTTTTTTACTATACACCCGAATATCTGGCATATGGCTGAATTTTTTCTTACTTAGTTGACACTTATCATTACTTATATTTTGGACAGTTCACACAATATCTATAAATTATAGCCTATGCGTTATTTTGATATATAAACTATATTAATGTAAAGTTTCATTAAATTCTATTCAAAAGTTTTTGCGTGAAAGAATAACAAACATGCATACAATCTTTTGCGTTTATAATATTAGTAAGGATTGCATGGGACAGGTAGGTTGTAATAAATAACGCATTTTTTCCATTCCACCGGTATTTCTGCTGGAGACGAAAATCGTTTAAATACGTTGCTTTACTAATCTTCAACGCGTCACAAAAATGAGAGTATACATCTGATTGACACGTAAAAAAGAATATCTGAAACAAACAGTACTTTTATAGCTGTGAGCTGTGAGGCTGCCATTGTTTCACAGCAATTCATGCACTGTTCAAAATTTTGGCAAAGTTCCCACTTAGTCAAAATTAATACTGACGTTATAAACCCATGAATTGTCGACGTAATAAAGTAGCTGAGACGTTGATATTTTGTTTTATTGCCTTTAGCTCGTAGAGATCTCTGACTCGATTTGAGTAACAAAACGAGATTCTTTTGGTTATATTTAGGTTATACATGGACAAGTGTAAATGGAAAACTTTCAATATTATTAAAACACTGTTTAATTTTCATAAGTACAGTTATTCTAGAATAAGTTTTTCCTACGTACATATTTCTCTATATCGTCAGTATATGGCGGAGAGATATAAACTGTAAATAACTTTGTTTCTATTTGATTTTTAGTTAAGTGACCTTAAGATTCTGAGGGCTCGTTGAATAACGAAACAAGATTCAACCGTAATAGTTTTAAAAACGTCATAGATATGATAGATCTTTTTTTATGAGAAATATACGTTTTACACAATATCCTTCTATCCTCTATATAGAATTTTCAGACAGTTTAAGGACAAAAAATAACTTTATAAATATATATATATATATATATGATAAGTGCGAAACCGAACTTTTGTAATGCATATTTTCCTTAGGGATGACTGATGATTCTGCGCCTTTTTGAAGACGTGAAAGAACATTCTTTATCTAAAGCGTTCGAGAAAATCCTTAAACTTTTATGCTAATGTATAATAGTGTAATGTTATCGAGAAGAGATCCGTGTGTAGAAAAACACACACGCAGCGTGTACGGAACATAAAAAAATAATGGGTTTTTTTAAATAGTCATTTATTGGCCTGCAATATTGCAAAGTCAAATCTATTCCTAGGTTTTAAGGTTTTTGTTCCATTTTCCGTTGTATTAGGTTCACATATATTGGCAAAAACTTAAATTAATTTGGTGTAAATTTTATCTCACAAGTTGAAAACACGCTATTGATGAGCAAAAATAATCTTCATCGACATCAATGAGTTTAGCTTACATATAGATATTTATACATCAGTAATGGAAACTTTTTAGTACCATTTATGCTCAGATCACAAATATGGTATAACTCCTGCAGAACTGAATGCATAAGTAATATTTTTTCTTTTGATACCATATCATCTAGATCATTAATGGGGGATACGTCAGTTAAATTATGTATTCCAATAAATCCAAGTAACGGGTGAAATATTTTTTTTCAGTTAATTCTGAATCCAAGAAGTTGAAATGTTATGAAATTCCTTGCGAAACATTTTAAAATTATCGCACCCGACGATGTCGGAATCAGATAATGCAAACATAAATTGTGTAAGAAGGGTGTGGATGCCGGGGTGAATTTTGGTTTCCTAGACGCTTAACGCAAGAATGGGCGCTTTCGCCGAATTTGCATTGCAAATGGCTAACCGGACATCACACTGTCGAGAATTAGAGTGCGAGAAATTTTAAATTTTTAGAGTTATGCATATGTATATTTCGCTGTTATATCATCTATCTAATTCAGATATTTAAAATTATCGATTTATTCATCCTTAAACGTTTCTTTTGCTCTTTTCGCTATAATTCCCTTCGTCTACGATCATATCTATAACAATGGTTTCCTTGATACGGTGACCCTATTTATAAATGCCTCACAGATATCTTATGCTTTTTTTTTCAACACTGCAAGATCTTATGGAATTATTTGATGCAGCGTACACCAGAAGAAAAGTATACTATTAATCATTCCGAGACATAAGGAGAAGTTTGAAAAAGACATTTTCCGACTGTCTCGAGTGAAAAAATATTAAAGTCATATACATAATAATAAAATATTTATCAAGTTATATCATAACATTGTTTATATATGTAAAATTATAATAATTATCTATTTATAATTGCCATAGTTATATATTTATTATAATTTAAATAACTTAATATTTATTTCAATAAACAGTAAACATTGGAACAGTGGAAGGTAGTGTTTGTGAGACTTATAATGACTGCTGCCTCTTTTCTTCATTTTCTTTTCTATTTCTCTGGTTTCTTTCTATGGTCTGATAGGGAGGGTTGCGATAGTGGAATGTATGCATAATTTTACGGAATTATTTATATTTCTATGATGTAATTTATGCAGAAAGAGCTGATTGTGATTGATCCAGAAAATCGTCACGTATACATTATTTATTTAAAGAAAGTTTTCTCATTCGAGCACATGTCTTTTAGATAGTTAAGTTTTATTTTGATGTTGAGGTTTTCCTTAAAAGTTGTTTCTGGTGGATGTTTTACTTTAGTTATTAGATGAAACTGTTAATGTTGCTTTGAGGATTGTTCAGTTATTCTTTCAGATTAACTTAGACTTGTAGTTTTTTTTAATCTTAGTATTTGTTTTGATATTTGATAGTTACCCTTTTTCTTCAGTTATAGTAGTTTACGGTTGAGGACAGCCGTGAATTCACCAAGGTGAATTCTGTGTGCTTGGGGGATATTGTAACGTGTGATTTCATCACTTTGTCTAAATTGTCGTTTTTCTAAAGAAAGGTTCATAGGACATGCAGCCTAGCTGCATGTCCTATGAACCTTTGCCTTTTCGAAAGGTCGAATCAAAAAGTTAACTTCATTTGGTCGTACTTGTCATTTGAGATTGCCGCCGGTTCGAATTGACATTGGATAAATTAGTTTTTGTGGATCTATTATCTTCGACCGTGCATGGCTAGAGGTTGAAATCAGAACACGTTCCTGGTCGTATTATCTGAGTGATTCCACTCTGGGAACTCTTTGCTGGATTTGTTATCCCTCGTGGTGGATACTGAAGGCATAGGTGGCTGGCAAGCTGGTCTGACCTGCTGCTCGATTAAATATTGTTTTTTACCTCCAGTAGGTATGTGTTTCACATCTTATATTTGTAGGCGGATTCATATCCCTGCCTTTGTTAGTTCTACAATGTAGTGTTTGTTGGCAGGAGGTCTCCTACATACCCCCCAACAGTGTGGCTGTACACACTACACTTGGCCTGACTTTATCTACTGGTTCTGAGCTCAACTCTGACCTGTGCACACAGGGCTGGTGTCTGCGGTGACAAAGATTTAAAATAACTACCTGATTGGACTTTGTTTTTTGAATTGAATTGCATAACTTTCATAATCTCAAAGTAATTTAATTATTTAACCTTTTATGGTCGCACAAAGTAATGTAAGTAAGAGCGTCAGGCCGCGAATGCCGAAGACGTGGGTTCGATTCCCACAGCGGCGACAATCTTTTCGCACTTTTTCTACATATTTTAATGTTCAATCTTAAGTGCAAAGATTAGCACTATAAACAATTTAAATTTCTAAAAAAGCAATGGCGACATCTCTCGTTCGAATTATCGTTGTAAAACGATATTCGAAATTGTTTGTATGCTGGAAAGGATACAACAATAGATGCGCCAAGCATTGCTTCAAATGCTAAGAAAACAATGTGGAAGAATGCGTTAAGATTTTCGTCGGTGTGGTAATCAGCCGTTTAGCTCAGTGGCTAGAGCGTCAGGCCGCGAATGTCGAAGACGTGGGTTCGATTCCCACAGCGGCGACAATCTTTTCGCACTTTTTCTACATATTTTAATGTTCAATCTTAAGTGCAAAGATTAGCACTATAAACAATTTAAATTTCTAAAAAAGCAATGGCGACATCTCTCGTTCGAATTATCGTTGTAAAACGATATTCGAAATTGTTTGTATGCTGGAAAGGATACAACAATAGATGGCGCCAAGCATTGCTTCAAATGCTAAGAAAACAATGTGGAAGAATGCGTTAAGATTTTCGTCGGTGTGGTAATCAGCCGTTTAGCTCAGTGGCTAGAGCGTCAGGCCGCGAATGCCGAAGACGTGGGTTCGATTCCCACAGCGGCGACAATCTTTTCGCACTTTTTCTACATATTTTAATTCAATCTTAAGTGCAAAGATTAGCACTATAAACAATTTAAATTTCTAAAAAAGCAATGGCGACATCTCTCGTTCGAATTATCGTTGTAAAACGATATTCGAAATTGTTTGTATGCTGGAAAGGATACAACAATAGATGGCGCCAAGCATTGCTTCAAATGCTAAGAAAACAATGTGGAAGAATGCGTTAAGATTTTCGTCGGTGTGGTAATCAGCCGTTTAGCTCAGTGGCTAGAGCGTCAGGCCGCGAATGCCGAAGACGTGGGTTCGATTCCCACAGCGGCGACAATCTTTTCGCACTTTTTCTACATATTTTAATGTTCAATCTTAAGTGCAAAGATTAGCACTATAAACAATTTAAATTTCTGCGGTGACAAAGATTTAAAATAACTACCTGATTGGACTTTGTTTTTTGAATTGAATTGCATAACTTTCATAATCTCAAAGTAATTTAATTATTTAACCTTTTATGGTCGCACAAAGTAATGTAAGTAAGAGCGTCAGGCCGCGAATGCCGAAGACGTGGGTTCGATTCCCACAGCGGCGACAATCTTTTCGCACTTTTTCTACATATTTTAATGTTCAATCTTAAGTGCAAAGATTAGCACTATAAACAATTTAAATTTCTAAAAAAGCAATGGCGACATCTCTCGTTCGAGTTATCGTTGTAAAACGATATTCGAAATTGTTTGTATGCTGGAAAGGATACAACAATAGATGGCGCCAAGCATTGCTTCAAATGCTAAGAAAACAATGTGGAAGAATGCGTTAAGATTTTCGTCGGTGTGGTAATCAGCCGTTTAGCTCAGTGGCTAGAGCGTCAGGCCGCGAATGTCGAAGACGTGGGTTCGATTCCCACAGCGGCGACAATCTTTTCGCACTTTTTCTACATATTTTAATGTTCAATCTTAAGTGCAAAGATTAGCACTATAAACAATTTAAATTTCTAAAAAAGCAATGGCGACATCTCTCGTTCGAATTATCGTTGTAAAACGATATTCGAAATTGTTTGTATGCTGGAAAGGATACAACAATAGATGGCGCCAAGCATTGCTTCAAATGCTAAGAAAACAATGTGGAAGAATGCGTTAAGATTTTCGTCGGTGTGGTAATCAGCCGTTTAGCTCAGTGGCTAGAGCGTCAGGCCGCGAATGCCGAAGACGTGGGTTCGATTCCCACAGCGGCGACAATCTTTTCGCACTTTTTCTACATATTTTAATGTTCAATCTTAAGTGCAAAGATTAGCACTATAAACAATTTAAATTTCTAAAAAAGCAATGGCGACATCTCTCGTTCGAATTATCGTTGTAAAACGATATTCGAAATTGTTTGTATGCTGGAAAGGATACAACAATAGATGGCGCCAAGCATTGCTTCAAATGCTAAGAAAACAATGTGGAAGAATGCGTTAAGATTTTCGTCGGTGTGGTAATCAGCCGTTTAGCTCAGTGGCTAGAGCGTCAGGCCGCGAATGCCGAAGACGTGGGTTCGATTCCCACAGCGGCGACAATCTTTTCGCACTTTTTCTACATATTTTAATGTTCAATCTTAAGTGCAAAGATTAGCACTATAAACAATTTAAATTTCTAGTGGATTGTAACTTTAAACTGATGGGATAATTACAACATCTTAACTGCCAATAAATCTTTTATTAAATCTTCCTCATAATTAACTAGACATTGATTAAAAACGTTGGCTAAATATGTCAATGCTGGTGTTCCACAAGGCTGCGTACTGTCTCCTACTCTGTTTCTTCTGCATATCAATGACATGATGCAAATCAGCAACGTCCATTGTTATGCAGACGATAGCACTGTGGATGTCCCGTACACTGGCGGAGCTAACATTTCTCGGGAAAACGTCTACGAGAGTCGGAACAAGCTTGTGTCGACTGGGGTCGACTAAACCTAGTCCAATTCAACTCCAAAAAGACACAAGTTTGCGCGTTAACCGCTAAAAAGTCCCCATTTGTCGTGACTCCTCATTTCGAGAACCCTCCCCTACCTGCCACAGCTAGTATCGGAATGCTTGGCGTCGAAATCTCGAGCAACGTCCAGTTCCGCGGTCAATTGGAAGGTAAGGCCAAATTGGCCTCAAAGAAGCTTGGTGTGCTCAGCAAGGTGAGACGGTACTTCACGGCTGCCCAACGCCTAAACCTCTATAAGGCGCAAATTCGGCCCCACATGGAGTACTGTTCTCACCTCTGGGCGGGAGCCCCCTATTACTAGCTTCTTCCATTTGACCGCATTCAACGTAGGGCGGCTAGGGTTATCGACGATCAAAGTCTTTCCGATAGGCTTGATCCTCTGGCTCTGCGTAGAGATGTTGGATCACTCTGCATCTTCTACCGCATTTATCACGGGGAGTGTTCTGAGGAATTGTTTGGATTGTTCCCGGCGGCTGAATTCCACCATCGGACATCGCGCCAGAACTAAAAATTTTATCCACACCACCTCGATGTCCAACGTTCCACAACAGCGCGATTTCTAAGGCATTTCTTGCCTCGCACAACCACTCTGTGGAACCAACTGCCGCCGGCGGTCTTTCCGAACCGTTACGACCTGGGAACCTTCAAAAAGAGAGCGTACTCTTTCTTAAAAGGCCGGCAACGCATTTGTGAGTCCTCGGGTGTTGCAGGTGTTCATGGGCGGTGGTAATCACTTACCATCAGGTGAGCCTCCTGCTCGTTTGCCCCTTTTCTCCATAAAAAAAAAAGTATCAAATTAGTGCTGTTAACTCAACATCGAATTTTTTCAAAATCAAAAAATCAAAATCAAATGTCTTAATTCAACATAGGAGTAAAAGCAAAATTGGTAGTATTTTTCCCATTTGAAAAAAAAAGCCAGTCTGAGATGTTCTTTTTAAATAAACTCTCAGTTTTTTTTAAATAAACAGTGACATGAATTCATTGCAAATACAATATAAGAACTCTGATTGAAAGAGCCTGAAGCGATTAATTCATTACCAGAGTGTGTTATCATTTAAATAATCATTAATATTATTATAGCCTTTAACACACAAACGTTTTTTTACTACTTTTTTAAATTTAGCTATTGATGCATTTTTTACGTTTTCCGGAATTTCGTTGTAGAAACGTATATATTGTCCTATAAAATATTTACATATTTTACGCAGTCTACTTGTGGTTAGGATCAATTTATGTTTGTTCCTTGTATTTATATCATGAACATTATTGTTTCAAAAAATTTAATCAAAAATCAAAAATTTTTCTTATTTTTATGGACAAACATAATGTTTAAGTCAAAAGATAAAAATATATTCACTCAAAAATATATTTAAGTCAAAGACGACAGAATTTTTTCTTAGCTTCGGCATGGGGGCCATGAATTCGATTCCCACTTGTCTAGGCGAATGTCTATGTAACATTTGTGCATAATCATATTATAATTCATCCATACAATGCACGAGAATGTTATCATACAATACGAGCAGTCATATAAAAATTGGACAAATTCTTTCATTGATTCAGTAATAATGCTTGAGAAATGCGACTCGAATAGCGAGTATAAGGCAAGGCCCGAACACATTGTTTTTATTACTCTTATAAAATTATTTCAAGATAGTCTATTAAACCACATTTACAACTTAACAATAGGTCGAAGCCTGTATATAGCGCAAACATAATGCAAAGTGTCAATATAAATTTTGCCCTGTTATTAATTCCCGCATGCAACGTTAGTTCAGAATAGCTTAATTAGAGCCAGCATAGCTGCGTTCAAACAAAGGTTCGACGGGGAGCGGAGTACACTCATTATCGAAATTTCGCTTACACGAAATATTATAAGAGCACGCTATACTATATATTTCTCTTACTTATTTTTATTATATTATTAAATGTCGTAAAATGACAATAGTAAATGACCCTACCACTGCCGAACGAAGGCCTTCAACTAATAACGCCAGAAAATCATAAAATAATATCCCGTGTGATAATAAATTTTCCCTGATATGATATGACATCACGAGGGACACTCATAAATAAACTGAAGGGTTATTGACAGCTACATTAAAATTAAAATTAGAATTATTCAATCCCCAAAAACATTACATAATTTTAATTGCCACTAATTCTACAGTGGTCTAGTGGTTGAACATGCCACACATTCTGAAGCTGCCAGCTGAAATCCCAACGATGTCTGCTACATAGTTTTCCGCTTTTGGATTTTCGGAAGTGCAATAATTCCTATTTAAAAATTCGAATCGTTAGAAGAGCAACATGGGTTGTATTGTATTTTACACGCGTTAATGTCGTTATTAACTCTATTTATCTCATGCCAAGACGCGAGAGAATTATTATTGAATTTTATTTTATTTGAAATAAAATTCAATAATATTAACGTTGTTATCTAATTGTTCCGATCACTTTTACCATGTTTATGTGGTTTTTAAGGTTAACGATTTCCGTTTGAAATTCCGTCACGGAAGTTATTTCTTGCTGCATTAAGTTTTGAAATGAAATTAGGTTACAGGCAAATTCAAAGGATGTAATATGGCAATAGAACTTTAGTGTCATTTATTCTTACCATAAATTTATCTTCTAGGAATGCTCATAGGATGGAATTTTAACAATTTTGTGTGACGTCGATAGCACTTCTTTCCTACGCACTACTGACACTCTTGCTCAGATTGAGAACACGGGAACAAATATAAGTATAAATCATCTTAATCATCAATCAGTCTAATAAGAAAAGAGTGAAAGTAACAGCCACTTAGTTAATCGTAAAGTGTAATAAACGTAAATAAAAATGGCCATGATATCACTGGCTGATAATACGAAAATCATATTGTTGTTTATTATTTTACACAGTTAGCTTCTTAAGAACTACTCGAACGTCTTTTGGCCAACTTGAAGAATTCAAACAATACTATGACCCTTAAAATTATAAACTTTTATATCAGATAAGTTTAATCTTTTAGGTCTTTATACCATTTCTCAACACTGTTTACTTATATTATAAAAATAGGTAAAAGTATTATCCAGGCACAACCCGGTGTTTGGTTTTGTCACAAGAAATGTTATATTGTTTGTTTATTAGTAACAAATGAAATTTACAATGAGAAGATTTCTATTGAAATCCATCCCATTGAAGCAAACTTGTCAATAAGGGTTTCCTTTCAAAATGAATGATGACCTTGTTATGGTTAAAGGGGACCTTTTTTATGGAAAAAAACTGATGCTTCTTCATATATTGGAAAAACTCTATGACGGCAATTTTGAAAGTAAAATTGTGTTTTATTATAGGCTCATATAAATTTAAAAGTGTGACCCACAACGTTGATAAATCACCTTAATTTTGAAATATTTCTTTACTAAGTTAATCACGATGTCAGTGATAGCTGAATCTTAGTTATTATGTTGTCAGTTATGGTTATGAAATTAGTTATTATGTCAATTACAAAAGAGAAAATAGAAGATTCCATGAAATCCATTAAACATTTTTAGTTAAGACTTGTATTTAATCCCTACAAACTTTTGATAGCCTTCGACCGTTTGTCAAATTAATATCTATACTGGAAGAAACTGTAGAAACTGTCCATAATATTGCATCTCTTTCATTTTATTAAGCATAATATGATAAATAAATTAGATATAAAATTAGGAATAGACATGAAAGTGTTCATAATCCATCATTGTCTTATCTGTAATTTAACATAGAACTATCATTAATTCAACTTTGTTACAGTCGTCCAATTCATAGCGTATCCAATAATCATACACGGTTGCTTTGAAGACGCTCTCAGGAAGCAAAATTACCCCACAAGATACGCCAACTACAAGTTTAAACTATTATTAGGGGCCTCATTAGCACGGAAGTTTGTGTCTATAAATTTGTACCTTTCACATATTTCCATATTGTGTACAAAAAACATTTTGTCTCTTTGACTTTGCTATAAAATATCGGAAAAAATTACAAATACATGTTTACTTTTTACATGATAGCGCAGTGTCCGGGCACTCGCTTTTAATTTAGTACTTTAGCAACCTGAGTTCAAGTACTAGTGCACAAATGAAATTGTTAATTGCAATATTAAATGATGAACAATAACGTGCTCAGTAGTGAAAGAAAGCACCGTGAGAAGACATCCATATCTTAGGAAATATAAGAAAATAAAAAAATATTTCTAAATTATGTGACCTCTGCCCACCCGCAGTGAGGTGAGTGGTGGACTACACCCTAATACTACTAGATTACGTTCTGTACGAAGGAGGCAGTTGTTTAACAGTGGAACATTTATAAATTGTAACTTTTTACATTTCATTATCAATTATTAATCTATGATCTTAGGCCCACGGAACAGCTTCGGTTGTTGCACGAATGGGCAGGTCCGTCCGAGTAAGTACCAAGACCTTACAGAAGATCGGCTAAGTGGAAGTGTCATACTTCTGCGTTTCGTATGGCGAGTGAGGTAGCCGGGGCCGGGCGTTGCAAATGTACATAGAAGGCGGTTATCACTTAACATCACGTGAACTGCCAGCACATTTGCCACTGTCTCACATAAAAAATAATCCCCTGGTGCATTTATGCTGGTGCTACTGAATACAGCAAAAACCACTATCGCTAACAATTCATTGGGGAAAACCTATTTTACTCTTTCTAGAACGTTGTTAGTCACCATCTTTGAAGATATTCCGTACTCTGAAATGTTCAGAATCTCGCTTTAATTCTCCGGTGCCATTATGGTAATAATCACCAGAGATTTAGAGTGCAGCTTTTGTACAGGACTCAGCTTAGGTTTAAACAATGATCGTAGGATTGAGAAATCCGTTTCCGTATTCTTAACAAGGTTCTTCAAGCGTTTTTCAAACAATCTGTTCCATCCCGTTCTAAAAAAATAAGTTTACAATTTAATTTTACTTCCTAATATAATATAATTATGATATAATATTCTTAACTTAACAGCTCTATATTAAAAGAGTTTTTGTACAATGCGAGAAGAATATAAAAGCACAGACACTAAGAACTTTTTTAATCAACGTTCAAGAAAATAATATAGTGTACAATAAATAGTATGTGTAATATAATATATACGTGCAAGTATGTTTATAAAATTGTAATTATATATATTTATGATGAAGTATATTTAGTTTTGCCATATTCTTTATGATAGACACTAAAAATTTTGTATGTCATTTTAGCGTTACTACCCGTAACTTGTACTCAACCACCAAAGGTTAGCTGGAAGAAAATGCTATTTAGCATTAAGTTCGCCTTTGTACAAACTTCTAGTACAATAAAGAATATACAAACAAAACAAACAAGAAAATAATAAATTTTAAAGGTAAATTTCCTTTTACTATTTGCAAAAAGCTGCTCATCAATTTCTTTCATGACAATTAAGTGTTGTGTGTACTACTTATGATATTAAATAAGACATTTATCTAATTGTAAAAACGAAATGATACAAAATAAAAAGATATAACAACGTATACATAGGTAATAGGTCATGCTCGTTTCCCGCTAGTTCCTTTGCATCATTTTTCCAAAAAAAATGATTATTGAACTTAAATCAATATTTGGCTATTGATTTATTGCACCTACCTAAGCTTTTTTGTGTGAAAAGGTGGAAAACGAGCTAGCAGTTCACCTGATGTTACGTGATGATCGCCGCCCATTGACATTAGCAACACCCGTACGGTTGCAGCTGCGTTGCCAACTTTAATAAAGTGGGCCTTGGCTACCTCACTCACCAGACGAAACGCATAAAAGTATCAGCCTGTACATGTCCCACTGCTGGGCAAAGGCCTCCTCTGAACAGAGGGTATCAGGGCATAGTCTACAAAGCGGCTCCGCTGCGGATTAGCGGACTTCACATATCATGCAATTTTTTTTGTTATTATTCCGAAAACATGCAGGTTTACTCGCGATGTTTTTCTTTTCTTCACTGCTGACCACGTGATGTGGTTTTTATACCATATCTGTGACTAATTCAGAGGAACGTTTCATCAGTTCCAGTATCATCTATACGTTATCAAGAAAACCTATTTTTGTTTTGTTATTTATTTTAGACTTCCAATGTTACGTTATGTATACGTTTTATGTTAACATTCATTCACACAATAACGCTCTTGTGCTGGCTTATGTAATAAGAAAAACGAAAACAACTAATAGTTTTCGTTTTTCCTATTACATATTTAATATGTACGAAAGGATGTCTTAACAACGTTAAGAAATTATCATAATATATAATTATATCATCTTATAGACACAATTTAAAGCTGTTATTTTGAATGACAGACACGTTGTCATCCCATAGATGTCTCCGTAAAGCTTAAATGACGGTTTTCTAATTAAATAAACTTCAGCTTATGGCATTTTGAATATTCTTTGAAACGGGTGGTAATTAAGTAAGGTTATTCTTTCCCATTAAATTCAAACAAAAATTAAAAGTATTTGCAAAATCAAACGAAATAAGCCGATTTTACTTTGCAATTAAACGCTGACTGTTACTAGCGGTTGAATAAAGAAAAATAAACAAACCAAGAACTAGTAATATATAAACCAATCGACGAGCAAATGTTCAAGAATAAATAAGAAGATTAACTGATTTATTCAGTTGCAATTCAACGTTGTTTGTTCTACTTCTTCTAGCAGTACACCTAACGGTAAGATATAAATTCATATAAAATAATTGGACTCGTTTATTTAAACGATCGGTGGCTAACTTTATCTGCTAACTTTAACTATTTTTAATAAGTTTATCGACTTGTGGGACCTGCACGTGATGAATTTATCACTTCTTCTCATTCTTCATTTTTTATGTGAAATGTGTGAAAGCGAGCAGGCGATTTACCTTTAGTTAGGTGATTAAGGAAGTCTAGAACAACTGAAGGGGTCGCAGATGCGTTGCTGATCATAACAAAAGTGGGCCCCAGTTATCTCACTCACCAGACTAAACGTTTCGCGTGAGATAACCAAGCGTATAACTTTCTCTTCATGTCGATTTTCTGTAAGGTTTTTTTTTTATGTGAAAACTTCCCAAACGAGCAGACGATTCACCTGATGTTAATTGAATACCACCGCCCTTAGACGTCTGCTACACCCGAGGGTTTGCAGATGCGTTGACAACCTTTTTGGAAATTGGGCTCCGGCTACCTCACTCACCAGACGAAACGCGAAAGTTTTATACTTCCACTTGACGCCGGTCTTCCGTGAGGTCGGGGTACTTACCCGGACGAGCCTGCCCATTCGTGCAACAGGCTGCTGCGTGACTGTACTAGGTACTAGGTAGGTCGTACTACTTCCCCGCGAAGGCAAAATCTCCTAATCCAAGTACGCCTTAAATTAACTCCACGAAACTAAGGTAGCAAGTGGCAACGCAGACTACCTATCTCTTAAGGTTGAAGGATAAAAGCTGATTGCGATCCATATACTAATAATACGCTGCTCATTCTCAATAACGGTGGCAATTTTGGCTCGGCAACAATGAGACATTGTTTCCGCTTAACTTCGCGTGAGTAATGGTTTGGTTATGAAAACGACACCAGCTACCTTCTCTAAACCGCCACCCGACTCCAACTCATTAGATTCGCCGGCGTGCGACAAAAGATCCGCAACTATTGTTACTATGCGCGCTAGTGAAATAATTGCTCGAATTTCACCGAGTTTTCCAACAGTTCTGTACGAGCTTTGATAAATTTTTCCGCCACGGTTACGCTCGCGGTTATCGATTGCCAGACGTTAGTTAGGATATCTGACGGTAGTTTTTAGTTTAATAATAGTATTTTTATGGTTTTACCCTTTGGTTTCTGAACCCTAAAAACAGTCTCTTTTTCCCTTCTAACCCTAAAAAAGACTACTAAACGACGGGAACCTATTGCTAAGATTCCGCTGTCTGTCTGTCTATATGTCTGTCTGTCATCAGGCTGTATCTCATGGACCATAATTAGACTGGATACTTAGACAGTTTAATTTTTAACAGACGATGTAAGTATTTCTGTTACCGCTAAAACCAAAAACACTAAAAAATAGAATAAAAGAAAATTTTGTGGTGGCTCCCATACAACATAAATGATTTTTTTGCCGTTTTTATAGATAGTGGCACAGAACTCTTCGTCCGTAGTCCGCCGACTCACACTTGGTCGGTTTTTTTTAAATTTAATAATAGTCTTTTATAGCCGGAAAGCTTTTTAGGAAGCATAAACACGGTACAGGCCATTTGCCAACGATGGGTGTGCCCCCTCACTCTACCTCACTCTCTGAACGAAACGCAAAAGACTTTACTTACCCCAGATCTTATGTTGAATTGTTACAACAGCTGGTGTTGTGAACCTCCGCCTTAGAAGCTTGTTATATATTTATTTTTTTGAACATATTAAATAATGTACATAGATGTTAATAACTATCGGTTAGGCAGCGTTCGGAAAGCTACGCAGCGTCTTAACATCCAGATTACCACAGAGTGTGAAGACAAAAGTATTTGACCAATGCGTACTGCCAGTGATGACCTACGGTGCCGAGACGTGGTCTCTAACTATGGGCCTCCTAAAGAGACTAAGCATCGCTCAGCGGGCAATGGCTATGCTCGGGGTTTCTCTGCGAGATCGAATCAGGTATGAGGAGATCCGCAGACGAACGAAGGTTACCGACATAGCCAAGGGGGTCTGCAAGCTGAAGTGAAAATGGGCAGGGCACATAGTTCGCAGAACTGACGGCCGATGGGGCAAAGTTCTCGAGTGGAGACCCCGTGATGGACTGAGGACCTGTCCAAAGACACGGGACTTCCCTAGATGAGGCCTATGTTTAGCTGTGGACGCCTACAGGCTGAAATGATGATGAATGATGATGACTCTATCATATAACAAAACCTACGGATTGGAAAAATATGTTAATAATCATTAAGCAGTTCATTTAATGTTTTTTCTCACTGTTGTAAAGTAAAATTTATGTCTGTGTGCAGAAATTTTGACAATTTTCGTCATTCAAAAAGCTTTATATTCTATTACGTTGTGGCTACACACACACGCACACATGCACTGACACAGGCACGCATTTTGCGCGTTCGTATGTTCATAATAAGAGCGATGCTCAACTTTTCATTTCTTCTACTTTACGCAAACTCCATAAAGGATTTGATACAACACGTGCTAGTTATACTACCCGGAAAATTTACGCCTCACGGAAGTGCGGATTTCCTTTGCCTCAGTTGTATTTCATGCCTTTCTTAATGGCGAACCGTGTCAAATTAAATTTGTCACATCTCATGTGCCCGCGTTAAAACAACTCATTCTGCATAAAGGCTTGGAAAACAGGGCCTTATAGCGCGCGACGTAGGAGTTCGTCGCTGAAATCTTTGTGTATGCCGCGACATGTACTTTAAGGAGACAAGGAGACTAGAGTAAACACGCGACTTCGCTTGATAAGCGCACAAAAATAAATTATAATATGTGCACAAAATAACAACATCTCTGATTCCGTCTTTATCTAACGAAAAAGTTGTGTATATTGAGCAAAAACCACTCACACCGAGAGATTATCAAGTTGCTAGAAAATTCTTTAATGGGTTAATGAATGTCATCAAAACATCAGTGGACCCATTTTGGAGACTCACCCGAATTAAACAACAGATAACGAAATTTGAAAAATGTCTTTTTGGTGTTGGTTAAAAGGAAATGTTTCTGCTAATATGAGATTGAAATAACAATTATTTTTGGAATCAAAAACCGTAAATTTATTAATACATATATCGTGAAGATAGTTTTGGTCCAGAGACTGGGTGATTTTAACAAAGGTTAGAAGTCGCAAGTTTAATTAATGTGGAGAGAAGACACTGTTTTGTATATGTTCCTGACGTCACGTCGACCTCGTCATCGTGGTCCAGCATTGCCATTGGCCGCTGAACCATATAGCATCAGCGGTCATCGCAAGCGCACCTCGACCCCACCAACGCAACACTCGCTCACTACCACTGTCGCAGACGGACGAACACCGGCCTTCTCAAAAATTGTTATGAACCGACGACAAATACACAGTTCATTCATATTGAAGATTTTTTGTTAATCAAGAATTCCAATTTAATAGGAACTTGATATTCAAACAGTATATATAGTCGGTTCTTGGCCGATGGCCGTTGGGGCAAAAAGGTTCTCGAGTGGAGACCACGTGACGGCAAACGCAGCGTAGGAAGACCTCCCAAAAGGTGGACGGACGACCTAGCCAAGATCGCAGGGACGCGTTGGATGCAGGCCGCTAACGACCGGTCGAAGTCGAAGTCAATGGGGGAGGCCTATGTTCAGCAGTGGACGTCCTACGGCTGATATGATGATGATGATGATGATGATATATAGTCGGTTTATAACGATAACTTTTCTTCACGTTAAGTTAAAGTAAACTGGCTCGTGTACACAACAGAGATAACATTATTTACCCACGAAAGTATTTTTTATAATAACCAAAACAGTACCCTAAATTCAAAAATGTGATGCTGTGGTACTTCGACGAATGGGAACAATATATGAAACGTTTGGAATGAGCGTTATAATGCTAGACAATAAGTTACGATATTATTACATAGAGACTTGAAGGTACCTTTATTGATATTTCGCGAGAGATGTAAGCCTTCGCAGGGAATAGTTTGAGTAATGAATTACCCTCCATTTGATTTATGATATTAACGATAGATTTCAAGCTAGTAATAAAGTCGGATGATAAATTCCAGTGTACTAGAAAGCCAATTATGTGGATATCAATTACTAAGACTGAAGCTGTCGGGATGTTTACCGTCTTCTTAAGTATTGACCAGTTGGTTTTATTTAAGTTGAGGTCCATAAAAAAACATACCCATGGATTTCCCCTTGATAGCAAATACGTATAACAACGCTATTGTTTAGTTTTGTGATCAAAATAAAACCTATTTAGGCGCGATATGACGAGTAAACCAGATCGTTTTAAATTAAAGCAATAATTACATATTGTAGTTAGAATTGTGTTCAAATAATACTTATAGTAGTAAAAAGACATACTATTTGTAAATAATATATGTCGACTATGGTAGGGACACACAACAGTGTCATCTATCGCACGAATGGGCAGGCCCGGGTAAGTACCACGACCTCACAGAAGTCCAGCGGAAATTGGGAGTGTCATACTTTTGCGTTTCGTCTGGTGATTAAAGTAGCCGGGGCCCAATTTATTCAAAGGTGGCAACGCATCTGTAGCCCTACGGCTGTTGCAAATATCAATAGCTGGCAGTTTGCCAGGTATGGGCGGCAGTTATCACTTAACATCGGATGACCCGCCAGCTCGTTTGCCAGTTTCCCAGATAAAAAAACTTTGACTTTTTGAAACAATTATAAATTGAATATGAGCAATAATAATCTATTTGTGCTGCTGCGGGTATTAATAAGTTCATCTGTGTGAATAATAATATAAAAAACATAATATTAAAAAATAGTAATAATAATCAAAGATCTCCGCCAACCGAGCCATAGCACCAGAATGAATAATTGAAACAATTTATATATTTCAAATGAAAATGAGTATATAATTTACCATTATTTAATGTTCGGTTGTAATTTTCTTTGCGTATATGGAATATCAAAAAATAAAATTTAAATAAAAACAATCAAACCGGTTCATTTGCCTCCACATAATAATGTTGAAAATATAAGATAAGCTTTCTAAACTGCCTGAAGCTGTGTATACAAATATATCTTTTTTAACTTCCACCGTATGTGTACCTACATAAATGCACAGAATAAAATTAACTTTATCACGTTACAGTTTGTGCTTCTCGAAAGAACGAAGTAAGCTAATAAAAATAACGAAACATGTTTATGCATTGCGAAGCAAATGAATAAGCAACAAATATGGCAACCTGATACGAAAATATATTTTACTAAGGATTTACGAAGCCTAAATCACAGTTCGCTGCGCAGCCCCAATGATTTTTTTTATATTTTAAATATCGCTTAACCTTAATTTTCCTTAACCTATTTAAAACTCTAAATAAGCGCTCAAAATTAGAGTTATTTATTCAATTATTGGTGGAGCGAAGATTTAAAGCCAGTTAATAAAGTAACGTTATTACTAATTAATTAAAAAAAATTAAACCATAAACTTGAACAGATGACTCCGTGACGTAGTTGCTGAGGCTTCGGCGTCGGAGTTATGGGTTCGATCCCCGATAGTTGTTCCGTGTGGGGACAACACGGACAACTATTTCTGTGACACAGATAGTTGTTTCGCATCTGGGTGTTTGTCTACGTGAAATTTATGTTTGAAACCGAAAATCAAAACCGACTTCAGATATCTCTGTATTAATGTTACAATCGATTTTCAGGAGTTCCCTGAGTATATTTGGAGCATACCAATGAAATTAATTTCATTCGTTCATTTGCTTCCAAATAAATAAAGAATCATCAAAATCAGTGCATCCAGCCGACCGTTATGACAGACAACCTCCTCCTCTTTTGAAGTCGATTGAAGAAGAGAAGGAGGGAAACTTTAAATTAATGTAAGAATAAAATAATGCCCAGTGAAACGTGTTTTCATTGAAGAGTTAGGTTACGTGAATGGACGACCTCATAATTCCAGGTTATAAACCGTTGTTTATTTTCGATGGAGCTCCCTGCTAACCGGGACAGGTAGCCTGGTGTTGTTTGAAATAATATAATTTAAATTGTAACCTACGCATGGGACGATTTCCCCGCAGTCTGGAGAGCAGCCTACAAAATACATCCATTACATTCGCTACAATAGTCGTGCTTGTTTTTCCGCGCTGTTTGCGTAACGACTCGCTTCCATAGGGTGTAATATAATGTGTTAAGCGATATTTGAAAGATAATATACATTAAGGATATAATAAGGATATAATATAAGGATATATACGGTGATAACTTTTGTATATAATGTTTAACTGTGGTAGGGCCACGCAACAGTATTCACTGTTGCACGAATGGGCAGGTCCGTCCGGGTAAGTACCACGACCTCACAGAAGACCGGCGTAAAGTAGAAGTGTTGCACTTCTGCGTTTCGTCTGGTGAGTGAGGTAGCCGGGGCCCACATTATTAAGAGGTGGCAACGCATTTGCAACCCTACGGGTGTTGCAAATATCCATGGGCAGGCGATTATCACTTAACCTCAGGCGAACCGCCAGCTAGTTTGCCACTTTCTCACATAAAAAAACAAACTTGTTTATAGATTAATATAGACACTATTTAAAAGAATGTGTAATTTTTGTTTTGAAATTAAAAGTGATAATAAAGTAACTGTGGAGCAGTAGACTTCACATATCTTCGTAATATTTCTTTTATTGTTATTTTAACAATATGTTAATATCTACACGATGTTTTCATTCACTGCTGAACTCGTGATAACTCGTCATAAAAATTTAAATTAACAATTTCATTGGTACTGGCACCGGTTACTTGAAGTCAGTTTGCTCGAGTGTATTGAATTGAAACCCAGTGTTCAGACACTGTGCTATCACGGATCTGTTTTGGAATAATTAAATAATTATTAATTATATCTAGCGCAATATTAACTTTGCGTATACTAAATGGAATATATATTAGTTTTCTGTAAAGTTATTTATAGAAAACAAATATAACGAATAACATGGAGTGACAATTTGAAAAAATGGACAGACAAAGGACGCCGTCAGTCTTTGTAGATTGGCGAAGAATAGAGAAGAGTTCCGTGTGGTGGTCGCCGACATCCGATAAGATAGGGTACCCCAGAAGAAGAAAAAAATTATTTAAGTATCCAGTCAATTAAATGAAACTAGTTTACGGACTTTATCGCCTGTTAATTTTGTTTTTAATTTCTTACGTTTCGAACCCTTTCCAGCGTTCATGATAACGGAAAAGAATCAAAGTTAAAATGCGATAAAATCCATAAATTACTTTAATTTATTATGTATGATATTCGCGTAAAATCAATTTCCTGTCAGTTAGCATTATCCTCTTTATACTGCCGATTATATAGCAAATAAATTATTCCCCTTTCGTTTAATACTTCTCACTTATACAGGTATCGCCCTGCTGTTTAAAGAATAATGTCTGCAATCGTTTATCTGTGAGCGTGCAGAAACTTAAGGAGAAACTATGTCTGGAAAACATCCTCGCAGGTATGGCTCGTGCTCTTTTAATAAAAATTCCGCCGCCGACGTCAGGAATGGTACGTCTTTTCAACTTTGACGTGTAACTTTTTTAAGCTTTAAATATCCTAAGGAAATATATGTATGTTTAAGGTATGTGAAGAAGATGTGAAGAATATTCGTGAACCAGTATTTTACATTAGTATTCAGGTAAAATTCTCAGGAATATGGAAAATTCGCAGCTTCCGATGTTAACACGGATAGATTAATTGTATAAACTATGAAACTTGTATAGAAATAATTCTCGTTTCGATATATGGTTGATATTGTTGGCATTTGTTTACAAATGCGTTGAACAAAACACCGGCTTAACTAAATAAGACCATAAAAGATAGGTAAAAAAAATGCAAAAAGAAAATTTTTAAGTAACGAAATTATAACATTTTATTTAAAAAAAAAAGTAAGATAGAGGTCTTCAATCTGAGGTCGCGTGTGATCCTTTACTCGACACTACAGCCGTAGAAAGACTTTGGTTAGGCTAGGTTCTAATGATTAACTCTGTAAGTTGACTCACGCATACGAGTGAGCTTCGTCAGAAGAGCATAATAAACACTATTAAAATGGGGTAGTAGCGTTTTTGACGATCAATAAGGAAGTGCAATGCTTCTATATTGAATAAAGATATTTGAATTAAGTATCGACAAGTCATTTGCGAGACTAGTATCCGAATACAATCAAGTTGTACATAATAAATGATTTGCCAATATTTCTACTTCGGATACATTTTTTGTTTTGGAAAATTCTGCTTTCTATATGTGATTTTTTCGTATATTATTCTTGAGCTTTTTTAATATTGTACTAATGGAATTGTACTCATTTTAAGTATCATTGTTAATGTTTTTCGCTTTAACAGACATTTTGGATTCAACTTATATAAATGACATTCAATTCTAATGTCTCAATTGTAAAGAGTTTGTTCAAGGTGTCTTTACAAAGTTTCGTGGCGAAGGTCTGTTACCTCTTTAAATATTTAGATTTAATTAAAATTATTAATTTTAAATTATAAATACACTTTCAGTTCGAAAATCATTTTAATGGGGCTACTGTCAGTAATAATTACAAAATAAAGAGCAGTAATGGAAATTTCATTGAAAAAATCAACATCCACGGATGTCGTAGGATTGTATAGTTCGGGTTTTAAAAAGCTGAGGCAAGAAGAATATTACAGCAATTGAACCAAAATTTAGTTACTTTAATTCACGAAATTTAACAGAAACAGGGACAATGCGCAACGTTTTCAGTTTACTTTTTCCACCTCATCGCCCCACTGCCTCTTCATTCAGCAATGCTTTATGTGACTTTTTATAGCAACGCATAAAATAAATTTCAATTTTGATGTGAACAAATCTAAATCTAAAAAAAAGTGAAAGTACTCCGATTTTCACAGAACCATTTTCGCAGAAACGACTGCCTGTGAAATAAAATTCAAATATACTTTTAAAAGTTATGGAAAAACTTAAACAAAATTTATTTACTTACATTTCATAGAGGTAAAACATTGAGTGGCTAAAAAGAAGCTTAATTTATATTTATATATATTACTCACACGCACACAACTATCATTACAGGCAGACCCAATGCGATAGTACAGCCAAAAGCTATAGACAAGTCCAAACGAATAATAAAAACTAACAATTGTATTTAACCAATTAAACAAAGTAAGAATATAATAAAAAAACATATTTATTATTTTATATATAACATATCACATATCACGCAATGGGATACATACAATGGGATTGCTAAAATCATTTCTTCGGCATGAAAACAGGTCAATTCTCTCGGCTACCTAATATGTCAATTTTAGTGCACCTTTATGCAGTCGAAAAAGGAACTAAATATTTTAGTAATGTATTCAAAAGCTAGACTTCCATATAAATACTACGTACACGCCGCCAAAGCAGTGTACATGAACAGTCCAGTTCTAGACTGTTATGAGCTAGAAATAACAAATGAAGAATTCTGTTTTCCGGTGGAACATGTCATAGAAGAAAGTCAGTGGGAGTTTTACGACGATAGTGGAAACTTTGATTTTTATGAACGTATTAGAAGGTTGAAACAAGCTTTACATTTACTTTTAAACGCTTTTTTTCGTAAATAAGGAGATCGTGGAAATTGACTGGCATTCGGACCTAAGTTCTTCCTGTATAGAAACTGTGGTTGACATATTTTACAAACGGATAAATCATATTATTGAATCACACATACCTCATGTCCCACAGAGATCGTATAAATACCCTCTATGGTTTTCTAAAAGCTTAATTTATACACTCAGACGTAAATACAAAATATGGATGAGATGGAAAACATACAAGTCATTACGTGACTACCAAGAATTTTTACTGCGGAAACGGATAAAGCTTCTCATATCCAAATGCTATACTACTTACATAGAAAACGTTGAATCCTCAATAAAAAATAACATAAAATCATTTTGGAAATATACATCGAACCTAAAAGAAAGTAATTCCGGATATCCTCGTGAAATAAAAATAGGTACTGAAACTTCTGATGACCCTAACACCATATCAGAATTGTTTTCACGGTACTTTAAATCTGTATTTGAACCAGCACCTAACGGTGCTTACACTGTTTCGGAAGATGTGGACGAAAATACCAATCAAACCAATCTGAATGATATATTTATCGCTCAAATTGAAGTTTGTAAAGCCTTAAAAAATATAGATCCGAATAAGGGTGGACCAGACAATATTAGCCCAGTTTTTCTAAAACGAACCCATAAAACAATCTGTATTCCTCTTAGTATAATTTTTAGTTTAGTAGAGTTTAACATCCGGGAAATTTCCAAGCGTGTGGAAGTTAGCATATATAACACCCATTCATAAAACAGGATCCAAGAAAGATGTTGAAAACTACCGTCCAATATCTATTCTCTCGTCAATTCCCAAAATATTTGAGAAATTAATTCACCGCCATGTGTACATAGCCTGCAAGAATAATATTTTAGAGGAGCAACATGGATTTGTGCATGGCAAATCCACTCTTACAAATCTACTCGTATTTACAAACTTTCTTTTTGATAGTTTAGACCAAAAAACACAGGTAGAAGCCATTTATACTGATTTTAAAAAGGCATTCAATAAAGTTGACCACATGCTTCTCTTAAAAAAATTGTCGTTTAACGGTATCAAAGGTAATTTGCTATCTCGTCGTGTTTTAAGTATTGCAAATTTTTATTATATGCTGATGATCTAAAATTATATTCCACTGTTTCGAAAAGAAATGATATAGATCTTATACAAAAGGACTTGGATAGTTTAGATAAATACTGTAAAACTAATAAATTTTTTTTGGCTTATAATAAATGCAAACATATTACATTTACTAGAAACAAATATGTTCTTGCTAATAACTTGCATATTGGATTCTATAAGCTGAGCTCACAGTCCAGTATACGGGATCTTGGAATTATATTGGATACAAAACTTACACTTGATCAACACGTTGAACATATATTATGTAAATCGTATCAAATGCTAGGTTTCATAGTTCGCGTAACAAGATCTATTAAACGCAAAGATAGTATTATCTGCCTGTACCAGTCTTTAGTCAGATCTCATTTAGACTATGTGTCTCCTATTTGGAACCCTTATGAAGCTTTTATATGAAGCTAAAGTCGAAATTATGCAAAAGAAGTTCCTACGTATGCTTAATTATCGTATGCATTGTCCCAGTGATTCCTATAAAAATCTCTTAAAAAGATATCATATGCTGTCCTTGACTGATCGACGTTCTCTAATAGACGCTTCCACTCTTAGCAAAACATCTGTACTGGTGATATCAATTCAGTCCAGCTTTACTGTCTCAAATAAACTTCCGAATACCGTCAAAAACAACACGTTCGAAAAATGTATTCCATGTATCTGCAACCAGAACCAACATTGGCAAACGCGCGCCACTGAACCGTATGTGCGCCCTCCACAATAAAATGCTAAATAATTTAGATATGTACTCTTGCTCCCGCTTAACCTACAAGAATTCTATTAAAATGCTTCTCTATAATAAATAGTTTACCCTCAATTGTAATACTCACGTACTTGTGTTTCAATATATTTTATTATTTATACCTCCGATAACGCATGATTGTACTTTCTTCTTTCTCTTTCTTGCATTGTTTAAATTTTATTGTGTCCTTTGTAATTGCAATAGTTCTGCCGTAAGTGTGCTACCGATAAATAACAAATTTGTTCTCAGTGAGACATTAGTTAAGGGAGCAGCTGTAAATATCCACATGCTGTATGTTCATTTTTATTTTTTATTTTGTCTTTTGTTCCTGTTTGTCTCCGATACAGTAAATAAATAAATAAATAAAAAGGTTTAAATAAAACTATGGGCTGAATAAAACAATAAATCCTAAGGATATACCTTAAGATTATACCTTAGGATTAGGTTACGTAAGGTGAATAAATTAAATCTATTTAGATCAATTTTAGGATTTATGTTTCTGAAGATACTACGCATGTAAAATATTTATTTAAATAAATGAAAAATATGTCTATTACAAAAATATATCTCATAAAAAGAAAAAAAAAGGAAACGTGTTGTGCGTGACGGGAAGTTACAATATGGAAGAAAATGTACAAATAATAAATTATAATAAATGTATAAATTAATATCGTTAAGAGATAATTTCGCTCTTGAGACATATTATTTAAATGGCTAATGCTAAAAGCAAATTGGCCTAAAAGTTACATTACATTTATTATCACTACATACTTTAAAACAAAGTCGTCCCGCTGTCTGTCCCTACATATGCTTACATCTTTAAAACTACGCAACGGACATTGATGCGGTTTTCTTTAGTAGATAGAGTGATTCAAGAGAAAGGTTTATTTGTATAATTCATGCATAATATAATAGAAAAACACTGATAATTGAGATTTCTAATGCGATGTCGAAAACAAATTAATTCAGCGTTGCATCCGTGCGAAGCCGGGGCGGGTTGCTAGATCTATAAACTACAAGTTCGTTTCTCATCGTTACAAAAGTGAAGTTTTTAATTGTTTCTATGTAAAAAAATTATTTAAACTGTTTATATGTATTAAAAATACCAGTCTTGGTCACACTATATACTTTGGCGAAAAGTCCATGCTATATTGGGACACGGGTTAGGTTTTCGGCGGACTAGTATTATACCGTTCCAAATTTTATTTTATGGTACGATTCAACCACAAAGAGAGGAAACGCAGTGAGAGTTCTTGACACGATGCCAGGAATATCCGCGGTCAATGTATTGTACATTACTTATTTATTTTTTAATTATCTGCGGATTCTACAAATTTGCATTATTCTGACTCTAAATATTTTTTTTTAAAGTTTATTGATTTTTAACTTGAACACAATACTAAAGTCCCTAAAACATTTTATATTTCGTGACGATTAGTTTTAATGGGAAAACATTCGATTTATTTTCTTTTAGTTATCGCGGCCACGCGTAATAATTGACCGCATAACACTGCTTTACATGGAAAAGTTTTCAAGCATTCACCGTATCTTCAGGGCTCGAAGCTTATCTTTGATTCTTGGGAATAAATGAAATTAGCCTGCTCTAGGTCGGGACTATATGGCGGATGACTCATTAAATCGCCACCTACCATAGTCTAATATTCATCTTTTTCCTTAACTTCTTCCTTTCTTTACTTTAGTTGGCCGATCCTCCGAAAGGAAATGTCAATTGAGTAGATTGTCTTTTGCTACATATCCACCTAACCCGTGAAGATTTCAAATAGAGCATTAGAGTCACCTCCATTGAACTTTTTTAACATTTCGCGGCACCATGCTAAGGTTTTTCTGGTCTTCGGTCGAAGTATTGGGAATCCATCTGGTAAAACCTTCCTGTCGGATAAATGTTCGTGTAATATTATTTGCACTTTACTTATACTAATGCCTAAGCTTGCCCAAATATGCTGGTAGATCACTCTCTCATCTTCCGCGGTAAGGAAAATTACGGAATGGAAATTTTCTTGTGTTAAATTCATTTTGAGGTGTAACTAGACTTTTTGATTGACACCAATTCAAAAAACAAATGACAAATTAATGTAATGTATCACAGTTACCAAGGAGTTCTATATTCAAAATTTAAAATAAGTTTTCAATATCAATGATTCTAACTGGCCAGTTCTAAAAACTTTCAGTGTCACCCTGGTATTGTTCACCATTTCTCAATATACATATATACCAAAATTCAAAATTATTCGGTTGTCTGAAAGTTGATTGAAATTTAATTGAAACAATAGCTTGTATTCCTTCATTCATAGTTACACATGTAAAAAGAAACATCAATTGTTATTTAACAGTATTAAAAAGTAATAATTCCATGAAGGTATATTCGGCAGATTATAATAGGATATCACTAAGTCAATTTCTATGGACGCAAACACAATTAGCAATGAAAGAATATTATTGTTCTCGAGGTATAATATTTTCCTTAACGCACACGATAAATCTTACTCAACTAACAATACGGTAGTCGAACGAATGAAAAGATGCGTGACAGTGCAAAAATGAATACAGTTTATATAACTTCGGCATCATGTTCATTGTTTACGATTGCCGTTGCGTTGCCTTCTTGCTTCTTGTTTTATAGGATATCAGTTGTGAAATTCTCCCTAATAAAATAGTAGGTGTATTTTGTTAAGGGGAAATTAAGAACTAAATTTATTTGTTAAACATAAAATGATAATTCTATCAAAATTTTAATAATGAATTGCTAACATATGGATTGATTTATAGAATACTAGTGACTCGCCCCGGCTTCGCACGGGTGCAACGTATTACACATATAAACTTTCCTCTTGAATCACTCTATATAAAAAAAGGGCATTAAGATCCGTTGTATAGTTTTAAAGATTTAAGCATACATATGGAGAGACAGACGGCGGGACGACATTGTTTTGTACAATGCAGTGATGAAATGGTGATTCTAACAAAATTATAAAAATGAATGGCTAAAATATGGATTGATTTATAAAACATAGTTTCTTACATCGATTAATAAATTAATGACTTATTGGGAAGCATAAGTCATTAATAATAATATTATGACTTATGTGGTGGGCGGTCGATGTATTTTACATAGTTTAAGTTAAAAGTTCCTTTATAAAGTGCTGAGGGACCGTGCGCCAACGTCCTACAACAATGGCGTCACAAAGTCGCCGCGAACTTTTGAAGTGCGCTTAATTTCACGGTGGACGAAGTAACCGAGTCTATCTGATTCGATTCGCTGGTTTTTCAATTTTGCAGCGCATCGATGTATTGCAGCGTTTTCGATACGGCCAAAACGGCTCACTGCCACTGCAGATTTAGCCACGCTTCGTAAAGATTGCCGGATTAGTTCGTGCACACGTTAACAGGATTTAGTTTAGGTCACAAACACAATGAAATAGTTAACCGCCATAGAATTGTATGGACGTTTCGATTGTTCAATAGTATTGCATCACAACAAAGCAATCCCTAGTACATAGTGAACATAAATCTCTAGTACTACGTGGATTGATATAGCATTTATTCATAATAATAAAAACATTACATTAAACAAAAGAGTAGAAAATTATTAGGTACGTTTTCCAATTCTATGTGAAAATACCTTTTCAAATAAACAAGTCTGTATAAATGGTCACTTAATAACAATATAAAGTTCAATTATTTAAATTATAAGCATAAACTAACCCAATACTCGAGCTCAAAACTTAATCGAAATAAATAAATATAAAAATCATTGCCAAGAAACATGTACATTGTATAGCATTCACGTAAAAACAAGAAATCTGTATAATACCTTTGATTGACACAAATGATCTCGTTCTATTTGGCTTTGGAATTTGTCTATTAGTTATCGTATTCATATCTTAGGATAAAGAATTTAGAGAAATATAATAAGGCTAATCTGCGACTTCAATGGGTTTGGTCATTTGCTGGGTCAAGAGGGTTGTCGAACACTCACTCTTTCATAAAAACAAATTCACACTTCTGTGGTTTACGAACGCATTATTTTATTCACAAAGTATTCAGAATCGTGCGCGACTTGCGGCAATGGCCAACTAACATGAAAAATTGCTTTATGCCATCAACAAAACTAACAACGTAATGGTGTTCGGATCGATCAAAAATTAAATTTGATTTATTATTTCTAAGTTTCCGCTACAAAGTTTGTTGACATAGTGAAAAAAAAAAAAAACAAAAATCGCTTCTTACTTTCTACATACAATACTAGTCTAGTTTGTTGCGCAAAGAAAAGCTAATGTGGAAATTATACTTATTTGAATGCTGGATTATTGCATACTTTTTTCACTCAAGCATTAACGTTACCGAATGCAATTATTTGGTTTAAGGTAAATCAGTATTTAGTACATATTACTTCGATTGCATGTGAATATCAAATTTAGGTAATACCTGACTTAGCATTTCTAACAGAAAATCAGCGAAGAAAATAAGTGAGGGGAGGAATTTTATTAAGTGTACGAATAGAATACGATAAATACTCGAATATTCCGGTCTAATTTTAACTAATAATCCTTTTAAATTCAGTCAGGATGAAGCGCGACTTGATTTATATTTAAATTTAATTATTTGTGAGTGTTTCGTCTCTCTGTCAACGTGTCCAGACGCTTGACATTATGTATCCGTATTTATAGTCTGTACTTGTCAAGTTAATAGTATGGTCCCCGGTAAACTCCAAATTGATGCAATATGTAAAAATCATTTATTATAAGAATATGACATTTCAATCCCTTAATATTACTCATTGTAGTACATATAGGCCTCAGCAGGCAGCCTCCTAGGTGATCTGGATTAAGTGTTCCTGACGTTAATGGCGTATAACCTAGCTTTTACGGATACATTGTATTTAGGGCATTCAGCGCTTCTAAAATTTATAAAATAAAGAATGTTTCAAATCTTTTTATCCCCTTTTAGCCATCGTGACATGCTTGTGTCAATATACTGTTACAATCAAAATAATGTTCGGTCAGCTGGGAGGTACTGAATACTTATTTTCCATTTTAGATGCAGGGTTTTAACCCCAGTGCCTCAACCAATACCAATACATCGTATTCGGTATACTTCGAGTCTATTGAAATATGAGTAAAATATTCATTGAAATCGTTGGATTTACGGCATTGATCGAGGTTAGATTTTCATAAATTCGCTCACTAGATTATAGAGTACATTTTCTCGATACTTGAGTGTTCTACTATTTATGATATTAAATTCCTTACTTAAATAAATAAATTAGATTTCTTGACAAATATATATATATATATATATATACATACATAATGGTAACTATAATATATACATAAATAATGGTAACCAACACATTAGTGAATCTTTGATGAGTATCGAAATAATTTTTGGTTTATAATAAAAACTTATCATTTACAACTAACCAGTTATCTATAGAAGAGCGAATTTTAAATGTGTTCAAACTGTAGCTAAAACAATGATAATAAAGAGAAATATAATTGGTATTAATTGAATACAATTATTTGGTTTTTGGTTCGCATCTTGCATACTAATACCAGACATACTCGCATCTTCAACATCAATGTGCACTTGATATTCTTTGTTCTTTTTTTAATTCACCGTTTTTTTTCCTTTTCAACTTACACTACCCTTACTGTTTCACATGTTTATACAGCATAGCTGAAGTGTTCAACATACCAATATTCAGAAGGGTACAAAAGTAAACAATTTAAAACAATGACATATAAGAAATTTTCAAGGTGGGTTGACAGTAGGCGGTCAGTCGTAAAGAAGCTAGTGTACACAACATGATTCACTAGTTATGCCGACCTAATGACGTACATGTGTAATAAAGGCTGGAAGATGAAAATGATCCGTAAGATGCCACGATATCAGCCACTTACCATCAGGTGAGCCTCATGCTCTAGATAGTTATTAGTTCAACCATAAATCTTAATTAAAATATAATCACATTACGTGCAAGTACCACACCATCAAAAAATACAACTTGAATACTTGTACATATATGTATAAACAAGATTGTTAATTTTGTTTAATATTCTGTAAGGGATGACCGAACACAAAAATTTCAAATTATACTTTTTAATATGAAAATTCTCTTTACTTGTGCGAGTCCAGGTGTATTTAACTTTTAACATCGAGTTTTAAAACAAACAAACGAATAAATTAAACAAACTTTTCGCAAAGTGAACCACTTGGCGTATTAATAATTTCAATTAAATGTTTCTATTTTCCCTTTTTATTGATGCCTCTCTAGCTCCTACTAGGTGTCTTCTTCTTCTTCAAACATGTTGTAACTAATTTAAATGTTATTTAAAAAAACAGCATGTTGGTACATTATTTTAGAATATACTAGCTGACGCTGCAAACGTTGTTTTGCCATATAAATAATTTCTAGAGGAATCGGAACGCGTTCAAAAATCGTTTGATAGGTTGACAGGTACAGTTTGTATGGGAAAATGAAATTGTTGCTATTTCGATTTTCCATGAAATTTTTCCATAATTTCACATCGTTGAAACCTTCCCTGAACTGCCACAAATATTTCAAAACCAAAATTAGCCAAATCGGTTCAGCCGTTATCGAGTTTTAGCGAGACTAACGAACAGCAATCCATTTTTATATATAAGAAGATTACCATACTTTATCGTGTTGCTTAGACTTTTTGATGTGTATATTTAGAGAATTGGCTTTCTTTGACTGGATTTTTTTACTGAGCTAACATCCAGCTCCAGCCCAGAACAGATACGACGAATGTTTGCGTTGCAAGCTTGATAACGTTCAGCGTTAAACCATGGGTGGGCATTCTCACCATGTGATATATATATGGATATATATGCGACTGAAGTGAAATAGTCTTATGCCGGACGCACGACGTCAATTGCGGCGTTCGTGCTCATCTCTCCAATCCTGGACATCAGAAAGGTCTTCTGCAAAGGGTAACATGCAAAGAGACCGCATCTTGTCCCAATGTTTACTTCTAAAGTCATTTTCGTATGTATTCATTTGGTGAATATGATGACACTGTCTTTTTTTTTTTTGTTTTTTTTTTTTTTTTTTGGCTTGACGAGCCACTGTTGGCCTTGGGGCCTTTACAGTTTCGCTGGACTTGAGGTAGCCGGGCGCTGACACTGTCTTTACGAACAGATGTATTAGTAGTTAGGTACCATGTGACGACGCGTGAATTCCCTATCCTACTTTTTTTTTGAAATCTACTAGTATCATTCAATATTAGTCTGTACGTTACTTGTATTTGATTAGCAAAAATAAATAATTTGAAGGCATCATGAAAAACAAACAAAAAATACTTATTTTAAATTATTTTGTTTTTGTACAAAATATAGTAAAGAATTAGAAATACATTTTAGATCATTTTAAAACTTTAAAGCGCGTTAAAAAAAATGAATGAATTATTAAGTTAGGATAGTGAGTGTACATAGTCTAGAGAAAAAAATATATAAATTTGCCTCGAATAACAATCAAGTAAACTGCAAAGATACCGTGACTCGTCTAACACAAAAGAACATAGCTTAACCCCTCCCAGCGGGACACATTAAGTATTTGATTTTATTTACTTTTCAGACGGCAATGCTCAGGCAATGCTTTTAGCTTTGTTTTTTATCCTCTCTACTTGAGCTGAAATTAAGCTTATACTGCTAAATGGCTCGTTGATTGATTTATCTGGTGAGTGAATGCTTTCTGTACTGTTGTCGTCTGAATTATTCTGTTTTTTTTTTTTTTTTTGTGAATTGACCACTTAATTTCTTGTCTAGTAAAATAGTTGACGACAAAAAGATTTAAGGGTTAGATCCTATTAGATTCTTAAAAATAAAAATTAATTTTTGTAAAATTCGATTCTGCTAGCTCCCATAACAAGTCTGAAAATCTAATAATGTGCCGGCATCTAATCAAAAACTTAATAGAGTATTATGTCCGATCATAAAAATATAATGGTAGAGTGCGTTTTGTTTTGCGGATCATAAAATGCAGTAGTCACGCACTGACCTCTACTATATACAAATTACTTTTCACACTTTGCCATTAACATCTACCGGTTTCCCGTGACTCTTACGACGGCGTCGGTCCACCTAAAGGGAGGTACGTCCACAACAATATATAAAAATATTTTCTTCTATAAATAAATACATATTATATATATACATATAAACACCTAGACGTTCATCACACAATACTTTTTCTGGTAGTGGGGATCGAACCCCACAAGGCGCAAGAGGCTCACTACGCCAATCGGGTCGTTATAAAAGCGATTGTGTTCAGTGTTCTTGAAGGAGAATAAATGTAATAACCAATTTCTGTAAAGGATGTGAAGTATGTAAACTAGATGCGCCAAGCATTGCTACAAATGCAATGGAACGAACGTAGTTAGATGTCAGGATTTTCGAACCGTGAGATAATCGTTCGCTTAGCTTGCTTGGTAAAGCGTCTGGGCGCGAAACCGCAGCGAACCCGCAGGTTCGAATCCCGCAACGCTTGACTTTGTTCATTTATCTACAAAAAATTACATTTTAAAACCAATTACAGCTTTAAAATAAGCGAAGTACCATTTCTGCGTACTTATAAATGAGAGCTTTTTACACAAGGTCAGATTGATAGACGTTTTCAATTTATAACGTTAATAGATTTTGCATTACAACAATTCTTCAACCAAAACTGCCGTAGGCCTTATTCAAGATTCCATTTAATCACTTCCATGAAGGTGGGCCGTGGATTAAATCCGTGATTAATGAGCGAGCCCCGTGAGGAGACACTTTCCTTTATAGATCCGCTTTGAATTGCGGTCGGAGAACGTTAAGAATGATTTATTAATAGTACAACGAAATATTAAAATCAAAAATATATTGTGTAAATTCAACTTGAAGGGGACTCGGAAGACAAATTTGTTGAAGCAGATTATGTCATTGAGCTTTGTTTTTTTTTTTATTTATAGATTCTTTCCCCGCTCAAAGTTTTTGTATTACACCAGGCACCACGCCACCTGCGTTGGGTTTTCAACAAGTTTTGTTGGAATTTGTTATTGGAAATATTTTTGTTCGTTATGGTATTGTATATTACATTTAAAAAAACGGTAGATATTTATTTGTTTTAGCCTTTAGTTTTTTCAAAAAAAAATAATAAAATTACTCTTCATTCCGATGAGTTATATGTTATATAACGAATAAATTTTTATAAAAGTATTTTCACACTGCAAAATAAAATAGAAAATGAAATAAAAATAACAGCTAGTTTCGAATTGTAAAGCAACTAGCTAAGCTAGAGCCGTCGTTCGTTTCTGGAGTGAGCGTTCTACTTCGCGATGAGTACAATTATATTATTAAGAATATAATAAATTCAACAATAATATAAACATAATATGAGTTGCCTATGAAAATGCCGTTCTATACGGAACATAGGGCGTTTTATATGCGTAATTCCCTGTATAAAAAGTTATTCTGATTTCAAAAGCTTACGAACATTATTAAAGCAAAACTGGTCTTTTGCTCTAGTCTGGGTTGACTCATTAGCTCGTCACAACAACCCTAGTCGACACACTGCCTAACGACACGTTTGAACTGCAGTACGACCTACAACTACTTTTTACCTTTTACTCTAAACTCGGCCATACTCCGAGTACGGGTAAATTTCGGACAAAAGCAATTGGCAAGTGTCAGTGACTTAATAATTGATCTTGCCCAATTTTTAATTGTTCCCGGCTTCTGAAGTGTTTCAAAGTCAAAGTCAAATATCTTTATTCAATATAGAAGCATTCACTTACTTATTGATAGTCAAAAAACTCTACCACCGGTTCGGAAGGTAAGCCACTGACCTGAGAAGAACCGGCGTAAGAAACTCAGCGGGACATTATTTTTTTTTACTTGCCAAAAAAATTACAAATATGTGTACAATTATTAAACTCCTATTAAACTCCACTTGAAAGAGCCTGGAGCGATCAATTCATTTCCAGAGTGTGTTATCATTCATATAATCACTAATACTATAATAGCCATTAACACACAAACGTTCCTTTACAAGTTTTTTGAATTTAGCAACGGATTCATTTTGAACGTTTTCTGGGATTTTGTTGTAAAAGCGTATACATTGTCCCATAAAAGATTTACTTTTCTACGCAATCTAGTTGAGGGTAGAACTAATTTATGCTTGTTCCTAGTATTTACATCATGCACATTACTAAATCTTGAAAAGTCATTCTTATTTTTGTGGACATACATAACATTAGCAAGTATGTACTGAGAAGCTACATTCAATATTTTTATTTCTTTAAACAGGTTTCTTAGTGAGTCTTTGGGGCCCAGGTTATAAACCGCTCGAATAACTCTCTTTTGCAGGATGAAAATAGTATTTATGTCGGCTGCATTTCCCCAAAGTAGAATGCCATAAGACATTATACTGTGGAAATAGCTAAAACATACCAGACGAGCCGTATCCACATCAGTCAACTGTCTAATTTTTTTGACTGCAAAGACTGCTGAGCTAAGTCTACTCGACAGTTTATTAATATGGGGGCCCCACTGCAATTTGGCATCTACGGTTATGCCAAGAAATACAGTCGAGTCAATGAGGTCTAACGCTTCCCCATGTAAAAGTACATCAGTTTTTACACTTTTTTACGTTGGGAGTTGTAAATTTAATACATTTCGTTTTTTTACTATTCTTTAAGTTATTAGCACTAAACCAATGCACTACAGTGGAGAGAGTATTGTTAACTTCGTCATAATTTGAAGAATGTCGTTTAACTTTAAAAATTAAAGAAGTATCATCAGCAAACAATACTATCTCATGATCATTATTTACAAGATAGGGCAGGTAATTTATGTAGATGAGGAAGAGAAAAGGCCCCAGAATAGATCCCTGTGGAACCCCCATACTTACCAGGGCCCCGGGAGATCTCTTGCCATTCACGTCAACTCTCTGAACACGATAGCTCAAGTACGATGTCAGAAGATTGAGTGCGACATCTCTTATACCATAGTGGTGTAGTTTCCTGACCAGAGTGTCATGCTGTACACAATCAAATGCTTTGGTTAAGTCACAGAATATACCTAAGGCATAAATATTCTTCACAAGCTGGATACCCGCATCTGTTGTTGAGCGACCCCTAGTAAATCCATATTGCTTGTTATGCAGCAATTTATGTGTACTAAAATGGAGTAACATTTGATTCAAAAAATTTTTTCAATAATTTTACTAAGAGTTGGTAGTACTGAAATAGGTCTAAAATTGCTGGGGTCAGAAGTACTACCAGATTTGATCACCGGAATAATCTTACTATGTTTCATAAGGTCAGGAAACTCGCCACGTTGAATACAAATTGTTTGTTGTGCCATATCCCGAGACACTATCAAAACTTTATATAGAAATTTTAATTCTATCGGCTCAGTTTGCCCTTGGGACGTAGTTTGTTGACGCCGCTGTTTTCGAACAGTGAGACGAACGTTTTCCGGTCCCGATTCGAAATCATACAAGATAAAATGTACCTGAGACAATTTATTTCGGACCATTTGTGTTTTTGTTTTTCAATGATTTCAAAGTTTCCCTTTTCGACTTTTTTTATTTTTATTTGAAGATTATGAATCAGCGTATATTTTGCATAAACATATACCTCAAATCTACAGCTTTACTGGCATGGAAGTTCATGGACGACGGTACTAACTCAACAAAAGGCAAACTTTATATTACAAAAAGTTCTTATGCTAAAGATACGAAATCTTTCCAACTTCTTTCCCAAGCTCTATAATATACAATTTATACAATATACTAGCGGACCCGACAGACGTTCAGAACACACGTCTTAAATCTGACAACAACTTATAAATAAAAAAAAATAACAAAAAAAAATCGAATTGTGAATCTAAACCATGCTCAAATCGAAGACACACAAAAAATTTCATTAAAATCGGTCCAGCCGTTTAGGAGGTGTTCAGTGACATACACACGTAGGGAAGAATTATATATATAAAGATAAGTGACGTATGTGCAAGTTACATAAGATCACCGGGGCGCCCGAAGCACTGAACATCGCGATATTACCGCGTGTTCATAAAAAATGATGAAGCGACCGGGCGCCGACAGGTGAACGCAATTTAACACATCTGATATAACACGCAGCTATTCTTTTCACTGTCAAGAATATTAATGTACTATAACTCACTGAAACCCCAATTTTTCGGATTAATGTAAGGTAATTCCTTACGCCTCATAAGGGCGTGTGTAAACGTCCGTGAGGAAATTAAAGGAAAACCCACATGAGATATTTTATGCCCCTTACCAGATGGTATGTAATCCAGATGGATTTCAATATTGAATTTTTTTTGGACAAACCAGCCTGAAAAAGTTCTAATACTGTGAAAATATTCAAAGTCAAGATTTCTTTATTCAACATAGGCTTATTTTAAGGTCTTATTGAACGTCAAAAACTACATATTAACTTTGATATCTATAACATTTAATGCACATTGCCATAATAAATCAAAGCATCAAGTCTCGTGAATCGATAGCTTTTTATTAAGAAGAATAGCGTCAAATCCCTAACGAAAACTCTGCGTCAGACTTTTTCATACGGGCCTTCAATAAAATGTCTATTCGTCAAATATTTTACTACATAAAGCGACTTACAACGTTGCAAACTATGTGAGTTAGTATATACGTACAAAAATGTATGATACGCCAGGAATTTCTAATAGAATTGTAATAAATGTATGAAAGACGCATTGGAAACAACGGGCAAATATAAAAACTGTTCCAATGGAATAAATTTCTAGTATTGTTTTGAAGTAGTCTCAGAACACATCATTAGGAATGCTAGTAAGAGTTTTTCAACCAGAAATTATTATTGTCTACTTTAGTAGATTTTTTAAGGATTGCAAGTGGCATCAAGTCTACGCCTGTGGTCAAACAGATACGTTATACTACGGTCCACCACCAGTTTTTCAAACTATTAATTTTATCTCCGACAATTTTAGCCTCAGTGTGCTGCAAATTACTTAATAATTTTATATATACAATGTACTAAAAATAGATTAATTTAAAATATTTTTTAATGAATATTTTTCAGGACAAGATTTTACGCAACTTTATCTAATTCCAAACTAAGCTTGGAAGAACTATGGATACCAGGTAACTAAACATTATTTTCACATCGTAAATAAATACATATTGTAGATATGTAAACACCCAGACACTAGAAAAACACTATGTCCAGTCTCTAGCGCAATAGATGGGTCCATTACTCCAATTGGATCGTTAAGTAATATGATAATAACTGAGTTAGGACCACGCAATAGCGTTCGATGTTGCACGAATGGGCAGGTCAATCCGGGTAAGCCCCACTACCCAGAAGACCGAAGTCGGAACTTCGGTCTGTTCGGGTAAGTACCACGACCTCACAGAAGACCGAAGTGAAGTGGAACTGTTATACTTCTGCGTTTCGTCTGGATTGAGGTAGCCGGGGCCCACTTTATTAAAAGATGGCAACGCATCCGCAACCCTACGGGTGTTGCAAATATCCGTGGGCAGCGGTTATCACTTGAAATCAGGTGAACCGCCAGCTCGTTTGACTTCAACTTTCTCACATAAAAAAAATATGAAAAAAAAAAATCACATTGTATTTGTTGAACACGCGAAATGAAAACTACACCGAAGTACATCGGATGTGTGAAATGCGACGCAGACTCCATCATCAAATTATGCGGATACGATTAACAGAGCGGACGGGTTTTTGGGGGCGGCAATTTCGTTTACGTTAAAGCTCGGAACGGTTTTCGTCGTACGCAATACTGAATGCTCATGGTTTTATTCACAACGACAATAACGAATGGATTAGTGTAGTATGTATGTATGGTATGAATGTATGTATGGTATGTATATATATGGTATGTATGTATGGTTTGTGAATAGACGCATTTATAACTAATTATAAGTAACAGGAATGCATCATGAGGAGAAATTGTGTGCCAGAATTAAATTGATTTATAAATATATGTAGTCCAGCCTACTACTGTCTCTATTAATAATTAGCACACTCTGCTACAATACGTAGTCTGTTTTTAGAGTTCTGTACCCAAAGGGTGAAACGGGACCCTATTACTAAGGTTCCGCTGTCTGTCTGTCTGTCCATCTGTAAGTTGAAATTTTCACAAATTATGTATTTTGTTGCCATATTGTTGTCACAAATGATGTAATCCGTTGCCGCTATAACAACAAATACTAAAAAACAAAATAAAAAATATTTAAGTGTTTCTTCTCAACACACATGATTGTTTTGCAGTTTTTATAGATATATTACCGTTTTTAAAACTGTTTACGATTATATCGCGTACTATTTCATTTAATAATTTATCTATTATGTGAAGAATGACAATAAATGCTTGAGCTTTGGCTCTTGCATTGGGCTGGTCTGCCCGGGACAGAACCTACCCTCAGATAAGACGGGTAGGATCAATTTATTTTAAATTTCATTCGGACAGAAGGGTAATCGGAGCCACTTAACAAAAGATTGACAAAATAAATGGAATGCCACGGGTGGTATGGTGATCTGTGAACTGCGTACTTCTGTATCGCTTTATTAAGTTAAAAATGTTTTAATTTCAGTATAGATTTTGTTTCAACGCATGGGCAGATAAAGCTGTATAATAATAAGCGACAGTTAAATGATCCAATTCCAATGAAACTTAAACGTAATGTTTGTCCTTATACAATTCCGATAGAACTTTCTAGACCATCAGGCCCGTTAAGCATTTCGATTGAAGTCAATAAACGTGAACGTTCGAAAATTGAAAAGCCGTACACGGCGGGCATTCGTATCGGATCGTCGACACAAAACCAATTTACAAAAAGGGCACCCTCTGAATTGACCCTTCACGCCGCACTCGGGCAAGCAATACGGACGGCTATCGGATTCGAAAAAGACCACCGTTGATTCCTCACTACATAGTATAAAATAAAGTCGCGCGCTGTCTGTCTGTCCCTATATATGCTTAGATCTTTAAAACTATGCAACGGATTTCGATGTTTTTCTTTAATAGATAGAGTGATTCAAGAGGAAGGTTTATATGTATAAATCATGCATGATTAGAGAAACACAGATAATTTTTGAGATTTCTAATGCGATGTCGAAAACAAGCATTCAGCATTGCACCCGTCCGAATCCGGGACGGGTCGCTAGTCCGTACCTAAATTGATTTAAAGATCCGATCTTGCACTTTACCTTATGTACGAAATTTTAAAATTCTATTTTTCCGTTCAGAATTTTACGTTTACAGACTTGACGGTGACTTGAACAAATAGATCAAGGGCACGCAAGCGTAAAACTTTATTGACGCTGCCATCGTGTATGTGAATATTAATCATGAGCTTTGTTTCAATAATTTCTATATGAATTGCAAAATGGAAAAAAATGGTGACAACGTAGTCTTGTGTGATTGGTTCAATTCTCTTTTGAACCGGGGAAAAAGCAGCCGAAACATAATTGATATTGTAGATATTCATGGTCAGTGGTAACATCAGTATGGTCTATAACCAGTTCGACTTCCTCTTATGCTCTTTCATGTATTTCACCATAATCATAAATTCAGCCTGTTCGAGTCCACTGCTGAAGGCCTCGGCCATAGACTTTTTTAAGTGAAAGCTTCTTTAGGCGCGTTGAACACTTTTTGTGTGAATAAAAATCATGGAACTCGCGTCATCCTCACCGTACGCTTTCTATGAGCTATTTTAAAAAATGAATGCACAAAAATATATTTGCAGTTTTAACGGTGGTAGGGCCACGGTATTCACTGTTGCACGAATGTGCAGGTCCGTCCGGGTAAGTACCACGACCTCACAGAAGACCGGCGTCAAGTGGAAGTGTTATACTTCTGCGTTTCGTCTGGTGAGTGGGGTTGTCGGGGCCTACTTTATCAAAAGGTGGCAACGCATCTGTAACCCTACGGGTGTTGCAAATTTCAATGGGCGGCGGTTATCACTTAACATCATGTGAACCGTTTGCCACCTACTCACATAAAAATCATGGATATGATATAAATACTGTTGTTATCGTACGGAGTGCTCATAAAATATGTAGAATTAAATATTCTACAATTTACCAACAGCATATATCGTCAGTGATCAATTTATTTAACGGCCTGCAGTTTCGTTACTTTCAAGCGGTGAGCGTTTTAATAAAATGTGTAAATATAACCAGAATTTTTGAATACATCGATATATTTTGCAAATCGAATTTATCGAATCAAAAGTGCTGGAGGTTTCATTCGAAAGCCCCTCGAAAATTGGAGCCTAGCAGCACTCCAATACTTGGTATAAGCTCTCCGACAGATTGGAAACATTGAAGTGATGTTCTGAAGCATCTTGAGTTGCTTCAGTTCCCTTTGAGGCGGCATCAAAACTCCTTTTTTACGGAAGGGGTGACAAACAAGCAAGTACCCTGCTTGTTTATCATTCATTCCACAAAAAATAAATTTAAGTGATAACAGATAGCACTTGATATTTGCGATAATAACGAGTCTTATCTTCTATATTTAACAGAAAGCGCTATATTCTGAAACCTCTCAAAGTCACTCTGTCCGGAAATAACTACTGCTGGCAACAATTTATTCAATAAAATTTTTGCCCGTGATTTTAAAATCAGCATTTGAAAGAAATATTATTAGTAAACTTTATTTTAATAAAATTTACATTTCAAATTCAGTTTTGTTTTTGCGGAACGGAACACGTTGCGATTGAACTAAATGAGATTATTTTATGCGAGAAGGTGGTCAGCGAGCTGACGGTTCATCATCATCATCATCAGCCGCAAGATGTCAACTGTTGAACATGGGCCTCCCCCTTAAAAAGTCACAACGAACGACCCTTTGCCATTTTCATCCACCGCTTGCCCGCGACTCTTATGATGACGTCGGTCCACCTAGAGGGAGGCCTTCCAACGCTATGTCTTCCGATTCGTGGTCGCCACTCAGAACCTTTATACCCCATCGGTCATCAGTTCTTTGAACGATGTACCCTCCGATGACTCCGGTTCTTCAGTCAATTTCTTTGGTCCGGACTTTGTCAATTGATAACCACCGCCCATGGACATTCGCAAAACCGTCCACTTTCTAATAAAGACGAAACGAAACGCAGAAGTATAACACTTCCACTTAACGCCGGTCTTCTGTGGGATCGTGGTACCAAGCCGGACGTACCTGCCCACTCGAGCAACATCGAAGACTTTTGCGTGGCCCTACCACAGCTATTTGTTGAAACGAACCACTGTGTGCATGCGGAGTTGGTAGAAAATAAATAAAAGATAAAATTGATATCTACCATAATTGTTACTTACTGATTGAAACAAAATTTAATATCATTATTGTAAATGCCCATAGTGTTGCACATCAACTACGTATTATGAAAACTTAACAGTGTGAAAAAATTGCTATGCAAGAAGAAACAATCAAGGTTATCTTCATCTTAAAACTTTGCATGTTGACAAGTAAAACGGGACCCTATTACTAACACCCAGTTTCCGAAAGCTCAATCAATTTTAATTTACGATAAATCTCTAGTCAATCGCTGTTTAACATGATCTGAGTTGCTAGAACGTCTTAAACAACATTGATTTTGATTTGCAATTAGTCACTGATTAACAGACAATCAACAGAAAATCGAGTTTCAGAAAGCGTTTTTCGGTGGTCAAAGAGTTGTCAAAAGTTTTATTAAGTAATATGTCAATTTGGACGATCAATCGTTGGTTTAAAATGTTATTTATCAAAAATCTTAGTTTTTATTAAAAATAAACATAATTCCCTAATACGTTGTTAGGACATTCATGTGTTCTATTACCTATTTATTATTTATTATTATGCGAACATACCATGTGATTAGAAAAAATACAAAATGCAATTCAAAAGTTAATAAATAATATGAATTCTTTCTTTTTATAATACTTACTTGTTTATTATTGATAAAAGTTCATTTTTTTCACGTTCTGTAAAGTTTTTTTTGACATTTTCCATGTATTTATATAAATTAAATTTTATTGTAGCTCGGATTTTTACGTTGGCAATCACACGGTGACAGGACTGGATAGTGACGTTAATTTAAGTTTTGTTTAAAAAGGGACAGCTATACAATAGAAAGAGTTAGTTGAAGTAAATCATTCATTTCATTCATTATCATTGGTTATACAGTGATTCTTGAACAAACCTTCCAGAAACCCAAGTGAGTTTAACAAGAGATTAACAGCTGATCATTTTTGACATAGTGTTATGTGATTGCTCCTTTCGATTGGCCTTTCGGAAACTGGGCATAAGACTTATTCTTCTTCTTCTTGGATTAATGGTTATTACTAAAACTCCGCTGTCTGGCTGTTTGTATATTTGTCTGTATGTTTGTCTTGTCACTGTCACTAGGCTGTATCTCATAAACCGTGACAGTTAGACAATTTAAATTTTCACAGATGATGTACCTCTGTTGCTGCTATAACAGAAAAGTATTAAAGTTGGGCTCCCATACAACAGCATGATTATTTGCCGTTTTTATAGATAATGGTATGGAACCCTTCGTGTGCGAGTCTGACTCGCACTTGGCCAGTTTTTATTTTATCTCACGGCACTAATATATGATTAATCCTCTTGATGTTCCCAACCTTTATGACCAACCTGCGTAAAGAAAATCCATTGGCTGCTAAAACAATTTATGTTATACTATATGTTAAAATATTACTCTGAAGAAACGTTGGCCCCACATAACATACGTCATGAACTGCATACCATGATCCAGAGGCTATTGACCATTTGAACAAACTCGACAGCTTACAGCTATAGCTAATGCTGGAAATAGTATTAATCCAAGAATTGTGTATTATCCGTACTAACGATCGGTTACAATATTCTATCCACAGATAGATTTCTTTACAGGAGATAGAATTTTGACGTAAGTATTAAGGAGCTAATTTCAAATACCTATCGCTAAAGCCAAAAATCTATCAGTAGATACAATATTGAAACCAGCCCTGAAACCGTATTGCCATCGCCGGGGTAAGGTAACGATGACAGTTACCTTACTTCATAATTATTATTTTTTTTTATGTAAAAGAGTGGCAAACGAGCTGGTCGCCTGATGTTAAGTAATAACCACTGCCCATGGACATTTCCAACGCCCGTACGGTTGCAGATGCTTTGCCACCTTTAAATAACCTTAAAGTGGGCCCCGGCTACCTCAATCACCAGATGTAACGCAAAACTGTAATAATTCTACTTAGGCCGGTCTTCTGTGAGGTCGTGGTACTTACCCGGATGTACCTGCCCATTCGTGCAACAGTGTTGCGTGGTCCTACCACCGTAAAGAATCTGTGATACGAATCGTTGCTCTAAGAAATCAGGGAATTAGGGAATTTTTTTTGGAATTTACGTATCACTAAAGTATAATGCTTGGTTGTTTCTAAATGTTTTTCTTGTTTTTCTATGTTTTCATGTTTCTTGCAAATTTCTTTCTAACTATGCAGCCAGCGTAAACATAGAAGTTAAACCAGCTATTATAGATTGTACGGGCGTATAGACGAATGAGAGTTTGCTTTTTAAATTAAAACGGAACACATGAAAAGTAATAAAACGCAATAACCGGAATCGCTCTTAGGTAAAAACACATGAGCGCTTAACAATCTGTTGACGCCAATAATCGCGCTCCGAATCCGTTCCCATCCGTTAAATAAACAATGAACCGGCAATATTAAAAATCTGACGCTAAAGGGAAAATTTACACCGGACTTCCTACCGTACGAATATTATTTGGCCCGAGGGGGATTTTAAGACTTCTTTATTTATATGAAACGATCAACATAATTAAAGGAGTTTATTTTCACGTTAAAAATGATATAAGGGCTAAATAAAAACTGTTTTTTGTTATAAATTAGGTAAGAATTTTTGAAATTATTTTACAATCCTATCGATAATCGGTTGCTACTTTCAACCATTATATGAACCGAATTTATCGAAAACAGTGGTTGAATCTTTTTATTTGACCGCACTGTATGACGAATAAAAATTGTATTTATTCATTTATATATTTATTGTACACAAAACACAAGATACAAAAAAAAATAATGAAAATGAAAATAATGTACAAAAGGTAAGCTTAACTCAATACATGAGCCATGCCAGCCAGCCTGGTGAGAACATAGGTGACTGAAGGTAACCGGAAATGTGTTCAGTGCACCCAGATATTCCTATAACATACCCTACATAAAAAATATAAAAAATAAAAAAATATAAACATTAATATATGTCATGTATAATATATGTATTAATGTAATATTAATACTTCATTGCAACTTTCTATACAAATTCTTCAATTCTTCTGATCGCCGAACAACATTTAATAAAATAAAAATAAACTCGCGATTATAACCACAATCCATTCCGAGGTATGATTAGAAACGCCGTGCAAAGTTTTATGTTAAAGCTGTACTTGAGTCGCAGGGACGGCGGATTACTGACATAAAACCCACTTGACATTTCGAAATTAGGCAGCTGCCTTTTCAATACAGTCATGTTGTCCTAAATTTCTCTATGAAAAATTTGAAAGCAGTGAATGAGTGCTAAGTATCTAGAACGGCTCCATTAAGTGGTAAGCTGACGTTGAACAGGTAATATGACATGTACTAAAATATTTCGTAATAAATAAAATGAAAAATATTGTCTATTTTGTATAGAAAACATTGCAGACATTTCCATGGACCCGTAACATTCTAAAGATGACTTCACACACTAGAATAAAATATTACAAGCTAATAAAAGATCACAGTTGAGCGAAGACCAGTCCATTCGCAGCAGCAGTAAACGAATTGTCTATATTATCTGTAATTTTTCGACAAGTTTTAAGGTATTCAGTTATAATAACTTACTATGTATGTTTTGTTGTAGTATGTTTATCGAAAAACTTGTTTATTAATTTATGATACAATCGGCCGTCTTTAATATTCTAGCCGTCTGTAGACTTAGTTACTATAGATAATATACATAAGCTCAACAATACTTTCGTCAAATACCTATCGGTAATAACAAAATAAATAGGTAGGATATTTAAACCGGCCGCGTCACTACATAGTATAAAACAAAGTCATCCCGCTGTCTGTCTATCCCTATGTATGCTTAGATCTTTAAAACTACGCAACGGATCTTCATGCGTTTTTTTACTAGATAGAGTAATCAAGAGGAAGGTTTATATGTATAATAACTTGCACCCATGTGAAGCCGGGGCGGGTCGCTAGTATCATATAAAACTGTGATCTGTTTAGAGAAATTATGAGGCTAACTCATACTTCTCACCTCATTCTTATAAAAGAACGATATGAATGTGTAAGTAATGAATAATTATCCCCGAACTGAACCGAATTGCTTTCATTATTTTTTTCGCACCATTATCTATGTGTCGCTTATGCTACGATAGTTCGAATATAAATTTAAAAACGGCAAAGCTATAATTCCTAAATTGTGAAACGGGTAACTTTACTCGGATTTTGTATATGCAAATTAGGGGCGTACAAGCTAACCAGTCGACAATCGCCCGTCAATTATTAGACGCACGAGCAATCCAGAAAACCCGTCGACTTTACGACCGCCCACTAAAATAAACCGCCTTTGATCAATACGATCGGAGGACAAGTGGAACGAAAGAGAGAACTTGACGGGGACACTGGCGGAACGTGGAGGGCACTCTCAGTTCGGCATCAAACGCTCCCCAAGAGTTCATCGCGAAGTAACACATCAGCGTTTCTGTAATTTGACGAGCGACAACCGTGTCAAGCACTCCGTTTTCGGAAGTGAGTGGGGAAAAAATTAATTAGCCTTAAGATACTTGTTGTATCATTAACTAGCGAAACGCCCCGGCTTCGCGCGGGTGCAATGTATCATCATATAAACCTTCCCCTTGAATCACTCTATCTTATCTACTCTATCTTGAATCTTATCTAGTAGAAAAACCGCATCAAGATCCGTTGCGTAGTTTTAAAGATCTAAGCATAGATAGGGACAGACAGACAGTGGAACGACTTCGTTTTGTACTATGTAGTGAAGAGAACTAACAAAAGAAAAGTCCGTGCGAAACATGGGGGACTATATTCGTATAGAAGTTGAGGGGTCAGTAGGTCTACTGACCTTACAACTTATATCTTTTTTCGTCTCCTGACCATAACGTATTGTTCTATTGTAGTTTCTTCTTCATACACGGATAACTTAATACACTGCAACTTGTATCTAAGTACAAAGCCAGGTAAGCATGATAATGTTGAACTAATAAATAACATAATTTGTACATGTGTTCGTTACCAATTCACGCGAAGACAACTGAAACAATTTTAATTTTAATTCAAATTGTATAAGATCTGATTTCGCTTAAATGTTATAATTCGAAGAGGACTTCGAGAGTCTTGACGCGACCTTAACTTAATTTGTACGTACGTCATTTAAATGGCGCAGTATTGAGGTGTTGGATTATTAAATCAGTAAGGTAAATGAGTCTTTCGTCAGATTTGTTCAGAAGAATTCTCTGTACAGATGACTCAGTATCTGTTACTGTATCTTTTTCTATTCCGGTTTCTGTTCTGTCTCTTGAGCCCTTGAAGATTATTTGTATTAAGTTTTAAAGTGAATCTATACTGTTGAAATACCTAATTACTAGCAGTTTATCAAGCATGTTTAAAAAGTTATACCCCTAAAGACATCGATTACTCGTACTAAAATACATACAGATGTAATTTAACATAGTAGTAATAGCGAAAATAGAACGTTGGATTATTGTTTTTTGTGAAAAAAAGGGTTTTTGTTGTCAGAAGAATAAAAAGAAAAAAAATCCTTGTTACAGGCAACAGTCTCCTAGACTGATGAAGTCTTGCTAATTTACCATAATTGCGAGGGATTATCCATGCGTCTGTCATCCGGTATTAGTACTTCGTTCTTTAATGCAATAATATAATAATAATAAAAACGGTAAAAGTCCGTCGCATCCTATGTAGTAATAAACGTATTACTTTCACAAAATAACCTTAACGTGTTTCGTGGTCAGCTGACAAAATAATTATCTATCTGCCTACTCATTTTCAAGCTGTATGTATATATGAGACATTGTTTCATGGGAGCTTGAATTTATCCAGGCATATTAAACTTATAAATTTGAGAGAGAATAATAACGAAACAATGCCGTTGCTTGTAAATAATGGCTAGATGTATTTTTTTCTGAAACGAACAAATCCGTTTCACACCTGCACTGCAATAATGGGGTTCATTTTAGCCAACTCGAGAATTTTTTGCTACAAACTGCGGAAGAAAATTACAGCTAGAAAATTAGTTTCGTCTATAAGAAAGAGTCTATTTCACTTTCTCAAGATGAGAGCTTATCATTTATAATTTGGCTAAAGCGAGATATTTCAAATTCGCTTTCGCAATTTCAAACTTTCAAAAAAATAAATAAACGCAAATTGAAAAAAAGTTAATTAATATGAATTTGAAATACAAAGGCCTGTTTGTTGTATACACACGTCAACCCATGATCGTTTCCACACAAGTGCTTTTGTAAAATTTTATTTTAACTTTTAGCAGTGGGTAGGAATTTCTAATTACAAGCATTTCAATTAAATTACTTTTATCATTATAAATAGTCACCTGAGGCTGTTCTAAGTGTATCCATTTTTTTATCAAATTCTAGATATCAATAATGATTAATATTATAATCCCTCGTAATTAATTAAATACATTCATTTGAACTTATCTCAAAAAGTGCGTGATCTATGGGCAATTAGTGTATAATAATTTAATAGCATTTAAATAATATGATGTTATGCTTATGATGCTTATGATGCTTTTTTCTGGAGTTGAATTTATAATTTGTAACCCAGTGATATGTCCACTCAGCCACGAGAAGTTTTTAGTGGTTGGAACTGTATTAAAGTAATACTGTGTTTCTTCCAATAGTTAAATGGACAAAATTTACAGTGCAGCTACGGTCAAATGGTACCAAAGAGATAGCAAATGTAAGCAGAAACTTGATTCGAGAGGTAACATAACAAAACAAATGAAAACAATGATGCAGTAGGTTGGATTATGATGTCATTATAGTTCTACGTTTATACCCCGGTAATACCACACTGTGCCATTTAAAAGGTAGCTTACAGAATGTTCAATAAAAGCGTAAAATGTTATTAGTAAATTACGATCTGAAGATGCAAATTTTACTTCGCTTGCGGCTTCTGATTTGTAATTAACATCAATCAATATTATTATTAATAAATACAATGAAAATATCTAGTTTACATAATGATTATGAGAAACAACAACATTCGGTTATCTTTTAGTATTTCGCATAGTGAAACATATTTTTTTTTGTGATTTTTGATAAACAGAGCATACTGAGCCGTATAACAAATACATAGGATATAGTTTAAAGGATGCGTTCCTTTTTTGACGTATGATTTAAATTAGTTTTAGTGAAAATATTACACGGTGGAATGCAGCCGGAACGCAATTTCATTTGAAGTCACACGCAAAACTAATAATGGCTCCGGTGAAGCTGACGTTTTTATTAAGTTTTAGCGAACAACAATAAAAGCTTACTACTTTGTGTATTACAAAACTTTTCATTTGAAACTCTTGGAAATATACGTGCGTGAAAAATGTTCTGAAATGATTATTAATTACGGTATTTTTTTTGAAAAATTTGTAATGTAACCGTATAAGTTCTATAATTAAAATATCACTACATATTACAAAACAAAGTCGTCCCGCTGTCGGTCTGTCCCGAATGATCTTGATGCGGATTTTTTTACTAGATACAGTGATTCAAGAGGAAAGTTTATATGTATAATATATTACACCCGTACGAAGACGGGGCGGGTTGCTAGTTACAAATAAATCCAAATGGACGCACCCTCTGAACATGAATGAGTAGACTCAAGTCAATTCACCGATCAAACACACGAAGACACTTTAATATTCTTGTGTATAACATAGTATAGTCTTATTTTATATTTATGTAGTACATATAGCGTATAACATCCGTCTGCCCCGTCAAGTCGTGCTTTATTAAATTTTTAGGGTTCCGTACCCGAAGGGTAAAACGGTACCCTTTTACTAAAACTCCGGTATCTTCCCCTGGCTGTATCTCATGAACCGTGATAAAAATACAGTTGAAATTTTCACAGATGATGTGTTTCTTTTGCCGCTATAAATGCTAAAACAAATGCTAATAACAGAATAAAATAAAAAAATATTTAAGGGGACGGACACCCATACAACAGAGATTTTTTTGCGGTTTTTAGAGATAGCTTTGTGCGCGAGTCCGACTCGCATATGGCCGGTTTTTTTCGTCACCACTTATGAATGCCTAGGTTTTCGCCCGCGGCTTCGCTCGCGTTGAAGCCCTTAAATAAGTATCTTCCCTTTACAACACTTTTTTCCAATTAAAAAGTAGCCTATGTCTTTTCTCAGGCTCTAGACTTTGGCTTCGGTTTTGGTTTTGGTTGTGAAAGCGAGACAGAGAGTGACTTTCGCCTTTATAATATTAGTATGGAAGTATGGATAAACAAGTTTAGTGAAGAAACCAAGTCAAGATTATATCATATACCTTATACCAAGTCGAGATTATATTAAGAAAAGCATAGAGTTTTGTACCGCATTAACAACTTCCTTGAACAACTTATAGCTGAAAGAAAAAAGGTCGTTTTAATTGTGAAAAATTGAAAATTTCATTCATTCATCATTTAACATGTTTTAATGAGGTAGCAGTGGATTATTCTGATTATTCTGACTATTGAGTTCCGCGTTCATTGAATTCAACGCTTAGTGCTCTTTTGAACGCGCATGAATGGACTATCTGACGATGATTATGCATTTCCGTTTCACAAAACATTTCAATTAAATGAGTGAAAAAAAAAAAATGAAGATGCATTGAATGAGAAGTTATAGCTGTAATTATCATTCGTTTGGAAAATAAGAGGTCCCCTGCAAAAAACGGTGTCGCATTTCAATTTAAATAGATGTTTCTTGCAATTGAACCATTTAATTAAGAGTGAATATAATTGAGTGAGAATTTGAGAGAAGATTTAAATAAAATGCTTGTGCAAAATAGAATTTTATTTAGAATATATTTTAATTCTTTCGTTCGCTTCTAGTCATTTGAATATATCAATCATATTATTGTCAATATTTTAGTTTGATTTTATCAAAAAGTGGGTAAAACATGTTATGGATGTGTTTAACATAAATTAAGAAAAGCGGTTGAAATGCAAACTAGTTTGTGGATATAATTATATAATGATGATACTGATAAGTACATCATGGATAAGGACCCAACGTGGTGGGTCATACCTATTACATAATAATTTATACTCATGTATGTACACGCGTAAGAAGTTATACTTATTTAGCATAAAGACATTAAATGCAACTGATAACGGTTAAATTATTACTGGTAAATATTAAAAAGTTGTTACTGGTTGCCGTTGTAATACTGTGAAAATGGTTGCGAATCAACTTAATCATGTCGATTTTTGAGGGTCGGTGTGCGCGCGCATCGTAAAAATTTTTCTCCCTTAATTTTTTCCAAACGCGCAAAAAGAAGTGTAACTTCAAAAGCTTGATTTTTTTTATATGTGTTTCGATAAACTTAAAGGCACAGGTGTTGTAAATTCGGTTTTCCCCTTCGTAATAAGTACTTCAAATAAATAAAAAGTATGGAATAAACTTTCAGTTTCGATATTTTCCGAAAGGACGAAACTCTCACAGGTCTTACTGCATTCTGTTAATCGCTTTTCACAAGAAGCTTCAACAGTTTCTTTTTCGTTTCAGATAAATGCGGAAGAAACTACGAGGTAAAGCTGTAAAGAATCAAGGCGCTTTCATTTTTCATTCATTTTGTAAAGCATGTTGGCGCTGGCAACACTGTATACAAGTTATGACGTTATCTACTCGAGCCAAGGGACACATGGTTGCATGTAGCAGCGGTCACTTGGATTTCGGCCGCTTTCCTGGACGGTGATATAACCACTAGTGCTGCTTGTCGTTAGAATAGTTGTTAATATTCAAGTTCAGTAATAGTTAAAATATTAGGATCAAGGTAAAAACGTTAGAACTCTTATAAAACAGTTTGTAAATACAGAAAATATTACAATACAAGACCTATTAACTCACTTTCCAGCCGCCTTCAGAAACGGAGGAGATTCTCAATTCGACTGTATTTTTTTAATGTTTGTTACCTCAGATCTTTCGACTGGGTTAACCGGTTTTGATGTTTCTTTTTTTTATTTGAAGGCTGATGCTCCCCACGTGGTCCCATATATAATTTCATTGGTATTGAATCCGGGGCTCCGGAGATACTGTAGGCAGCCCCTGAAAATCAATTATAAAATTAATATAGATCGAGATTTTTCAAGTCGGTTTTGTTTTTCGTTAATAAAAAACATCTACTTTTATTATTCAATATTCCTGTTCGAATTAAAATATCACTACATAGTATAAGAAAAGTCGTCCCGCTGTCTGTCTATCCCTATGTATGCTAAAGATCTATCTTTAAAACTACGCAACGGATCTTGACGCGGTTTTTTTTTTACTAGAGAGTGACTCATGAGGAAAGTTTAAATGTATAACACCCGTGCGAAGCCGGGGCGGGTCACTAGTATTTTATAAAGAAGACCTGTTCAAGCGCCTCGTTTGCCATTAAAATTTTTTAATGTTTTAATTTGTGTATCCTAAATATTTTTTAATGAAATAAAAAGGTAAATTTTTAACACTTGTCCAGCTGTCGGTTTCTGACATTATGGTACTCGGGCGGCTCAAGTTAATAGCCGGCAATCGAAAACTAATCAGTGTTTTCGTTGTAAAATCGATAATGTAAATGAATTCTCTTTAAAAATTATACAATGAAATGATAGTTTCCTTCGGCTAAATATTTATTGTTTCCTTACTCCAACCTCATAACATATAATGCAAAGTGTATATCTTTATATCCAAATTATCATGAAATTGAATATAACGGAACAACGGTGTAACGGTGGTAGGGCCACGCAGCAGCCTCGGCTGTTGCACGAATAGGCAGGCCCGTCCGGGTAAGTACCACGACCTCACAGAAGACTAGCGTAAAATGGAAGTATGACAAATACTTCCGCGTGAGTGAGGTAGCCGGAGCCCAATTATCAAAAGATTGTCAACACATCTGCAACTCTCGGGTGTAGCAGATTTCCATGGGCGGCGTTATTCACTTAACATCAGGTGACCCTTCTGTACGTTTGGCAACATTTCGCATAAAAAAAAACCAAATATCACTTCTTTATTTAATATTTTGCTTTATTAGTTCAATGATCCACTTCTAAACGAAGAAAGGTGCTCACACAAAGTTTATACTTCTACTATATGTGTATAAGCGCTTTAGATGTTTCATGCTGAAATAAAACAAATTAAAAGAAGCGAGGGAATAAAAGTATGCTAATGGCCTAGTAAGTATAACATTTCGCGTGGGAGATGCGGATTCAGTTAAGAGATAGGCTGATCCGAGAAAGGCTCGCGGAAAAGGGGGATTATTAAAATTAGCAGTTCATATTTATATAATATATAACGCAAACTATATCCAATACAGGTTTAAATATATATATTGTTACTATATGTTTACTTAAAATTACGTAGAATTTATTTACTTAAAAGTATTTAAGTAAATATATTCTATATTCGCTATGTGGGACGTCCCTCACTTGATGGAGTGTCGATCTGTGCAGGTTGATGGATACAGGTGGCTCAGGATCGTGCTTTGTGGCAGTATGTGGGGGAGGCCTATGTTCAGCAGTGGACTCAAAATGCTTAAAATGATGATCTATACGTTATATATCATTTACTATTGCGATATATTTTAAGTTCAGAGATATATAATTCAATATTTAAAAGAAGAATTTGTAAAAAAAGAATCAATACACTCATCGCATAATATTAACTAAATTTGTTATGAACAGTAATGCAGAAAAAAGATTTTTATTACGTACTCGTAAATATAACTCCTGTTCCATAATCAGTTGGTATTTATAAAATAAATGGATACATAATGATCACACTTATAAAGAATTTTAGAGTTTATTCTTGTTCTCTGCAACAGATACATCACTCCCCTACCTTTTTATACCGATCTTGTCGCTCCGCGTTAATTTGCTCATCTTTTTACGAAATAAAGCCACTCTGTTCGATACGTCCCTGTTGGTTAAGTAGGCTGAAGAAGCAGTGTTGGCGAGACACCCCCTGAATGTGAAGGGCTCTTCTAGCTCGCCTCCAAGAGTTCGTTTTCAGAGTCACCGCGTCAGCGTTCCGATGGGAGCCACTCGATTCTCGCCAACCGTGTCAACTGCCTCGTTACCACAAACACTCTGTTTCATTAAAAAAAATGCCAATGCGAATATCAGCAAAATTAATAACGACCGAAAACTAAGAAATATTTAAATAGTCCAATGTTTAAATAAATACAAATAATACATTACCAAGAATGTCTATTTCTCAAGACTAACTTAAAATAAACAAGATTAACTTACGTATGCAAAAACACCCCGTATTCATATATATTCAAATATTTTTTTATTATTCCCCAGATAGGCGGCAATCTACACTTTATCTAATTAACTTAATTCACTTAATTAAAAAGGGAATTTATTCACTTGAATCACATGTATAAGTATCAAATAACCAAAACACAATTATCATGAACTGGTTTATTTCGTACAAAATAATAAATGTTTTTAATAAATTAACACAAAAACTACCAGCCCACTGACCAGCCGCTTGGGCATCGACAAGACAAAGTACGGCCGCCCTTGAGAATGGACATCCCAAGATTAATAGCCCCCGATGTGCCGCAAGAAATTTGTAACGTCAGTCGCCGGCGAACGGTGATTGGAACATAGCGGGGACGCTATTTGTATACTCTATAAAGGACCTGTCGGAATCCCATTTTCTTGGAGAGATAAATCACCTTGCGGTCCAACTGCGGGCTCTTGTATCACGGTCGCAGGTTGGAAACGTATACACGTTTGTAATGAGAATTTTACATTGTCCTGTACTAAGTGTTTGTATGTCTAAACTTAGCACAGGTGAGCCTAAAAATTATATGTTTAAAGAATAATTAAACTTGAAATAGCAAAAAAAAAACGACTTCAATCAGAAAATTAATTAAAAACATTGTTAATGCCTGTAACATTCAATGATGTCCCTCGATTTCTCTGGGATGCCATCATCAGATCCGGGATTCTTACCATAGTACAACCCTTGGGATATCTCCTTTACGACAAACAAAGAATCATCAAATTCGGTTCATAAACGACTTAGTTATCCGCGAACACACATAAATATATATACATATATACATATATATATATATATATATATATATATATATATATACGGTCGAATTGAGAAACCTTCTCCTTTTTTGAAGTCAGTTAAAAACAAGAATAATCCCTTTATGTGTACTCGTATAACATTTATTATTTCGACGAATTTTCACCTTTCATGGCCATTTTAATTCTCTAAGATGTATTTTGGGTACAGCCACGATATGTTATTGACATCTGTTATGAAAATTATTGACATCTGTTATGACACGACACGGAATCTAGACGTACCTATATATTATAATGCAAGTTCTAGATATGTTTTCCTTTAAAGCACCTGTCGCTAATGACATACATCAGGCGCTTAATTTCCTCAAGAATTACATATAACGCCGCGCCGTGTATCCGTTACGTTGGACGTATGGAAATCGGGGACCGTCTTTCTCCCTAGTGTCAAGGCGTACGCAAACGTAATTTAAGAAAGCGTGAAATTCGTAGAAGATCTATTTGAAATGGATGCCGCTGTTTGGAATTTCCTTTCGTTAGTCCGCAATAAATACGTCTCAGTTGTCACATTTGTTCCTTTTTCCCTTATTACCTACGAAGGCGAGGCGACCAGTAACTTTTCTAAGTGTGTGTTTTTTTTTAATTAGTTCTGTCAAATGTTCATAATTGATAAGGATCAAGTAAAATATAAATCTAAAACATGAAAACAAACTGAATGAGAAAATATTTTGCCCCATTCGTATACCACAACACATTCAAATATTTCATTGGAAATAAAATAGGAGAAAGGCAACACTGTTCGCACGAGCAACGCGATGCCTTTTCTATTATATACATTCTTCCACGTGACTTAATTCTTTGCTTTTTCCTCAAGAAATTTCTCTCTATCTTTTTGCGGGGGCGATAAAAGGCACCTATTGTGATTACCGAATCACAATTTTACTATTCAAGATACCGATCTGAATCCTCTAAACTAAGAAGTGAAAATAAATGTATGTATCATGTTAAAGTTTTTCAACATTTTCTGTCTTATTCATAATAAAGCGCTTATCGAAGGTAAAACATAAAATATAAAACATAAAATATTAGATAAAACGTCTTTTAAGTGTATCAAACGTTCGATAAAAATCTTTATTCATAATCGTTTGATAAACCTCCGACAACTAGATTCATGTTATTGAACATAATATTGCCATTTCGTAGAAAAATGGTGAAATTTTAATGATAAAAGAATAGTTTCATGACTTTTTATCTATCGATCGCGACAAATTAAAAAACAATTGTATCTTGACTCTTGACTTGATCATGTCATACTTTCGTGATTTGTGTCAACTTTTCTGTTGTTATTTATCAGTAGTATTTGACCGTTACAAAATAAATAACTTATTGTAATGTAATAATGAACATGACTGCTAAAAAAGGCAGAGTAGTGAAAATTGGCTAGAGGAAGATAAAGTTGGTGTCACAATTGTAAATAGTGTTATATTCGAAAATGTAGAACTTCGCATTGTAATTTACAAGCATGAATTACCTACTATAATGTACTGTTTTTGCTTTCTAAAATTATCTTGAAAGATTGATTTGATGAAGGAAGGGGTTTGTGTTCTTTTTTTTTATGCGAAAAGTTGCCAAACGAGCAGACGGGTCACCTGAGTTAAGTGAATATCGCCGCCCGTGGACATCTGCTACACCCGAGGGTTACAGATGCGTTGACAACCTTTTGAAAATTGGGCTCCGGCTACCTCACTCACCAGACGAAACACGAAAGTATTTGTCATACTTCCACTTTACGCTGGTCTTCTGTGAGGTCGTGGTACTTACCCGGACGGGCCTGCCCATTCGTGCAACAGCCGAGGCTGCTGCGCGAGAACTGCTCGCTTCAAATTTATTTATCAACTTAGATCATTACAATTATGTCATAATTAGCCATAAGATTATCGCTAGCCAGAGATACTTGGAGACGACGAAGTAGTTTCTAAGAATTAATTATAATTGGTTGAAATCACTAATTTAAACAGAATTTGAAAAGTGAACACTTACATGTTGACGAATGATAGGCTAATCATTATCTTATTAATTAGAGGTGATCTAAACTCATTAAAGAGATCATTCATAAATTTACTTTTCTTGTTTATTTAAGATGTTATATATATTTATACTTTTTCGAATTTTGAATCAACCAATGAAACAACTGAATCCGATTTGTGTACAAATCAAGTTACATAAATATATAATGTAATAAACAAAATTGAGAGCGACAACTCTTATAATAATGCAAGCACACCAAGCTCTCTATCATTATTTATATGGTTTTTGTCGACAGAAGATATTACGGGAACAATTTTCACATCAATTTCAATGGATGGTGGAAAAACGCTCGTAAAAGTACTGTATCATCGTTACAATCGTGCCATTTCACTAACGGGACCGTCAACTAGAGTCAAACAATGATAGACGTGGGGAATATTAGTGAGAATTTATATCCACCTCTGTTTCCTGGACCGTTACACGGTAAGGAATTCGCTTTTACACGCTGAAGTTGTTATGCTACCATTACGTAGAACGTATGCATAAATAACATTCGTAAAATTTTCAACTAATCTAACCTAACCGAATCTGAAATGATTACTACTAAGTTATTTACTCGTGTTACGACACTCCACTAAGTGTTTAAGATATTTTTTTATAATTGTTAGTAAGATCTTTTTTTTATTAGAAAGCATGAGCACCGCTGTTATTTGCAACCAGATGACTACATTGGATCCTAGATTCTATGAAATTTGTAAACTCATCCTGCGGTAATCGCGGCCCATGGAAATTCAATAGATCTTGCAACTGTTGAGAGGTGGATACACCGTCAAAGTATTTCAAATCCTTCCTCAAGTCTATGCCCCACGCGTGCTCGACTGGGTTTTAGTCTGTTGACTCCGCAAGCTGCGGCAGAACTTGGATGTTCTCCTGCAAGAGCCATTCTTGGGTTCTCCTGCCTGTATGGCGCATGTTTAAAATACGTTTTGCTATATAACCATAGGGCATAAGATACATAATGTACGGTGGCTTATCTGAGCTCGCTTAGCGTCTGACAAAGAGACGATTGACATCTAATTCCATGTACGTTCAACCAATACTTGCAATGGCAATCAGGACTATTACCGGTTTTAACTGTTACAAATATGTTTACCCTAACGGAGCTGACGTTCCTAATACTGCTGCATAAACAGAATTCGTATGTCACGTACAATAAGAAACGTTCGCATAATAAACGGCGACACGTACCCAAGGTGACACCACGCGGCTCTTTCATTTTCCGCACGCTCGATTAATCTTCTGAGAATAGACGGTGTTCCCTCAGCATATCGACAAATAGCGAAGCATTATTGTTTCTCACGTCACCGCTGTGTACTCGGTAGTTATTGACTTTTCCGATCGCTTTTTGTATGTAGAGTTTTTATAATTTGCTTTCAAACGAGCTTGGCAATCTTTAGCGGTGTGGTGTTTCAATGGCGTTTCTTTGTTTAAAAATAAAACTTGGAAAATGTTTATAATTGTTTATATGCAAATTTACTGCGAGTACAAAAGTGTACCAAATATACTATTTTGAATGACAGATGTAAATATTTTTTTACAGAAACATAATCTAACTGTGGTAGGGCCACGCAACAGTGTTCACTGTTGCACGAATGGGCAGGTCCGGGTAAGTACCACGACCTCCCAGATGACTGGGATAAAGTAGAAGGTTATACTTCTGCGTTTCATCTGGTAAGCGAGGTCGCCGGGGCCAATTCATTAAAAGGTGGCAACGCATTTGCAACCCTATGAGGGTTGCAAATGTCCATGGGCGGCGGTTATCACTTAATATTAGGTGAACCGCCAGCTCGTTTGCCATTTTCTCGCATAAAAAAATAAAAACATATATAAATAATACTGTCAATTTGGGATGTCACAATAGTGTTAATTTTGCTTACACAACAACAACAATATCAGCCTATTGCCGTCCACTACTGAACGTAAGCCTCCCCCAAAGTGGGCTAACTATCCCGGTCCGGGGCAGCCCGCATCCATCCGCTGCCCGCCACCTTTCTTAAGTCGTCAGTCCATCCAATAGTCCAAAAATGAAAAAATCTTTAGAATCTCTTACAATTTCACGGATTCCAAAATATAGTATTTTGTATAAACAACAAATTGTAAACATTTAGCTGGGATATTATTTCGTTAAGGGCCGTTTTCAATTTTTCTTTATTAAATATGTTCTAAAAATATTTTTTTATCGTTAAAGCGATATTTTATAAATAATAAAAGCGATAATTAATAAAATGTGTGGCCAACGGGCAAATCGAGTATAATATCGTGGTGTAAGCTAAAGTTTGCTGCATTTTGAGTTCACTATAGAACAGAAATCTGCTGTGGATTGCAAACATTTTCAATGCTTGACTTAAATTTTATACGAGTCACTCTTTTCATGCAATTGAGCAAAAAGGTTTGAATAGTTTGCATCGCTTTATAGTTCGTATTACATGACACACCACCGCACGAAATATAACTAACTGTATATTACTATGTTTTCAATTAATCTAGTCGTTCGGTTAAATACATCTCTACGCTGTACCATTTGTACTCCTTAGCAAATGCCTACTCATACTATTACTGGCCCTTCACTAAAGTCTCTCATGCACTGAACGTATCATTTCTTGGATTGCACATTATTGAGCTTAACGAAAACTTTCAATCACTCGCTCCCGTGAACAGTACTTTGTTCCAAGCATCACCTTTTCAGTTTTGATATTAGCCAGGTAAGTCGACATTTTTCCATACCTAATGAATAAATAGTCGGGACAAGTATGTACCTAAAAGTAAAAAGTAACAGCCTATACATGTCCCACTGCTGGGCAAAGGCCTCCTCTATACAGAGGGTATCAGGGCATAGTCCACCACGCGGCCCCACTGCGGATTGGCGGACTTCACATATCTTCGAAATATTTTTTTTTGTTATTATTTCGAAAATATGCAGGTTTCCTCACGATGTTTTCCTTCACCGCGGAGCACGTGATAATTCAGCACTTAAAGTTAAAAACTTCATTGGTGCCGGCACCGGGGATCGAACTCAGGTTGCTCGAGTATATTGAATTAAAGGCGAGCGCCCGGACACTGAGCTATCACGGCTGGTATAAGTATGTACCTAAACTGGTTGAATTACGTCTTCTCCTTATAGGCTTGATGCTTAATCTTCAAACATCTACGAGGGTATAGATGTGCCTACACTGAACTATATCAAATAGTGAATGACTCAAAATAAGAAATAAAAATTGAAGTTTGTTAAAACCAAAAAGCCAGCAGAGTATCTCGCAATGATACATAAAGAAATGACACAAATAATAAAATCATTAATGCAATTGAAAACAAGAGGATGTAGTTAATTTTTACTAACTTACGTTTAAGTGGACAAGCAACAGATTGAACTAATTTAACTTGAATGAGCAACTTGAATGCGCGTTCTTTGTGCGCGTTTACCACTTTAGTGTGTTACTTTCGGCCACCTCATGACTTAACTGGTACAAAGTTGTACGAGAACTAGTCAGTTGATTACAAAAATAACTTCCCATCCGTTTGATGCGAAGCATGTGAACAATTCCAGTACGTTATTTGCTTATTAAATTCCACTCGGATTCCGCAAAAGGGTGAGTTGTAGTTAGTTGGCAACTAATCCCGAGGTCCTGTTCAAATATCCTCGCTGGCGCTTGTGACAAACGTTCTGGTCCAATATTTGCCGTGGCGTGAACTCCATAGCCGTCCGTTGTAATCAAATAGAGTGATGCCTAATAAACCCAAGTAGCGTTGCAGTTGAAACGATATTTCAAACATAATGTGCCGAAGCGAACAAGCAAAGTCGTAAAGAAATAAAAACTAACATGGCATTTCCGATAAGAACGTCGTCATATTCCCCCGAACATGCGTATTTTGTGATGAAGAAAAGTATTTCTGATTTATAGCACATATTCGTAAAACGCCATTGCTTTCTTATTAACTCATTTACAATTGCAATTGATAAATTTTTACTAAGATGAGATTTTGTCTAGGACAGTTGTTTCCATTGTGAATGAATATCGAAAATACTAAAAATATGAAATGTCCCAAAGTATAAATAAGTAAGTTTCACTTGATCCAACGTTTTCACAGCGCAAGCTCATCCTGGTATTAAGCAGTCTTGTCATGCTATTGCAAACCTTATGTGTAACAGCAACAAAATTGACGTTCGTCCAACGGACGATAATCGGCCGCTCCGAATTTGGAAATCCAGTAATTTACTAATTAAATAAACGTTCCACGAAGTAGTTTGTTTCGTTTGACGAGTGAGACCCGAATTCGTAACTGTTCTTAATTGCCAGAACAAATAAAACCGAACGAATTAAATACGCCGCGTAATTAAGGCAAGTGGTTCGTATTTAACTTAAAATTGAAGAAGCACGTGAGTGTTGTAATATAATGTTAGCAAAAGGGTTAAATTTATAATCATTGCTAACATAAGGAGATATACATCTAACAGTTCACTAAATAGACTTAGATTAATAACAGGGGAGGATAAGTTTTTTTGTTTTGTGATAAACTTAAACCACGTTGGTGTACACCAGTTAGTAAAAATACGTAACTTACCACCACTTCGTAATTTTTAAACACTTACTGTGGTTGAATCACACAGCAGCTTCTGCTGATGCATGACCCAAGCCCAGTAAGTATTCAAAGATTACGGAGAAATGTACACGGGCTCAGAGATGACAGGCCCGAAGTGGAAGTATCGTACTTTCGCGTTTCATCTGGAGTGTGAGGGGCTCATAAAAATGATTCGGTCTTTCCGAACCGTTACGACCTGGGAACCTTCAAGAAGAGGGCATACTTTTTCCTAAAAGGCCGGCATTTGAGAGCCCTCTGGTGTTGCCGGTGTCCATGGGCGGCGGTGATCACTTACCATCGGGTGAGCTTCCTGCTCGTTTGCCCCTTTTCTCCATAAAAGAAGATTGGTAACGCATCCCTAAGTCCTCAGATGTTGATAATATCCATGGGCGGTGGTTATCTAGTTACTTAAGATGAACTGCTTCCTCTTATGCCAAGAAAATAAAAAAAAATCATTCATTTGCAAATGGTACTTCTAGTTCTGGTTTATACCAATAGCATATTATCTTTACGAATTTCTATGCAAGTGAGTTCTAACGCTCTATATAAAGGTGGGAGATGATACTGCGACTGAATTTTTGTTATTTAAATTCGATTGATTTACATGACTGTGTTATTTGTCTTCATCAGAAACGGATACTTTATGTTAATTACATGCGTCCTTGCCTAAACACAAATGATTTCATTATTTACTTTCGCTAGAAATTGAATGACCTCATAAATTTAGTAAACCTTTAGGGATGTGCAATGCAAACAACATTTTGTTTCGGCTTATTGTGTTTTATTAATAAGTTTGCATGGACTTGTATAAGAACATACTTCATTGAGAAACCAAAGTAAAACGAACTCAAAACCCTTTATATAACGAAATACGAAATAATTATTTCAAAATTAATCAAAATTTTATCTCAACCTCAAAGTAAGCAAGGATAAGGGAGTCACAAATTATACGGTATTAAGAGATTGTTAATCTCGAAACTTGAATTAGAAGTTGTGAAGGACTTTGTCGAGGGACGTCTTCCCCTGAAAGGCGTTGCTCGAAACAGGTTGGGGACCAACTCTTCCTAATTTGAAATTCACAAGTCCAAATAATTTCCTCGGATATTCAATTGTGTTTTGTTTTAGTTTATAAACTTTTTTCTTTTTTATACTTCTCTTTTGTGCGGTTTTTGCGCTAAATACATGCATAAGAATAGTAATCATTCTTAAACCGTGACCATGTTCACTTCAATGCCGTTGCTTAGTCTTCTGGTGGTCATTATGGACTGGTCTATTGCATTAAAGTATACCAAAACCTGCTGAGTTTAAATGTCAGTGTAAGTATCTATTGAATTTTAAATTTCATTTTCACGCGCTCACTGTAAACAAAAAACCTTCTGGTGAGACCTGCAAAGCTTCGAAATAAATTAATAAATATTTAGGACAGATTTTTACACAACGTTCATTAGTTTCAAACTAAGCAACGCCTTACTATGGGTATTAGATAACTGAAAAAAAAAAAATACTTTTCTTTTGTTTAAACACCTTGTTATGAATATACAAACACCTTGACACTGGAAAAGCACTATTCATCACACAACATTTTTCCACTAGTCGGGATCAAACCCACAGCCTCTGGTGCTATTGCACCAGAGGGTGTGGGTTTGTAGGCAGTTGCACTACCGACTACGCCAATCGGGTCATCAATTAAAAAATTCCTTCAATTCACACAAATTCTTTGATTGATGAAATTGATTGATTTATTGACATTTAATATAATTAATACAGATCTTATTTACTGAAATACATGAATTCAATGAACAGTAAGTGTATTGACACTTACCTACTACTATTAACTTTTACTATTATAATACATCTGTTTATCGAATACTTGTATCTTTATGTAACATAGAAATTACGTAATTAATTGAAAAAAAAAAACAATATTTGTACCGATAGCTTTGTTTACGTTTACGTTACGTTTTTAAGCAAGTTTACTTGTAATTCCTTAATTTTTACTTTTCAACTTTTTTTTTCTTTTCTCTATATCACGGTTAAGGACGATATAAACGTGCATAAAATCAGCTCGATGAAATAGAAATAGTCTATCTGCCAAAATGAGCTCCGTTTAAAGAAACTACGTTTAAATAAAACTGTACAATTGAAGGAGATATAAGGAAAGAGAATATCTCAACTGCAACGATAATCCTTACAGTAGTGTATTAGACCCAAATTTGTCGGTACCAATTAAAATGATGTTTGTTAGATATTGCGTAACTTTGAACAGTTATCGTAAAGTCAAACGCTCCCAAAGGATCGTGACCTCTATCTTATATGATAGGCCTAACACGGGATTTGATTATTATAATAGGCTGCAGAATGGGTAGTGGAGTATAATCGATACGACCCCCAAGATCCCACGATCCGGAATGTTATTATATATTCAGTGCGTTATGAGGTCGGGTCATGATGCGAAATAACTTAGGAATTAGTAAAATTTGATTTGTTACTAAAGCAAACGGAATGTTTTCTTATTACGTTCACCCTTTTGAAAATTAACATTTGGAAAGTTGAAAATAATATTACGTATGACTTTTACGGTACAGTTTAACTGTAAGTATTTAATTTAAATTTACTCATGACCATCTTTTCATTTAGGTAGTAAAACAAATTCAAAAGATGTCGACACAAAATTCACCCAAAAGAGCTGCAACGTCAGTGGTATTATTTAGATCATCCTACGTGCAGTTGGTCGGGCACGCAGGGCGAGACATCAAATGTTCAATGATTTGGGGAACAGTGCTCCAAGTTGGAATCGTGCTTTGGGGAACAGCACCACATTAGCACTCCAAGTTGGAGCTGTCCGAGAATCTCCGCCAGAACAGGTTTTCTTTACTTCACCCGACCTTTGCCCGAATCCTATTTAAGGACTTCCAAGTCAGCCATGGTAGCTAATGTCTACGCAGTGGTTTCTCAGACAATTTTTTAATAAGCACGTGAGGGGGAGGGATGACTAGTACAGACATGGTGGACGTAGTAAGTTTACTTGTAGTGCGTCACCTTGGGCCATCCCATGAGTAGCGATAGAAGCCAGCAAAAGCAAAACTAATTACTGCACCACGATGACAAACCAAAGATCGCGTGTAATCATGTATCCATCTCATTAATATAACATTCAGTCGCTTCATTATTGTTAGCATTTCACTTAATACAAATCCAATCAAATATGTGAAAAATAAGTAACTGAACTTGGACATTCTCCTAGAGTTTTTTGATGACCATTATCAATATCAGTCTGAATATTGTTCCTCCGTTCGGATCGATTTTTACATTACAGTTATGTATGACCGTGAAATCTCAGATATCTACATGTTATTTCAAACTTCTACCGCATATACGTATTTCTTCCTATCTTTTCATCGGATATCGTCATCTTCGGAAGAAAAAAAAAACTCTCCCGCCTCCACTTATTCGACTCATTAAAACTTCTAATTAAATGCGAGCAGCGCTTTTAACCCACTCTCTCATTGATGTGAAACGCCGGCCGACGCTGGGTCAACAATATAATTGCCAAGGCACTACCCACGAGATCGTTGAAATAAAAATTTAAAACGCAGCAAGCGGCCAAGGGAAAGGCGTGGATGGATTTAAAGCGTCAATTAGTGCGCCAGGGGGAACTTAAATTTGTACTCCAGGAGGGGTAAAAATAGTTTCATGGGCTAACACTGCTGGAAATTTTCTAGAAGCGATTAAGTGAAAGCTAAAAGAAATAATATTTTTTTTTGCTTTTTCGCTTTCTTATTATCAATGTTTGCTTTACCGTTCGTTACTACGTTTATACAGGATTTTACGTCGATTCCAAGTTTATTAACAAATCAATTTCGTCAACTTCATGTATTGGTTTAATAAATAACTGAAATAACCAGCTTTAAAACATTAGAAGAAGAAATGTTTTTTTCTAGATATTATTTTCTTTTGTTTCTTTTAAACCTAGCCCATATAAATGATACAAAGGTTGTTTACAAAGGTCGGTTTCGATGAATAGTAACTACCGCTCCCTGTGAACATTCACAACACCCCGTTAAATTAAAAAGCTTTAACACAGTGGAAATCATCGCTAACTGCGGATCTCACAAATCAATGCAAACTCAAAAGTAATGTGCCTTTATGATGGCCTTCCGTGAGATCGCGGTGCGTCTCAGAATGATCCGGTAGTTAAATATAACATTACAAGCTGATTCGTGGTTCTGTCACGTTCAGTTCCCTCCGTGGGATAGCATTATAATGTTTTGTAGAGGCGTTTTACATTTAAAATAAATATCGATCGAAACCGGGACTGCCATAGCACCGTGTCATGTAAATATAGATGGCATGTATATAGACATAATACATCCAACCAATTTGTCGTGATTGTTTTTATAAAAAAAAAAAAAACAAAAAAATAAAAAGAAAATACGTGAATTTAGTCTGAGTCTACAGGGGTCATTCGTATTAAGTGCGCTTTAAATTGCGAAAGAAGCGATGGGAGTCTTTATTTTTTCAACCGTAAAATTAAAGTCAAACAGGTGATTGATAACTTTTTACGTTTGCATCAGTACATTAAAAAGCTTTTAAGTCTAATCACGGCCGAAAATGAGTTTTTGTCGATTTACAAAGCCATCTATTAATAGAGTGGCCAATATGACCACATCATGTTTTAGGAAAATTATGCCATGTCATCCTGCATTGCTGCATAATTATACTGCTTTTGCTGATTTGAATAAATATTAATGAAAGTCAATTTTTAAAACGCACATGAAATTAGCACATGAACATAATCGATAAACCTGTCTTAATCTATGTCTCAATTTAATTTTAATCATTTATACATTTTTAATTAATAAGTGAAATAACTTTTTATACTACATAAAAAGTTTTATCTCTCTTCAAATATAGGAAGTTTTCGAAAAGGATTACGTTATATATGCCACATTATTATTTGACATATCACTCAGGAACTTGGCAGGAATCCTCGTGGTGTTAATTTCATGTCAATTTTTATTTTATTACGCCAATGAAGTATAGAAGAACTTCTTACTTGCTTAGTACTTAGTTTTTTTTAAGGGCTTTCTTTCTACGATTATAAAAACTACGAATTTCACGGTATAGCAAACAAAATATCCACAATGAATAAATAACAAATTGTACATCACTAATAAAGAAGTATTTTATCACACGGTGGCCATGGCAAGAATGTAAGATAGCAATTTTTAGAAGTACTCTCCCATCTTGCGGCTATCGCGTCTAGGTCTTTACATCCGCGTTACAGAGTTACACGAGGCAGCTGTGAAGATGTGTTTCTAGTTGTGTTTTAAAGCACAGGTTCACGGAAAAATACACCGTTGCGGTCGTAAGGAGGGCGCGCTCGTTCTGCGCGGGTGTTTATTGTCGACGCAGTATTTAGCGACGAACTAAGTATTTTTGTATGTGGATAGCTGCACAAAGGTGAAGCTATAATTGCAGAGCGAAATTTAGAGGAACTGCAGGCTCTCGTAAACTGCAACACTACGCAGTTTTTTTGTGTTTATTAATTCAAATTAAAGAGAAATTCCAATTCGCGTATTTCTCGTTTATGTAACTTTTTCGGTTATCAACGCAAATATGATTCACGATTGAACGATAGGTGGGGAAAGGTTAAAAAAGTTATTAAATACATACTAGTAGAACTGTGATATTATATTTTATATATTATATTATTACGTTTTGATAAAGACGTAAGATGTGGAATCATATTAATAATTTCTTGTATTTACGCTACTATACATTACTAAATGAAACTATGTTTATGGATTTATCGCGTTTATTTTTAGATCTAATTTCGATGCCCGACCTTTTGAACT